>CM060372.1:93025748-94225748 GCA_030545235.1 Helianthus tuberosus
ACTTAACATATTTTTATGGGTTCATGTTACGGTTTCAGCTACTATCGTCAATTGTAAACAAGTAAACTCATTCTCACAGAACACATCATTATCATATTGATTTTCATCGTCATCGTCTTAGTTATCATCATATGATGATGATCATCATCATCGACCAACATCATCATCATCTTAGTTATCATCACCTTCATTATCATATGGGTTGTCATCATCATACATCACATGTGTTATCACCATCAATTATCATTATCTTCATAACCCATATTTATACCTATGATGCACTGGGACGGGTACGGGAACGGGGTACGGGGACGGGTACGGGAACGGGAAACGGCAAAACTATAAAATTCAAGAAGCGGGGACGAGACGGGTACGGGAATAAAAACATATAAAAAATAAATATATATTAAAGATAATGTAACACAAAACCCCAAAATAGTTATATATTGATGTAAAAATAATGTTGATTTCTTATAATTTTTATAATTTGTATTTGCATAATCCGATGAAAAATTGTTTATTTTCATTATACTTTTTTTAGAAACGTTATCTATATAATAAAAAGTGTTGTTCAAATATAAAAAAAAGCAAAAGAGTTATTTAATAATAAACTACTTAAGGGATAAACAAATAAGGATAGCACAATGTTTTCCTTTTTTATAAGGATAGGACTTTCTAAATTAATAAAAAATCAGAATGTATTTTTTTAACATAACGAAAGCAGGGCCCTTATATCACCGGGTTGTGGGCTGTGGTTATCAAAGGCCCAGTAATATTAATAATATTGTATAGGGGTGAGCAAGTTTAGGTCCGGACCGAAAATAACCGAGAACCGAACCAAAAAAACCGAGAACCGAACCGAACCCAAGTACTTAGGTATTTAGATCGGTTCCAATTTTTCATATAAAATAGGGTCGGGTCGGGTCGGTTCTCGGTTCTTTTTATGGTGAAACCCTACTTGGACCTATGGACCGGAACCGACCCTATATTTAGGGTAGTGAATCGGTTCTGTATTTTATGTTTAATCGGTTCTCGGGTCGGGTCGGGTAATGGTCGGGTCGGGTCGGGTTTGTCCTTTTGCTCACCCCTAATATTGTAGGTCATCTTCATCTCCTTTATTGTTCAGAGCCGCCATGACGTTTCTGTTACCACCGGAGTTGCTGTAGTCGACCGGAAAAAACCCAGTTATCTCAAATTCAACCTTCTCTTCTCATCTCAACTACAATCTCCCTTCTGGAAACTTGACGGAAACGTTTCTTGCACGTCCCCAAACCCCGTCCCCTTCTGCAGCGCGTTTCCAGGCCGTACCCAACATGTCAGGGACGTTTCTCTGCCGTCCCCGTGCCGTTTCCGTCCCCTAGCAGTCCCCGGGACAGGAGACGGCACCTCAATGACGTTTCCGTGCTTCCGAGATTTATACAAGTAAATAATAATTTCTATTTTTTAAAAACTAAACGTTTCTCTAAATTATTATTTTCACTATTAATTAACTGTTTCTCTAAATGATTAAAAACGCACTCGTCTCACTCCATCACTCTCGTTCACTTGTTCATCGTTGCAAATAAAAACCCTAACACTGTGTTCCCGAGTTAAATTAAAGAGAGAAAGAAATAATGTTTTCATTTTCTTTTCTTTTCTTTCCGGTTCTTTCCAAATTGAAAAGATTAATTTTAGAAAAAAAATATCTAATTTTCTCTTCTTTTCCCTCCTTTAATGAAACTCTAGAACACAACTAAAAATTATTTCCTTCCAAATCTTTTCTTTTCTCTCATTTAATGAAACTCGGGAACATAGCGTAAGTCAAGATCCTCGGGAATCGTCCACATCGGCCAGTAGTAGAAGCACTTGATCTCCTGGTTATCATGACAACGTTTATTGCAATTTTTGTCAACAAGCGATAATAAGAACATCACGGGCCCAAGAAATCTAGATAAAAGGTTCCACACTTGTGCATCTGAGGTAAGTGAAATTGAAATTGAAATTGAAATTGAAGTTGGAATTCTACCCCCTTTTCATGAGCTAATGTATATACTCTACATACTTGAAATAGAGATCATCAAAATGTCGCTATTTTAAGTGGTTAGATCATTTGTGGTGCGACAATAATAACATCACTTGATTGAAAAAAAAAATGAATTTTAGAATCAACTTGCACGGAGTGAAGGATTCACTCTATGTTTGAATTTAAAAAAAATAAAAAAATTGAAGTTTAGACTCTTTATGAGCTGGTTATTTTTTACAATGTTTTTAGGGCTTGTAATAGTTGTTGTTACTTGAAATAATAATGTTTATAATATTTTTAGGGCTTATACAGTGATTACCTCGACCGCCTTTAGCAACGATAGTACTATATTTTGAACTCAACACCTGATTGTTAGGGGTTGCTAAGGATCACATACTTTACTTCACGTGTTCACTCCGGTGAACATGTGTCGCGCATACTCTACTCGCAGTCTCGTGGTTAGGATGTATCATTGTTGATAGTTTACTTGCTTCACCCGTTACGTGTTACATGATGGTTATGCGTAAACAATTTTTATACTATAGCAATGCAAACTTGTGTACTCACATTTACATTATGAATTGACTTTTATTTTAACATATGTGACAGGTTGATGATTATCATGAGCTGCAAATGGATAGGAAGTCTAGAAACTCATCTAATAAAATCTAGGTTGTTTGATTGGAACGTGTTTGAGAGATTTTGATGCTTGTAATGACTTTTGTGGATTATTTTGTTTGATAGTATGGGATATTAAACGTATTAAAAATATTGTCACATAATAGTTGTTATGGATTCTCTTGAACAATCTGATTCGTCTAGTGCCGCGCCCCGATGATTCCGGCATCGGTTGGGGTGTGACAGATTGGTATCAGAGCCATAACTATAGGGAATTAGGTCGAGTGGTTTAGAACAAGACCTAGTCTATAGTCCAAGTACCAAAATAGACCATTCGTACGAACCCACTTGGGGCTTCGTACGAACCCATATGCTATACCTTCGAACGAACTCACCACATCGCACCTTCGTACGAAAGGAAAGCCTTTCCTAAGGTTTCAATAACTACCTAGCCTTTCCTAAGGCTAACACAATACACACACGTTTTGAAAACACTCGTATAACACCAACGAGTGATTGTGTCGAGATTAGGTGTGAAAACCAAGAACTCTCGATAAGATCACTCACCCCGCGTATTTTTACTCTAGCACGAGAATCTTTCGTTGGGTTAGGAGTGATATCC
Organism: Helianthus tuberosus; assembly: GCA_030545235.1. Taxonomy (NCBI): domain Eukaryota; kingdom Viridiplantae; phylum Streptophyta; class Magnoliopsida; order Asterales; family Asteraceae; genus Helianthus; species Helianthus tuberosus. The sequence continues at coordinate 93,028,991 of CM060372.1, forward strand.
ATACCTCAACGGAAATCTACATCTCTCTATCTCGTGGTTGTTTAACCACAACTAGGAGCGAAGTTATTAAGTTAGGGGTGAAACCCGCATCTTAGTGACCCCTTCCACTCCCTACATTGATTTTCAAAGATCTCACCAAAGTCTCGACTGTTCTGATGACTCGTGTCACATAGTAACTGGAAGGATGAGTGTCGTTCGATGTATTACGGTGAGAGCACAGTCTATTAGGTCAAAACGTGTACTCGAACCCGTTGGGAATGGTTGAATCACTTTGGGTAGTCAATGTCTCACACCCAAGACACTCTATTTTCAAGCCTGCAATCGCCGATTTTACGTGTCATCAGTTTTATTGTATTTATGCGTTTTAAATTTACAATTTATGGATTCGAATTCTCGCTTTTTGCTCCTCGCTCCACCAAACGTGCACAACCTGCACAACTTTCGTAATCTAAAACGCTAACTAATCGCAGATAAACTAAGAACTCTCATCGTCTATGTTAACCGCTTATATCTCACTTACGTCACGCTTAGGCGAGTGTGTGATCCCATACGCCATGATACACTATGCCACGCATAACTCAACCGTGCTACGTGACCTTGAAATATAGGTGAATACATGCAAAATATGTGTTTACGTGAATTATGTGCTCAAATGTGTTTATGTGTATATATGCTTACGTGAATTATGTGTATACATGAATATGTGCCTACGTGTTCCTGAGCTTTATGTGAACGATAATGATAACAATTAAGATGAATGAAACGCTAACTTTTCGAACAAAACCCGTTATAATCGAATCTCATCTAATGGCAGATGTCATCTCTTGGCTCTCATACTCGTCGAAATGCTCAGCGAAGCAATGCTGACAAACGAATCGTGTTTCTTGTGGCCAAGGAAATGGCCAAGGTGATCCCTCAGATTGTCAGTGAAATCCACGCTGTCAGCAGCACCTCTTCAGTTGATTCCAAGAATGACTCGCCTAAGACTTCATTCAGCTTCAAGCAATTCAAAGCCTGTGGTCCAATGAATTTCACTGGTGAAGATGGACCCAGTGCGATGTTCCAATGGTTTGATGTGATCGAAGTTACCTTTCGTCAAAGCGGATGTCCTGAAAATCTCCGCACTGTTAACGCCACTAGAGTCTTTCAGTTAAGGGCACTTGATTGGTGGACCGCCGAGCGCAACAGGCGCGGTAATAATGCAGCGTATGGTCTCGCATGGGAGGAGCTCAGGGAGCTCATGATCAAGGAATTATGTCCTCCCCGCGAAATCCAGAAGCTTAAGAATGAATTTTGGAACATCAAGCAAGATGGAGGTGATAACGCTGGCCTCACCGCTATTTTCAAACAGTTGAGCATCATCTGTCCCAGTCAAGTGGACACGCCTGATAAGACCATCAAGCAGTATATTCGCGCTCTTCCTGACTGTGTAGCTGATTTTGTTCAAGCCGCAAGACCTGCAACGATTGAGGAAACCTACCAACTCGCAACTGAGATCAACGACAAGCGAGTCTTGGCTGGAGCTTTCAAAACCTCAACCAAAAGTCTCAACCAAGCTACTGCAGCGTCAGGTGGCGAATCTGCAGCATCTCAAGGTTCAAAGTCTGGTCTCCAGAGTCGCAAGCGCAGGAATTCCAGTAAGAACAACGCGGTAGTCACAGCACCGCCCAACACTCAGAATCGTCAAGTTGCCACTACCAACGCACCGCTTGCTAAGTGTGCGTATACGGGTGTTCATCCTATGTGCCCTACTTGTACCTATCATCATCCAACAGGGGTAAACAATCATTTATGTGTGAATTGCAACATCTATGGGCACTTCACAGCTTATTTCCGCTCAGGCCCTCGCCAGCAAGCTCCTCAAGCTCTTCCTGCACCGCCAGCTCAACCTCTTGCTCCTCAGGTCAACCAAGCAGCTCCTGCACCCGCTGTTCACGCACGAGCTTGCTTCACTTGTGGTGACCCGAATCAATTTGCAAATGTCTGCCCACAACGTTTTGTGAAACAAGAGCCGCAGCAGCAACCGCCACCGCAGCAACAACAACCACAACAGATGTCACACCCCAACCGATGGCGGAAACATCAGAGTGAGACGAAATAGATTGCAAGAGACTTCATAACACTATTTGTGACGAGTATTTAAATAATAAATTTTCATTCCATTTCCAAAGAGTCAATTACAAGGATTTGAAACATATACAACATGAATAACGAAATACAATACAAAGAATACAAATTTAAAGTGTGTATTTAAGCATCCTACTAGATTCCATGCATCACCAACATCATCGTTAAACCTGCAACATGTTTTAAAAAGTGTAATTCAATACAAAAGTATTGGCGAGCATACAAGTTTAGTGCGTAGTATATAAGTATAAAAATAACAAGGAACAATCCACATGGCAAACCTAGTTATCAAGATTAACGTATAAACTGGCATGCGATTTACAAGTCAACCCTCTGTTTACGCAAGTATGAATGAATAAACCTAATATGACCTCTCGTTCACTGGTGGTGCGTTACTCCTATAGCGCTATACATGTTAAGTGGAGGCTTCTACGAAACTAATGACAAGTTCATCACATAAGAATCACCCAGAAAACACGAATCAAGCATAACAAATAGTAAGCATGTATTGGATTGTTTGTTTGTGTATTTGCATAAGAATATATATACCAAGTGTGTTTTGTATATAAAAACATGTTACACCCCAAAGTGTGAAAACGGTAAAAATGGGTCAAGTATATTCACAAAATTTGCATATGCTTTCCGATTATCCAATTGTTGACGAGCAATGAGATTAGGAGATCGAATGTATAAGGGTTAAAGTTCAAGTATGTTTAGGGTCGAGATTCGGAATTTAAAACAACATGAAAATAACATATAAAAATAATCACCTGGTACATATGATACTTGTTCTTGACACTAGGAAACTCTAAGGAGTTTAAATGTTTTCATGGAACAAGGTCCCATTAGAGTCGTGACAAGTTATCAAAGTCTAGGATGATATAATCTAGTACCTTGACATATGAACACTAGTTCATCATCAAAGATTCGATTATTCGGATAATATGTTTATGTATTATATAGGTTATGTAATATATATATTAATAAGTCCAATAGTCAAGCATGAGGTAGAAAATTAAATCTTCATTTAGGTACCTCTAAGTTTCATGGAAATCATGTAGGAGGTAGGAAGAGAAGTCTTCCATTTAGGTACCTCTAAGTGTTCACCACTACACTTGATATAAAAACATACAAGGAGGGTCATGAACTACAAGTGATACAAGAATATAAACAATTAATCTATAAGAAATCATCAAGCAATGTGGGGATTTTATGTAGGACAACCCAAGTTAGTCTTTAATCACACCTATATCAAGTCTTGGACTTAAACATTACTTGTGGGTTAAAAACCCTAAACAAAACAGAATGTATATGAGGTTGAACCTCTAATTTTTAATGTATCAACCTTGTTTTTAAGCCTAACTAACCATAGAAGTGGTTATAAGCATAAGGACATAGGTTTGAGATGAGTTAGACTCAAGTTGTACAAGTTTAGTAAAGATTAGATGAAATCAGAAGTGAACAGTGAACTTTGGAGCCTTTTTGACAACGTTCCAGGGACTTATTTACTGTGAAAAACCCATGGAATCGAAGCTAAGGTCAATCCAAGCAAATAGGAAAAAGAATGAGCTAAAACGGACAAGAAACGAGTGAGTTATGCACACTTTAGTGAAGATGTATGCTTCTGTCCGAACTTGTGTTTGCAGCTGCGTTTTTGATGGGTTGAGAGTGATTTGAATGAGTTTGTAAAGTGGTATGAGCTTGGGAATGGCTTGGTATTTATAGGGAAGGATTAGGGTGTGTGGTTGTGCATTAAAGATAGTTAGTTGGGGGTTAAAACCATTAAAACACAAACCAAATTAGGCCAATGAATGGCTGAAAATTTTAAGGCTGTGGATCAGCCTTTTGCGTATGAAAGCTGGTCGAACCAGCTACCCCTCTTTTTCCCTTGACCATAACGATTCCTAGTTTTTTTTTATACAAGCCCACTTATGATATTTTAGTATATAAAATTTAATGTGAATATTGGATAAATTAAATGATCTAGGTATTTCTTTGGGGCTGTGCACAGTGGTCGGCCACATGGCCTCTTTGTTCATATATTTTTTTTTGTTTTTTTATATTATATGACAATATGTATATTGTATAATGTTATATAATATGTATATTGTATAATGTTATATAATATGTATATTATTACTATATCATTATATATTTTATTTAGCATGGGATTTTAGATTGCAAATATAAGTGATTAATTTACCCAAAGACATGTAATTTAAACATGTTTGTATAAAGTAAAGTATAGGTTGTGCACTATGAACGTACACTCAAGTGTTTACACGTATAGGATATCTAGAATCACGTATTGATTGTAAGTCGCGCATGTGTTTACAAAGTACGAGTATGTATCAAATGTGTATAAGGATCAAATGTTCAAGCATGAAAAAAAAATAATAATAAAAATAAACTGTTGATGCACAAGAATGTCTGTTGACTGCATCTTCATCAAGTCTTAAATCAAGAAAGTCAAGATTGGATCTTAAAAGTCAAAATTAGGGTTTTTAGGTTAATTTCAGTGTCCTGGACATATAAGTGAAATCAGCTCAGCTATAAATACCTCATGAGTGTGTCCATTGAAGGGAAATCTGGTCATAAGCTTTGTAACCGAACTCTGTCAAAATTGATTCAGAAAGCTAATAAAGTGAAGGAATTGAATAGGAAAGCTGCTGTAACGTTACGTATACTGATTCCGCCTTTATACGTGATGATGAACTTGCTCAACTGATCGTTTAGGGTCAAGACACGGTCCAACAAGTGGTATCAGAGCTTCAGGACGAGGAAGTTCATACTACAACAGCCGATTCGACACTCTTATCTCTTTTCTACTCATACTTCTCTTTTATTTTTCGGATTAAACAAGGACAAAATGAGCTGAAAGTCTAGTATTGTGAGCGAAACTAGTTATTAATCAATCCTTAACAATATCAGACCTTAAAACTTACTAAAACTCAATCAATTTCACCGAAATTTCGAGTTGTTTTCGAACCAAAACTTCATATTCAGATCTGGAACTATTCAGCGATTAACATTGGATAATATTCATATCATTGTGATCGGTTTTAAGTGTATTACAACCCTTGAAAGATTCAGATTGAAATTCAGCCTAAAAATGATTCAAATTGTGATTTCGCTTCTGTGTACATTCGGACTCAGCTGATTTCGTTCATACGATCAGATTGATTCCGCTTTTACGTACATTAGCTGATTATATCACTTGATTTCGTTTTAGTGTACTTTGAGAGTTAATCTGCTGATTTCGCTTATAAGGTCTGAGTTGATTTCGCTCATATGGTTTGAGTTAATTTCGCTCATACGTACAACTGTGTAATTTCGCTTATAAGGTCATTCTAATTTCGCTCTAAAGGACTTTGTCTAATTCCGCTTATGTGTCATAAGTGATTTCACTCCAAGGGTAAAAGTCTGATTTCACTCAAGTGAACATTCTGATTTCGCTTAAGTGAACAGTAGTGATTTCGCTTATCAGTCATTGAGACTGATTTCGCTTTAGTGTCAGTATTTGTCAAAATTTCAAAAATTTTTTCTAAGTATTTGATAATCTTGCAGGTACGATCAAAATGGATGATATTTTCATGAATCCCTTCAGTGATATGTATGCTTTCACGGGTAGTTCTGGAAACAACGATACTTCTTCAAACGATGCAAACAAAAGTCCACCGAAAGAAAGAAAGAAGGAAGCTTGGGAGTCCGAAAGTGCATTTGGAACATTTAACAAACCTCCTAAGCTGATGGCTATAGAAGATTATAGCAGGTGGGCAACAAAGTTCGAAGATTGGTTGATGGCATTTGCTTTTTCTAGCTGGAAGAGTATGAAGAATGGTTATGCCCAAGGAAAGAAGAATGGTGAAGCATTAAGATCAGCTGAAGAGATTGAAAGTTTTGTGGCTGAGCAAAAATGTGTGGCATTATTGTTTCAATCGGTGCGTGAAGACATCATTTCGCTGATAGATTACTCCAATTCTAAAGATTTATGGGAAAAACTCGAAAAGAAGTGTCTTGGAAGCAAAGAGATTGTAAAAAATAAAAAGAGACTTCTTAGGAAAGAGTTTGATATGTTTAGTTGTCTTAAAAATGAGTCAGTATGTAAAATGATTGAAAGGTTTGGTCATCTGAAGCTGGAATTAGCAAGACATGATATCAGATATCCTGATGATGAGCAAGTAGACAAGTTGTTAGATGCATTGCCAGACGAGATGGAGTGGAGATATTATGCTCTCATGCTTAAGAACACTATTCCTTCTGAATTGTTGAAACCAGATTTGGTGATTGAGAAACTGGAAAGTCATGAGCTAGAGCTGAAGAAGACGTACAAAGTAAATCATTCATCTTATCAACAAAATCTGGATCTGTACTATCCAAAAAGTTTGATCCCGAAAGCTACTTCTCCAAAAACTGCATTTTCTGCTGAGAATGTTTCTCCAGCAAACAAAGAAAGTCAAAGCAATTCAAGCAGTGGAGGCCATAGTGGTTATCACTGTGGATCTACGTCTTCTGCAAATCAGTCTGATGCGAAGTTTTCTTGCAATATCGCGATAGATCTGAAGAACGCACAGAATTTTGACGAGGAGTCGGCCAAGCAACAAATGGTCTTTCTGGCGTCTGTTTTGGAATCCTACGAAGGATTGGTGGCTGGAAAAATCGGAAATACAAATCTGACGAAAGAAGACTACGATCAGATAGACCCGGAAGAAATGGAACTGATCGATATTCGTTGGGCTATGGCAAGTGCAGTTCGACGTGCACAACGCTTCATGGAGATTACAGGGAGAAAAACGATTGGTGGTCCGTCTACAAAACTGGGGTTCGACAAATCAAAAGTAACATGTTTCAAATGTAAACAGAAGGGTCATTTCAAACGGGAATGCAGGAATGCGTATGCTGATGAGTCAGAGAATCCGTTTCGAGATGATTATTATAAAAAGGCAATCTACCATCAGAATAAATCCGAGCCGCCTAGATTGAAGCAGTCTGAAGATAACAGAGACAAATCAAGGGCTCTTGCTGTGATTTATGATGATGAGGGGTATGATTGGAGTAAGGAAGTTCTACCGGAAGAAGATGCGGTGGGTTACGCATTCATGGCAAGCAATGATGAACCCATTAAGTGGAAAGATGATCGTACTGAGGAACAGAAGTATCAATACCGAAAGATGATTGCTGAAAACAAGATTATCAGACTTTCTGGTATCTTTCTGGAAGCTAGAAGAGCAAACAGATGGGATCCAGATAGAGAGTGCTATCTTGATAGGTATGGCAACATTGCGATTGATGACAAAACGCTAGATATTGAAGCCATTATCAAGGAGTACAAGGAAGATGATGAGTATTGGCAACACAATGGTGGGGAACTCCAACTTCGAAAATGATTGAAGAAGAGAAAGAGAAAGAGAGAAAGGAGAAAGAGGAGAAAGAGAAGAAAGAAAAGCAGGTTGATACAGGTTTAATTGATACTACGCAAGAGTTGACAGCTGAGAACCTGGGAATGATGGCTGACAAAGTGCTAGCTGCAAAAGCACTTGAGGTAGATCCTAATTCTGTTACTGAGTCAAAGGGGTCGGTCAGTCAAAGTGTGTCAACAAATGCGTCAGGTAACAAGATTGAGTCAGGTAACAAGATTGAGTCAGGTAACAAGATTGACGGGAATGCTGACTGCAAAAATTGCACCAAACAATGCAATTTTTGTAGCACTGTCACGTATCTTAACAATGAGAAAATTCAGAATCTGACAACAAAGGTTAGAAATGTTGAAGATCAGATTCTCGATCGTGACAAAACTGTAAAAGCTTCAACTGAACGGATCAAAGAATTAACGACTCAAATTGAAAATGATAAAACTGAAAGTGAGAAAATAAAATCTGAAAATGAAAAGTTAATTTTTGAAAACCGTCAGATTTCTGAAAAGTTTGAGAAATTGAAAAACATTGTCAAAGATAGTGATGATCGTAATGGCAAAACATTTAAAGAAAATGAACATCTAAGAGCTGTTTTGAGATTAAAAGAAGAATCGATTAATGAACAACTGGATCAAATTGCTAAACTGAAACTTAAAGTTCAAGAAGCTGAAATTGAGAATGAACGAATCCAGTTGAAGCTTAACAGCTATAAATCGGCAAGCTTTGTTTTGCAGCATATTGTTCCTAAACCTATAGGAAAAAACAAAGATGGCGAGGATGTGTTTTCTGATGGAACGGGTGTAGGTTTTCACAAAGTTCCACCGCCAATTTTAGACAATTACACGAAAAAGCAGTCTAGTTTGGTGGAAATTGAGGAAGAAAGTGAAGTTAAACTTCCTGAAAACATTGATGTCACGTTTACATCTTCCAATGAAGAGGGTGTCCAAAATGATGTGGTGAAAAGTGTGATAGACAAAGTGCTTAAACCGGATTGTGACACTTCTGAGGAGGATGGGTGTTTCTTGGATAAATACATTCTGAAACAAAAGTCCAAAAACAACTTAAGTGATGAACCGGGTTTTGTGATGTACAAGATGGCTGGATCTGATAAGTTGTTTTCGGATTCAGAGTTTCCAATAGAGAATGTTAACATGAACAAATTGACAAATGTTTTCAAACTTGTTGAAGTTGAGTTGTCAGCAGTGAATAATCTGAGTCGAAAGAAAGACAGGGTTTATAACAAGAAAACTGTTTATTCACCACGTTTGTATAATAACAATCGAAACAATTGGTCGGGTGATTATCGGGGTGGTAATAGTTATCAGAAGAAGAGTTTTCAAAACAAGAGGTTTACTGAAAAGAAGGTGTTTGTGAATGGTTCACATTTACTTTCTGATGAGAAAAATGAAATCTTTTCAAAATCGAATGAAGAGTTCTTTGAGAAGAGAGCTTCACAGGCTCAGTCTGAAGGCAAGAGTCGAGTAGCTGATACTCGTACTTGTTTTAGATGTGAACAAGTTGGTCATATTGCACGAAAGTGTACATATGTGAAGCCTAGGACTGAAGCTGTGAAGGTTCAACAAAAGAAGGTTGATGAGAAGGGTAAATCACCAATGTATGTTGAGAAGAAAGTGGTTGAGAAGCAAAACGTTAAAATCAACAATGTAAAAGCAAAAAATGAACCTGTAAAGAAATTGGTAACTCAAAATGACAAGTTTTATAAACGGGTTGCATTAACTGAACAAATTTGGAAACCAAAAAGTGAAATGAAAATTTCAACTTCAGAAGTGAAAAAGGCTGAAGAATCAATTTATGTTGATTATGATGCAAATTTTCCACCTTTGAAGGCTGAAAATTTCAAAATTCAAATTGCGAGAGTCAAGGCTACACCTAAGGCTGATGAGGCCTGGGTGGACACCATGTTTGAATAAGCAGTTTGAATTGCCGGAGCTTCCTGGATCGCGAAGCATGAATCGGCATCTTTATTATAGATTGGTTAAATTGTAGTTTGTTTTGTGCAGGATCTTCCACAAGTGATATCCAGATGGATTATGGATAGTGGTGCATCTCGACATATGACAGGAAAAACCGCATTGCTGTATGATGTGAGAAACATTAATGGTGGTTATGTGGGATTTGCTGGTCATGAAGGTGGTAGAATTGTTGGTGAAGGAACGTTATCCAATGGGATTGTGACGTTTGAGAGAGTTAACTACATCACTGAGCTGGAGAACAATCTGCTTAGTATCTCGCAGATTTGTGACAATCAGTATACTACTCACTTCACTGATAAAGAATGTTTGATTCTGAAACCTGGTTTTGTTATCCCTGAAGAATGGATTATCATGAGGGCACCTAGAGTGAACGATTTATATGTGTTAGATATGTCTGTAGCAACTACAACTACTGGTCAAGCACATTGTTTTGTGTCTAGAGCAACTGAGAAAGAATCAAGATTGTGGCACCGAAAGATGGGGCATATACATCTTAGAAAAATGAATCATTTGGTGCACAATGATTTGGTATTGGGTGTTAATATCAAAGGTTTTCATCTGGAAGGGGAGTGCATTAGCTGCATCAAAGGCAAGCAGAAGAAAAAGTCACACCTTACAAAACGAGTCAATTCAGTTTTATGTCCTCTGGAAAGACTTCACATGGATTTGTTTGGTCCTGTGAATGTCAAAAGTATTACAGGAGATTACTATTGTTTGGTCGTTACTGATGATTATTCCAGATTTTCGTGGGTATCTTTCTTGAAGACGAAAGATGAAACTTTTGACAGTTTGATGGCGCTGTTCAGGAAAATTGAGAATTTGTACCAAAGGCGTATTAAGAGAATTCGAAGTGATAATGGTACTGAATTCAAAAACAGCAAGATGGAAGAATTTTGTGATGAAAGAGGTATTTTGCATGAGTTTAGTGCTCCGTACACTCCGCAGCAGAATGGAGTCGCAGAACGCAAAAACCGGACACTAATCGAGACGGCTAGAACTATGCTCGCAGATTCAAAGTTACCAATTAATTTTTGGGCTGAAGCTGTTTCTACCGCATGCTATACGCTCAACAGGGTTCTCACTGTCAAGAAGTTCAACAAAACATGTTTTGAGCTGATCAATAATCGTAAACCAAATCTGAAGTATCTTGAACCATTAGGGTCTCCTTGTACCATTCTCGATTTTCAAGGCAAATTTGGTGAAAAAGGCTTAGAAGGAATATTCGTGGGCTATGCAAGTCCATTGAAACGAGTTTTCATTCCCATTTGGAAAACGATTATTGAGGCATATAATGTTGAATGTCAAGGTTATACTATGCCGCCACAGAATCCTGGTGATTCATGGCGTTATCATTATGACAAACTTTGGGATTCGTTTGACATGAGAGAAGAATCAGAGGATGATGAAGATTTCTTTGATGAGTTGGATATTTTACGTGAATATGAGTCGCAGTTAAGGTTCCCAGCTGAGTATTCGAGGAGATCACGGGAAACTTCAAATGACGATGAAGCAGGTCCAAGTAATGCTGGTGAACATGATGATGACCAACAGAATGAAGTTGCTCAGGATAATCAGTCGGTTCAGATTGATAATCTAGAAGCTGATAACATGCCAGTCTTTGACCATGGTGATTCAGATTCTGAGGGGGAGCAAATTCAGTTTTCGAGTCAAACAAACCAAGTTGGTGAACAAGATGCAGAGCAGAATGTTACTAATCTGGAGGGAAATGTAGATGTTCCGAGTGAAGTGATGCCGCGAACTTTTTCATATCATCCAGAGGAGTTGATCATAGGAGAATTGCAAGCTGGAGTTCGCACTCGAAATCAGATTGATAAAGGGCTTACATGTTTTTATACAAAAGTTGCTCCTTTGCAAACTGAATTTTCTTTGAGTTGTTTTATCTCGCAGGTTGAGCCAAGAACTTACAAAGAGGCGCTTACTGAAGACTCTTGGGTCAATGCTATGCAGGAGGAACTTAGTCAATTCGAGAAATTGGGAGTGTGGAAGTTAGTTGATTTGCCGGATGGTCAGAGAAAGATTAACACCAAGTGGGTGTTTAAGTGTAAGAGGGACGATAGAGGAGTTGTTGTAAGGAACAAAGCTCGACTCGTTGTTCAGGGCTTTAGTCAACAGGAGGGGATTGATTTTACCGAAGTCTATGCTCCTGTAGCACGACTAGAGGCAATCAGAATTTTTCTTGCATTTGCGTCTTGGAAGAATTTCAAAGTATATCAGTTGGATGTTAAATCGGCGTTTCTTTACGGGAAGGTTAAAGAGGAGGTTTATGTTGGTCAGCCGCCGGGCTTTACTGACCCAATCCACAAAAACAAGGTCTACTTATTGGACAAAGCGTTGTATGGTCTACATCAGGCACCGAGAGCCTGGTACGAGACTTTGTCTCAACACCTACTCGCTAACAAGTTCATACGTGGAACAGTGGATGCCACTCTCTTCACTAAAGTCGTTGATGGTCATCTTCTGATAGTACAGATTTATGTGGACGATATAATCTTTGGGTCGACGAATGAAAATCTATGCAAAGATTTTGAATCAGTGATGAAGCAGAAGTTTGAAATGTCATCAATGGGGGAGATGAAATTCTTTCTGGGTTTACAAGTTGAACAACTTCCTGAGGGAATTTTCATTCATCAGTCAAAGTATGTTCATGATATTCTAGAAAAATTTGGGATGTCAAGTTCTACTCCAGCTGCTACTCCACTTGCAACAAATCATGGAATTCACCCAGATCTCACCGGAGACAGGGCTGATGAAACTTTTTATCGATCCATGATAGGTTCTTTAATGTACCTAACTGCTTCACGTCCTGATATTATGTACCCAACGTGCCTCGCAGCAAGATTTCAGTCTAACCCGAGAGCATCGCATATGATCATTGTGAAGAGGATATTGCGCTACCTGAAAGGAACTCCTTCATTGGGGTTGTGGTATCCTAGAAAAGGCGATTTTACGCTCGAAGGGTATTCCGATTCGGATTTCGGATGCTGCAAAGTCAATTCAAAATCAACAACTGCAGGATGCCAGTTCTTTGGTCCTAGATTGGTTACCTGGCAGTGTAAGAAACAAACGTCTGTGGCGTTATCTACATGTGAAGCGGAGTATGTTTCTGCTAGCAGTTGCTGCTCTCAGATTCTGTGGATACAGCAACAGATGCGCGACTACGGTTTGCAGTTTCTTAACACACCTCTTTTTGTTGATAATGAGGCCGCAATAAATATAACTAAAAATCCAGTATATCACGCTAAAACGAAACACATAGAAATTCGTCATCACTTTATTCGTGATTGTTTTGAGAAAAAGTTGATACGAATTGAGAAAATCCACACTGACGAACAGAAAGCTGATTTACATACCAAAGCTTTTGATAAAAATCGGTTTAAATATTTGTTAAAACTGAATGGTATGAAGCTTCTGTCGGTGTCGGATGGCATTATTGGTGTTGATGAGGGTACTGTTGCGGATGAAGACGAGAAACAATCTGCAATGGTTTGTCGTATTTTTACTTGTTTTGGTATTTAGGGGGAGTAGATGTTTGTACATAGTTTATTTTCAGAAAATACAAAAACAGTAAAAAATGCAAAAATACAAAAACATGATAAAATCTGAAAAAGAGCTTGTGTATATGGGGAAAATGATAGTACATCAGCTAGACGATTACAGTATGCTAAAGATTTGTAAAGTATAAAAGAGTTAAACAATCTTACTGATGATGTGTCGATAGGTTTTCACACATTTAGTAGATTTATTCGGGATATAAACCTAAATTCAAACTTGTGATTTCGTGGGGAACACTACTTGGATATATAGGTAACCCCTGAAATCTCGTTTGAAAGGTCTCTTAATCTGATATACTAGGTCTTTATACTCTATGATGTCTGGGGTATTATTCCGGGACTTCTGCTGAACGGTAGTTCTGACCTAGTCCCTGGCTAATACTTGCTGCAATGCTTGAAACACAGCATTAAACCCTCAGCATGCTGAAACAATAAAATTGATAAATGCTGCTGTTGTAAGCAAAAAGATCCTCTAAAGGGGACACACCGATAAGTCGAAGCTGATATCTCTCTGCGTATACGGAAGTATCGATCTGAGATCCCTCGGCCCTCGCATACCTAAATTATATACAGATATCATTGTAGTATTCTCACCTGTAAGACTGATTATTGAGATTCTGGATACGGGAGTATATTCAAGAGGTGGGACACATGAATGATCTAAGTTCTTAATTCATCTAAATCGTATCCTGAATAAGTTGAAATCTGTGTGGGAATTTAAGATGGATCAGTATATCGATAATCGAGGTGAATTGTTTAAATCTGAGTATGTAATGTAGCTTAACGGTACTTGTAATTTGTCTGAAAAGCTGATATGATTCCCTGATACGCTCGTCAAAAATATGTTTGTAAATATTTTACTTTGTTTACTTTCTGCAATTTAAGTTTTCTGTATTTCATTTCTTAGTTTAGAACACTTTGATAAAATCCAAAAAGATTTTATTTCTGCTTTATTTTCCGACAAACCAAAGTGGAGAGTTGATTGTTGGATTCTCAAGATGTTTGAAGCAGATGCAGGAAATTCTGGACTGAAGAATGAGGAGAGCTTACTTTGATGAAGTTTGAAATTGTTTAAAAAAATAAAAACAAGTTCATTAACTTGATACTTGTTATTTTCAGAAAATGTTTGAAATTAATGTTTTCAAAATCAGTTTGTTTCGTCAAATGAGCAACCAGGATCATTAATTTGGACTTGGTAGATTAATCAAGTAATAAGGATCATTAACTTGAACCTGAATACTTGAGTGGATTTTTAAAACTGATTAAGTTTATGATTTATTGTTGAAAAGATAAGTTTGTAATGAATGATGTTTGAGTAACAGGTTTGGACTTCATTATTCCCAATGGAAGCTATTTGTCAAATCTTGAACCAGATATCTCAGATTCAGCATATCGAGAGGGGGAGTCTGTGAAAGGGGGAGTCTGGATCAACAGCATATGGGAGTGTGAAGATAGAGTGCTTTTGATGAAAAGACAGAGTTAAAGAAAAGACTAAGACTGAAGACTCAGGAGCTGAAGTCTACGTCAACATCCAAGGGGGAGTCTGTTGATGCACAAGAATGTCTGTTGACTGCATCTTCATCAAGTCTTAAATCAAGAAAGTCAAGATTGGATCTTAAAAGTCAAAATTAGGGTTTTTAGGTTAATTTCGCTTCAATGGTCATTGTTAAATGTTAATTTCGCTTCAATGGTCATTAGGGTGATTCCACTTCAGTGTCATGAGGTGATTCCACTTCAGTGTCAAGAGGTGATTCCACTTCAGTGTCCTGGACATATAAGTGAAATCAGCTCAGCTATAAATACCTCATGAGTGTGTCCATTGAAGGGAAATCTGGTCATAAGCTTTGTAACCGAACTCTGTCAAAATTGATTCAGAAAGCTAATAAAGTGAAGGAATTGAATAGGAAAGCTGCTGTAACGTTACGTATACTGATTCCGCCTTTATACGTGATGATGAACTTGCTCAACTGATCGTTTAGGGTCAAGACACGGTCCAACATAAACGAAGTATAATTCATATGAAATAATTTATTAATAATTTTTTTTATTACGATCAAAGTCTTGGATGAAACGAAATATGATTACAAGAAATACAAGTTCTTCGAAAATAGAAATATATTACAAGCTTTCTAAATAAGGAAAGTTACGTAAAAGCGGGGCGTTTCAGTCTACCCCCTTTAGGAAATTTCGTCCCGAAATTTATTCAAGAGGAAGATTTGAAAGCATTTTTGGTGAAATTGAGACTTGTAAGTTTTGAAATGTTTGAAAAGTGTGAAATTTTGGAGAACAGCAAAATAGGTTTGTAAAAGAATTTGTTTGACTAAAATGGTTTTGAGGCATAAGCATGAGTGAACGTGTAGAGGTAAAACGATTTTAAATAATTAAATTTGGGGTTGTTTTATAACTGTATTGTATTTACGAAAGAGGTTTTTATAAAATGGTTGTAATCGACAAGGTGAGGTAGTTTGCATTGGGAGTTTTAAGGACGGTATAAAATCATACATTTGTAAAAATTGTTTATTGAGAGGATCGAGAAGGTTGGTATATTAAATAAAGTGTCAATGGTATACCAGTTACGTTTTCATAAGAATAAAGAATAGAAGGATAGTTTCAAAGGTAAGGAGGTAAATTAGGATTCGAGCGTTTAAACATACTTGATTGTAAACGTGGTTTGTTTAAGAGGATAAGGAATAATGGGGAATAATGGGGAATAATAGGAGTATGGAAGTGAACGATTGATACTTAATAAACGAATGCAAGTATAAGAATGACACAAGGTATAGGAGAGACGAATGTAGCGTGCTAAGAATGGAGCCCCGTCGTGGATAATCAAATATAATGCGTTTGTGTGTTGTCTAAAGTTTGTATTAGGTCTAAAAGGTCTGCAAAACACTGAATTTCTCATGGCACATTTTACGAGAGTTTAGTAACGTGGTGAAAACACTTATATATAGGAAGTACCAGCGGCGTATCCACCACGTTTTGACCACATCACGTCCGTTTCATATTCGGTGTCATTTTACGTTACGTGTCTTACTATACACAGTAGTACACTCTATGGTTCTCATACGCCTATCACTATAATCCCGTGTGCACCTGCGATTATATTGATCGTCGCATGATCCGCATAGCTTGTACTAGTTGTGTATGAATCAGGGTATACATAAATTTGAAAATTAGATCGCATACATATAAGAATGTAGTATATAAGCAAGTCCATGCTTAAGTATGTAAGGGACCCACGCAAGCGAATCCCTTGGATTCCACTCGCGTACGGGTACGAATGCATGAGTATGAATGAAAGTATGAGCATAGATATAAGTTTAAGTATGATTATTCACGTAAGTATGAGTATAGACATAAAACATATGAGTACTACGTGTATAAGTATAAGCATAAAACGTATGAGTATGAATGTAGGCACGATTAATAAAACTACGTATATAGTGTATGTTGAAGTATGACGAATTCGGGCATATACAATGCTCGAGAATTTGAAAAAGTAAAACGAATGATATGAGCGAACTCGTCGCGAGGTAACGATTAAAATGTGTATGATGATTTACATGTATAGTTGTTTAAGCGAAATGTTGAGTTTATCGAATCAAAATAGATTGAGTTGAATTGGAAGGTAGAATATAGTTTGTAAATGTAAAAGTATTCATTGGTTATGCATAACGTATTTTTGTAATGAATGAAATGTTACTTTTGTTTTAAAAAGAGTTTAGGTATGTTGAAGATTGTCAGTCCCCATGAAGTCTTCTAGCCCACGTGTTTTGAAATTTGAATGACGAATTAAGCGGTGTAGAAAAAGGTTTTTGAAAATAACGGGTTTGTTTCATTTGCATCAAAACAAGAAATTTTGAATTTTGAAGATCCTTGTGAAATCCTTAGAAAAGAAATTTAGCAAAAGGACTTAGTGATTGTTAAAAAAAAAAAAAATTAACCAATGACTTGTTGATGTTGAAAAGCGTCTTTAGTAAAATGATCGTATAATATCTATAAGACCTTATAAGTATATGAGAAAGTTGATTTGAATTCTGATTGAGAATGAAAGTCTTTAGTATGGTGATATAACGTGAGTGTGTGTTTTAGTGATTAAGTCGAATATGAAGTTCATGGGTAAGAGATTCATTGGACCGATTGAATTAATAGGTAGCATTTCGTAAGGTTTTGAAATTCAATAAATAAAAAGTTTTAAGACATGATTAAGAATCTCGTGTATATGAGTTGAGTGAAAATAGATCGTAGAATAAGAAGTACATTTGATAAGACAATGTGTTTTGAAATCGTATAAGTAGGTATCTTGAATAATGATAAATGATTTAGGTATAAAACATGATCGGGTTTGCATAATAAAACATTTTAAAAGAACGTTTTGGTAACAATCACCTAGGTAAGGGAATCACCCCTAACTCGTTGGTGAGGTTATTTTAAGGAAGGAGGGAGTGGAGTTAATCGTCAAGGTAAGGAAATCACTCCTATCTCGATGATATGTCTCCATTTGTTGTCACAAGGAATATGAATATAATAATATGAAATCATGCATATGTATAAATGTATGAAAAAGATTTAATATGTTATGTGTGTGAGAAGAAAATATCGAAAGCAAATTTAAATTGGAAAGATTGCATCGTATAAGATAAATAATAGAAACACATGTTTGATTAAAATTTGGATGGTTCCAAAATGGAACTTTGACTAACCAAAGTGGTCAAAAGTCATTAGAATTTTAGGAGCATGCTTTGGCCTAATAGGTAGAATACTCTCGCTGACAAGTCGGTTAACGGTATTTACCCTTCCGGTTACAACATGTCCCAATTCAATCGAAATTTCGAGACTTGGCGGGATTTATAAAAAAAAATCAAGGAGTGGAACTAGTCGACAAGGAGTGGGTATCACCCCTAACTTGGCGATTTTGTATCCTAAGTGTGGTTGGTACTCGTCGAGTCAAAATTTAATTTCAACACTGTCACACCCCTTTCTAAGGCGGAAGCACGAGGTGTGATCCTGAAAGGTTCTCATTGCATACGAATGGTAAACATACTACATGCTCATAAAATAACCCCAAATGCCATTAATATTACATAACTAAAAACATAAGTTAAGTTTTGAGTTTACATCACACGACAACATATTGTTTAAAATATTACAACTTTAATTAAAAGATAGACATCAAGGTTTTGGTTCTTATATCACCACATGGAATGGGACAGAACAACCAAACCCAGCAAAACGGGCATAGGAGACTTGATACATAGTAACTAAAAACACAAACGACATCCAAGAGCAGGAGTGAAACTGTGCGTACATCCACCTTAGTTACCTGAAATACATGTAAGTTTTTGGAAAATCGTCAACATAACGTTGGTGTGAATTCATGCAGTTTTTGAATAGAATGTTTATATACTTGAATGAAAACATGGTATGTGATTTGTAAAACGTATCTGCACTATGAATGTAAATGTAAGGAATACGAGATCACTAATGTTTCGCGAGGACATTAACATATGTCACGACATAGGAAGCCACCAAACCTAGGCATTTATGTCTAGATCGACTGAGACACAAAAGCACTCATTGGTAGAAGTAGGCCAAGAGTGGGGTTGCCTGAAACCTACTAGATCTAACGCTTCTGTTCCGCGGTCTAAATGTATACGTTGACTAATGGTGCTTATGGTACCCCATTCGTCACGTGATCTATGTGTCATTCCTTAGTTTTGTGTGCTACATACCATTGTACATGTATTTTCCCCAAGTTTAGAAAACAAGTAAAAGTTTAAAAGTGGGGACATGAACTCACAAATTTGCGTTTCCTGCGTCGTAAACTTGACCGGGTTTGCTTAGAGCGCCGTATCACTACCTACGCACGTACTATGTCTTATTAGACGTTTAGGTTGTGTAACGACTATTAGTCTTCGTGGTTTATTAAGCCTGATTTTGGAATCATTGGTATATTTTGAGTTACATCCTTGATGTATTGTATAATTCCGAAGTACATAATCCCAAGCATAGGAATGCTTGTATTTGTGTATATTCATACTTGTGTAATTTGCCAACAATTTGTGGTGTATTCCAGTATATTATTTTAGAGAACTATAAACCACCAATTTGTATTCTCAAAATATACATATTTTAAGAGGGTTTTTATAGAAAAATATCTATAAGTTTGTTTGGCAAAAATAAGTATATTTTCATATAGATCTCAAAAATAAGATATTTTTAAGATTGGCTTTAGAAAATATATTTTTCTAGTTTTCATCCAAAATAGTATACTTTTAACTTGTGTAAAAATATATATTTTTCTCCATTCAAAATGATACTTTTTCTATTTGACAAAAATATGATATATTTTTGTATTACTTGTAAAAATGCATATCTTGTCAGTTTCAAAATACCGTTCGTTACACTTGTCAAGTTACAGATTTATTTCTGGAATATAATCACTTTTAGTTCATAAGTCCGTTTGTCCGATATTCGGGTATAGTTCGTATATGTATTTTCTTGTAATTTGGTAGTATTTGTATTCCAAATTTTGGTGTATTTGTGTGTTATATTATTTGCGGGTTTCTAGAATAATATAACTACTTCACATAATATACAAGCAACACACATATTGTGACAACTAAATATATTTTCTTAAATATATACTTAGTCACTTTTATTTATCAAAAATCAACCTCCAATGTTTGTAATTTTTGTAATAAAATTATGGCAAACTTTTATATGAATACCATGTTCAAAATTTACTTATAAATACTTGTATAAAAATATTTTTCTAAGTGTTTAATTTCTACAAATTTTTTTGCCATAGTTTCCCCTTAAACATGGAGGTTTCCATGCTTTCAAAGCATATCATTTTCTTTTAAAATCATCATCAATCATCAACAACACAATCAAGACTTACCATAAGCCAAGATCATGTAAATTACACTACATCATGAACTTGAAGTTTTTGTAAAAAATTGTAGTAACTTACCATGTTATTTAGTAGGTTTAGTTACCTTTAAAAACATGGTTATTTGTTTGTAAATCACATTATTAAAAGAATTATTCATTTACAACTTGTAAAAAGATTTTTCCAAAAATAATTCTTTGGTATTTTTCTTGTTACAAACATGTTTCTAGTCTTGATTTAACACTAAAAATATGATTAGTTTGCTTAGAAAACATGACTTTGTAAATCTTGTAAATAAACTAGGTTTCTTGAGAAAATTATTTTTGTAATCATCTATTTACAAGACTTTTAACACGTATCAACCATCATCATACTCCAAGACATTCTTAGTTTCAAGTTCATGTGAAACATAAAGGATGATCATTATGCCTTCTTCAAGATCCATCCTTATTCTTGCTAGACCATGTGTTTAATCATCATCTAGCAAGGTTATTATGATGATCAACATCATAAACACAAGAAATCCACAAACAAGTTCCATACATACACTTTATCATTTGGATTTCATGTTATTTAGCTTTATGTTAATGATCATCTTCTTATTTCTTTGTGATCTTTGAGTTTAACCATTTACATAACACTTTAACCATTATGACTAGAAGTAAAAACAAGACCAAGAAGCTTACTACTAGCTCTAATGGCTAGGGAAGAACTCAAGATGATGAAGATGAGAAATGTGATGGATAATAGCAAATGGAGGAGGTCCTTGAAGATCCACAAGCTCCACACTTCTTAACTTAGCTTTTAACACCTTGTGATGAACTTGGAATGGATGAACAAAATTGAATGAAGGTGGTGGTGTGGGGGGTGGCTCACGGCCGTAAGGAGAGGAGGAGAAGGAGAGAGTGTTGAGTGGTGAAGTGTGTGTAAGAATGAAAGTCTTGTTCCTTCATGCTTTACTTATATCCATGTTTATGTGTTAACCATTGGATAACATGTTTCCATAGTACAAAGCAAGATTTTCTAATAAATCAAATAAGATTATGTGAATCAAATGAAATCAAGGAAGATCAAGGGTGGGGCCACCCTTGTGGCCATCCATAACAAGGGGGGGTAAAGTGTAAGTTTTTAATTGTTTATTACATGATCTAGTTGGAATATAATGGCATTAGTTAGGTATTTTGTGTATTTAGTGTTTATGAGACGTAATATGGTGTTTGGTGATCATAACTAGCTGTGGAACACTAAAACAATACTTCTAGTGAAAATTTGGTATTTCAGATAGTGTCCGGTTGTTCGGTTAGATACCGGTTCGTTAAAGTGCTAAATTATACCGTTTAGTGTTCTTTATGTACCCTTTTGTGGCACTTTTAATTCCCGACACTTAGGAAGGTATTCTGGATAATAAAACATGAATTCTGCATTATATTTCAATGTTAAAATGCTGATTAGAGCTGAATTAATGCTGAAATATGTAAAATTCAGCATTTAAAGTGTGTTTCGGGTGTTTTTTAGTGCTCAGTTTAGCTTTCGGGAAGTTTGTAAGTTAACCCTTGTATCCGTACTTGGGTTTTAAGGTATACTAGGTGTTGGACCTACTCCTAGGCCCTAATTTTATTGTCTGACTGTTTTCTGCAGAATGCTGACACAGCGTGTCTTACCGGTGAGTTTACTAGTTTCTCTGACGCAATGCTTACAGTAATGCACAAAGCAATGTTTGAAGTATAAAACATGCATGAATTCATATGTATGGTAAGAAATCAGATAATGTTGACATTTAAGCACATAATTGCAGACAATAAATAATATTAAAATAGTACAGAAATTACCGGTTTTGTGCTGGTTGTCACAGTCTCCCCCCGTTAAAAGAATTTCGTCCCGAAATTCAGGCTGTGTTATCTCCCGCAGGAGCTTTCTTGAAAAGGTGGGGGTACTTGGATTTGAACCGGTATTTACGTTCCCACGTATACTCGGGTCCGTGCTTAGAGTCCCAACGTACTTTGACAAGTTTAACGCTACTTCTCCAAGTCTTGTTGACTTTCCAGTCTGTAACCTCAACGGGTTGTTCTGTAAATCGGAGTTTGTCGTCGATATGCACCTCATCCGCAGGGATGATGACTGTTTCTTGAGTTGGACTCTTCTTAAGGTTTGACACATGGAACGTATCGTGCACTCCGTTAAGTTCTTCTGGTAATTCCAATTTTTACGCCACGGTACCAATCTTTTCCAAGATCTTGAATGGCCCAATGTATCGTGGATTCAGCTTTCCACGTTTTCCGAACCTTGCTTCACCTTTCCAAGGTGAGACTCTCAACAGAACTTTGTCTCCCACCTCGAATTCTAAGGGTTTTCATCTTCGATCAGCGTAACTCTTTTGTCAATCTCGAGCCGCCTTAATGCGCTCTCGGATCTGAACGATCTTGTCGGTTGTTTCTTGAACAAGTTCGGGACCAACCATACGTTTGTCTCCAGCGTCTGCCCAACATAATGGCGAGCGGCACTTGCGGCCATATAGAGCTTCGAACGGTGCGGCTTTTATGCTCGTATGGTAGCTGTTATTGTAGGAAAACTCAAGTAAAGGTAGATGAGTATCCCAGCTACCGCCTAGATCCATAACACATGTGTGAAGCATATCTTCTAGTGTTTGTATGGTCCGTTCGCTTTGCCCATCTGTTTGCAGATGGAAGGCCGTGCTTAGATCCAGCTGAGATGCAAAGGCCTCCTGGAAGGATTGCCAGATTCTTGAGACAAAACGTCCATCTCTATATGAGATAATCGAAACAGGCACTCCATGACGTGCCACGATTTCTTTCAGGTACAGCTCAGCAAGCTTTCTAGTGCTATCCTTCTCTCGGGTCGGTAGGAAATACGCAGACTTTGTTAACCGATCGACTATCACCCATATCATATCGTGCCCTCTAGGGGTCCTGGGTAATTTTGTTATGAAGTCCATTGAGACTTGCTCCCACTTCCACATGGGTATCTCGGGCTGCTGCAGTAGCCCAGATGGTTTCTAATATTCGGCCTTGACCTTAGCACAGGTTAGGCATTTCCCAACGTAAACAACAACGTCGATCTTGAGTCTCGGCCACCAATAATATTCTTTCAAGTCTTGATACATTTTGTCCGATCCTGGGTGGATCGAGTATCTCGACTTGTGTGCTTCATCAAGGATGACTTCTCGAATACCGCCATAGAGCGGAACCCAAATACGCCCCTTAAAGTATAAGGTTCCCTCTTCGTTTGGCACTGAATTCTTCTGCATACCTCGGAGATATTCAACTCTTCGATTCTCCCTCTTAAGGGCTTCTTGTTGTGCGTCATGAATGCGTGCAGTGAGGTTCGTCCGAATAGTCATTTCCAATGCTCGGACTCTTAGGGTCTTAACCCTTTCTTTTCGACTTAACGCGTCTGCTACTACATTTGCCTTTCCAGGATGGTACTTAATCTCACAATCATAATCATTTAGCAGCTCGACCCATCGTCGCTGCCGCATGTTCAATTCCTTCTGATCAAAGATATGCTGCAGGCTTTTGTGACCAGTGAAGATAGTACATCGAGTACCATATAGATAATGTCACCAGATCTTCAAGGCAAACACCACCGCGCCTAGCTCCAGGTCGTGCATGGTGTAATTCCTTTCATGAACTTTCAACTGTCTTGAGGCATAAGCGATGACCTTTTTGCGTTGCATGAGCACGCAACCCAACCCTTGACACGAAGCGTCGCAGTACACCACGAAGTCTTCGGTACCTTCGGGTAAAGATAGTATTGGTGCATCGCATAGCTTGCTCTTGAGAAGTTGGAAGGCTTCTTCCTGCTTGTCACCCCAGTCGTGCTTCTTGTCTTTCTGGGTAAGGGAAGTCAACGGTTGAGCTATCTTGGAGAAATTTTCGATGAATCGGCGATAATAGCCCGCTAATCCCAAAAATTGTCGAACTTCAATTGGGGTTTTGGGGGCTTCCCAATTCTTTATTGCTTCAATCTTTGCTGGATCTACCTGAATACCATTCTCGTTCACGACATGGCCAAGAAACTGTACTTCGCGAATCCAGAATTCACACTTTGAGAACTTTGCATAAAGTTTCTCTTTCTTCAGTAGTTCCAAAATGGTCCTGAGGTGTTGCTCGTGCTCTTCTCTTGTTCGCGAATAAATAAGTATATCATCGATAAATACGATCACGAATTTATCGAGATATGGTTTGCAGATACGATTCATTAGATCCATAAACACTGTTGGCGCGTTCGTCAGACCAAATGGCATCACAAGGAACTCGTAATGCCCATAACGCGTCCTAAACGCAGTCTTCGGTATGCTCTCCTCTTGGATCCTTAATTGATGATATCCAGACCGAAGGTCAATCTTCGAGTAGTAGCTCGATCCTTGCAACTGATCGAATAAATCGTCAATCCTCGGTAGTGGATACCGATTCTTGACAGTGAGCTTATTCATTTCTTTATAATCGATACACATCTGCAAGGTTCCATCCTTCTTCTTTACGAACAACACTGGGGCTCCCCAAGGCGAGAAGCTCGGCCTTATGAATCCTTTATCCAACAACTCCTGGAGTTGTGTAGATAATTCTTGCATCTCGGATGGTGCAAGCCGATAGGGTGCCTTGGCTACAGGAGCGGCTCCTGGAACCAAGTCAATATGGAACTCAACCTGTCTTTGCGGAGGTAAGCCTGGTAAATATTCAGGAAAAACGTCGGGAAATTCCTTTACCACAGGAATGTCTTCGAGTTTTGGCTCCTCAGCCTTCTTATCTACTACGTGCCCCAAGAATGCAACACATCCTTTTCGCAAGCATTTCTGTGCCTTCATACAATTGATGATTCGCAGAGGCGTGTCTCTTTTCTCTCCATGCACAATGAGAGTTCATTCGCAAGAGGGATGCGAATGATTTTCTCGTGACAAACAACTTCAGCTTTGTTCTTGGACAGCCAGTCCATTCCGATCACAACATCGAAGCTACCCAATTGAGCAAGTAAGAGGTCGATACTAAATCTCTGCTCACCAAGTTCTAACGTACAACCCCTAACAAGTTCGCCCGATTCAACAAGTTTACCATCGGCTACTTCTATGGAATAAGGAATATCTTATTTACTAGATTCTATTCCAAGCATACGTTTAAATTCCACAGATACGAAACTATAATCGGCACTAGTATCAAATAGTATGGATGCAAAGTGATTGTTAACAAGAAACGTACCAGTGACCACGTTAGGGTCCTTGCGTGCTGGTTCCTTGCTCCAATCACAAATGCTCGAGCTTGAGCGTTTTTTTCTCTCGGACAATCTTTCTTGAAATGGTCCTTGCTACCGTAACCAAAGCATCCTTGGTTCTGCCCAGTTCCGTTACCATTCCGGTTACCGTTACCATTTCCATTTCCATTTCCATTACCAGCACCATTTCGGTTTCCATTCCCGTTCCTATTACCATTACCATTGCGGCCTCCAATACCTTTTCCCCAACAATCCTCGGTACGGTGGTCTGACTTCCCGCAGTTCTCGCATCTCCCAACGCGACAGTTTCCCACGTGGTGAAAGTTACAGCGGTTACATTTGGGCAGAGTGCCCTGATATTTCTTAGCTCCAATATCATTTGCAGCTGCGAAGGTTTTCGCCTCCTTAGGCGGGTGGGTATCACGCTTCTTGTTGTCCGAACCCTTGTTATTGCTACGGGTCGCTTGATTCAGATTTGAATGTTTCCTTTTCTTGTCACCTGACGACTCAGCATGCATCTCCGTTTTCTCAGGGGGGTTCAATGATAACTTCTTCATACGGACATCATCTTCAGTAAGGTTGATAGCCAGAGTTATAGCCTAAGTGATTGTTGTGGGTTTTGCTGCAGTCACCAACCTGCGAAATTCCGGTGCCAACCCCCAGATGTAGCGCTCAATGCGCTTAAATTCTGGAGTCACCAGATAGGGAATCACTCTTGACAGAACGTGGAACCTTCGAGTATAACCAGTAATGTTCGCAACTTCCATGGTCAAGTGCCAGAACTCAGTCTCCAACCTTTGGAGTTCAGCACGAGAGCAATATTTTCCCTCATTCTTTCCTTCAATTCATCCCAAGTCATGCCATACGCGACATCATCACCCAGAGTTTGGACTTGCAAATTCCACCAAGTTAACGCTTCATCAATAAACAACCCAGTAACAAAAGTGACTTGCTAGTCCACGGTACACTTGCTCATGCGGATAGTGGAATCAGTCTTCTCCGTCCAACGCACAAACGCCACCGCACCTCTAGTGCCGTCGTAGTTCAGTGGCTTGCAGTCGAGAAACTGCTTGAAGGTGCATCTTGGAATTGATCCAACCAATTCACACGTGAGCAACCAATGAAACAACGAAACAAGGGTCGTTCACAAATTTCATTTGAGCAAATCAGCTTAAGGTTACCTCGAGTTGTGTTTCCTCCAGATGAGTCTCCATGTCCATTACGTCTAGTACCACTTGGTCCTCCACTGTGTTCAGTACGGTTTGCCTCGTAATGGGCGACAGCTACGGAGATCCTTTCTTCCAGCAGGGAGTTCAGTTCTTGAGCAGTCCTCGGCAGTGGGGGAGGAGGAGGTTGATCACGAGCATTCACAGCTTTCCTGGGTGCCATGTTCTGCCAGAACACAACACAACAGGGTTAGACATTTGTTTGATACAAGATAGTAGCATATACATTTATAAACATGTATACACATAAGCAACATCAAACAATCCGCTAAGCACATCAGTCAATTTATACATCAACAAGCATGCATAAATAGATAAATATACTGATGCGTCATAAGATATTCATCGTGTTTTATACATATTAGGACAACTTGTTACATCTTTGTTTATTAAGAAAATAAAATGTATAAGGGTTACATCACCCGTTAGTACAAGTTTAATACATATAAAAGTCAAATATCTTTCTTCACATTGGCGTCCTCCAAAACTCAACTGGGATCTTCATCACCATCAGAAGCCATAGCCGTCGGGTCGTTTTCGTCATATATCTCCTCACTTATGGAGGGAGGCATGATAGCTTGTAGGGAAATGTTACGCCATAAGTTTATATATATATATATATATATTAATAGATTTTTCTTAATATACACATATATATAGTTACACGCAAATAAGCAAGTAGTTCCTAGTTGAAGTTAAGTGCTACCCTTGTGCACCCTAAGTCTCATAGTGTCCTTACTTGACTCCTTGAAAAACAAGTTCATGTAGTGGATGTCGCGGAAAGTTTTATGCAATGAAAACTTTTGAAAATTATTTTCGTGAGAGGATCCTAAAGATTGTAGACTAGACTCGTGAAGGAATCCTGGTTCACTACAATCGCAACTCTGATACCAATCTGTCACACCCCTTTCTAAGGCGGAAGCACAAGGTGTGATCCTAAAAGGTTCTCATTGCATACGAATGGTAAACATACTACATGCTCATAAAATAACCCCAAATGCCATTAATATTACATAACTAAAAACATAAGTTAAGTTTTGAGTTTACATCATAAGACAACTTATTGTTTAAAAGATTACAACTTTAATTAAAAGATAGACATCAAGGTTTTGGTTCTTATATCACCACATGGAATGGGACAGAACAACCAAACCCAACAAAATGGGCATAGGAGTCTTGATACATAGTAACTAAAAACACAAACGACATCCAAGAGCATGAGTGAAAATGCGCGTACATCCACCTTAGTTACCTGAAATACATGTAAGTTTTTGGAAAATCGTCAACATAATGTTGGTGTGAATTCATGCAGTTTTTGAATAGAATGATTATATACTTGAATGAAAACATGGTATGTGATTTGTAAAACGTATCTGCACTGTGAATGTAAATGTAAGGAATACGAGATCGCTAATGTTTCGCGAGGACATTAACATATGTCACGACATAGGAAGCCACCAAACCTAGGCATTTTTGTCGAGATCGACTGACACACAAAAGCACTCATTGGTAGAAGTAGGCCAAGAGTGGGGTTGCCTGAAACCCATTAGATCTAACCCTTCTGTTCCGTGGTCTAAATGTATACGTTGACTAATGGTGCTTATGGTACCCTATTCGTCACGTGATCTATGTGTCATTCCTTAGTTTTGTGTGCCACATACCATTGTACATGTATTTTCCCTAAGTTTAGAAAACAAGTAAAAGTTTAAAAGTGGGGACATGAACTCACAAATTTACGTTTCCTGCGTCGTAAACTTCACCGGGTTTGCTTAGAGCCCCGTATCACTACCTACACACGTACTATGTCTTATTAGACGTTTAGGTCGTGTAACGACTATTAGTCTTCGTGGTTTATTAAGACTGATTTTGGAATCATTGGTATATTTTGAGTTACATCCTTGATGTATTGTATAATTCCGAAGTACATAATCCCAAGCATAGGAATGCTTGTATTTGTGTATATTCATACTTGTGTAATTTGCCAACAATTTGTGGTGTATTCCGGTATATTATTTTAGAGAACTATAAACCACCAATTTGTATTCTCAAAATATACATATTTTGAGAGGGTTTTTATAGAAAAATATCTATAAGTTTATTTGGAAAAAATAAGTATATTTTCATATAAATCTCAAAAATAAGATATTTTTAAGATTGGCTTTAGAAAATATATTTTTCTAGTTTTCACCCAAAATAGTATATTTTTAACTTGTGTAAAAATATATACTTTTCTCCATTCAAAATGATACTTTTTCTATTTGACAAAAATATGATATATTTTTGTATTACTTGTAAAAATGCATATCTTGTCAGTTTCAAAATACCGTTCGTTACACTTGTCAAGTTACGGATTTATTTCTGGAATATAATCACTTTTAGTTCATAAGTCCGTTTGTCCGATATTCGGGTATAGTTCGTATATGTATTTTCTTGTAATTTGGTAGTATTTGTATTCCAAATTTTGGTGTATTTTTGTGTTATATTATTTGCGGGTTTCTAGAATAATATAACTACTTCACATAATATACAAGCAACACACATATTGTGACAACTAAATATATTTTCTTAAATATATACTTAGTCACTTTTATTTATCAAAAATCAACCTCCAATGTTTGTAATTTTTGTAATAAAAATTATGGCAAACTTTTATATGAATACCATGTTCAAAATTTACTTATAAATAGTTGTATAAAAATATTTTTCTAAGTGTTTAATTTCTACAAAATCTTTTGCCATAGTTTCCCCTTAAAAATGGAGGTTTCCATGCTTTCAAAGCATATCATTTTCTTTTAAAATCATCATCAATCATTAACAACACAATCAAGACTTACCATAAGCCAAGATCATGTAAATTACACTACATCATGAACTTGAAGTTTTTGTAAAAATTTGTAGTTAATTACCATGTTATTTAGTAGGTTTAGTTGCCCTTAAAAACATGGTTGTTTGTCTGTAAATCACATTATTAAAAGAATTATTCATTTACAACTTGTAAGATGATTTTTCCAAAAATTATTCTTTGGTATTTTTCTTATTACAAACATGTTTCTAGTCTTGATTTAACACTAAAAATATGACTAGTTTGCTTAGAAAACATGACTTTGTAAATCTTGTAAATAAACTTGGTTTCTTGGGAAAATTATTTTTGTAATCATCTATTTACAAGACTTTTAACATGTATCAACCATCATCATACTCCAAGACATTCTTATTTTCAAGTTCATATGAAACATAAAGGATGATCATTATGCCTTCTTCAAGATCCATCCTTATTCTTGCTAGACCATGTGTTTAATCATCATCTAGCAAGGTTATTATGATGATCAACATCATAAACACAAGAAATCCACAAACAAGTTCCATACATACACTCTATCATTTAGATTTCATGTTATTTAGCTTTATGTTAATGATCATCTTCTTATTTCTTTGTGATCTTTGAGTTTAACCATTTACGTAACACTTTAACCATTATGACTAGAAGTAAAAACAAGATCAAGAAGCTTACTACTAGCTCTAATGGCTAGAGAAGAACTTAAGATGAGAAATGTGATGGATAATAGCAAATGGAGGAGGTCCTTGAAGATCCACAAGCTCCACACTTCTTAACTTAGCTTCTAACACCTTGTGATGAACTTGGAATGGTTGAACAAAATTGAATGAAGGTGGTGGTGTGGGGGGTGGCTCACGGCCGTAAGGAGAGGAGGAGAAGGAGAGAGTGTTGAGTGGTGAAGTGTGTGTAAGAATGAAAGTCTTGTTCCTTCATGCTTTACTTATATCCATGTTTATGTGTTAACCATTGGATAACATGTTTCCATAGTACAAAGCAATATCTTCTAATAAATCAAATAAGATTATGTGAATCAAATGAAATCAAGGAAGATCAAGGGTGGGGGCCACCCTTGTGTCCGTCCACAACAAGGGGGGGGGGGGGTAAAGTGTAAGTTTTTAATTGTTTATTACATGATCTAGTTGGAATATAATGGCATTAGTTAGGTATTTTGTGTATTTAGTGTTTATGAGACGTAATATGGTGTTCGGTGATCATAACTAGCTGTGTAACACTAAAACAATACTTTTAGTGAAAATTTGGTATTTCGGATAGTGTCCGGTTGTTCGGTTAGATACCGGTTCGTTAAAGTGCTAAATTATACCGTTTAGTGTTCTTTATGTACCCTTTTGTGGCACTTTTAATTCCCGACACTTAGGAAGGTATTCTGGATAATAAAACATGAATTCTGCATGATATTTCAATGTTAAAATGCTGATTAGAGCTGAATTAATGCTGAAATATGTAAAATTCAGCATTTAAAGTGTGTTTCGGGTGCTTTTTAGTGCTCAGTTTAGCTTTCGGGAAGTTTGTAAGTTAACCCTTGTATCCGTACTTTGGTTTTAAGGTATACTATGTGTTGGACCTACTCCTAGGCCCTAATTCTATTGTCTGACTGTTTTCTGCAGAATGCTGACACAACGTGTCTTACCGGTGTGTTTACTAGTTTCCCTGACGCAATGCTTATAGTAATGCACAAAGCAATGTTTGAAGTATAAAACATGCATGAATTCATATGTATGGTAAGAAATCAGATAATGTTGACATTTAAGCACATAATTGCAGACAATAAATAATATTAAAATAGTACGGAAATTACCGGTTTTATGCCGGTTGTCACAAACACTTTGACGAGGGTCCACTAGAATTTTGAAATTTGAATTTCTCCATCAAGGTAAGGATTTCACTCCTAACTTGATGGTGAATTTCATGTAAAAAGGAAAAGTAGATGGATTGAGAGTTGTTCACCAAATTGTGGGTTTCACGCCTGTTTTGGTGAAGTCGTCTCGTTTGTGTGTTACGAGTGGTTTCGATTTTAGTATGAATCGAATAAAACGACTTAGGAAAGGCGTAAGTTAAAGGAATAAATAAACAAGTATAACACATAAGAAAGCGTATCGAGAATAGCACATAAAGAATAGGACAATGCAACAAGTATCAACACATAATAAAGCAAGTATTAACACAAAAGTGACACATGTGTTTAAAAGGTCAAAAGAAAATAAATAAGGAGCAAATAGAGTATCATACAAGTGGTTCAATCAAAACATAAGAATAAAGCTCAAGAATATAGACTAGGTATAAAACATGGCAATTTTTTTTTCCTAATTCCCTATAGTTATGGCTCTGATACCAATCTGTCACACCCCAACCGATGGCGGAAACATCAGAGTAAGACGAAATAGATTGCAAGAGACTTCATAACACTATTTGTGACGAGTATTTAAATAATAAATTTTCATTCCATTTCCAAAGAGTCAATTACAAGGATTTGAAACATATACAACATGAATAACGAAATACAATACAAAGAATACAAATTTAAAGTGTGTATCTAAGCATCCTACTAGATTCCATGCATCACCAACATCATCGTTAAACCTGCAACATGTTTAAAAAAGAGTAATTCAATACAAAAGTATTGGCGAGCATACAAGTTTAGTGCGTAGTATATAAGTATAAAAATAATAAGGAACAATCCACATGGCAAACCTAGTTTTCAAGATTAACGTATAAACTGGCATGCGATTTACAAGTCAACCCTCTGTTTACACAAGTATGAATGAATAAACCTAACATGACCTCTCGTTCACGGGTGGTGCGTTACTCCTATAGTGCTATACATGTTAAGTGGAGGCTTGTACGAAGCTAATGACAAGTTCATCACATAAGAATCACCCAGAAAACACGAATCAAGCACAACAAATAGTAAGCATGTATTGGATTGTTTGTTTGTGTATTTACATAAGAATATATATACTAAGTGTGTTTTGTATATAAAAACATGTTACACCCCAAAGTGTGAAAATGGTAAAAATGGGTCAAGTATACTCACAAAATTTGCATATGCTTTCCGATTATCCAATTGTTGACGAACAATGAGATTAGGAGATCGAATGTATAAGGGTTAAAGTTCAAGTATGTTTAGGGTCGAGATTCGGAATTTAAAACAACATGAAAATAACATATGAAAATAATCACCTGGTACATATGATATTTGTTCTTGACACTAGGAAACTCTAAGGAGTTTAAATGTTTTCATGGAACAAGGTCCCATTAGATTCGTGACAAGTTATCAAAGTCTAGGATGATATAATCTAGTACCTTGACATATGAACACTAGTTCATCATCAAAGATTCGATTATTCAGATAATATGTTTATGTATTGTATAGGTTATGTAATATATATATATATATATATATTAATAAGTCCAATAGTCTAGCATGAGGTAGAAGATTAAATCTTCATTTAGGTACCTCTAACTTTCATGGAAATCATGTAGGAGGCAGGAAGAGAAGTCTTCCATTTAGGTACCTCTAAGTGTTCACCACTACACTTGATGTAAAAACAAACAAGTAGGGTCATGAACTACAAGTGATACAAGAATATAAATAATTAATCTATAAGAAATCATCAAGCAATGTGGGGATTTTATGTAGGACAACCCAAGTTAGTCCTTAATCACACCTACATCAAGTCTTGGACTTAAACATTACTTGTGGGTTAAAAACCCTAAACAAAACAGAATGTATATGAGGTTGAACCTCTGATTTTGAATGTCTCAACCTTGTTTTTAAGCCTAACTAACCATAGAAGTGGTTATAAGCATAAGGACATAGGTTTGAGATGAGTTAGACTCAAGTTTAACAAGTTTAGTAAAGATTAGATGAAATCAGAAATGAACAGTGAACTTTGGAGCCTTTTTGGCGACGTTCCAGGGACTTATTTACTATGAAAAACCCATGGAATCGAAGATAAGGTCAATCCAAGCACATAGGAAAAAGAATGAGCTAAAACGGATAAGAAACGAGTGAGTTATGCTCACTTTAGTGAAGATGTATGCTTATGTCCGAACTTGTGTTTGCAGCTGCGTTTTTGGTGATTTGAGAGTTATTTGGATGAGTTTGTAAAGTGGTATGAGCTTGGAAATGGCTTGGTATTTATAGGGAAGGATTAGGGTGGGTGGTTGTGCATTAAAGATAGTTAGTTGGGGGTTAAAACCATTAAAACACAAACCAAATTAGGCCAATGAATGACTGGAAATTTTAAGGCTGTGGATCAGCCTTTTTGCGTATGAAAGCTGGCCGAACCAGCTACCCCTCTTTTTCCCTTGTCCATATCGTTTCCTAGTTTCTTTTTTTTTTGATACAAGCCCACTTATGATATTTTAGTATATAAAATTTAATGTGAATATTGGATAAATTAAATGATGCATGTATTTCTTTGGGGCTGTGCACAGAGGTCGGCCACATGGCCTCTTTGTTCATATTTATTTTTTTTGTTTTTTTATATTATATGACAATATGTATATTGTTTAATGTTATATAATATGTATATTATTATTACTATATGATTATATATTTTATTTAGCATGAGATTTAGATTGCAAATATAAGTGATTAATTTACCCAAAGACATGTAATTTAAACATGTTTGTATAAAGTAAAGTATAGGTTGTGCACTATGAACGTACACTCAAGTGTTTGCACGTATAGGATATCTAGAATCACGTATTGATTGTAAGTCGCGCATGTGTTTACAAAGTACGAGTATGTATCAAATGTGTATAAGGATCAAATGTTCAAGCATGAAAAAAAAATAATAATAAAAATAAACGAAGTATAATTCATATGAAATAATTAATTAATATTTTTTTTATTACGATCGAAGTCTTGGATGAAACGAAATATGATTACAAGAAATACAAGTTCTTCGAAAATAGAAATATATTACAAGCTTTCTAAATAAGGAAAGTTACGTAAAAGCGGGGCGTTACAACAGAAGCAGCAGCAATAGCAGCCACAACAAACAGCCCGCGGAAGAACCTTCAACATCAATGTTCGCCAGGCTCAAACTAACAACAATGTTGTCAATGGTACGTTCCTTGTTAACGGTATTTATGCTTCTTGCTTATTTGATACTAGAGCCAATAACTGTTTTGTGTCATTTGAATTCGAAAAGCTTCTAAAGAGTAAACGCGCTAACCTCCCAAGTAGCTTTGACGTAGAAGTTGCCACCGGAAGAACCGTCACTTTCAGTTCCGTTCTACGTGATTGTACTCTTAAACTCAACAATCACATTTTTTCGATCGATCTCATCCCGATGCAGCTTGGTAGTTTCGATGTCATAGTAGGTAATGGACTTTGTTCGTGAAAATTGTGTCGAAGTTGTTTGTTTCGAAAAGATGATTCGTTTCTCTCTTTCAAACGACAATCAATTATGTGTTTACGGAGAAATGTCTTCGAAAGAATTGAAACTAATGTCATGTATACAAGCAAGCAAGTATCTCCGCAAGGAATACTTGGCTTTCTTAGCCCATATTGTAGTAGCGGAGGAGGAAAAGAAGACGATGAAAGAAGTACTCGTGGTTCGTGATTTTCCTAATGTCTTCCCTGATAATTTACCCGATCTACCCCCTACTCGCGATATTGATTTTTGTATTGACCTTATTCCTGGAGCAAACCCTGTTGCAAAAGCTCCCTATCGCCTTGCACCGTCCGAAATGCGTGAACTCTCTAGCCAACTTCAGGAGTTACTTGATAAAGGCTTCATACACCCTAGCACATCGCCTTGGGGCACTCCTGTCCTTTTCGTGAAAAAGAAGGATGGATCGTTCCGAATGTGCATCGATTATAGGGAACTCAACAAGCTTACTATTAAGAACCGCTACCCTCTACTCCAAATCAACGATTTATTTGATCAACTCCAAGGCACAACATGTTTCTCGAAGATCGATCTACGTTCTAGCTATCATCAGTTGCGTATTCAAGAGCAAGACATCCCGAAAACCGCTTTCCGTACCCGCTATGGCCATTACAAATTTGTGGTCATGCCTTTTGGTCTCACAAACGCACCCGCGATCTACATGGATTTGATGAACCGTGTGTGTAAACCCTTCTTGGATCGTTTTGTTATTATGTTTGTTGATGATATCCTTATCTACTCGAAGTCGAGAGCCGAACATGCGCAACATCTTCGTTTAGTTCTCGAGCTTCTTCAAGGAAAATGCCTCTACGCCAAATTCTCCAAATGTGAATTTTGGCTCGAGGTGGTTCAGTTCCTTGGCCACATCGTTAACAGTCAAGGAATTCACATTGATCCCGCGAATATTGAAGCTGTTAAGAGTTGGATTACACCGAAGTCTTCATCTAAAATCCGTTCGTTCCTTGGATTGGCAGGTTATTATCGTCGATTCATTGCCGACTTTTCTAAAATCGCCATGCCCCTTACTGCTCTAACTCAGAAGGACAAACCTTTTGTTTGGGGTCCCAAGCAGGAGAAAGCCTTTCAGACCCTCAAGCGTATGCTTTGCAATGCTCATGTCCTTACTCTTCCCGACGGAAACGACGATTTCCTTGTTTACTGCGATGCCTCTAACCTAGGTCTTGGTTGTGTTCTTATGCAACGAGACAAGGTTATCGCGTATGCCTCTCGACAACTCAAGGTCCATGAGAAGAACTACACTACCAATGATCTCGAACTCGGTGTAGATGTTTTTGCGTTGAAGATTTGGCAACACTACTTTCATGGTACCAAGTGTACAGTCTTCAGCGACCAAAAGAGCCTACAACACATCTTGAACCAGAAAGAACTGAACATGCGCCAACGTAGATGGGTTGAACTTCTCAACGACTACGATTGTGAGATACGCTACCACCCAGGCAAAGTAAACGTCGTGGCCGACGCTCTCAGCTGACGAAGCTATGTGTATAGCGTTCGTAATATCCAAGCCCAAAATGATCTCGAAGCCCTAATTCGTGATGCGCAGCACTCATGCTTTATTGAGAATACCTTGAAAGAGGAAATGAAGAAGTGTGGTGCCGAAAACCAGTTGGTAAGCAAATCAAATTGAATCTTCTATTATCTCGACTGCATCTAGATTTCTAGTCGCAATAACCTTCGGGAGATATTGCTGACTGAAGCTCACAAATCTAGATATTCCATTCACCCCGGTGCCGACAAAATGTAGCAGGACCTCCGTTCTAGGTACTGGTGGCCAAGCATGAAGAAGGATATCACTCTATACGTCTCGAAATGCCTAACTTGTTCGAAAGTTAAGGCCGAACACCAACGACCCTCAGGCTTACTTGAACAACCTGAAATCCAGACTTGGAATTGGGAAAGTATCGCTATGGATTTTATTACAAAACTCCCTCGGACGCCTTTTGATCACGATAGCATTTGGGTTATCATTGATCGTCTTATGAAATCCGCCCATTTCATCCCGATACGAGAAGACTTCAAGGTAGAACGATTAGCACGAATCTATACCGACGAAGTCATTTGTCGATACGGGACGCCTCGTGACATCATCTCTGACCGCGATGGTCGTTTCACGTCACGTCTTCGGGAGACATTTCAGTCCGCTCTTGGTACTGATACGTGGTCGAAAACCGGTGCTCATAATTGTTTAATTTGATGTTTTTACACATGTTTTAATTTTGAATAGCTCACTTTTGATTAGATACTTGTTTTGCAGGTCTAGCAGAGTTTAAGGTGCTTTCGGGAGCTTTACGGGTCACCGGAGTGAAAACTGGACCACCGGAACGCGAAACGGGTCAACTGGGAGCAAGGAACGCGAAAAAACAGAAATTGGGTTTCCAGGCACCGTCGCCGACGCCCATAAGGGCCGTCTCCGATGGTATGTGTGATGTACCGTAGCCCAGATTGTCCGTAGACAGCCAAATAGGCCGTCGGCCAAAATCAGAAAAGCACACACCGTCGCCGACGGTGGTTAGGTCCGTCGGCGACGGCTCTTCAAAGATGTTGTCGCGAATTTTGGTTTCTTTTGGCTTTGGAACGAATCAAAAGAGCATGGGGTCATCAATTCGGGAGTTACACTCTTGTGGGAGTTTTTAAAACATATCTTGGAGCCAATACTCATCATTATTCACCTACCAATTCTCCATCATCATCATCAACATACAACCCGAAATCACCATCTTCACAATCAATCATTCCACAAACCCTAATCCTTCTACCATCATCATCTTTCACCAAACCTCATCACTCACCATTCTCAAGGCTTCAAGATGTTCAATTTCGAGTACTCAACATCCGGTGATCAAGCTTTTTCAACCATGAGCGGCTAATCATCTCGGTTTCACCCCGGTGTAGGTAGTTGTTAATTTTAGGGTTTTGAATTGTTCTTGTTTCAACTTAGTGACAATTTGTGTGTGATTTTTGAAACCTTTGACAATAGTTTGCATTTGTTTCGTATTCGTAAATTGTCGAACGATGTTAAAAGTTATGACTTTACCAAATGGTTATGTGTAGTATGCATTGTCTTGGTTAGGTTTTACTTGTGTTGATCATAAAGTGTATTCTTGTCCGTTTCTTGAAACGTTGATAGTTATTAACACCTACGTCATGGTACACTAAATCCGCTAATCATACACACTTGAGTTAGATCTAAAAACTTGTAGAAACCCTAGGTTAACAATTACCGAAACCGGGTGTGAACCCTTTTTCTCATTATCGTTTATTAATCAAATTTTTATGCAATCGTTTCTTTTTAGTTGTCAATCACTTACACCAATTTCTTTAGATTAAATTCACATATCTTAATTACACAAAAATACAGAAACATTCTAGTAAGCTTCATAAATTGTGACACTCTTGATAATTCAATCGAATCCATTCACAAACCACATACTCTTCGTGGTTTGACCCCTTGCTACCACTAACTATTTGTTAAGGGTAACTTGGGCTTATAAATATTATCTTTGACCGAAGCGCGACACTCCGATCAAATTCTGGCGCCGTTGCCGGGGAGTGCGTGCGCTCTGTGTATGGATTATTGTTTGAATTTCGTGATTATCTGTTTAAATTGTTTAGGTACTTTTTGCACTTTGTCTTTTTCCTTGTTACGCGGGTGTGTTACTTGTGCAGGTTACAGGTAGTGTATGCATACGCGAAACTCCGGGAGGACTTCACCTTTAGTCTACGAACCGGAAATCGAAAGAGTTGCAAGAAGAAACCTAGCAAGCCGGTTAGAAGCAACTCTTGCTTCTATTCAAACCAACCAAACACCACAACTTACACCGACCATTGAAACCGATTCAATGGTGAACCAAAACTCCAACCACCCAAACCTCAACCAAAACCAATTCCAATCCCGAGGAACCTTTTACCCCGCTCAAAATGTTCAACCCATGCCTCAAGAGCGACCGGGTGGTAACAACAACAATGGACCACCCACACCACCGTTTCAAAACCAAAATCCCAATAACACCCAACGAACACCCCAACAACAAAACCTTCATCGACACAATTCCCTACCCATCAATCTTGATGACCGGAATGTCAATTCCGACCGTCGAGGTAATGGAGATCGTGGCAATCCCGCGAACGAAGACCCCTTCTTCAACATAGACGATTTGAGGAACGCCATCCCCGATGACGAACCATATAGTGTTCCCGGTTATCAATCACCGGAACATGTGAGCATACATACGGAGAATTCGGACGATGGGGGATATTATGATGATCGGGTTAACGACGAGGAAGATTGGTGATACGTGAATAGGGGAAATGTCTATAATGCGAGAGGCTTTGAAGATGACGAGTTTGGCTATCAAAATGCCAACTTTGTGGGGGATGATGATTATGGGTACTGGAACGGGAACGGGAACGGGAACGGGAACGTGAGAAATGATGGTTACGGAAACAACCGTCAACCACGAAACAACAACCAACGGAACCAATATGATGGGTTTTACAACAATAACAATAACAACAATGGTAACCCTAATCGGATTCCTCGTTTCGTGGGAGGTGGTAACCAAAGAGGCAACCAAGGTAGAAATCAAGGTGGGGATAGAAGAGGTGACCAAAGAGACAATCGAAGACCGGTCGATCAAGAGGTTAACGGTCCACAACGGCGTCAACAACCTCCACGGGGAGTGAATGACCGTTTCCGACCGGTGGTCACCGAGAATGATTCACCGATTGTGTGCGAAAGAAGAATGTTCGATTGTAAACCGCATTACATCAATATACTTCCCCATTTCAACGGGAGGTCTAATGATGAACCGTATACACACTTGGCGGAATTTTCATCAATA
The DNA here is from genome assembly GCA_030545235.1 of Helianthus tuberosus. Taxonomy (NCBI): domain Eukaryota; kingdom Viridiplantae; phylum Streptophyta; class Magnoliopsida; order Asterales; family Asteraceae; genus Helianthus; species Helianthus tuberosus. The sequence goes on from CM060372.1 coordinate 93,068,569, forward strand.
TGCAACATGATTGGGGGGCACAATTTTGCACTAGAGGAGGTCAAACTTCGCTTGTTCCAATTTTCGTTGAAAGACAAGGCAAAAAAATGGTTTCTCACACTTCCGGCGAATAACATCCGGACATGGGGAGAGATGCAACAAGTCTTTTTAGACGAATACTATTCGATGGCGAAGACCGACGACGCTAGGGATGAAATAAGGTCATTTCGGCAATTATCGAGTGAACCGTTACATGAAGCATTCACCCGATTCAAAGAATTGATGCGGAGATGCCCACATCATCAAATAGAAAAGTGGGAATTGGTGAAGTGTTTTGTACGTGGGTTGGATGACACAACACGGAATCGTCTCGAGTCGACGAGTAACGGGGCTCGTTTGAGCAACCATGAAGACGATGATTGGGAGTTTTTGTAGCGAATGAGTAAACAGTTAAAAGAGAAAGAATCGGCCGATCAAGCTAAGAAACATCCCATATCCCGGTCGCTTCCCGATCTTGATTCTAAGGATCGAATTTCTACCTTAGAACGGTAAATGGCTCGCATGAAGAAGAAGGAAGTGATGTAGGTCCCCTATTCGTATGGATCTTTCACAGAATTGTTTATCTAACCTAGAGTGCGGAATCCTCTAGATCAGATTTATTACAGAAACAAGTAGAAACAGAATTTCACAATCAAACGGGTCCTCTATTGATTATCCAAACAAAACGTTTTACAATCAACTCAAGACCCTCACAACCTCACAGCCACTATCTGTGATCTTGACTACAACCCTAATTTCGAATTCTCTCTCTCTACTTTCTCTCTCTAAAATTCTCTAACCCCTTAGTTGCTAACTCAAACCCTAAACACAAAACATGTTTATATACCACATGTCTGTGAACTGGGCTTCCTACTGGGCTAGGCCATTTTCCAAGCCCATAACAATAATAAACTCACTAACCAATAAGCTAAGCCCAATACAAAATATTCAAAGACTAAATAATCAAACTATTAAGCTGTTGTCACCGAATATGCACCAACAGACTCCCCCTTGACAATAGCTTCATAGTGTAACTTTGTCTTCAAACATCTTGTGTTCTTTTGGTCTTTGGATAGCGTCAGCTACACAACTTCTGACATCAACAGACTCCCCCTTAGCTGATGCTCCCAATCTCCAAAACTTTCATTCATTGTAGATCAGTTAGCTAGCAATCCTTGGTTAAGCAAGTAAGCTCCAACTCTTCCATATCTCTCTTTCTCTTTCTGCAATGTAGTAGAAGGATCCTACCATGCATCTTTACTTCACTCTCAATCTGCACTTTACTTGTATTCTGCACTTCATTTTGATAACTGCATCAATCTGTTTAGCAACACAAGCAAGTATCTCGAAAAACCATTAGTCTTTTTCACATTTAAAGATAAACCAATATTTTATCTTATCATGCAAAAACAACAACCCATCAATTTAAAATGGAAGTCCTTTGTTAAAAAAATATTTTTGTATTTTTGATATTTTAAGAAAGCAGTAAACTATTTACAAACGCAATAAACACTCTATTTTTGTGAGAATCACCGGTAAGAAGATCATATCAGCACAATCAAACTGTTTTACACTATTAGATAATTCTTTATTTAATTTTTCGTGAAAATCAGTCCAAGACGATTACCAGTATGTTTGTCCTTTTAAACAAAATGCATGAACATTTCAAGTACCATTACCATATGATACGTTAAGATAATTTTATTACTGATATATTAGTGTGTCCCACTTCAGGATATACCCCCACGATCAAGGTATGCACAAAGATTCATCGTAGTAGGTGAGTATACTGAATTCATCCGTTTTATTTTTCAACGATAGATAAATGGTGAACAGGTCAGTACTTCCGTACAGCAGAGAGACCAAAATATCTTATCGAGGGCTAAGACAGATACCATTTTTGGTATGATTTGTGCTTTTTGCACTTTTTGAATGACTCTCTTTGAGAGTTTCTTCATTTTCAAGGTTTTGGCATTTTTAGCTCTTTTAAGATATCCTGGGTGTGTCTAGGTCAGCATATATCTGGATGCAGCAGAAGGACACCCCTGATATCCCCAGATGAAATAACAGTATAAAGACCCAAAACTTCAGATTTTGGCAATCTATCAACGCAAGATTTAAGGTCATTAAACCATACACCACTGATGTGTTCCCCACTCATACACAGTTCATTTAAGTTTATATCACATTGGTAAGTTGATTATTTCATGCTTTTTGCCTACTGGTATATCATATAATGAAGCTGCTATCACATTTAAGCATTTTAATTCAGTTTCAGTGTGACAGTCTAACTTGCTGATGTACTATCATTTCTTCTTTTTCACACAGTGATAACTCATTTTTCATTTTTTATTTTTTTATGTTTTTGATTTTTCAATTTTTTTTATTTTTATTTTTATTTTTGATTTTTAAGACTTCTATAACTTACTCCCCCTAAACACACGCACTAACTAAACTCTTTTTGGCTTAGGGAAATTGCTCCCCCTAAATTTTTGTTTTTATGGAGCACGTTTCAAAAACAGAAATTTAAACACAAACAGACTCCCACTTCAATCTGACAATAAGTTTTTCACTTTTGAAGTTTAGAAAAATCATAACCATCACTAAAGTAAATAGTTCGTTACCCATGTTAACCTACTATTCACCTCAGAAACTTTACAGGAACAACCACTGTCGAACACATCAACAGTCCTTCTTGGTCATCCTGCACACACTCAACAACTTAGTTAGACTTAACAACCCAAACCTGACCGGTTTTGGGTCGACCATGTAAATCCACATAAGATGCTTCTAACCAATATCCATCACACCTTACTGGTGTCTTGGATGTTGTACTCGTTGTTGAACAAGATTTATAACTTCCACTAGGTCTTTGATCACGAGAGTTCCAATAAACTCTCGAATTTTCTGACCTTTGAAAATTATTATCTTGATACCTTCTTCTGCCATAATTATACCACGAATTTTGAAAAAACTTTGGATGTTGTTGAACATCTGAGTTATTAAAACCCCTATGTTCGTTTCTTCTTTGAAAATTTCGATTACCAGAAGTCTTGTATCGATTTTGATATCCAAAATTTCTATTTTGACTTTGAAACTGATTTGATTTACCATTAAAATTACTAAAATGTGTAAAATTGCTTCTTGGTCTATCAAATCGTCTTGTTGTTGAAGTCTTAGATTGAAATCTTGGTTGATTATATTGACAATGTTGTTGAACATTATTATTCAAACCAACCCTATTCCCTTCCTTAACCTCATCAACTTTTTCTTTATTTTTCTTCAAAGGACAACAACTCGCCACGTGCCCTTTGTTGTGACATCTAAAACAAGATTTTGTCTTGTAATTTCTCTTTTTCTTAAATCTCTTTTTAAATGTTTTCTTCTTTTCTTCTTCAGTATCCTCATCCGATTTATGAGGTGTACTGTCAGACTCAACAGATTCTTTCAAAGAAACTGGACTACTTGGCAAGTCCACAGCTATCGGATCCACTACTACTTGTGCAGTGGTTACAAACTCAGTTAGCTCATCTTCAGTTGGTAAAAATGAGTAGTCTTGATTTCCAGAAGATGAAGCTTTAGTAAACCCCACCCCTGTTTTATCATTACTTCTTTTTAAACCTTTTTGAATTTGAGTTCTGACTAACGAAGAATTCCCAAAATCGTTTAACTTCCCCTGAAGTGCAACAATTTTGGCTTGTGCATCAGCCAATTCTGTGCACTTTTCTGAAAGCTCGTTAGTCTTTTCTTTCACAGTTTCACGAGCTAAATCAATGACCTGTAACAGTTCATTGACTTTGCTTGTTAAACTGCTAATTTCTTGTTCATTTGATTTGAGTTTTGTAAAACAATCTGACTCTCGTTTAATCAAAAGAACATTTGACTCTTTTAACTTTTCTAATTCAGCTGACTGAATGTTGTTTTGCTCCGATAGTCTGTCAACTTTAACCTGTAGTTCAGTGCAATTTAGACATGTATGACTTACAGATTCTGATGATACCTTTACCTCTGCTGTAAGTCCGTTCACATCCTTCAAGCCCTTTGAAACTTCTGCACCATTCTTTTGAGCATTCTCCTCATCTGCTTCCTTCTTCTCTTCTATCTCAGCAGCTCCCTCTCCAATCTTCACAGCTGCAAACTCAGCTACCAATGCTTGATCACAAGTATTCACTTTTGATGGAATCTGATAACTTTTTTCTAAAGCTTCCCACAGATCTCTAGAATTCCCATAGTTCTTGAAGGTATTCTTAATGCCCTCAGGTAAGGATTTCTTGATCACTGCTAAAGCTCTCTTCTCAGCATCAACCACTCATTTCTCAGATTCATCCATCTTCTCATAAGAAATTACTTTTACTCTACCATCAACACGACGTGTGGGAGCAACGTATCCATCTATCATACAACTCCACATTCTCGCATCCTTACTTTCAACATATGCCTCAACCTTCTTTTTCCATTCAGCATATTCATTGACATTTAGAAGCTTTGGCCAGTTCTTAACAACCTCACTTCCATTATCCATCTTAGCCATCACGCAGCGTAAAAGTTTAAATGGATTTTGGTAACCTGAATCAAAATCCAAATCTAACTCCTATACTGGTCCTTTTCAAGCTTTTACCGTAAGCGAACTGATGAAACCGTACAAATATTATCCGAAAACTGTTTTTACCAAGTTATACCGTTAGATTCGTCTCGAGATTACGATTCCAATGATATATAATGTCGAAAACCGTATTCGGGATTTTCCAGAGTCTTTTTTTTTTTTTTTTTACCCTAAAAATCCAAGGAATTCAACGGTTCAAACGGTTCTGTCTAACGAGCTACGGATCAATTTCTATTTGCAAAACAGTCAGATTTTATCGACGCTTGCCAACTGAAATTCCACCCTTTAAATTCGCTGGCCTCACTTAATTTCGCTGGTAAATCAGTTAAATTTGCTGGTCAATTTCGCTGATATGTTAAATTTGCTGGTCAAATTCGCTGCCAATTTCGCTCAGATTAATTTCGCGATTACGACGACCTGTAACGTCGCCGAAAACCGTAATAATTTCGCTGAGGAAAATTATCCGGTTACCAAAGTCGCCTTTGGATTTAACTTCGCCAACAACTTCGCAGATCAGTTAAAATCGCTAGCACAGTTAATTTCGCTGGTCTTTAACTTTGGAAATTCAATCTTTTCTGAATTTTGCAGATTTTATCCTGATTTCGTATCACTTTCCTGCAAGATCAAACAAGCAAATCAGCAACTTTTGTCAAAAAAAAAATGATGAACTTAATGAAGAACACGAAGAACAATCTTCGAATCTTCAAGCCTTTTCAGCCAAAATTCTTCAAGAATCAACCAAACCTGCAACCAAAAACACTAATACAGCAAAATTAAATATGCAAACAGATCAAACACTTCAAAAATTTCGAAAATCAGCCACCAATATTTCGAAACCCTAGGTCTTAAAAACTTGAAATTTTCGAAAATTTCCAAAACAACCCGAAAATCAACCCTTTTCTGCAGCAACAATTCTGAACCGAGCCTTCAAGAGCCTAACGCTCTGATACCAATTGTAGGTCCCCTATTCGTATGGATCTTTCACAGAATTGTTTATCTAACCTAGAGTGCGGAATCCTCTAGATCAGATTTATTACAGAAACAAGTAGAAACAGAATTTCACAATCAAACGGGTCCTCTATTGATTATCCAAACAAAACGTTTTACAATCAACTCAAGACCCTCACAACCTCACAGCCACTATCTGTGATCTTGACTACAACCCTAATTTCGAATTCTCTCTCTCTACTTTCTCTCTCTAAAATTCTCTAACCCCTTAGTTGCTAACTCAAACCCTAAACACAAAACATGTTTATATACCACATGTATGTGAACTGGGCTTCCTACTGGGCTAGGCCATTTTCCAAGCCCATAACAATAATAAACTCACTAACCAATAAGCTAAGCCCAATACAAAATATTCAAAGACTAAATAATCAAACTATTAAGCTGTTGTCACCGAATATGCACCAACAGACTCCCCCTTGACAATAGCTTCATAGTGTAACTTTGTCTTCAAACATCTTGTGTTCTTTTGGTCTTTGGATAGCGTCAGCTACACAACTTCTGACATCAACAGACTCCCCCTTAGCTGATGCTCCCAATCTCCAAAACTTTCATTCATTGTAGATCAGTTAGCTAGCAATCCTTGGTTAAGCAAGTAAGCTCCAACTCTTCCATATCTCTCTTTCTCTTTCTGCAATGTAGTAGAAGGATCCTACCATGCATCTTTACTTCACTCTCAATCTGCACTTTACTTGTATTCTGCACTTCATTTTGATAACTGCATCAATCTGTTTAGCAACACAAGCAAGTATCTCGAAAAACCATTAGTCTTTTTCACATTTAAAGATAAACCAATATTTTATCTTATCATGCAAAAACAACAACCCATCAATTTAAAATGGAAGTCCTTTGTTAAAAAAATATTTTTGTATTTTTGATATTTTAAGAAAGCAGTAAACTATTTACAAACGCAATAAACACTCTATTTTTGTGAGAATCACCGGTAAGAAGATCATATCAGCACAATCAAACTGTTTTACACTATTAGATAATTCTTTATTTAATTTTCCGTGAAAATCAGTCCAAGACGATTACCAGTATGTTTGTCCTTTTAAACAAAATGCATGAACATTTCAAGTACCATTACCATATGATACGTTAAGATAATTTTATTACTGATATATTAGTGTGTCCCACTTCAGGATATACCCCCACGATCAAGGTATGCACAAAGATTCATCGTAGTAGGTGAGTATACTGAATTCATCCGTTTTATTTTTCAACGATAGATAAATGGTGAACAGGTCAGTACTTCCGTACAGCAGAGAGACCAAAATATCTTATCGAGGGCTAAGACAGATACCATTTTTGGTATGATTTGTGCTTTTTGCACTTTTTGAATGACTCTCTTTGAGAGTTTCTTCATTTTCAAGGTTTTGGCATTTTTAGCTCTTTTAAGATATCCTGGGTGTGTCTAGGTCAGCATATATCTGGATGCAGCAGAAGGACACCCCTGATATCCCCAGATGAAATAACAGTATAAAGACCCAAAACTTCAGATTTTGGCAATCTATCAACGCAAGATTTAAGGTCATTAAACCATACACCACTGATGTGTTCCCCACTCATACACAGTTCATTTAAGTTTATATCACATTGGTAAGTTGATTATTTCATGCTTTTTGCCTACTGGTATATCATATAATGAAGCTGCTATCACATTTAAGCATTTTAATTCAGTTTCAGTGTGACAGTCTAACTTGCTGATGTACTATCATTTCTTCTTTTTCACACAGTGATAACTCATTTTTCATTTTTTATTTTTTTATGTTTTTGATTTTTCAATTTTTCAATTTTTATTTTTGATTTTTAAGACTTCTATAACTTACTCCCCCTAAACACACGCACTAACTAAACTCTTTTTGGCTTAGGGAAATTGCTCCCCCTAAATTTTTGTTTTTATGGAGCACGTTTCAAAAACAGAAATTTAAACACAAACAGACTCCCACTTCAATCTGACAATAAGTTTTTCACTTTTGAAGTTTAGAAAAATCATAACCATCACTAAAGTAAATAGTTCGTTACCCATGTTAACCTACTATTCACCTCAGAAACTTTACAGGAACAACCACTGTCGAACACATCAACAGTCCTTCTTGGTCATCCTGCACACACTCAACAACTTAGTTAGACTTAACAACCCAAACTTGACCGGTTTTGGGTCGACCATGTAAATCCACATAAGATGCTTCTAACCAATATCCATCACACCTTACTGGTGTCTTGGATGTTGTACTCGTTGTTGAACAAGATTTATAACTTCCACTAGGTCTTTGATCACGAGAGTTCCAATAAACTCTCGAATTTTCTGACCTTTGAAAATTATTATCTTGATACCTTCTTCTGCCATAATTATACCACGAATTTTGAAAAAACTTTGGATGTTGTTGAACATCTGAGTTATTAAAACCCCTATGTTCGTTTCTTCTTTGAAAATTTCGATTACCAGAAGTCTTGTATCGATTTTGATATCCAAAATTTCTATTTTGACTTTGAAACTGATTTGATTTACCATTAAAATTACTAAAATGTGTAAAATTGCTTCTTGGTCTATCAAATCGTCTTGTTGTTGAAGTCTTAGATTGAAATCTTGGTTGATTATATTGACAATGTTGTTGAACATTATTATTCAAACCAACCCTATTCCCTTCCTTAACCTCATCAACTTTTTCTTTATTTTTCTTCAAAGGACAACAACTCGCCACGTGCCCTTTGTTGTGACATCTAAAACAAGATTTTGTCTTGTAATTTCTCTTTTTCTTAAATCTCTTTTTAAATGTTTTCTTCTTTTCTTCTTCAGTATCCTCATCCGATTTATGAGGTGTACTGTCAGACTCAACAGATTCTTTCAAAGAAACTGGACTACTTGGCAAGTCCACAGCTATCGGATCCACTACTACTTGTGCAGTGGTTACAAACTCAGTTAGCTCATCTTCAGTTGGTAAAAATGAGTAGTCTTGATTTCCAGAAGATGAAGCTTTAGTAAACCCCACCCCTGTTTTATCATTACTTCTTTTTAAACCTTTTTGAATTTGAGTTCTGACTAACGAAGAATTCCCAAAATCGTTTAACTTCCCCTGAAGTGCAACAATTTTGGCTTGTGCATCAGCCAATTCTGTGCACTTTTCTGAAAGCTCGTTAGTCTTTTCTTTCACAGTTTCACGAGCTAAATCAATGACCTGTAACAGTTCATTGACTTTGCTTGTTAAACTGCTAATTTCTTGTTCATTTGATTTGAGTTTTGTAAAACAATCTGACTCTCGTTTAATCAAAAGAACATTTGACTCTTTTAACTTTTCTAATTCAGCTGACTGAATGTTGTTTTGCTCCGATAGTCTGTCAACTTTAACCTGTAGTTCAGTGCAATTTAGACATGTATGACTTACAGATTCTGATGATACCTTTACCTCTGCTGTAAGTCCGTTCACATCCTTCAAGCCCTTTGAAACTTCTGCACCATTCTTTTGAGCATTCTCCTCATCTGCTTCCTTCTTCTCTTCTATCTCAGCAGCTCCCTCTCCAATCTTCACAGCTGCAAACTCAGCTACCAATGCTTGATCACAAGTATTCACTTTTGATGGAATCTGATAACGTTTTTCTAAAGCTTCCCACAGATCTCTAGAATTCCCATAGTTCTTGAAGGTATTCTTAATGCCCTCAGGTAAGGATTTCTTGATCACTGCTAAAGCTCTCTTCTCAGCATCAACCACTCGTTTCTCAGATTCATCCATCTTCTCATAAGAAATTACTTTTACTCTACCATCAACACGACGTGTGGGAGCAACGTATCCATCTATCATACAACTCCACATTCTCGCATCCTTACTTTCAACATATGCCTCAACCTTCTTTTTCCATTCAGCATATTCATTGACATTTAGAAGCTTTGGCCAGTTCTTAACAACCTCACTTCCATTATCCATCTTAGCCATCACGCAGCGTAAAAGTTTAAATGGATTTTGGTAACCTGAATCAAAATCCAAATCTAACTCCTATACTGGTCCTTTTCAAGCTTTTACCGTAAGCGAACTGATGAAACCGTACAAATATTATCCGAAAACTGTTTTTACCAAGTTATACCGTTAGATTCGTCTCGAGATTACGATTCCAATGATATATAATGTCGAAAACCGTATTCGGGATTTTCCAGAGTCTTTTTTTTTTTTACCCTAAAAATCCAAGGAATTCAACGGTTCAAACGGTTCTGTCTAACGAGCTACGGATCAATTTCTATTTGCAAAACAGTCAGATTTTATCGACGCTTGCCAACTGAAATTCCACCCTTTAAATTCGCTGGCCTCACTTAATTTCGCTAGTAAATCAGTTAAATTTGCTGGTCAATTTCGCTGATATGTTAAATTTGCTGGTCAAATTCGCTGCCAATTTCGCTCAGATTAATTTCGCGATTACGACGACCTGTAACGTCGCCGAAAACCGTAATAATTTCGCTGAGGAAAATTATCCGGTTACCAAAGTCGCCTTTGGATTTAACTTCGCCAACAACTTCGCAGATCAGTTAAAATCGCTAGCACAGTTAATTTCGCTGGTCTTTAACTTTGGAAATTCAATCTTTTCTGAATTTTGCAGATTTTATCCTGATTTCGTATCACTTTCCTGCAAGATCAAACAAGCAAATCAGCAACTTTTGTCAAAAAAAAAATGATGAACTTAATGAAGAACACGAAGAACAATCTTCGAATCTTCAAGCCTTTTCAGCCAAAATTCTTCAAGAATCAACCAAACCTGCAACCAAAAACACTAATACAGCAAAATTAAATATGCAAACAGATCAAACACTTCAAAAATTTTGAAAATCAGCCACCAATATTTCGAAACCCTAGGTCTTAAAAACTTGAAATTTTCGAAAATTTCCAAAACAACCCGAAAATCAACCCTTTTCTGCAGCAACAATTCTGAACCGAGCCTTCAAGAGCCTAACGCTCTGATACCAATTGTAGGTCCCCTATTCGTATGGATCTTTCACAGAATTGTTTATCTAACCTAGAGTGCGGAATCCTCTAGATCAGATTTATTACAGAAACAAGTAGAAACAGAATTTCACAATCAAACGGGTCCTCTATTGATTATCCAAACAAAACGTTTTACAATCAACTCAAGACCCTCACAACCTCACAGCCACTATCTGTGATCTTGACTACAACCCTAATTTCGAATTCTCTCTCTCTACTTTCTCTCTCTAAAATTCTCTAACCCCTTAGTTGCTAACTCAAACCCTAAACACAAAACATGTTTATATACCACATGTATGTGAACTGGGCTTCCTACTGGGCTAGGCCATTTTCCAAGCCCATAACAATAATAAACTCACTAACCAATAAGCTAAGCCCAATACAAAATATTCAAAGACTAAATAATCAAACTATTAAGCTGTTGTCACCGAATATGCACCAACAGACTCCCCCTTGACAATAGCTTCATAGTGTAACTTTGTCTTCAAACATCTTGTGTTCTTTTGGTCTTTGGATAGCGTCAGCTACACAACTTCTGACATCAACAGACTCCCCCTTAGCTGATGCTCCCAATCTCCAAAACTTTCATTCATTGTAGATCAGTTAGCTAGCAATCCTTGGTTAAGCAAGTAAGCTCCAACTCTTCCATATCTCTCTTTCTCTTTCTGCAATGTAGTAGAAGGATCCTACCATGCATCTTTACTTCACTCTCAATCTGCACTTTACTTGTATTCTGCACTTCATTTTGATAACTGCATCAATCTGTTTAGCAACACAAGCAAGTATCTCGAAAAACCATTAGTCTTTTTCACATTTAAAGATAAACCAATATTTTATCTTATCATGCAAAAACAACAACCCATCAATTTAAAATGGAAGTCCTTTGTTAAAAAAATATTTTTGTATTTTTGATATTTTAAGAAAGCAGTAAACTATTTACAAACGCAATAAACACTCTATTTTTGTGAGAATCACCGGTAAGAAGATCATATCAGCACAATCAAACTGTTTTACACTATTAGATAATTCTTTATTTAATTTTTCGTGAAAATCAGTCCAAGACGATTACCAGTATGTTTGTCCTTTTAAACAAAATGCATGAACATTTCAAGTACCATTACCATATGATACGTTAAGATAATTTTATTACTGATATATTAGTGTGTCCCACTTCAGGATATACCCCCACGATCAAGGTATGCACAAAGATTCATCGTAGTAGGTGAGTATACTGAATTCATCCGTTTTATTTTTCAACGATAGATAAATGGTGAACAGGTCAGTACTTCCGTACAGCAGAGAGACCAAAATATCTTATCGAGGGCTAAGACAGATACCATTTTTGGTATGATTTGTGCTTTTTGCACTTTTTGAATGACTCTCTTTGAGAGTTTCTTCATTTTCAAGGTTTTGGCATTTTTAGCTCTTTTAAGATATCCTGGGTGTGTCTAGGTCAGCATATATCTGGATGCAGCAGAAGGACACCCCTGATATCCCCAGATGAAATAACAGTATAAAGACCCAAAACTTCAGATTTTGGCAATCTATCAACGCAAGATTTAAGGTCATTAAACCATACACCACTGATGTGTTCCCCACTCATACACAGTTCATTTAAGTTTATATCACATTGGTAAGTTGATTATTTCATGCTTTTTGCCTACTGGTATATCATATAATGAAGCTGCTATCACATTTAAGCATTTTAATTCAGTTTCAGTGTGACAGTCTAACTTGCTGATGTACTATCATTTCTTCTTTTTCACACAGTGATAACTCATTTTTCATTTTTTATTTTTTTATGTTTTTGATTTTTCAATTTTTCAATTTTTATTTTTGATTTTTAAGACTTCTATAACTTACTCCCCCTAAACACACGCACTAACTAAACTCTTTTTGGCTTAGGGAAATTGCTCCCCCTAAATTTTTGTTTTTATGGAGCACGTTTCAAAAACAGAAATTTAAACACAAACAGACTCCCACTTCAATCTGACAATAAGTTTTTCACTTTTGAAGTTTAGAAAAATCATAACCATCACTAAAGTAAATAGTTCGTTACCCATGTTAACCTACTATTCACCTCAGAAACTTTACAGGAACAACCACTGTCGAACACATCAACAGTCCTTCTTGGTCATCCTGCACACACTCAACAACTTAGTTAGACTTAACAACCCAAACTTGACCGGTTTTGGGTCGACCATGTAAATCCACATAAGATGCTTCTAACCAATATCCATCACACCTTACTGGTGTCTTGGATGTTGTACTCGTTGTTGAACAAGATTTATAACTTCCACTAGGTCTTTGATCACGAGAGTTCCAATAAACTCTCGAATTTTCTGACCTTTGAAAATTATTATCTTGATACCTTCTTCTGCCATAATTATACCACGAATTTTGAAAAAACTTTGGATGTTGTTGAACATCTGAGTTATTAAAACCCCTATGTTCGTTTCTTCTTTGAAAATTTCGATTACCAGAAGTCTTGTATCGATTTTGATATCCAAAATTTCTATTTTGACTTTGAAACTGATTTGATTTACCATTAAAATTACTAAAATGTGTAAAATTGCTTCTTGGTCTATCAAATCGTCTTGTTGTTGATGTCTTAGATTGAAATCTTGGTTGATTATATTGACAATGTTGTTGAACATTATTATTCAAACCAACCCTATTCCCTTCCTTAACCTCATCAACTTTTTCTTTATTTTTCTTCAAAGGACAACAACTCGCCACGTGCCCTTTGTTGTGACATCTAAAACAAGATTTTGTCTTGTAATTTCTCTTTTTCTTAAATCTCTTTTTAAATGTTTTCTTCTTTTCTTCTTCAGTATCCTCATCCGATTTATGAGGTGTACTGTCAGACTCAACAGATTCTTTCAAAGAAACTGGACTACTTGGCAAGTCCACAGTTATCGGATCCACTACTACTTGTGCAGTGGTTACAAACTCAGTTAGCTCATCTTCAGTTGGTAAAAATGAGTAGTCTTGATTTCCAGAAGATGAAGCTTTAGTAAACCCCACCCCTGTTTTATCATTACTTCTTTTTAAACCTTTTTGAATTTGAGTTCTGACTAACGAAGAATTCCCAAAATCGTTTAACTTCCCCTGAAGTGCAACAATTTTGGCTTGTGCATCAGCCAATTCTGTGCACTTTTCTGAAAGCTCGTTAGTCTTTTCTTTCACAGTTTCACGAGCTAAATCAATGACCTGTAACAGTTCATTGACTTTGCTTGTTAAACTGCTAATTTCTTGTTCATTTGATTTGAGTTTTGTAAAACAATCTGACTCTCGTTTAATCAAAAGAACATTTGACTCTTTTAACTTTTCTAATTCAGCTGACTGAATGTTGTTTTGCTCCGATAGTCTGTCAACTTTAACCTGTAGTTCAGTGCAATTTAGACATGTATGACTTACAGATTCTGATGATACCTTTACCTCTGCTGTAAGTCCGTTCACATCCTTCAAGCCCTTTGAAACTTCTGCACCATTCTTTTGAGCATTCTCCTCATCTGCTTCCTTCTTCTCTTCTATCTCAGCAGCTCCCTCTCCAATCTTCACAGCTGCAAACTCAGCTACCAATGCTTGATCACAAGTATTCACTTTTGATGGAATCTGATAACTTTTTTCTAAAGCTTCCCACAGATCTCTAGAATTCCCATAGTTCTTGAAGGTATTCTTAATGCCCTCAGGTAAGGATTTCTTGATCACTGCTAAAGCTCTCTTCTCAGCATCAACCACTCATTTCTCAGATTCATCCATCTTCTCATAAGAAATTACTTTTACTCTACCATCAACACGACGTGTGGGAGCAACGTATCCATCTATCATACAACTCCACATTCTCGCATCCTTACTTTCAACATATGCCTCAACCTTCTTTTTCCATTCAGCATATTCATTGACATTTAGAAGCTTTGGCCAGTTCTTAACAACCTCACTTCCATTATCCATCTTAGCCATCACGCAGCGTAAAAGTTTAAATGGATTTTGGTAACCTGAATCAAAATCCAAATCTAACTCCTATACTGGTCCTTTTCAAGCTTTTACCGTAAGCGAACTGATGAAACCGTACAAATATTATCCGAAAACTGTTTTTACCAAGTTATACCGTTAGATTCGTCTCGAGATTACGATTCCAATGATATATAATGTCGAAAACCGTATTCGGGATTTTCCAGAGTCTTTTTTTTTTTACCCTAAAAATCCAAGGAATTCAACGGTTCAAACGGTTCTGTCTAACGAGCTACGGATCAATTTCTATTTGCAAAACAGTCAGATTTTATCGACGCTTGCCAACTGAAATTCCACCCTTTAAATTCGCTGGCCTCACTTAATTTCGCTGGTAAATCAGTTAAATTTGCTGGTCAATTTCGCTGATATGTTAAATTTGCTGGTCAAATTCGCTGCCAATTTCGCTCAGATTAATTTCGCGATTACGACGACCTGTAACGTCGCCGAAAACCGTAATAATTTCGCCGAGGAAAATTATCCGGTTACCAAAGTCGCCTTTGGATTTAACTTCGCCAACAACTTCGCAGATCAGTTAAAATCGCTAGCACAGTTAATTTCGCTGGTCTTTAACTTTGGAAATTCAATCTTTTCTGAATTTTGCAGATTTTATCCTGATTTCGTATCACTTTCCTGCAAGATCAAACAAGCAAATCAGCAACTTTTGTCAAAAAAAAAAATGATGAACTTAATGAAGAACACGAAGAACAATCTTCGAATCTTCAAGCTTTTTCAGCCAAAATTCTTCAAGAATCAACCAAACCTGCAACCAAAAACACTAATACAGCAAAATTAAATATGCAAACAGATCAAACACTTCAAAAATTTCGAAAATCAGCCACCAATATTTCGAAACCCTAGGTCTTAAAAACTTGAAATTTTCGAAAATTTCCAAAACAACCCGAAAATCAACCCTTTTCTGCAGCAACAATTCTGAACCGAGCCTTCAAGAGCCTAACGCTCTGATACCAATTGTAGGTCCCCTATTCGTATGGATCTTTCACAGAATTGTTTATCTAACCTAGAGTGCGGAATCCTCTAGATCAGATTTATTACAGAAACAAGTAGAAACAGAATTTCACAATCAAACGGGTCCTCTATTGATTATCCAAACAAAACGTTTTACAATCAACTCAAGACCCTCACAACCTCACAGCCACTATCTGTGATCTTGACTACAACCCTAATTTCGAATTCTCTCTCTCTACTTTCTCTCTCTAAAATTCTCTAACCCCTTAGTTGCTAACTCAAACCCTAAACACAAAACATGTTTATATACCACATGTCTGTGAACTGGGCTTCCTACTGGGCTAGGCCATTTTCCAAGCCCATAACAATAATAAACTCACTAACCAATAAGCTAAGCCCAATACAAAATATTCAAAGACTAAATAATCAAACTATTAAGCTGTTGTCACCGAATATGCACCAACAAGTGAGCGCGGTGCAATTTGAGGTGTGTGAAGGGTGTGTGAAGGGTGTGGCGATATTGGACATAGATCTGAGCAATGTCCAACGGGATCGAGTGACTACACCGAGGAGGTAACCCAAGTGTATGGGGATCGAAAGCAATACGACATGAACTCCAACACTTACCATCCGGGCTTGAGAAATCACCCTAATTTCCGGTATGGTAATGCCTTGAATCAAATGAACCCGAATTTTCAATTGGGTAATCAAGGAGGTCAAGGTGGGTCCTCGTACAATAATCGTCAAGGTGGTAACCAAGGGGGTTACCAAAAGAATTACAACCAAGGTGGTAACCAAGGATATCAAAACCGTGAAGGCAACTATCAACGGGGTTACAACCAAGGTGGAAATGGGGGTGGTGCAAGGTGATGATTCGATTAATTCGAAACTAGATGCCATCATGAATACTATGAGCACTCTTACCAACTCACATCAAGCTCTCATGAATTCAAATCAAGAAATTAAAACTAAAATGCGAAAAGATTTTGAAGTGAGGGATAAATCCCAGAAGGAATTAGAGAAACAAGTAGACCAACTCGCGGAGGAAATGGCTCAAGTAAGGGGAAGCATGGGGAAGCTTCCAAGTGACACAACGGTGAACCCTAAGCATCAAGGGTCAAGCTCAAGGAACACACGTGAGGTACCAATTAATAAAATTACTTTACGTAGTGGTAGAGTCGTTGATAATGGTGTCAAAACACCATCACCCCAGTTTGTTGAAGGGGTGGTGGAAGATGCTAGTGAAGCTGAGAATGAGAATGGTCAAACGGGTCAAAATAAAAATGATTTGAAAAAGAATAATGACACTCCCGTTGTGACCATACCGGTCCCTAAGGCTAAGGAAAAGGGTGTGGAGGCTAATACCGCCCCTTATCCCGAAGCATTGAAGGGACCCATTAAGAAAGTTGTAAACAAAAGAGGTCCACAACAAGAAGAGTTGTTGGAGATTTTTAAACAAGTGAAAATAAATTTACCTCTTTTGGATGCAATCAAACAAGTACCGTCTTATGCTAAGTACTTGAAAGAATTATGTACCCAAAAACGAACTCATAAATTTCCAAAAAAATTAGACTTAACGAAAAATGTGAGTTTGATTCTTTCGGGTGCACTTCCACCTAAGCTCCAAGATCTGGGTGCGCCTATCATTTCAATTCAAGTAGGCGACTTTAAAATCAATCGGGCACTTCTAGATCTTGGTGCTAGTGTGAGCATTCTACCGGGTAGCTTGTATGACCAATACGAGTTTGGACCACTTCAGTCGTCAAACACCACTATGGTGTTAGCCGATTTGACACCCAAACTACCCCGTGGAATTGTTTCGGATGTGATAGTAAAAATTGAGGATTTTTTATTATCCGGTGGACTTTTTAGTACTTGATTACGTGACCAAGGATCCAACCAAGCAACCTACGGTGATTTTGGGTCGACCGTTCTTAGCAACCGCAAATTCTCAAATTGATTGCAAAACGGGAACGGTTGACATGACATTTGGAAACCGAAGGTAGAGGTTGCATGTTTTTTCTGGACTTATGAACCCTCCAGTTGATGATGAATGCTATATGGCGGACATTGTTGACACGTGTATACCTCTTTGCGACACAATCGTGGATGGGGAAAACACAATGGAGGATTGTTATATGTTTGACAGGTCACAGGTGGAGATGGATAAGAGCATAGACGAGGAGGTAAAAAGTTTGGAGGTGCTTGCGGTTAGAGAGGGAAAACCGACATGGACGCACCAAGTTGAGAGTTTACCGGAGAGCATTGGTACCAAGTTGAAGCCATCGTTAGTAGAGCCTCCGGAGGTTGAATTGAAGGCGTTGCCTAAGCATCTCAAGTATGCTTATGTTGGTGAAGGCAACACACTCCTGGCTATCATTGCATCAAACTTAACCGAGGAGCAAGAGGATAAATTGATGGGTGTTTTGGTCATTAATCGGGCGGCGATTGGATGGACCATTGCTGATTTGAAGGGTATTAGTCCCTCGGTGGTGATGCATAAAATCATCACGGAAGAAAGTGTGACTCCCGTTCGAGATGCACAACGAAGATTGAATCCGAATATGCGGGAGGTGGTGAAAAAGGAAGTGCTGAAATGGCTTGATGTGGGTATTATTTATCCGATCTCGGATAGCCAGTGGTTGAGCCCAACACAGACGGTTCCCAAGAAAGCGGGCATACAAGTCGTCAAAAATGACGCAGGTGAAGAGGTAGCCACTCGGCCGGTAACCGTGTGGCGAATTTGTATTGATTATAGGAAGTTGAATACCGCAACTTCCAAAGATCATTTTCCTTTACCGTTCATTGATCAAATAGTTGAGAAATTGCCGGGGCAACAATTTTATTGCTTCCTAGATGGCTATTCTGGTTATAACCAAATTTCCATCCATCCAGAAGATCAATCAAAGATCACATTTACTTGTCCCTACGGCACCTTCGCATTTAGGCGAATGCCGTTTGGATTATGTAACGCCCCCGCCACCTTCCAAAGGTGCATGATGAGTATCTTTTCAGATATGGTGGGGAAGTCTTTGGAAATCTTCATGGATGATTTCTCAATTTTTGGGTCATCATTTGAGGCTTGTTTGGACCAACTAGACAAAGTACTAAAAAGATGTGTCGAAACTAGTTTGGTCCTAAGTTGGGAAAAGAGCCATTTTATGGTTCAAGAGGGAATCGTGTTGGGACACGTGGTGTCGAGTCGTGGGATAGAGGTTGATCGTGCAAAGGTACAAGTTATATCTACTTTGCCATATCCCACGAGTGTTAAAGGTGTTAGGTCATTCTTAGGTCATGCGGGATTTTATCGACGGTTTATTAAGGGTTTTAGTGATATAACCAAGCCTTTGTGTAACTTGTTGTTAAAAGATCAACCGTTTGATTTTAATGAAAATTGTCAAAACGCTTTTAACAAGTTAAAGGAAAAGTTAGTTGAGGCCCCAATCTTGCAATCGCCAAATTGGTCTTTCCCTTTTGAAATTATGTGCGATGCGAGTGATTATGCGGTGGGGGCCGTGTTGGGACAACGGGTTGACAAGAAACCCGTTGCCATATACTATGCGAGTAAGACTCTTTCGGATGCACAATTGAATTACACCACCACCGAAAAAGAGCTACTTGCGGTGGTATATGCATTGGATAAATTTCGGGCATATATATGGGGTAGTAAAGTAATTATTTATTCTGATCACACTGCAGTTAGGTACCTCATGGAGAAGAAAGATGCAAAACCGAGGTTGATCCGATGGGTGTTGTTGCTCCAAGAGTTTGATTTGGAGATACGGGACAAAAAGGGTACCGAGAATGTGGTAGCGGACCATTTGTCCCGGTTGATGGTTGATGAGGATCCTAAATCGTTAGAGATCAATGAGTCATTCCCCGATGAGCATATTATGAAATTGGATAAGTTACCTTGGTATGCTAACATTGTGAATTATCTTGTTACAGGTGACTTACCGGCACATTGGGATAGACGGAAGAGGCAACACTTTATGTCTCAAATCAAGTATTACCGGTTGGAGGAACCGCATTTGTGGAAAGAGTGTGCGGATCAAGTGATTAGAAGATGCATAGATGACGAAGAAATTCCAAGCGTGTTGCATCATTTACATTCGTTTGCATGTGGTGGCCATTTTAGTGGTCACAAAACGGGTCATAAAGTGTTGAATAGTGGTCTTTACTGGCCAACTATTTTTAAAGATGCAAATGAGTTTGCAAAGAATTGCATAGAGTGCCAAAAACTAGGGGGTATTTCAAAAAGGGATGAGATGCCCATGCAACCAATCCTTGTAGTCGATGTTTTCGATGTGTGGGGTATTGACTTCATGGGCCCATTCCCCAATTCCTATGGCAATTTGTATATCTTGGTGGCCATTGACTATGTGTCAAAGTGGGTTGAAGCAATAGCCACCAAGACGAACGACCATTCCGTAGTTTGTAACTTTGTTCAAACCAACATTTTCTCAAGGTTTGGGATTCCTCGTGTCATCATAAGTGACGGAGGATCTCACTTTAAAAACTTTCGGTTTGGAAAATTTCTAAACGGTTTGGTGTTGACCATAGAATTGCTACTCCCTATCACCCGCAAACAAGCGGGCAAGTTGAGGTGTTAAATAGGCAAATCAAAGAGATTTTGCAAAAGACCGTGCGGGCAGACCGTAAGGATTGGTCAATTAAGTTGAACGATGCTTTATGGGCCTACCATACGACACATAAGACACCCATTGGCACTACACCTTACCGATTGGTTTACGGTAAAAATTGTCAGTTACCGGTTGAACTTGTGCACAAATCATTATGGGCTATTAAAGAGGTTAATGTTCAATATGATGATGCAGGTAAGGAAAGGAAACTCAAGCTATGCGAGTTGGAAGAGCTACGGGAAATGGCATATGAATGCGCGTCTAAGTATAAGGATGGGATGAAGAGGGCGCATGATGCCAAGTTAAGAAAGAAAGAGTTTGAGGTTGGGCAAAAGGTGTGGCTCTACAACTCGAAACTTAAGTTCTTTCCCGGAAAACTCCGGAGCAAATGGATGGGACCCTATGTGATCACCCGAGTTGGACAATTGGGTGAAGTTACCATCGAGGACCCGAAGGATGGGTCACGGCAAACGGTAAATGGTCATCGGCTAAAACCGTTCCTTGATGGTAATGAGAAGGTGGATGAAAACAAGGAATTGGTAAGCTTTGTGTTAAGCATTCCGGTTTATGAGGTCGAATGAAAGGGACCGGTAACGTTTCGTGTAAAGTTATGTATAATTATTTAACTGTTTGTGTGTTTTGGATATAATCGTTTTCGTTTCATACTAATCTCTCTTGATTGTGTGAAGTCCGGACATTCCAAACGGGTCATGAAGACACAAGGTATGTGTTTAGGCTTTGTTATGTGCATTGAGGAAAATACACGATTTTTCGGGGGGTGGTAGGGCCGTTAACGGTTTCCGCGGTTTTAAAATTTAACTTATAAAAATTCACAAAAAGATTTTTAAATTTTTTTAAGATTGTTTATTGTACATAGTCCCTTTATTAAAAGTTCATAATTTTCCTCCTATTTTTCAAAAAAAAAATTGAAATTGAAAATATAAAAAGTAAAAATCTGTTAACCGTCGCCGACGGTTAACCAGTGCGTCGCCTACGGCTCCTCAAAATCTCCGTCGCCCAAAAATTCACGTAACCAGCGAGTTAGGCCGTCAGCCACATTCAAGAAATCGAGGGACCGTCCCCGACGGACCTTTTGTCCGTGGCCGACGGTGCGTGGAACATCAGCCGACGCTGATCGATTTTCTTGGCCTAGATTAGAACTCATAGTCTTTGAAACCTATTCAAAGGTCACCTAAACAATTTCTAAGCCACAAATTCGACCTAAGGACCCACAATCTGAATCAATTGCACCCTAATACCACAAATCTCTGCATTCATTGTCACCAAAACCTCTCCTTTCATCTTCTTCCCCAAAGTCACCTAAAGAACCCTAATCTCTTCTCTTCTCATAACTTCTTCAATTCTCCACCAAATCCAGTGATTCTTGAGCCTAAATTGTGTAGTTTTTCGAGAGGAACAAAACCCCCATAACGGTTTCCATCAATTCTTGCTCATTTGCAAGATTTCTGGGAGTGAGTTTTTAGGGTTTTGAAGAGTGTTCATCCAAGTCTCTTATTTTGCACTTGTTCTTAGTTCTTCTTGTTATCTAACATCAAAGGTATGAAATTTCAGTAAATTTATGCATGATTTTCATATTTATTGTTGATTTCTTCCAAAATTTTAAGCTCATTGTTTAAGAGTAGGTTGTTTATCATAATGTATGATGTGTTGGCATAATCTTAAGAATGTTTACTTGATTTGGGTGGGATTTGAGCATGCTTTAGTCTTGGTGATGTGATTACACTAGATTTTTGCGTGATTGAGCATAGTTGTAATGTTGAAACCATGAATTTTTGAGAAAATCGTGTGAATAAACATGCTAAATTGATATGTAGATGTTAAAATGAGCGACTTTGGAAGTTTAAAAAGGCGATCTTGCATCTAATTATTGATTGAAATTCAACATTACATATTATGTTCAAAGTTTAAGATTGTTTGAAGATTTGGGGTGTACTAATTGTTGTCTTGTCTTTTGATTGTAGATATGTTTGGGAGAAGCAAGAAAGCAAAGACCTCCGGGCAAGGTTCATCTTCGGGAGCCGGTTCAGGCTCGGGGGAATATCAAAAGCGTTGGGAACAATTAAGTAATGTAGTGGAAGGTGATGGGCAACTTATCCGACAAGATTGGGATTGGGAGGAGGCAAAGAATAGTCAGTCGGCTTCGGTATGGAAAGATGATAAGTTGAAAGCTCTTTCTCGATATAGAAACAAGAAACTGGAGGCGAAGATGTGGAAAATGAAGATGGTCACAGGTGTTTCAAAGCCCGTACCCGAGAGGGCGGTGTGTGAGCGTACGGTGGATGTCGAAGAATTTCGGAAAATCGGCATAGTTCAAAAGTTTGAAAAGCTTGGGTGGGAACGGGTACTTGATTGGTGTGAAGATATAACCACCCGGGTGTATTTGGCTGCAGTGTGTGAATGGCTATCTACGCTACGGTTTGAGCATTCTGATGGGCCGGCTCCTACATGGCGGTTAGTCGGTAATATTGGTAAAAACCAAATGATCATGTCGTTCGAGCACATGAATGCTATAGTGAGATTTGATTCGCTTGGGATGGAAGCATATGATTACTATGGTTATGATCAATTTTTGGATAATAAAAGAAACGAAGCTGATCCGCCGCAAATGCTAGCATCCGTATTGACAGGTTATGGGGGTGCAGGGGAGTCGAGAAGCGATTTGTCTTTGATGGGAAAAATATTACAAGGCATTTCGTTAGAAAATGTTATGGTGCGGTATTGGGACCGCTGTAAAGTGAAAGCACCCGACTTCTAGGTTCTACATTCGCTGTTGTATGGGACGCCCAAGCTATATTGGCGTCAAATTGTGATGATCAATACATGTGATACAAGGGAATCATTCAAGCGGAAGATGATCCCTTATGCAAGGTTGATTAGCGCCATGATTCTGCAGCAGAATGCATTGCCTCAGGAGTCACTGTGGGTGTCTAAACCCATTGATCAGTTCAAATTCGCCTCCATAAGATAACGGTGAAAGCTTTTGGTCATCTTCACACGATTGAAGATGAACAAGGAGATAGTTACCGATTCAATGAACAGAGAGAGGCTGATGAAGAGGGTGATGAAGAAGAAGGCGATGAGGAGATGCCTGATGTTGAGGAGGAGACGGATCCTTCCGGTCCGCGAGGACCGAGGCGGAGGTATAGGAAGCAGCATAGGGAAATCTCTGCCAATGTGGCAGACTTTATGAACCAAAGGCAGATACCGTCATACCGGTTGTGGACCCGTGGGCAACAAGCGGTTTACGATAATGTATCGGCCGGCATTGGTGAAACGAGAGAATACCATGCGAGGAGGAGAGAATGAGAAGAGGCGCAAGGGGCGTACTCGCAAGAGAAATGGTGTTTTCAAGCATCCTTTCGCGAGAGGGTGGAGAAACAGATGGGAGAACAACAACTGCAACAAGCGTTACAACAGTCACAAATGGAACGCTTGTTACAGTTGCAAGAAGAAGAAATGGCCCACAGACGGGCATGGGAGGAAGAAGAGGCTAGGCGTTACAATGTACAAATGGAATTGGAACAACGCCGATGGCGCTTAATAACACCAAGGTACTCCACGATCAGGAGCGCCATCAAAGAGACTATCAAGCCGGTCTCCCTTTTGCCGAACACTCGGGGTGGACCGATTACCCCAATCTTCCTCATCCACAAGGCCCATCCGATCCCACCCCTCATTGGCCCGAGGCAGTCGGCTCTAGTTAACTTCATTCCGATTCCTTACCAACCACTGCCACAAGGAGAGTCAAGCCCACTAGATAACTACAGGGATATGTTTGAGGCCCTCACTGGTTATCCGTACCAGCCGAACCCGCCAGTGAACCCTAATGAGAGATATCAGCGGTAGAGGCAAGGTATGTTTTTGTTGTTGTTGTTGTTGTATGTTATTTTTGTTTCCGTTATTTTTATTTCATGTTATTTATTTTCGCCTAGTTAAATGAACGTTGTGGGTGTGTTCCCTATATAACCCTCATGAGACCTCTCGTCCTCCCAAGCTATTGGGGGGTTTAAAAGGGCTTGTTGCATAAGCTAAATGCAACCGTGATTCCTACGAAAGTGAGTTAGGTTTATTGTTGTTGTAAATTATTTTCCACATAAATCAAAGTGAAATAACGTATAGCTTGGTAATGTTTTCAAAAAAGTGGTAGAACTAGGTAACTAACAAATTTTGATGGTTGTGAGAAGCATGCTTCTACACAAGAGTTAAGATTTGTAGGTACATTGGGTTCGTGGGACAACCGCTTTCATGAAGAGGAGAGGAGCATACGAAGAATGAGCTCAAAAACCAGGTGCATACGTTTCTTTTTTACTTTTGATATTTAGATTAAGCAAATAAGTGGAATGTATCTTGTATATTATTTTTTCCGGGGTGAAATTTTGGGGGAATTAGCCGTGTCACATCCCTTGTGCGTTTAATACTCTAGTTCTTACACATTGAGGACAATATGTACCTCAAGTGGGGGGATGGGGGAGTAGTAAAAATTTTAGATTTTGACCCGTTCATTTAAATACTACACATTGAGGACAATGTTCACTTCAAGTGTAGGGATGGGGGAAAATTTCAAAATTTTTTCAAAAACAAATGTCTTGTTTCAAAAGCGGTCTTAAAGCACAAGTAACTAAGTCAACGAGGGATGTCACAACCCATTTGGTCTTTTGTCATGGTCAAGTTCAAATTAATAGCATGACGGGTATTTAGCGGATGGTTATTTGGGAATAATCCGCCTAAGAAACTAGTCTTTTATGCATGTCACATACCATACCCTTTTAGATATGTGAGGTTTTGAGCCACTTTTATATCATAGATTACATACATATGTTTCTTTGTTTGAGTGGACCATTAGTCATATATTGTAGAACTTGCAACTTTTGATACGTTTGAGACTATAGACCGAATACAAGCACGAGAATGATTAAGGCATTAGGTAAACCTTTTCTCTTAAAACCATTTATCTATCCTTACCCAAATAAATCCTCTAGTCGCCCATTTTGAGCCTAAACCTTTCGTTTGATCACCCTATAGCCCATAACCTTAAACCTTTTTCTTTTAAACCCGTGTGATGGAAATTCGATTATAGGAGTCGTATTTGTATAGTTGTTCTTGATTGTTTGCATATATGTTAAAAAAAACAGAAAATATTATGAAAAAGAATTGAAAATCGTTGAAGAAAAACACAAAAAGAAGTGTTAGTAGTTGTCGAATAAAAGGGTGAAAGATTATTGCCCATAGTTGATGTTTATATTTAGTTTTGTTTAAGTTAGTGGTTTGTAATAAAAATCGAATTTTCATCTCCTTAGCCACTTTAAAATATCCTAATTCCTACCCTTAGCCTAGCCCCGTTATAACCCTTACAAAGACCTTATGACTTGTGCTTAGTGTTTGTGATCAATAGTGGAGAATGATTGAGTTGCAAGCTTATGCGGGTATGTGTTCTAATCAGTTTTGAGTGAATATTCTTTGAAGTGCTAATACATTATAAATATTAGCCAATTTACAAGCCGAGTGGAGAGAACCTTGTGAGGAATGTGCATGAATTATTGGTTTCACGGGCGGGTTAATCCTGGGTAACCATTTGTGCAAGTGAAATCACATTACTGTTAAATATATTGAAAATTGTAAAGAGTCTGAACTTTAGCATAACATTGGACCTTAACCTTTGTCTCGGGAATGGGGAGTGTATTTGTCGTTCGACCCACGTGAAAGTGAAAAACAGATTTGCTTGAGGACAAGCAAAAGACAAGTGTGGGGATGTGATACGTGGTCAAAAACCGGTGCTCATAATTGTTTAATTTGATGTTTTTACACATGTTTTAATTTCGAATAGCCCACTTTTGATTAGATACTTGTTTTGCAGGTCTAGCAGAGTTTAAGGTGCTTTCGGGAGCTTTACGGGTCACCGGAGTGAAAACTAGACCACCGGAACGCGAAACGGGTCAACCGGGAGCAAGGAACGCGAAAAAACAGAAATTGGGTTTCCAGGCACCGTCGCTGATGCCCATAAGGGCCGTCGCCGACGGTATGTGTGATGTACCATAGCCCAGATTGTCCGTAGACAGCCAAATAGGCTGTCGGCCAAAATCAGAAAAGCACACACCGTCGCCGACGGTGGTTAGGTCCGTCGGCGATGGCTCTTCAAAGATGTTGTCGCGAATTTTGGTTTCTATTGGCTTTGGAACGAATCAAAAGGGCATGGGGTCATCAATTCGGGAGTTACACTCTTGTGGGAGTTTTGAAAACATATCTTGGAGCCAATACTCATCATTATTCACCTACCAATTCATCCCAATTCTCCATCATTATCAACAAACAACCCGAAATCACCATCTTCACAATCAATCATTCCACAAACCCTAATCCTTCTACCATCATCATCTTTCACCAAACCTCATCACTCACCATTCTCAAGGCTTCAAGATGTTCAATTTCGAGTTCTCAACATCCAGTGATCAAGCTTTTTCAACCATGTGCGGCTAATCATCTCGGTTTCACCCCGGTGTAGGTAGTTGTTAATTTTAGGGTTTCGAATTGTACTTGTTTCAACTTAGTGACAATTTGTGTGTGATTTTTGAAACCTTTGACAATAGTTTGCATTTGTTTCGTATTCGTAAATTGTCGAACGATGTTAAAAGTTATGACTTTACGAAATGGTTATGTGTAGTATGCATTGTCTTGGTTAGGTTTTACTTGTGTTGATCATAAAGTGTATTCTTGTCCGTTTCTTGAAACGTTGATAGTTATTCGCACCTACGTCACGGTACACTAAATCCGCTAATCATACACACTTGAGTTGGATCTAAAAACTTGTAGAAACCCTAGGTTAACAATTACCGAAACCGGGTGTGAACCCTTTTTCTCATTATCGTTTATTAATCAAATTTTTGTGCAATTGTTACTTTTTAGTTGTCAATCAATTACACCAATTTCTTTAGATTAAATTCACATCTCTTAATTAAACAAAAATACAGAAACATTCTAGTAAGCTTCATAAATTGTGACACTCTTGATAATTCAATCGAATCCATTCACAAACCACATACTCTTCGTGGTTCGACCCCTTGCTACCACTAACTATTTGTTAAGGGTAATTTGGGCTTATAAATATTATCTTTGATCGGAGTGCGACACTCCGATCAGGTACAACTTTTAATCTCAGTACCGTATTCCATCCCCAGACCGACGGTCAGACTGAACGCACGATCCGCACCCTTGAAGATATGCTCGGTTCGTGCGTTATAGATTTTGGTGGTAATTGGGAGTCGCATTTACCTTTAGTAGAATTCTCGTAGAATAACGGTTATCATGCTAGTATTCATATGGCACCCTTTGAGGCATTATATGGTAGGCAATGTCGATCGCCTATCGTATGGCACGAGACTGGAGATGCACAGATTACCGGTCCCGAGTTACTACAAGAAACGACCGATAAGATTCTCCAGATACGAGACAATCTCTTGAAATCTCGGAGTCGTCAAAAGAGCTACGACGATAAACGTCGTAAGCCCCTTGAGTTTGAAGTTGGTGATCACGTACTCCTAAAGGTTTCTCCTTGGAAGGGGGTGATCCGATTCGACAAGAAAGGGAAACTAGCGCCATGATACGTGGGTCCCTTTAAGATTCTGGAAATAATTGGTAAAGTGGCCTACCGACTCGAATTACCGGAGGAACTCGGCAACGTACATCGGACTTTCCATGTCGCAAACCTCAAGAAGTGCCTAGCTGAAGAAAATCTTCATGTACCTCTCGAAGATTTACAAATAAACGAGACTCTGCACTTCATGGAAAAGCCAGTAGAAATCATGGATCGAGAAACCAAGAAACTTCGACGCTCTCGCATTCCCATAGTGAAGGTTCGTTGGGAAGGCAAACGCGGTGCCGAGTTCACTTGGGAACTAGAAAGTGATATGAAAGCTAAATATCCGCAACTCTTTGATACGCCTACTTCTTAATTTCGAAACAAAATTTCCTCAAGTAGGGGTGACTGTAACAACTCGACTTTTCGAATTGTTGCTAGCTAAGATTTGTAACAGACTTGTACTGCGAGATTCAATATAAACAAAGGGTTTTGTTATACTAAATACATTTTCAAAACACAGCACGGTTGCATGTTTAAACGCTTTATAATAAAAAACGCTCAACGCTAACACAACACGAATTACAGAGAACTATGCTACTTTATTTGCCGAGTGTGTTTGTTTGTTCGGTAACCACTCTCACCTTCATACTCGCTTATCACGCCTAACACGCTAAATCGCAAACGTTGTTATTAGTAGTAGTAATGTTATGTTGTGTGTTCTTATGTGCTCTACTTGTGTGTGCCCTATATATTTATGGATTACACTCGCAACACAAACTCAAACGCTACTCGCACAGCTCGAATTATCACTCTAAAACGCAACGCGACCCGATAATTTGTGTTACGGTAAAATACTTTAAGTACCAACACTAACTAACGCAACAAAACGCATTAAACAAGCATTCGATACGCGAAAACGGAAATTCTCCCCGCAAAACAGGCCCCTCGTACGAATCCAGGCACCCTCGTACGAAGGCAACTGGTTCGAACAAGGACCTGCTGTGTGAACCTAGCTCCTCTATAAATAGCCAAGCCCCTTCTCCATTTCATTCACTTGCTGCCTTTGGAGCCAAACCTCTGCTGAATTGCTGTCTGACTATTTTCAAGTAAGATGTAACAGTTTTATGTGATTACACAACGTTTTCCACTTCGATTTTCCGCACGATTCACTATGATTTCACCAAAAACTCTTCTACTTTTCAACCAAACTTCATATCTTTTCATCTTTTTACCTAAAACTTCATCTTTTCATTATAACTTCTCTGTTTTACAAAAATCTTCATCTTTTTCATCAAACCTTCTTCTTTCACAACAAATTTACACTTAACCGAGTGTATTGGGACTAGCAACGACTTCCCAAGTTAGAAATCAGTTGGTTTCACACTCACCAAGTGTTAGATCTAAGTGAAAACTCTTTAAAACCAGTTTAAACTGGATTTTCACCCTAAAACGGACCCAAAAGGACATGTATCTTTTTCACTGGATAGTGGAACGAGGTAGTGTTGAAACCGACTTGAATAGGACTCGAAAATACATCCGATTCAGGCAAAAACACTGCTCTAAATGCCAAAAATAGTCACGTTTGTGAACTGGACTGTTCTGTGCGAAGCCCAGCTTCGTACGAAGGCCCTAACTTCGTACGAAGGCCCTGACTTCACACATAACAGCCCGATTCTCGTACCCGACTTAGTCAAAGACCTCTCCGACTTTAAGTTTAATCAGTAGCAGAAGGTTTAAGTGATAAACACTCGATTTTCCAAAGATAGACGCGAAGACACTCGATTTTGGACAACGGAAGCAGCACGTGTACGAAGACCCACCTCCGTACGAAGGCACCAGCTTCGTACGCAGCTTCTGTTTCCCACTGACACTTCGATTTCCGACTGTTTCAGCACCTTGGAGGACTTACGCTTCCGTTCCCGTATGCAAGCTGATCAAGCGCTCCCTTCAATCCATTCCAGGTTGTGTTTATATGTTAAACGCACACTGTGAGTATACTCGAACCCATTTTCATTTAACGCACTTTTGGGATTTACATTCGTTCTCTATAAAAAACACAACACACAACGCAAACCCTTTATAAACGCTAACCGCTCCCGCATGCTATACATGATTAGTTGAATGCTTGTTGCTATGCTTATACAGTTATTACCCCGACCGCCTTTAGCAACGATAGTACTATAGTTTGGACTCAGCACCTGATTTGTCAGGGGTTGCTAAGGATCACATACTTTACTTCACGTGTTCACTCAGGTGAACATGTGTCGCGCATACTCTACTCGCAGTCACATGGTTAGGATGTATCATTGTTGATAGTTTACTTGCTTCACTTGTTACGTGTTACATGTTGGTTATGCGTTAACGTTTTTTATACTATATCTATGCAAACTTGTGTACTCAACTTTACCTTATGTATCGACTTTTATTTTAATGTATGTGACAGGTTGATGATTATCATGAGTTGCAAATGGATAGGAAGTCTAGAAACTCATCTAATAAAATCTAGGTTGTCGGATTGGAACTTGTTTGAGAGATTTTGATGCCTGTAATGACTTTTGTGGATTATTTTGTTTGATAGTATGGGATATTAAACTTATTAAAAATATTGTCAAATAATAGTTGTTATGGATTCTCTTGAACAATCTAATTCGCCTAGTGTCGCCCCCCGATGATTCCGCCATCGGTTGGGGTGTGACACCCCACCTAGGTTGAATTCCTACACGATATGGATTGGTTTTCTATTGTTATGACAATGTTATGGAACCGGGATCTTGAAATACTAAACTTATTGGATAACAAAACAGGACCCTCAACCCTTCTCGAGAAGACACCTATGGAAACCTAGCAAGCTGTTATATTACTGGTTATTATGGAATACCTGACGGCTTTCCAATTATATTAATAAAGTACCTTAAATAGACAATTTCCCTCATAGTATAAAAGTCTAAGGTATCTATGATAACCTGATTCAACTCGTTAAGCAAGAATTGAAAGGGAAACTAAAGCGGTCTTCTAACAAAATACCTAACCCTAGCAATCTAACAACCTAGACCTACCGCTAATCTCGCACCGCACGGATTTTAAGATTAGTTGAACACCTAAACCTACTTGATTCACGAATATAACTTCTATGGATACTTCGTCTAGCAAACCATAAACTAATAATAATCACAAAGTAGATGATCTGACATGAACCTATGAATGAACGACATTCAACAAGGAACATGTGAAGTAATAAACATTTAATCAAGCAAGAATAGATACGCGTATACACCAAATCAAATAAATCAAGTTTTTTACTTTAATAATTATCCATAAACATTAATCAAAACCATTAAAAATCCAATCTTTAACATGTAATCATCTTTCCTAGGTAGAGTTAAAGGTTTCTAGCCAAGAATCATAATCAAGAATAGTAGCAAGTTCATCTAAATAAACCAAACCATGTCCAAACGTACCAAAAACACCAAGTTAAAGATAAATATTGAACTAACTGTTTGTTAGATATAAACAATTTGGGTCGCTCTTGGCTATAATTCTCAAGCTTCATTCGTCCAAGTGTCTTCTGATTCTTGTCTTTATTTGTTGTTTCCTTTAGAATTTGAGTCAAGTGTCTTCCGATTCTTTTCTTTATTTGTTGTTGTTTCCTTCAGAATTTAAATTTGATGGTTGTATATGATGTCATCAAGTTAAGGTGGTAGTGTGTGCTACACGTCAATTTGTTAAGTGTATTGAATTTTTCCAACTATCCTATGTTTTTTTAGTTTTGTTTTGTTTTAGATTTTTTTTCATTTACGATTCATGTTATCATATATCCAAGTTTCTTTTGAAGGCAATGTAAACTTTTGATTATTATTATTATTATTATTATTATTTATTTATTTATTTATTTATAATAAACATTTGATGTTAGTAGTATCTAACTATTCAAAACACTGATATTGTCCCTATAATATCAGTACCACATTAATTACGACCAAATAAATATTCAATATTATGGTTTTCTATTGATATAAAACACATATCAATATTTTTTTCTATAATTTTGATCGTATCGTAACATTATTTTTTAGGTTTTATCTTTCCTTGTTAAAAGAGTGTTGGTACATAATGGTTTCGTAATTAACCAAACCGATATCGACCAAATTCCGACCACAATGCGCGAGGATTTCTACTAGTCAATTATAGTTAGTAGTGAAAAGTGAATAGTATTTTATAGTGTAAATGTGTTAGTGAAGGGGTATGGTCCCCAAAACCTCGCGCAGACGCATGGGACCGTACCACAACTTCATCACAATAAGCCCTCTTCAAGAGAACTCTGCGCGTCTGCGCACCGGTTCTAAAGAAGAACTTAAAAAGAAAATAGTCTTCAACATCTGCGCGCCAAGATGGAACTAACACATCCTTGTGCAAGTTCATATGACAGGATAGTTAACAACATCTCCCCGCAAATATCACCCAGACTTGAACTGAAAGTAACCTTTCTGTTACAACAAAATTTGCATGAGGCAGAGCCACATAGGATTACAGCGTAAATCTTCTAGAAGGCCTCATCATGCACAACCATTCGGTTATAACCGAATGGCCACGTGGTATCATCCTGAATTCCCATCAAGGTCACGCTGTTGGCACCGAATTAGAGAAATATCCACACTTACCCACTTTTCACATGACACCTCCCTAGCTGTTGATCATGCCCACTATCCGTGTGAATGCACATGACGTTATTGATTTACGGTGAAGGAAATAACCTCTTACGGAAAATGCTTTCCGTTATCTCTCTCATCAACAAACTCCCCCCCCCCCAAAATTCGGTTATAAATAAGGACGATTCAGGTATCATTTCTCAAGTTACTCTTACTTCACTTTCACTATTACTTCTTCTTCTTCATTGAAACCTGTACTTATTCTCACGCCGGAGGGTGGTCACGGAGAGAACAACCATTCTCCCCATGGTGAGTCTAACGGCTGTTTGTTTTGCAGTTATCATTTGAAGAAGGAGCTTAGCCAAACCCCGAATCAAACGAGAGGACTCACCTTTTTATGCAAAACTAAACCCCTGGTCCGACTGATCTCGGTCAATTGAACCAGTGTTTCTTCATTCGCGCCCACCGATTCTTCAATTTCAATTCTCATCTTCTCGTTTTGATTCATTTTCTCTTCGAACTCTGTTTTTCATGGCAGAGATTCCATCAAATAGACCATCAGGTTCTCGACCGGCGAACTTCACTCATGATCCTCATGTCGAGGGGATTGTAGAAGAAGCTTCCGATGAAAACGAGGTCCAACACAACGATCCTGTTACTCCATGAGCACAACCCGAGGTCCCAATAAGTTCAATCTTACCTCCCGGTGAAACCCCCATCTCGTGGTACGTCAGGTCTCAGGGGGCATTAAATGCAGTATACGCACAACTTTGTGCACAGACTGTTCCTCATGCAACTCAATCTCGGAGATCTACATCTCATGTACGGGCACCATCTGCACCACGTACATCTCACCATGACGCACCATCACGAATACATGTAGACGACACAGAAGTCTACTAATGATCTCCTACCAGGTATGAATCTACTCAATCCTAGACTCAACGAAGGGATTACCGTGAAAAGCCATATTCTCATAGAAGGCAGTCAGTCCATTCTCGGTTGGGCCCGCGTTCTTACCAAAAGCGGGACACCCAAACCGATGAATACGAAAAACATATCAGGAAGGCTATAACACAAGTGTGTTCAGCCGGCTGCAGCGGAACCATAAAAATTATATACCCCACATGGTTTATAATCAGGATGCAGAACATAATTATAACCTAATCTACCGCCCGACAGAAGCAGCGGAGAACTCAAAATTCGTCAGCGAAATCACCCTGGCCCCCTCGAAAGGGCGAAATTACCATCAAACGTCAGAAAATTCAATGGGATGTTAGATCCAGATGATCATCTCCGTATATTTACTAGCGCAGGCCTGGTAGGGGTTGGACATTACCCATGTGGTGTCATCTATTCGTCCAAACCCTGACAGGTGCAACACAGTTTTGGTTCGACAACCTACCGGTAGTGAAGTTAACGTCATGGGTAGATTTAAAATAGAAATTTCTAGTACACTTTAGCTAGCAATGCAGATCTATCAGAGATATCGCCGACGTAATGAATATTTGGAGGCGCAATGATGAAAGTCTGGAGGACTTCATAACAAGATACAACAAGGAAGTCCTAGAAATCGGTGATGTACATGAACATCTGATACGCGCACAATTCAAGTACGCCGTACGTTGTGACGACATGATTAATGTTCTATCAGGAACAAAGGGTTTGCCCAAGAGTTGGGAAAAACTAATGGTCGTAGCTAAAGTTTACGCTCAGACAGAGCGCAATCTCAGCTCCAACAGGCCGCCTCCACCACACAACCGTCCGTAAGACATGAGCGAAAGCAACGGTAAGAAGTTCAAGAAGAACTGGAGGGACTCGGCTTCCAGATCATACTCGTCTGATGATGCCCGATCAACAATTAACAAGTTGAGAGCGCAAAAAGAGGCTAAACAGGAGAATCGTGAGCGACAGTGGACTCCTCTAACAAAAACACCAGCGGAGGTACTGACGGGTGGTCCATGGGACAACCCTTATTGATGTTAAAAAACGAGATTATCCCTCATTTGATCATGTAATTATCTTGAATTAGATAACTACGGTTTCTAATGTTTCAGGTGCAGTTCGGGAGCTAAAAATGGATAAAATGCAGCTTTGGACGGTTTAGAGATGAACGGGTCATGCGTGGGATGAAAGAAGAAACAAAACCTAAGAATCAGGGCTCCACCGTATTATATGGTGGCCACCGTATTATATGGTGGACCCTGAAACATGCCAGATCCTACCGTAATTCAGTGGAGATGTACCGTAACATTCTGAAGTCCACCGTATTATACGATGGCCACCATATTATACGGTGGAGTCTGCGAGAAAAAGTGTAACTGCCTTCATTAAAATCGTTTTTGGGTGTCTTTTCATATCATCTCGTCATTGGACGTTTCTCTGGAGTTCTAGGGGCGATTTTGGCTGATTGTACTTGGTTCCAAACAATTTTTAACATTCGGTTTATGTTTTTGATTGGTATGAACACTAAACTTGTTGTTATGATGATTCACCAAGCTATGTCCGGCTAAACTTATGGTGATCATCTTGAATTGAAGGTTTGTCTATGACTTTTGTGTTTGGATTCATATTTCTAGAATAATAGACTTGCAATGCGTTTGTTTATTATGGTGTGTGAATGTTTGTTTGTAAATTGTTGATTGATGTTATGATCATATTCTAAACCGTACGTTCTTGATGTCGCTGACAATCGAGATATCACGGGAGGGATTAGGGTTGGATATTAGTCAATTGGTTATCGGGTAACAACCTCGCGTTTTCATAATCCGAGTACTTAGTTCCCTTTTATCACGAACAAACAATCATACATGAATCATGTCTATGTGGTTCTTTCTAGTGAATTCAACACAATTGTCAAAAGCAAACCGGAAGTTTAGGATGGTCGCTTTCTCCTAATCTGCTTTACAACCTACCTTTGAATTGAAGTTAATTAGATAATTTTAGTTTTTAAACCAACAATCCAAATTATTGATATTTACTTTTTGCAAATTAGGTTAATTTTAGTTAAAGTGCAAAGCTATAAAATCGACACATTTTCCACATACTCCCTGAGTTCGATACCCATTTACCACTATCTATAGTTGTTAATTGGATTAAATTGGAGTTGTGCGCAACGTGTGTCAGTTTGTTAGTTTTGCTTTGTTATTTTCGGGTTTACACTGGTGTGTTTAGTGTGCAGGTTCTACAGGTGCATGCATACTAGAGGCTCTCATAAGTCTTCACCATTGTCATTTGATCCGGAGATTGAAAGAACGCTAAGGCAAAACCATGTTTTAGTAAGAGAAAACATAATTATTGGTTCACCTACATCACCCATTACACCACGAAACATCATGCAAGAATCTCAATTACCACCCACAACGGGTCAAACGACCTCATCATTTATACCTACTTCCACACACCCATCACCAAACACAACCATACCTAATACCACTACAATTCCTACTCCACCTCATGACACTACATCAACCGACACCACACAACCGATCACCACTCAAGTTGAACCCAATCTTACTTTTAGCCCTTCAGCCACAATCCCACCATTATCACATTTCTTTCCCCCATCTACGGGTCAATCATCTTCCCAGTACTCAATACCCCATACATCAAATATTTTCCATTCTACCTCTACATTTAGACCATCAAACCAAATGGGCTTTCAATACTCATCCATTCCATTTGGGCAAACTTCGGGTATAGGGGGAGAGGGATATGAAGAAGGATACGAAGATTTTGAGGGTTATGATGAAGACGGGTATGCTTATGGGGGTTATGGTGATCAAGGAGGTTATGTGCAAAGCCAATCTCAAGGGATGGCAAGTGTAGGTGGAGTGCCACAACAACAACATCTCATACCACAACATATTAGGCCAAGACCACAAGGGCTACAAGTGCAACGCCCTATACCATTGCAACAAGTTCGCCCAAAAATGTACAACCACAATTCCAAAGGCCGATTCAACACCAACCGATGCCACAACAGCAATTTCAACAACCATTCGCACCACAAGGGCATATACCAAGGCCAATGGGTCCTGTTCGACCAAGGGTTAGGCTGGGGGTGCCAAGAAGGCATCTTAGAGAACATGCGAGAGGAATTGAAGCGCATTTTAGGCCGGTAATCACTCAAAATCCCTCACTGGTAGTTATTCCTCACAATGATCAAGGGAGAACCTTTGAAGTGAGAACAAATTCTTTGCAAAGTTTTCCGAAATATAAAGGGCTAGCAACGGAGGAACCGTATTTCCATTTGGAGGCCTATGACTCAATTTGCAATACTATTGGGAGTCAAGGTTTTTCGGCTGATGATGTCAAGTTAGTCATGTTTCAATTTTCTTTGGGGGACAAGGCAAAGAAGTGGTTCTACACTTTTCCTTCGGCATCTATTTATACTTGGGCGGAAATGCAACAAATTTTCCTAGATGAGTTTTACACCGCCCAAAAGACCAATGATGCTAGGAAGGGGTTGAGGAGTTTTCAACAACAACAAGGCGAAATGTTTCATGAAGCCTTTGAGCGTTTCAACATGATGATCAAGAATTGTCCTCCTCATGGAATTGAACTTTGGGGGTTGATGAATGCCTTTTACGAGGGGTTGAGTGCCGAAGATGCTCGCGATTTAATGTCTATTACCGGTGGGACTTTTGGTACAAACTACGAGAATGATTATTGGGAATTCTTGGAGCAAATGGCAATTACTTCAAAGAGGAAAGCTCAAGCATCAAGGAGAGCACGACCGGCCGTTACCCGAACACAAGTACATGCGGTAGATGATGGTAATGTTCAAACTACTAACCAAATTTATGATGTTTGTGCATTGTGTAATGAAATAGGTCATGCGGCTGAAAATTGCCATGGAATGGTGGAAGGGCAATATGAAGAAGTTCATGTGGTTCAAGGTCAAGGAAGGGGTGGTAGAAATTACAACAACATGAATTCTAATACATACCACCCCGGGTTGAGGAACCACCCAAATTTTCGGTATGGGAACCCTTCAAATCAAGCTAACCCGAACTTTCAAGGTAGCCAAAGTAACTTTGGTTCGCGCCAACCTTACAACAATCAAAGTGGATATCGAGGTGGGAACAACCAAGGGTATCGAAAGCAATATCAAACGGGTCAAGAACAAGGGGGTCTTCGGGTGGAAATGAGATGATGGAAATGCTAAAAAGCATGCAAGCGGAGATGCAAAAACGGAACCAACTCGATGATGTTCGTATGCAAAAAGATGAAATCCGTGACAAAGCTATTCAATCGTTGACCACTCAAATGGGTCAACTTGCAAGTGACGTGGCGATATTGAAGAAAGCAAAAGGCCAATTACCGAGTGACACGGTGACAAATCCCAAGAGCACAAAAAGCATTAATATCAATGTGGTAAGCACCGTTCCAAATACTAAATTTAATGAAGCATTGCTAACTTCTTCGTATCAAGTGAATGCAGGTTTGGAAAAAGATGCCGAAGTCGAAGATGAAAAAGAGTATGAAGCGCCAATCGTGCCTATCCGAGTAGGGAAATTGAAAATTCCTCATGCATTATTGGACTATGGGGCGAGCATGAGTGTGCTACCAGGTGATATGTATGATTTTGGTCCGCTTGAAGATATAGATACCATGGTGAGCTTGGCGGATGAGAGCTGGAGGCGTCCACGGGGAATTGTTAAGAATGTTATGATTCGGTTAGGAGAATTCGAATACCCGATGGATTTTCTGGTTTTAGATCATGCTACTACCATGATAGCGTCACAACAAAGGGTGATTTTGGGTCGACCGTTTCTCTATACGGCAAATGCTCAAATTGATTGTAGAGAAGGAATCATTACCATGACCGAAAAGAACCGTAAGTTGTCATTTAATGTTCAGACTAAGATGATTAGTTACGATTTTGTTGAGGCGAATGATAGCGGGTTTAGTGAAAAGGTGTTTCAAAGAATGAGAAGAAATCACCCACCGGATCGTGAAGAAAATCATATGGGTTCAAGCAAGAGTGTATTCGATTACCCACCGAGTCAAAACAAGATGGATGCATTTTGCTCAATGGTACAAGGAAGTGATGGAGATGGCAGGAACCGCCTCTTTGAGCCACCATAAACGGGGGTGGCATGGTCTGGCTGAAGACTAAAAACATAGCACTGCTCGGGAGGCAACCCGGGGTTTTATATTGATCTTGTTGTTTTTATCTTTCTATCTTTCAGGGCCATGGCGACATTCAAGTGTGGGGAAGATGTACGGATATTTGGGTGAAGGTGATGATAGGAAGTCGGATTATCTACAACATCTGTTGTGGCAAACTTCACCAGGTCAATGTACTCTTTCCTTAGTCTTGTTATGTTCTTTAGCTTTGAAATATTGGTAGTTAGTTGTTTGCTTTTGTTTATGGTTGGGAGGTTTGGGGGTGTATTAGTTTGATGTTTTGTGTTGGGTTGTGCTAGTTGGTGGTGTTGTTGTTTTTAAGAATATAAGAAAAATATAAAAAAATATAAAATGAAAAATCCAAAAAGAAATTTGTGGTTTGAGTATTAAGCTTTTGGATGATGTGAAAGATGTTTAGCGATCAAATCCTCCTAAAACCATACATTGGGGTCAATGTATCCCAAGTGTGGGGATGGGGGGAATTTTTGAAGTTTTTGAAAATTTTTAAATCAAGCGAAACAAGGTGAGAATTTGAACACCCTAGATTAACCCCAATTGATGCACCGACAACCCTTGATACACCTTTTATTCTTGGTGAGAGTTGAAGCCACACATGTAAATAAATAAAACTTGTCTTTGATGAGAGTGGCTACGGGTGGGGGTGCTTAGAACTTGTGCCTTGATACGGTTTGAGTCCTTAGTTGGATATGAATGCGAAGAGGATAAGGGCATTTAGGGAGCCTCGTCTTTAGTGTGTGTGAGTGTGGGATTTGGGGGGTTGGACCTCATAAGTTATATATATGAGCATGGTAGTGAGAGGGGCGGGGGTTTGGACATTTAGTTGCCCAATTTTGTGCCTAAAAGCCTATCATTTGTTACCCTTAGCTAGTTACCTAAAAATTTACCCAACTTGACCCGGTCTTATAGTGTTAGTAGTAGTAGTTTTAGTAGTATGATGTAGATATGTTTGATGCTTTATTGTATGGTTGTTTGCTTTGAGAAAAAAAAATAGAAAAGAAGAAAAAAAAAGAGAAAAAGCAAGAAAAAAAATGAAAAAGAAAGGATGTTTAGTTTTCTTGTATATAGTAGTTTAGTTTTGTAGTTGTTTGTTTGTTTCTTTGTGTAATAAAAAGACCGGGTTAAGTTTTCGCTACTTCATATATATTCCATTTCCTACCCATATACCTAGCGACGTTACAACCTTGAAAGTCCCTTTGGTTCGCATTCATGTTTGGCACTTGTTAGGAGAAGGATCGATTTTGGTACAAGCCTATAGTTGTGCAACCGC
This sequence comes from Helianthus tuberosus, assembly GCA_030545235.1. Taxonomy (NCBI): domain Eukaryota; kingdom Viridiplantae; phylum Streptophyta; class Magnoliopsida; order Asterales; family Asteraceae; genus Helianthus; species Helianthus tuberosus. The sequence continues at coordinate 93,108,454 of CM060372.1, forward strand.
CCGATAGCCTTTGTGTGTCTAGATTACAGTTGCTAGTGCTTACTTGTTACCGAGAGGAGAGACATAGTGAGGGGTGCATTATTTTGGGTGTTAAAAAGGGGTTAGAAAAAGGTCTACATGTTTATGCTTGATTTATGTTGATCACTTGTTTTGGAAATGGTTTGATGAGTTGCTTGGGACAAGCAACGGTTAAGTGTGGGGATGCGACGGGTGGTCCGTGTGACAACCCTTATTGATGTTAAAAGACGAGATTATCCCTTATTTGATCATGTAATTATCTTGAATTAGATAACTACGGTTGCTAATGTTTCAGGTGCAGTTCGGGAGCTAAAAATGGATAAAATGCAGCTTTGGACGGTTTGGAGATGAACGGGTCATGCGTGGGATGAAAGAAGAAACAAAACCTAAGAATCAGGGTTCCACCGTATTATATGGTGGCCACCGTATTATATGGTGGACCCTGAAACATGCCAGATCCTACCGTAATTCAGTAGATATGTACCATAACATTCTGAAGTCCACCGTATTATACGGTGGCCACCATATTATACGGTGGAGTCTGCGAGAAAAAGTGTAACTGCCTTCATTAAAATCGTTTTTCGGTGTCTTTTCATATCATCTCATCATTGGAGGTTTCTCTGGAGTTCTAGGGGCGATTTTGGCTGATTGTACTTGGTTCCAAACAATTTCTAACATTCGGTTTATGTTTTTGATTGGTATGAACACTAAACTTGTTGTTATGATGATTCACCAAGCAATGTCCGGCTAAACTTATGGTGATCATCCTGAATTGAAGGTTTGTCTATGACTTTTGTGTTTGGATTCGTATTTCTAGAATAATAGATTTGCAATGCGTTTGTTTATTATGGTGTGTAAATGTTTGTTTGTAAATTGTTGATTGATGTTATGATCATATTCTAAACCGTACGTTCTTGGTGTCGCTGACAATCGAGATATCACAGGAGGGATTAGGGTTGGATATTAGTCAATTGGTTATCAGGTATCAACCTCGCGTTTTCATAATCCGAGTGCTTAGTTCCCTTTTATCACGAATAAACAATCATACATGAATCATGTCTATGTGGTTCTTTCTAGTGAATTCAACACAATTGTCAAAAGCAAACCGGAAGTTTAGGATGGTCGCTTTCTCCTAATCTGCTTTACAACCTACCTTTGATTTGAAGTTAATTAGATAATTTTAGTTTTTAAACCAACAATCCAAATTATTGATATTTACTTTTTGCAAATTAGGTTAATTTTAGTTAAAGTGCAAAGCTATAAACTCGACACATTTTCCACATACTCCCTGAGTTCGATACCCATTTACCATTATCTATAGTTGTTAATTGGATTAAATTTGATTGTGACCACGACATCGTGTCAGGTACTTAGTACCGAAGACTATCAATTAAAGACACCCCCGCCGATGAAGAACAAAAGAGGTCAGGATCCAAATCAGTATTGCGAGTATCATAAGGATAACAGTCACACTACAAATAACTGTATAAGCCTCCACACCGAAATCGAGAAGGCACTAAAAAGTGGCGAACTTACCCACTTACTTCAAAATGTGTGGAAAGACATCAAACAGATTACTCGAGGGGATGAGGGGCCGAGTAAAAAAGCTAAAACTTAAGCCGCGCAAGAGCGCCAAGCATACAATAGGTTCCTTTCATGTTGGTTAGGTTCTTCAACTTACCAATCCATGACACAAGACTATTAGTATGAGTAAATTAAGTCTCAATTAATTATCCTAAGCAACAACTTTGTAACCATGGCCTCTGCGCCCTATCTTAAATCAATGCAAAGTTTGTTATATTATTTCTGTGTTTATTTCAAAGTGCATGCAATTCCTTTTGGTAAGTCAAAAACACTGTGGTAATCTTAACACAAGTCTCATGAACGGTCTGCGATCACACATATCGCGCAAGGCCCAACCTTACTTTCACACATGAGCTCCATGCCACCTTTATTCGCCTTACCTAATCAAAGAAATTGTACTCATGCAAAATATTGTAATCAAAACATATATTATAACAGTTACTGGCATACCACGCGCCTTAACAAAAAACAATTTACATATACGGCAGTGTATCAATAAAGTTACTTTCGCCATTGCCAATTAACAAACAGGGATTTACATCCCAAACCTATGTCAACTACCAATTGTTCATACAACCACAAAACAAAGAAAACCTAAGCTAGGTATTCATCATTATCATCATCTCTATCCGGGAATACTTCCCTTAGCTGCGTTACAAAGTCTTCGGACTGCAGTGCAATAGTGACAAGGTCTATGACAGGAAGCTACAAAGTGTTGAATTGAGTCTTCGCAACAGCAAGAACAGCTTCAGTATCAGCACCTTGCGTAGCAGATCTACTGGTATCCCAGTCAACTTTTAAAGCATTAACAACATGCTGGGAACATTCTGAGTAACCTTGGGCATACCCATCATTGCGTGAAGCAACCAGCAGCTGCACAACCGTCTTATCTAGTTCATTGGCATTAAGAACAGAGTTGGAAACCTACACAATAAAACAAATAAGAAGGCACATAATCATCTCATATATTATAAAAAGTAAACACACTTACACTTATGATTCCCCGATCTTATAACCATAGCATGTCATTCTTCAATGGTTCAATCTCACTCTCCATCGTCGCTGGGCAGTCTCTGAACTTTCCAACTTTTCTTCAGTTTCAGCAAGGCGGCGGGAAGTCTCAGCTTTTTCAACCCATTCAAGCTTACCAAAATTTTTTAGCAGGTTCAACCTCTGCCTTAAGTTGTTCCTGCTCAGATAATAAAGAGGTAAGTTCGTCTATCTCCTTTTCCCTAAGAGCAAGGGTGGCGCAAGTTCGTACCTCTCTATGTTCACTTCTCTCCCTATGAGAACGCATCTCATCACGCGTTGCTTCAGCCTCAGCTTTTTCTTGTTTCAGCTTCTCAATATCCGCACCCTGTTTTTTCAATCTCTCAACCTCAGCCTTGAGATTATTAATGATATTGCAGAGACCTATCATTTCATTGTTATCATTCTCACAGATCTCCCTCCAATTTTTGCGCTCCTTTGAAAGGAGAGCAGCTTTAGCATCTGCTTTTCTTTTCCAACCAGCAACAGACCATTCTTCAATTTTTTGATCATTCTTAAACTTGGCCCGATCATCTTCCAATTTCGCCAGCAATAAGGCAGCCCAGGCCTCATCTTCAGCAGCTTTCTTCTTGGACGCCTCAAAAGCAGCCCATTCTTTGTGCATGCTACAACACTCATGAACTATACGATGCGTAGTAGATGATAGGTAGCAGCTTCTTCAAGATAAGCATGATAATTCTGCTCGTGAGGGCGCCCCTCTTGAAACTTGATCTCTCCAGGAAGAAAGGTTCCTTGCAACCAGTCACGGCACACACGCCAGTCGGAAAAAGTATCACCTTTTTTCAATTTCCACACCGGCGCATGAATCTCATCCGCCTTTTTCTCCAAATAACATCTATAATAATAATCCCCCGTAGTTTCATCCGGGCGGATAGGAGAACTTTTAGCATCATAAGAAAAAGAGCCCTGATCATCAGCTCGGCTGCTCTCAATATTCACAGGCGCAGAACCCGAAGCAGGCACAGGGATTGGTAAAATAGGGTCTGCATTTATAGACTCTCCTTTCCCTGAATCATGCGCCATCACCTCAGGAGACTTGGGGCATGTAGCATCAACATTCGCAGTCTCCAGGTTCTTAACCTTCTCAGATTCCACCTCAACAAGCTTCTCCACTTCAGAATTTTCCGCCTCAACAATTTTCTCCGCCTCATTTTCAATGGCTTTAGTACTTTCTAACTGTTCACTAATTGATGCATGAGGCGGAGAAGGCGGAAGGTCAGCATTAATTGCAGAAGATGGCTCCGCTTGAGCAGGAGAAACAGGTTTTTCTGCAAGAACAAAAATCCATGTCACAAACATATAGCGCGCATGAAAAATAATCAAAGAAGATACTCACCTGGAGGAGGTTTCGCAATAAAGGCATCAAGAGTGCCTCTTCTACTAATCTTTCTCCTCTGAGCCTTCTTGGCAGGCTACCCCTCATCCTCAACTTCAACTTGTTTTCTCTTCCCCGCCTTCGTCTTCAACAAAGGTTCCGGACTTGACTCTAAGTAAATTGGGTCCTCAGGATTTGAGGCAGGGATGTCAGCAGTATCCCGAGGCTCCGCCTTTGGTTTCTTCACAACTACAGGCGCAAGCCTTCCAACGAATCAGACACCACTACATAGTCACACCAAGAGTCAGAGGAATGGCGCGTACCTTTCTTCTCTCCTTTGACATTTTTGACTTTTGATGATTGGGCTTTCACCAAGTCGGCCTTTTTTGGCGCAACATTAGCGGTAGGTGCGCGCTTTTTCTTCTCAGGGCCTATGCCCAGGTTAGTCAGCGCACCTACTTAGAAAAGAAAGTATTGCAATATTACCCCATGCGCATAGACAACAAGAGTAATATTGCAATATCAAACCAAAAAATACTTACCAGCACCAGTCGGAGGTTGTGCGGAAAGATCTTCATCTCACGAAAAAGAAAAATTCTTGACTATCTGAAGGTACCAAAGTTCCAAGTCAGACTTTTTTGGAACAGTAGCCATTTTTCCACCTTCTCTCTTATATGAAACAACATATAAAGAGACAATTATAAAAGGGAAAACAGGAATAGTCAAAAAAAAAGAGAGAAAGAAAAAAGAGGGAAAAAGATCTAGAATCTTACTGCTATCACCCTCCATATACACCGATTTGTCTTCTCGTTCCATCTGCCATAACAGACTCATACCGACAGCAACTATGGCTTTTTCCGGAAGCTCAATCGACGGAACATCCTTTAAATCCTGATACCAAGTTTCTGAAAAAGGAGTCTGTATAGTCTCTGTTACAACATCTTCTTTACCCCTGAAGGTAATCTTCATCGGAATCACACCGGCCTTAATATAAAAGAATTTAGGTTTCCTGTCATAAATAGATTTCGGGGATTGCAACAAAATCTTCTTTGCCGAAGCACGTTGGACAATGGAGTAAAATCCCTGTGAACAATGCATTTGGTGAAACACTTTGAAGCGGTTAACCGTCGGCTCGATATGCATTGACCAACAAACGAATTCGAAATGGCGAACCCGAACCATTCTGATAGGATGCATCTGAGAAATATGAAATTTATAGTACGACAGGATTTCAAGGAAAAATTTCGTTACAGGCAATCGAAAGTTTCCTGCAGAAAAATAATCCCAAAAAAGGGTAATGTATCCGGCTGGAGCATCTGCCGCCGTCTAACCTTCGTCAGGATATCGAGCATCCCAACTAAGGAGGAACTTAAAATTCTGAACCATGCCATCAAATGTCTCTCGGGGCCACTTCAATGGTGGAAGACCGGCAGACATCTCTTCAGAGGAGTCTTCGTGACGTTCTCCGGTAGACATAAAAGGGAAAATTGCAGATTTCTTCAAGAAAGTAATGGGGAAGACGAAGAAGAATAAGTTTCAAATGGCAATATTAACAAAAGAAGGCAATAAAAGGATTTATATACCCACCGCCATCAATGACCTAGAAAACCGCAATAACACCTTTTTCGGGAAAAACACGGTTATCTAAGCTTCAGGGGCGAGTGGGAATAACCATAACGCGAGTTCACACGCGCGTGTAGACCACAATTGACGACGTGCAACTGACAAATGACAGCCTGTCACTCAAAACTGTCACACGTCAACAGTCATCACTGTACCTTTCACCTGCCAAGGGTTAAGTTTTTCAAAATTCGAAATCATGAACATTTCAACTCAAAAAATTATCCTCCTCAAGAAGATTCTCCACATTTCACGCCAAAACTCCACATAGCAAAAATCATCCATCTCTTATAGTCCAGTACTCCACTTATTTGCAAAAGAGCAACACTGGACTGGGGGGACTTGAAGGGGTATGGTCCCAAAAACCTCGCGCAGACGCATGGGACCATACCACAACTTCATCACAATAAGCCCTCTTCAAGAGAACTCTGCGAAGCTGCATACCGGTTCTAAAGATGAACTTAAAAAGAAAACAGACTTCAACATCCGTGTGCCAATATGGAACTAACACATCCTTGCGCAAGTTCATATGACAGGATAGTTAACAACATCTCCGCGCAAATATCACCTAGACTTGAACAGAAAGTAACCTTTCTGTTACAACATAATTTGCATGAGGCAAAGCCACATAGAATTACAGCAGTAAATCTTCTAGAAGGCCTCTTCGTGCACAACCATTCGGTTATAACCGAACGGCCACGTGGCATCATCCTGAATTCCCATCAAGGTCACGATGATGGCACCGAATTGGAGATAGATCCACATTTACCCACTTTTCACGTGGCACCTCCCTAGTCGTTGATCATGCCCACGATCTCTGTGAATGCACACGACGTTATTGATTAACGGTGAAGGGAATAACCGCTTATGGAAAATGCTTTCTGTTATCTCTCTCGTCAACAAACTTTCCCACCCAAATTCAGTTATAAATAATGACGATTCAGGTATCATTTCTCAAGTTACTCTCACTTCACTTTCACTATTACTTATTCTTCTTAATTGAAACCTGTACTTATTCTCACACCGGGGGTGGTCACGGAAAGAACCCCCATTCTCCCTGTGGTGAGTCTAACGACTATTCGTTTTGCAGTTATCATTTGAAGAAGGAGCTTAGCCAAACCCCGAATTAAACGAGAGGACTCACCTTTTTATGCAGAACTAAACCCCTAGTCTGACTGATCCCGGTCATTTGGACCAGTGTTTCTTCAGTTAGGGTATGAGTTTGATATTTGCAAACAAATATTCATTATCACAATACAAGTCACAAATAGAAAGATACTATCAGGAACTGTTTTTCAATAGATTCAAAAGATTCAAAAGTTTTACAGAAATGAATCTACAATCTCCCCCTCAGTCTATCATTCACTAGCTATTCATACAAAAGAATATGTGTGAAGTGATAAAATAGATCTCTAACACGTGAGATCTATTTATACTAAGTACTAAACCTTTGTTCGTGATAGGCTGACATAACCCCGATAATGACATCTAACATTTCTAACAGAAAAGATTCCACAGATGTCGCAAACATCTGTGCAAATCCTATAATCTGTTCTAACTATTCTAAACATTGTTACAGGATAAATATTGTTACATTGGGAAACCACTGTCTAAGCTATCCACTGTTGCAGTTATCCAAACATCTGTTTGGCCATACAGATGTTTGGTCTTCTCCATTAGACCTTTGACTTCATCAGTGCTTTGGTCTTCAACAGTCTTTAGCTTTCAACATATGTTGTTTCTTCTTGAACAGCAATTCCAAGTTGATCAAATATTTGCTTTGTTCTTGAAAAGATGTTCTAATTAGGTGTTCAAGATTCACTATCTTTGGGGAGAGAATTGCTTCATTAACTATTTATTTCTTGATCTTAGAGCCATACTTGGCTTTTGGATATCATCTGTTCTTTTATAGGTCCAACAATCTCCCCCTAGAACAGATGATGCCAAAACAAATGTTTATTTTGTCAACCTTTATTCTCTCATCAATTATTCTCTTATTTGACCTTTGAATTGTAATTCAAAGTCAAGAGAAACAGTGTCTTCTATGTCTCTTTCCAGTGGCAGACTTATTTGTGACACCTGTGTCTCTACGACCATCATACAAATGTAAATCCAATGAAATCTTGTGTTTCATTCTTGGGATTTGTACAATTACATTTGACTTTTGCACATATCAATCCTAGTTCAATTTCAAGCTTTAAATCGCTTTCTGGAAAATTATACGCGAACTGATGCGTAAACGTAATCAGTTTAACGCGAAAAATACTCCAGAACAGTGACATAGGTTTAACATACCTTAAATAACCTTTACATAACTTAGAAATAAGTTTTGGAAGGTTTGGTGTGTCGAAATCAAGTTTATTCGATCGTAGGCACTATTTACGACAAACTGCGAAAGTATGTCGATTCGTACAGTAACGAACATTCCAGAACTCGATCATAAGCTGAACATACCTTAAATATCCTTTACATAGCTTAAGAATAGGATTTGAGGGGTTTGGTATGCGAAACTAAACTTATTTGATCAACAGGGACTAAAAGCGTCAAAAAGTGCATAAGTTTGCATTTTGGCGCATATCTTACGTTCTGAACATATCCGGACATCCAAAAATTATTGTAATCATTAAAATATTTTATTTTAGTGATTTCAATGCAAAGTTACCATTTTTCGTGAAATTTGGATCGTTTTTGCGTCTGTTCAAGTTTTCGTCGTAATTAACCGAATAACACAACCGTACGACCAAACAAACCAACATCCGAGATAATTTCAAGCATGTTTCAAGTCCCCTATGCTTTAACATCCTTGTAGAGCCTTGAAAATGGCTTTAACATGTTGCAGGGACCATTTCTGCCAATTTGTGAAACTTTCTGGTTCAGATAGGGGGTGGCGTCACGCCACAACAACAGGGTGGTGCCGTGGCGGCACGCGATGGCCCTGTTTTGACAGAAATCCTGTTTTCAGCCATTTGGGGAACTTTTATGCAACTTTCTCAATACTATGAACTGGTTTTGGAGCTCCCATTGTATATAAAACCATATTCCACAAGTGTATGGTTAGGATGGAACCTTGATTCTTGCAAAAAAAAACTTGTCATTATCTTATGAATCCAAGCTTACTATAAATAGAAGTGGGTTATTCACTTCATTCCTCACAATTTGATCTCAATTTTCGCTCTAAGTTGAAGCTCTCACTTGTGAAGCTTCATACCTAAGTATTTTGAGTTCAAATCTTCATTGCTTGGACCTTTTGTAAGCTTCTTTCATGCTTTTTATGTATTTCAAGCATGAAAGTCAAACACTTTTGCTTTGAGCATGAATTAGTCAACACAAAGTTCGTTCGAACTTTTCAACGTGAGCGTAATCACGATGGTTATAGTCCCTTGTGACTATACCTACTGATTACCACATCGACTAGTCGAAGTGACAAGTCAAAGTTTCGGTCAAAATACGTGTCTATGCGTATTTTGCAACGAAGCTATTTTCGGGTATGAAACCACCTTGTTTTGATATCAAACTTGTTTTCTAACTTAGTTAAACATGTTTTAACATGTTTAACTCGTCACTTTTAGTCTAGTGCTTGTATAGGGTCGTAAGTCAAGCGGTCTTGACAACCGCTTAGACTTTCGAACCCGACCCGTTTGGTCGATCGTTAGGATCCGACCAAGCATGTTTTGTGACCATAGTTGTATAGGGAATAACCTTCCGAGGTTATTCCTTATGGTCACTTAGTTTAATTAGTTGTATGATAGGTAGTTTATATGCCTTAGGAAAATGACCAAAATGCCCATTTCATGCATAATTTGAATTTAAGCATATGTAACCTAACTTTTGCCACTTAAACTGATTATGCAACATATTTAAACATGTTAGGGCATATAATACTTGTCATGGGACTAGTTAGGCGTCTCGAACGCGCAATCGCACAAACGGCGCGTTAAAGTAGCATAAGCTACCTTAATGGGTCGTAACGGGTTGTAAGCACTTAGGATAGGTTCCGATTAAGGATGTAGGCTTTCTTAAACCATATCACATGAGTTCCAATACTCATTTGGTTTACGAGACCTCATTCTACCCGGTCTTCCGATTTAGATACCAATTGTTTAACGTAGTGATTCTATACTAGGTGCCACTTGATTCCTTGATTTCCGAGCTTTGTTAGGACACTTAATAAAGGATACTTACAATCTCAAGAAAGTACATAGTTCCCCTCTTTTATGTTTTCAAATGTTTATGGGTGATTCATATGTGCCGATACACTATTTTCATGATTTCGACTATATGATTACACATACATAGTACTTATCTTTTGAAGAATTGAACTATTGTCCATGACTTAAACACTGATTTACAAGTTTGTACGACTATTTGAGTGTTCATATGTTTACTTATACATTCATTAACAATGATCAAGCTGATTGGTAGTACGATATAGCGCTATAGGACTAGACACCCCAATCCTGTTGTGTGGAATGTCATAAACCAAAATTTTAACCAAATGGAATTTGCCTTTGTGGTATTTCTATAGTCTCTAAAGTGTAGTTTGATGCACTAAGGTTTGAATGTATTACGAAATCGCGATATATGGTATATTTCGATATACTACCAACGTGATACTGTTTTGCCAAAGCATAATTTGATATGCTATTGTTTACTAAAGTATAATTTGATACACTACCGACTCTGTTATTTCACAAACTAATGTATTTTTTAATATACTACCAAAGCATAATTTGATGTGCTATTTTCAAATCCAAAGCATAAGTTGATATGTTATTTACAAAACCAAAGTATAATGTATTATACTACCGATGTTTATCATTCTTAAACCTAAGTATACTTGTGATATACTACCGAATCTATTATTTCTGAAACTAAAGTATATTCTAATATACTATATATTTAACTATTTCATAACGAAAGTATATTTAGATATACTACTCATCCGCTTATCTCAAAACCAAAGTATATTTTTGTATATACTATAAACATTTTACCAAAACGACGCATTTTAGAAACAAAAACTTTTACAAGGATTCATGGCTATTTTTGAAAACATAAAACCTTTTCTTATGTTATCCAAAGCCATGAATCTAATACACAAATCCTATGTTACTCACAGGCATTTTTATGCTAACATACCTATTTTTACATATGTTTCACGTGCTGCTATGTGACGATTATTGATGCATGCTACACTTAGGATGGACTCGTGCCTTAGCGATTTTAAAACTTGAGAGACAATTATTTGTATTTATCTGATTTGTAATAAAAAATGAGTTCATTAATGAAATAAAACCAATCTTTTGACCACCATGTGTTGTGAAACAATGATTCTCTTACGACACTCCCCGATGTTTCCGCCGTGGTTTGTTGTTTACGCGGTCAGGGTGTGACAGAAAAGTTGGTATCAGAGCTCATGGTTATAGGGAATTAGGTTATTAGTAATGCTTTGACCTAGACTATAACCTTCCTAGGACCCTAACACAAGTTATCTTGTGTTTATTCTTAAAACAATACCGTCGCCTATCTTTAGGTGGCAACCAAAACAAGAACACAAATTACAAATCCGTTTTTGAAAACCAGTCATCTCTTCTTAGATGATTTATTATAAGGTTTTGAACCTTCAAAGTTTTCAAAATCTCGTCAAAGTTTGGGTCTAAATAATGTGAACACGTGCAATCTGGAAGAGTGGATACTAGTACCTCGAGTTTTCTGTCTAAGGCTAGAGTGTTCGTACAAATCCACATGATCGGACCAGTCACTCTTACCTGGGAACTCTTGGGGTGAGTTTCCACTTATAGGCTAAAGCATGTCTTCGTGATACATTAGTATGACCCATTTACTTTGATTAGTCACAGTGTCATCTGTTTGTTTTAGGTAACGAACAAATGGTCACAATCTTCATGCTTTATCGATATTCTTTTAAGCATTCAATTTTTATTATCCGATATCATCTCACACGTTTCCTTTTCATGTTTCTTTGCTCTTTTAGAATATGCCTCCTCGACGAGATGCACAACTTCAAACTAACGCCCAACTCGCAGCTATTATCACTCAGCAAATCGCTGTTGTAGTCCCAAACCTGATAACCCAAGTAAACCAAGCAAACAACAATAACAGCAATGCTCCGTGCAACTATAAGGCATTCAATTCAGCTAAGCCACTCACATTTACTGGGTCTAAAGGGGCCACTAGGCTCCTACAGTGGTTTGAGAGTCTCGAAAGCACGTTTCGTCATGTACAATGCCCAAACGAGCGAAAGATTGAGTTTGCATCGAGCGTTTTCCAGAAAAGAACACTTACATGGTGGAACGGTGCAATGAGGGATAGGGGTGCCAACGTAGCATTGGCACAAACTTGGGAAGAGCTTCGAGCTCTAATGATGAAGGAGTTTTGTCCTCGTCATGAACTCAGGGCGTTGGAAAGGGAATTCGACGATCTTAAGCAAGACAGCGGTGAACATCGAGCCTACACTGACCGTTATGAGGAACTGAGCCTGTTATGTTCTACCATGGTTACACCTTTGGATAAGGTGATCGAAAAGTACATTGATGGTCTCCCTGACCTAGTTCAGGACATTGTTACTGGTAGCAACCCTACTACCGTCTGACAAGCCATTGAATTATCTGTTACCCTGACTGAATCCCAGATCAGGAAAGGTAAGCTTTTCCAAAAGGGTGACCCGTAAACACCTGATGAGTCTGCACAAGAAAAACCAAAGGATAAACAGACTGAGTCCTCCAAAAAGTCGAAGAAGCATAAGGCTTCACAAAACTTCGCTGTAGTTGCTCAGAACAATCAAGTTGCACCAAACCAGCCAGTACAACCTCGTACAAGGAAAAACTATGTTGGTACTGCACCTTTGTGCAACAAATGCCACCGTCATCATCTGGAACAAACACAGTGCCACAAATGTACCCACTGTGGGCGATTAGGACATTTGGTCAATACCTGCTGTTATGCTATCCAAAACCAAGCTGCTGCAAATCCTACTGCTGTTTAAGCACCATTTCCACCTGGATCATGCTATAACTGTGGTGATCTTACTCACTACCGAAATAATAGCCCAAGACTTGTTAACGCAAATCCAGCACGTGGACGAGTGTTTAACATAAACGAAGCAAACGTAAATGACAACGCAGCAGTGAAGAATTAGACTTTTGTTTGTTCCTTGTTGTTATCTTTGACTCTTGAAACAATTCAGTTGATATATAAATAAATTGTTGTTTCAATTTTATTTTTACAAAACTGATGCGATTATGTGTATGTGTGACATATCCCTACGATGCCGACACTAAGGAACCATGTTCCTTGCAAAACAAACTATTTGTGTGATTCTTTCATTTTATGGTCACTCGTGATCCCCCCCCCCCCCAAAAAAAAAATCCTAAGTACTCGTTTCTTTTAAGAAACAAAGTACAAGGTACAAGTTACAATTCTTAAACAGATACTTGAAATACCTTTTCAAATCCTTGATTTGATACCTAAAGGTACTTTCATAAATCCTTAATTAGATTCCTTGTGTGCTTTAATACTAATGTTGCGATACGACAAAAACAAAACCAAATCCTTATAAGATCTTCCTATCTTCATAGTTAGATTCTTGGGGATATTTAAAGTACCAATTAAAGTCCGTGACTGGATTTCTGGTGTACTATAAATGCATTGATTCAAATTAATAAACGAGCTAATAACTAAATTAACAATACACAATTATGTGATTATGTGTTTATATGAAATTCTAAAGCTCGCTATCTAAGTCCTGGGAGAATCTTCCGTATTTTCATATGTTAGATTCTCAGAAGGATACTCAAAGTACTATCTTAAATTCCTTGACGGGCTTTTCTATGCTAATAGTAAGAACCTTGGATTCCAAAGTGCTATTTCAAAACAATTATTTGATTCAAAGATTAAAAAGATCCTTTAGTGGTCTATTTAAAGAGATCGTACGACGGTCTAGTTAAGGAGATCATGTGTTGATCTAGTTAAAAAGATCGTTCGTTGATCTAGTTAAAAAGATCCTTTGGTGGTCTAGTCAAGACATTACATGTTTGTTCGATTGATTTTTCCCCTACGCATTATGAAATGAACTGTGCGGACTGTGCAAGGAATTACGTAATTATGGATGCATACATAATTATGGAATTCAGTGCACAGAACCCACAACAAGTTTTGTCATGTGTTAAGACCTATAGTGATAAGAATAACAAAACGGGAACAATGTAAAAAGGGCATGGTGGATACGCCGCTGGTACTTCCTATATATAAGTGTTCCTTAATACATTGCGAACGTAGCGTTATTTAAGTTACTAGAACTCCTGGACCTTGACCAATGTTATTTTATCTTACACTCTCCAACTCCGATTTCGAGCACACACAAGTTTCCTATAATAGACTTCATTGGAAACATTCTCCTATCCGTTGTTCGAAGCTCCATGTTTTTGTTACAACAACGACAACACTTTGACAATTAAAAAATTCACTAAGAATCCAAACGCGGTCCAGAGTTTTACTTAGGAAACAGATGATTCATTCGAAAGCGAAACAATCACAATTGATTTCACAAGTTTCCCCTAAAATTTAAATTTCGGGATGAACTTTCCTAAAGTAGGGGAGACTGTGACACCTGTGTCTCTATGACCATCATACAAATGTAAATCCAATGAAATCTTGTGTTTCATTCTTGGGATTTGTACAATTACATGTGACTTTTGCACATATCAATCGTAGTTCAATTTCAAGCTTTAAATCGCTTTCTGGAAAATTATATGCAAACTGATGCGTAAACGTAATCAGTTTAACGCGACAAATACTCCGGAACAGTGACATAGGCTTAACATACCTTAAATAACCTTTACATAACTTGGAAATAAGTTTTGCAAGGTTTGGTGTGTCGAAATCAAGTTTATTCGATCGCAGGGACTATTTACGAAAAACTATGAAAGTATGCCAATTCGTTCAATAACGAACATTCCAGAACTCGATCATAAGATAAACATACCTTAAATATCCTTTACATAGCTTAATAATAGGCTTTAAGGGGTTTGGTATGCGAAAATAAACTTATTTGATCAACAGGGACTAAAAGCGTCAAAAAGGGCATAAGTTTGCATTTTCGCGCATATCTTACGTTCCGAACATATCCGGACATCCAAAAATTTTTCTAATCATTAAAATATTTCATTTTAGTGATTGGAATGCAAAAATACCATCCGTCGTGAAATTTGGATCGTTTTTGCGTCCATTCGAGTTTTTGTCGTAATTAACCGAATAACGCAACCGTACGACCAAATGAACCGACTTCCGAGATAATTTCTTGCATGTTTCAAGTCCCCTATGCTTTAACATCCTTATAGAGCCTTGAAAAAGGGTTAACAGGGTTTAAACGCATCGAAAATGGCTTAAACATGCTGCAGGGACCATTTCTTCCAATTTGTGAAACTTTCTGGTTCAGATAGGAGGGTGGTGTCGCGCCACAGCAACAAGGTGGTGCCGTGGCGGCATGTGATGGCCCTGTTTTGACAGAAATCCTGTTTTCAGCAACCAGCTTGAATTTGGGGGTCTTTTATGCAACTTTCTCAATACCGTGAGCTGGTTTTGGAGCCCCCATTGTATATAAAACTATGTTCCACAAGTGAATGGTTAGGATTGAGCCTTGATTCTTGCAAAAACACTTGTCATGATCTTGTGAATCCAAGCTTACTATAAATAGAAGTGGGTTCTTCACTTCATTCCTTACATTTTGATCTCAATTTTTGCTCTAAGTTGAAGCTCTCACTTTTGAAGCTCCATATCTGAGTATTTTGAGTTCAAATCTTCATTGGTTGGACCTTTTGAAAGCTTCTTTCATGCTTTTTATGTATTTCAAGCATGAAAGTCAAACAGTGTTTGACTTTGTGCTTTGACCATGAATTGGTCAACACAAAGTTCGTTCGAACTTTGCAACGTGAGCGTAATCACGATGGTTATTGTCCCTTGTGACTATACCTACTGATTACCACATCGATTAGTCAAAGTAACGAGTCAAAGTTTCGGTCAAAATACGTGTCTATGCGTATTTTGCAACGAAGCTATTTACGGGTATCAAAACACTTTGTTTTGATATCAAACTTGTTTTCTAACTTAGTTAAACATGTTTTAACATGTTTAACTCATCACTTTTAGTCTAGTGATTGTATAGGGTCGTAAGTCAAGCGGTCTTCACAACCGCTTAGACTTTCGAACCCGACCCGTTTGTCACTTAGTTTAATTAGTTTAATTAGGTAGTTTATATGGTCACTTAGTTTAATTAGTTTATATGCCTTAGTAAAA
Organism: Helianthus tuberosus; assembly: GCA_030545235.1. Classification (NCBI taxonomy): domain Eukaryota; kingdom Viridiplantae; phylum Streptophyta; class Magnoliopsida; order Asterales; family Asteraceae; genus Helianthus; species Helianthus tuberosus. The sequence goes on from CM060372.1 coordinate 93,124,352, forward strand.
TGACCAAAATGCCCTTTTCATGCGTAATTTGAATTTAAGCATATGTAACCTAACGTTTGTCACTTAAACTAATTATGAAACATATTAAAACATGTTAGGCCATATAATACTTGTCATAGGACTAGTTAGGCGTCTCGAACGCGCATTCGCATGAACGGCGCGTTAAAGTAGCATAAGCTACCTTAATGGGTCGTAACGGGTTGTAAGCACTTAGGATAGGTTCCGATTAAGGATGTAGGCTTTCTTAAACCATATCACATGAGTTCCAATACTCATTTGGTTTACGAGACCTCATTCAACCCGATCTTCCGATTTAGATACCAATTGTTTAACGTAGTGATTCTATACTAGGTGCCACTTGATTCCTTGATTTCCGAGCTTTGTTAGGACACTTAATCAAGGATACCTACAATCTCAAGTGAGTACATAGTTCCCCTCTTTTACGTTTTCAAATGTTTTGGGGTGATTCATATGTGCTGATACACTATTTTCATGATTTCGACTATATGATTACACATGCATAGTACTTATCTTTTGACAAATTGAACTATTGTCCATGACTTAAACACTGATTTACAAGTTTGTACGACTGTTTGCCTGTTCATATGTTTACTTATACATTCATTAACAATGATCAAGCCGATTGGTAGTACGATATAGCGCTATAGGACTAGACACCCCATTCATGTTGTATGGAATGTCAGAAAACAAAATTTTAACCAAATGGAATTTTCCTTTGTGGTATTTCTATAGTCTCTAAAGTGTAGTTTGATGCACTAAGATTTGAATGTATTACCAAATCGCGATATATGGTATATTTCGTTATGCTACCAACGTGATATTGTTTTGCTAAAGCATAATTTGATATGCTATTGTTTACTGAAGTATAATTTGATATACTACCGACTCTGTTATTTCACAAACTAATGTATATTTTAATATACTACCAAAGCATAATTTGATGTGCTATTATCAAATCCAAAGCATAAGTTGATATGTTATTTACAAAACCAAAGTATAATGTATTATACTACCGATGTTTATCATTCTTAAACCAAAGTATACTTGTGATATACTACCAAATCTATTATTTCCGAAACTAAAGTATATTCTAATATACTATCTATTTAACTATTTCATAACTAAAGTATATTTAGATATACTACTCATCCGCTTATCTCAAAACCAAAGTATATTTTTGTATATACTATAAACATTTTACCAAAACGACGCATTTTAGAAACAAAAACTTTTACAAGGATTCATGGCTATTTTTGAAAACATAAAACCTTTTCTCGTGTTATCCAAAGCCATGAATCTAATACACAAATCCTATGTTACTCACAGGCATTTTTATGCTGACGTACCTATTTTTACATATGTTTCAGGTGCTGCTATGTGACGATTATTGAAGCATGCTACACATAGGATGGACTCGTGCCTTAGCGACTTTAAAACTTGAGAGACAATTATTTGTATTTATCTGATTTGCAATAAAACAATGAGTTCATTAATGAAATAAAACCAATCTTTAACCACCATGTGTTGTGAAACAATGATTATGTTACGACACTCCCCGACGTTTCCGCCGCGGTTCGTTGTTTTACGCGGTCGGGGTGTGACATTATTAAGTCTTGCAGATCTTCAATTTTTAGGCTAGAGGCACTTTTCATTGATCTTCTCCACCTCCCCACTAGCCTTAAGCAAAGTCAATTCATGGGTGTCTTTGTTTGACTTCCATTTTAGAATTTATTTTTACTAGGAGGTTTTGCCAGGACCAAAGTTATTGCTGACGAGTTTGGAGAGACTAGTCTTACCATGATTGTGTGAACTAGGTCTTCTTTCCTGGTGTCCTTCTTCTGTTCATATTTTCTTTAAGAAATTCCCTTGCAGCTATTGAAATGTTTCTTGCTGATGGGAAATTAGAAGGCCTGACCAAAGTCTTGATAGGAAAGTCTAGTTGCTCATACTATGGCCTTTTTTGGAAATTAGGGATCCTTTTCTCTTTGAATTTCCAATTGTTTATAGTTTTCAAGGGTTGTTGACTCATTCCACTTAGCCATTGCTTTAATGGTGCCTACTTTTGCAGCTGCAAGTTCTTCCTTCATTCTCCTCATCAGAGCCCTTTTATCATTCGACTTTTTGCCATCTCTTTGATTTGGGGGTGAATGAGTGATTTTGGGAAATAGCTTCAACGTTTCAATCCTTACTATTTCATCTCGCAAGGGTTCAGTTGGCCATCCATTAAACTGTTCCTTACTAGCATCATATGGTTTTGTCACCATGATGTGATTAAGGTAATCCTCTCTGAGAAGCTTTTTGAGATCTGCATCAGTTATGGGATCATGGGATAGGTTCCTACAGATCATGTTGGCATAGCCTCTTAAAGCTTCTACCTTTTTTGTATTCTTCTGTCAGAATCTACAAGATTTTCTTATCATCCTTCCCTTGATTTATTTCTAAAACCATTCTTTTGGCCTTCATTTTCTTCAATTCTAAGTATTCTTTAACACTGGCTGGACTAGGAAGGTCTGCAGATGGTATAGATGAAGATGGTGATGGGGAGGATGTTGAGATAGAAGATGTTGTGGTCTTGGTGGAAGGTATTTTTATGGGTGAAGTTATCATTTCTTTTTTCTTTTTTGAGGGATAGGTGGAAGTAAGGTGGTGAGAGATGTTGTATATATAACATCTGAAGGCCTTTTTGAAATACCAACATATGTTTGAGTTTGAGTTTGACGTGTAGTTGTTTGGGATGGAAAAGTGGTTTGAGTGGATGAAACAGTGAGTTGAGTAGGTGGAACAGTGGTTTGAGCAACCTTAGCCTTTTTGGCTGGATTTACAAGTGGAAACTTTCTTAGGTTTTCACTAGTCTCCTCCTTTTTGGCATCATCTGCAGGATCCCTGGGATTTGGAGCATCACTTGTTACTTGAAGGAGATAATATTTTATGACCAGGATCTCTGCTTGTGTATCAGAAAATCTTCCATCAACCATATTTCTAATTAATTCCATGTGAATGTGTGAGTGGCATTTGCATACTGCTTTTGTAGTTGGAGATAAGATTGGGAATGAAACCAAACTTTCTCTTTAAGATCTGCATTTGATGGAGGAGTAGAGTTTTGTACAAATATCTTCATCACGTCCTTTATCTCAGCCACTAAAGATTCTAAATTGGATACTCTAGCCATTAATTCTTTGTATCTTAATTTATCACCTAAGCGAATAGGATCATCTGAATTCCCACCAGAAGTGGTTGTATCTAGTTTGAACTAGATGCCCCTTTGTCTTGGAACTTCTAATGGTTTTTTAGTGTACAATTGTAGACTCAACAATTGTTGTCTTGAAGGGGGTCTTAGTGATGTAACCACTGTCCATCTGTGAGACTGTTGTCTCCACAGTTGTAGTAGCTGCCCCACTTGAAATACCTTCTCGTGTCTCTTGAGACACAGGAGGTGTAACCTATTCTGCTTGTGGGCTAACACTGAGTCCTGGACTTGCCCTAGTCACTTGCTGAGGTATACTCTCAGTAACTTGTTGTTGAGAGGAACTAGGTTTGATCAAGCCAGGGTTATCAAGTGCATCAAGCAATGGTTTGATGGTGGATAATACAAGTGTGGTAGGTGGAGTGTAAAGAGAGGCAACCCTAGGAGAGGGGCATGATAAGAAATCTGTTGGTGCATGCGTCTCTCGACTTCGTCTTGTATCGAGTCTTGTATTGTACTAGATAGATCAGGGCACGAAAAACGAGAAAGTGTGTTTATGGGTAATTCCGCTTGAACTAGCTAATTCCGTTTGAGCTAATTAGATTCCGATTGAACCAGTTTCAAGCGAAATTAGTTTCCCTATAAATACCTGTGATGTCTAGTTATTATTGAGGATTCCGGTTGAAGCAACGAAGTGCTGCCGAAGTGTCGTCTCGCTGTAATATTTTGTCAAATCAATCAATAGACAGTTTAAAGTGTGAATCTAGCTGAATTGAAATCGATACGTTTGTTTCCGCCTTTCGTATCGAGTAAAAACTCTTCTGATTGACTCACTCAGGTCAGAAAACGAGCCTACAAGTGGTATCAGAGAAAACAAGTCTGATTGACTCGTTCCGGTCAGAAAAAGGTTTTCAAATTAACAGAAATTAATATTTCTGGAATAAAAGATGTAAATCTTTCTGAAAAACCTAAAAAGTACACCTCAAGAGTTCAACAAAGAGAAAACAAGAAAAAGGGTTACAGTTCTGGTTCTGGTTTTAAAAAGAAACCAAACCATAACAGTAATTTCAAAAGAAAAGGATTAGGATTTATTCCACCAAAAAATCATAAAAATGAGAAAACTTATAAACCAAAAACTGTGTTTGTTTTAGGGACTAGTGCTGAGGAAGAACAAAAGAGTCCATTTTGGAAACAATCCAACAAAGAATTCCTTGCAAAGAAGCAAGAGGAAATGAAGAACGATTTTGATCAAAGGGAAGAAACTAGGATCTGTTTTAACTGCAAAGTGGTTGGTCATATTGCCAGGAATTGTCCTAAGGCAATCCAAACAAAACATGGAGTTTCTCTTAAACTGAAAGAAAAGATGGTTGAAAATAAACCACCAACTGAACAATTCAAAGTTTTCAAAAATTCAAAGTTTGAGGTTGGTGAATGTTCAAAAAGGTTTTACAAAAGAAAAGCAAATTCTAACAACCAAATGTGGGTTGTTAAGAAATCTGATGATAGTTCTAGCAATGATTCTGATTCGTCAAAATCAGAGGAGCTATTCTCAGGCGATGAATCTGATTCCATAAAATTAGAGGAGCCATGTGTTGAGTTAAAGTTGGAAACATCAGTACCTCCAATGGATGATGTCAATTTTCCACCATTGAGGGCGGAAAATTTAAAACAAAAAGTTGGTAAAATTGAGATTTCAAATCAATTTTTCTCTGAAAAGAAAGAATTTGATATTGAAAAAGCTTTTAACCCCAAAGTGAAACATATTTTTGGGAAAATGGTTGATGGTAAAGTGAAAGGGGTTAAAGAATTTTATGAGAAGAAATTAAAGAAACCAGGTAAAACTGTGACATCTCAGGTTTGTGACTGGGATGGCACATCTTATGATGAGTGAAAAGTATGACTTGCCGGAGCTTCCAGGTTGGTAAGTGTGGAGCAGGTATCGGCATTTTTCTTGAGAAATTTCACTTCGGTGATATTTCGACTTACAAGTGGTAAATCAGGGACATTAAGTTGTACTTGATTTTCTACAAGTGATATTTGGTGATTGATTTTAAAATTGTTACATTTTTCAAGTGGTTGATAGAACAAGGTGATGAATTGATTCCCTAACCTACAAGTGATTTTATGATATCAACAAAATTTATTTTCCGGAAAAACCATTTGATTAAAACAAACTTAAGTGTTTTGAAATCACAATGGGAAAATAGTTTGTTGAGAGGGGGAGTTCTGATTGTTTATGCCAAGTGGATAGCGATTTGAAGTGATTCGATATCAGTTGTCATTTTACCTTGTACAGTTTTGTTTTCAAATTTTCTTTAAATGATTTTGCATTTTAGGGGGAGTAAGTATTTCAGAAAATCCAAAAACATTTGAAATTTTGAAAAATTCAAAAACATGATAAAATCTAAAAAGACAAAAACATGATAAAATCAAAAATGAGTTTTGTTGTGAAAAAGAGGAAATGATAGTACATCAGTAAACGATCACAGCATGCTAAAGAATTGGAAAGTCAAAATGTGATAAATGGTCTCACTGATGATGTGTCAGTAGGTTTTTACACATTTAATAGATTGTGACGAGATATAAATCTAAATTTCAAACTTACTTATATCGTGGGGAACATCTCTCGGATATATGGGTAACCCCCGAAATCTTGTTTGAAAGGTCCCTCTTTCTGAGATACTAGGTCTTTATGCTTAGTGATATCTGGGGTATTATCCCGGGACTTCTGATTTTGCGGGAGCAATGGCCTAGTCTCCGGAGAATACTTTACGCTTGCTTGAAATATAGCTCACCCTCAGCATAAAAAATGATGAAACATTGAAAAATGCTAATCATGTGCTGTTGAAGAAAAGATTCTCTAAAGGGAACACACCAAAAGTCGAAGCCGTCATCTCTCTGCTGAACGGAAGTTCTGACCTGAGCTCTCACGGCCCTCGCAATTAACCCTTTACAGATATCATCTAGGTATACTCACCTGTAAGACTGAATATTGGGATCTGGATACGGGAGTATATTCTGAGGTGGGACACGCGAATAAGTTTAAGTGATTAAGACATTAATTTCGTATCTCGAAACAGTTGAACTTTGTGTGAAAATTTAAGTGGATCAGTATACTGACAATCTTAGTTTATCGTTTAGAACTTAAAATGTTTAAAGCTTAACGGTGTTGGTGATTTGTCTCAAAAACTAATATGATCCTCTTACACAAACTCACAAAAATATTGTTTGTAAATATTTCTTTATTTCATTTCATTTTATACTCATAATTCCAAAACGATTTTTAGTGTGTTTTAGCATAAATTTTGAAAAAAGTCAAAAATATTTTTGACAACTGTTGTTGGAGAGCTGATTTTTAAAATTCCGAATGCTAAACATGATGACAATCAGTGAAGGGGAGTCTGTTTGATTTTAGAAAAGTTTTTGAAAAGAAAATGTTATTATTACGAGTGGTTCATCAGTGACTAACATTGTAAAATCATTTTTCTTGATTTTGTGTATACAAGTGAAAAGCAGAGAATAAATTTGTAAAATGTTAAATTTGTGAAATTTATTTCTGGGTTAAGAATGTGCAGGTAGGCCAGGTTACTATCCTGGAACTGCTGATGCTGATGAGCTTAAGGAATTAAGAGATCTGATCAAGAGAATGTAAGAGTCAGCTACAGATCTTGGGAAGATAGTAAGAAAGAGCCAGATTGTGATTCTGGAATTGAAGATTAGATCAACATCCGAGGGGGAGATAAGTTGATAAAGAGAGGACGGAGATTGAGGATACTTTACATTGTTAGATACTTTGGAAGAAAGGTCGAGAAGACTGATAAAGACTGAAGATGTGAAGACTCGACAGTGAAGACTCGTCAACATTCGAGGGGGAGACTGTTGGTGCATGCGTCTGTCGACTTCGTCTTGTATCGAGTCTTGTATTGTACTAGATAGATCAGGGCATGAAAAACGAGAAAGTGTGTTTATGGGTAATTCCGCTTGAAATGACATTGTGTCATTTCAAACGAAATCATATAAGTAATTCCGCTTGAACTGGCTAATTCCGTTTGAGCTAATTCCGTGCGGAATTAGATTCCGCTTGAACCAGTTTCAAGCGAAATTAGTTTCCCTATAAATACCTGTGATGTCTAGTTATTATTGAGGATTCCGGTTGAAGCAACGAAGTGCTGCCGAAGTGTCGTCTCGTTGTAATATTTTGTCAAATCAATCAATAGACAGTTTAAAGTGTGAATCTAGCTGAATTGAACTTGATATGTTTGTTTCCGCCTTTCATATCGAGTAAAAACTCTTCTGATTGACTCGTTCAGGTCAGAAAACGATCCTACAAAATCCTCAAATGAGTCATTTCCCCCTTGATATGGGCCCCTTATGCTTACAACACTATCCTTTTGTAAGGATATGTGAGGAGTTTGGATAAGTGGAGGTGTTTGCATCTGTTGTGAGGAAGTAACAATAGATGTTTGTTGCTTTGGTAATACAACAGGCTCTTCTAGCACCTCATCTTCCAGGGTCACCTTTTTTTGGTGTTTTCTTTTTGGTTTTGGGTTTGCGGATTGATGTGGTCCTTTTAGAAATAGCTGGTGTGTGTTCCACAGTACTGGGTTGGGTACTGTTATCACCAGCAGCAGTGGGCTCTTCAACAGATGTTGTAACATCTGTTTCTGGTTTTTCTAAAACTTTTTTTTCACCCACACTTTCCCTCATGAGGGTGAAAGTTTCATTTGATAGACTTTTAATTTGAAATGCCTCACCATTTTCAAAAATTGCTGGTGCCAAGACCCTTTGTAAAAGACAACCTATTAGTCTTGGATATAAAAGAAAGGCTTTAGGTTTGCCATCTTTCTTGGCATTGACATTGGCAACCATGTCAAGAAACAGAGTTTTGGATAGCTTAAAATTTGCATTTGTTCAAATGGCATATCTGAAATACTGCATTTCGAACGAAATTTCATTATATGTAGTGGTTTTTGGTGATAAGCATATGAGGAGGGTACGGAAGAAAATTTTCATGGCACGTGGAAAATTAGGTTTATAAATTAATTCCCCTGCCATCTGTCCATCGTACCCTCTCTCTATGAATTCATGATGAAGATCAATTTTTGAAAAAGTTTCCTTACCTGTCTCATCATTTAGACCAAAAGTTGTTGAAATCAACTCTAGGGTTATCTAAACGACAGCAACATTGACTGTTAAAATAATGGTATAGGGCTTTTTATCATGAATTAACATTTTTGAATTTGCCCAAAAATCTTCAATATTTTTCTAGTGGATGGGTGCATTGGCAATAAGAATGTTGTGATACTTGGATGCTGTGATGATGTTAATGATCGAGTCAAACTCTGTATTTACATAGGATTTCACGAGATATGGAAGGTAATTATGGGGTGGTTTCAAGGAAAGAGCCATCGTGAAATTAGGTTAACTCTTTTGAAAATATTTTAAACAGATAATCTTTTGAGTGTAAACTAAGAATCTTTTAGAAAATCATTGAAATGATGATCTTTTTTATTGTGGAAAGAGAAATTTGTTTTTTTAATCAGTGTTTATTGCACAAGTAAGGATAACCTCTGTTTGGTTAGGGTTTTTATAAGGTTTTCCATCAAAGGTCATGACGTGGCTAAACAGTTACCTTTTTGGTGGCGTGCAAGTTTTTTATTTGTTAAGGGCAAAGCTCTGTTTGATCAAAGCTATGTTTTACAAAACCCTTTGATGAAGAAAGATAAGGTTTGTTTTTCAAAATATCTAATTGAAATCTCTGTTGTTCTCAACAGACGTTTGAGTGACCAAATAAGTGGTTTGAACATGTGTTTGGCTTTTGGTCAATAGGTGGATGGAAACCTATGCTTGAAGTCTCTGTTGGGTTAAACAGAGGTTTGAAGAGGAAAGCAGTTGTAGTTATGAAGAAACAATGGATTTGTTTGACTTTTAGAGTCAAACAGTGGTTTTGTAAAAAGTGGTTCTTTTGCCTTAAAGAATGCTTGCCCAAAGTTAAACAGACTTTTGAACTACTGTAACAGATGTTACACTCCTTTGAACATAGTTTTTGTTTTTGTTGATTTTATCAATCTTTTTATTTTTAATAACTCTATTTTATTTTTCAAAACAACATTTGTATGTTTTTATTTTGAAAACCAAAATAAAAAATTCAATCTCTATTTAACATCCTAGTTCTGGAGATCAATCTTTCAAAACTAGATGTGTCCAATGCTTTTGTGAACACATCTGCTAATTAATCTTCAGTGGGAACATGATGAAGTGAAAATCACTCCCTTTTCGTGACAATCTCTTACCAAGTGATGACGAATGTCAATGTGCTTTGTTTTTTAATGTGGCACTGGGTTCTTGATAATGTTTTTAGCTGCTTGACTGTCCAAAATTAATGGTGTCTTTAGGGCAGTTATACCAAATTGATTCTGAAGCCACATGACTGTCCAAAACCGAGATTGTTGTTTGTTTTTTTGCTCTTCCATGAGACCAAGGCATTTCCTAGGAATTGGTAGCCTCCTGATGTTGACTTTCTTGTTTTGTGGCAACTAGCAAAATCACTATCTAAGAAACCTGAAAGCTCAATATTTCCATTAGCTGGATATCAGATACCAAGTGTGGGAGCACATTTGAGGTATCTGAATATCCTTTTTACTGCTACTAACTTTGACTTTATAGGTGACGTTTGATATCTTGCACAAATGGAAGTTGCAAACAAAATATCAAGCTTTGATGTAGTTAAGTTCATCAATGACCCAATCATACATTTGTAAAGTGTCCGGTCTATCAAGTCATCTTTCTCATCAGATATGAATGGTTTTGGATGTACTCATGGGGGAAGCACATGGTTCACAGTCATTCATGCCAAACTTTTTCAAAAGAGTTTTGACATGTTTGTTTTGATGAATGAAAGTTCCACTTTTAATTTGTTGAACATGGAGACCAAGAAACTATTGTAACTCCCCCATCGCACTCATTTCAAATTATGTTGTCATCAATTTCCTAAAATCATCACACGGTTTATCACATGTGGATCCAAAAATGATATCATCCACCTAAATTTGTACAATTAACAGATCTTTCCCTTCCTATTTTAGAAAAAAAGGGTTTTATCAGTTTTACCTCTTTTAAAATTTGTTGGATAAGAGAAAAGTGGATAAAGTATTATACTAGGCTCTACGTGCTTGTTTCAGGTTTTACAATGTTTTGTTTAGCTTGTAGACATAATCAGGATGGAATGAGTCTTCAAATTCAGGTGGTTGATGCACATAGACCTCTTCTTGGATTTTTCTATAGAGGAAAACATTCTTTATATCCATCTGATACACCTTCATGTTGTGGTTAAAAGCAAAGGCCAAGAAGAGTCTTATAGCTTCTAACCTTGCTACATGAGCAAAGGTTTCTTGATAGTCAATTCCTTCTTCTTGTTTATACCCTTGAACCACAAGTCTGGTTTTGTTTTTGATAGCAATGCCTCTTTCATTGAATACCCATTTTGTACCAATTGGATAAGTGTCATCAGGTAATGGTATAAGTTCCCAAACTTGTTGTCTTTTGAACTAAAGAAGCTCTGCTTGCATGGCTTCTACCTAACTATTATATTGTAATGCCTCTTGGTATTTAACAGGTTGGATTAAAGATAAAAAGTCTGTAAATAGGCAGGCATTTGAGGTTTGGCTTCTTGTGAGCACTCCTGCATTGATCTCTCCTGTAATTTCTTATGGTGGATGAGATTGTTGTAAGATGGTGTTTCTAGTGTATGGAATGATGGAATTTTGTGGTGAGGGAAATAATTGAGAATTATCTGGTGAAATCTCTGTTGCCATTGCAAAATGGTCAACAATGGTTTGAAATGGTGGTGGAGGGATTGGCCCAAGTGGAGAGCTATTTGATGAAGTGCATAGATTAGTGGTTTGACCACAAGCAGCATTAGAGGTTTGGGGTTGACTTTGGTCAACAGAAATTCCAGTTATCGTGGACTGGCTGTTGTTTTGTGTAGCTGAACTTTGTGGATTAGAAGAAACTTTGTATTGATATGACATCACAATGTCAAATTCGCAATCCTGTTGTGTTGCCTTTTGTTTATCTGTATCAACCTCAAGATTTGCGGTTACTTCTTCAAAATTAAATTTAATAAGATCAAATAGTTCTGCGAGATTTTTAGGGATTTTCAAGGATGATAATTCATTAAACTTTACATTTAATGTTTCTTCTATAGTCATGATCATTGTGTTGAACACTTTATAGGCCTTGGCTGTAGAGAATATCCCAAGAAATATCCACAATCCACTTTAGAACTTTAGCTACAAACTTTGAGATTGAATCTTTGAGATTCAAGATAAAGCATGGGCAACCATAGATTTTGAAAAATGATATTAATGGTTTTATTTTGAACAAAATCTCAAAGCCAGTCTTTTGATGCCTAGGATTTATTAAGACCTTGTTTTGAACATAACATGCAGTATTCATAGCTTTTGCCAAAAAGGACAATGGAAGATCACAATCTGCAAGCATAGTTCTTGCAGCCTCAATAAGGGTTTTGTTTTTTCTTTCAACAACCACATTCTGTTTAAGTGTTCTGGGAATACTAAATTGTCTCCGTATCCCTTTGGATCTAGAGAATTTATCAACCTCCTGGGTTCTGAATTCTGTCATATTGTCACTCCTGATGGAATTTACAGGAAGATCATATTGTTTTTCTATTTTTATGATAAATTCTTTTAAAATTCCTGCAGTCTCATCTTTTAAGTGAAGGAAGAATGTCCATGTAAACCTAGAAAAATCATCAACTATCACCAAGCAATAACACTTTTTCCTCAAGCTCTTGATTTTTACCAGGCCAAAAAAATCCATATGCAACAGTTGTAAACATTTGGTTGTTTTGGACTCTTCAATGGGTTTGTGTGATACCTTGTGTTGTTTTCCTTTTAAACAAGAAACACAATGTTTATCACACTAGAATTGTTTGGTTAGTAAACCTCTTACAAGATTTTTCTTTGTCAGAGTGTTAATTGTTTTTAATTAACGTGTCCCAACCTTCTATACCATAACTCTGTTTCTTTTGTAAAGGCAATAGAGAATAGGCAAACTTTGGATCGTGGGTTTTATTTAGACATGTCCACTAGATAAACATTAAGTTGTGCAGTGCTTTCGGATATGATTTTATCAATCTTTTTGACAACCTTATGTCCAACAATTTTACAAGTTGTCTTTGTAAAAAATGAGCCCCCATAGCCTCTGTCACTCATTGGTGAAACACTGAGTAAATTAAATTTTGAATTGCTTATCTGATTAACATTTTCAAATTTTAGCTTTCCAACTTGGACAGTCCATGGCCCCATCACATTTCCTCTAGCATTATTACCAAAGGAAATGTCACCACCTACATGAGAATGGAAGTTTTTCAGTAGAGCTTTGCATCCAGTCATATGTCTGGATCTTCCACTGTCTACATACCATAGGCTATCTAGGCATGTAGATACTCCCATTTTGGTGGCCGTGAATGCGCATTCGCACATATTCTCATCTTCAGTTGTATTCCAGGGATCATTTTTTATTACAACACTATCGTCACCCTTTTCGCAAACTGTTGTTTGTACTATTTTAGATATACTCTCCAGATTTTGTATGTTAAGAGTTTCCTGGTTGTTTTTAAAAGTTTCCTTAGATTTCCTGAATTCTTTTTTAACTCCTCCCATAATTCTCTAGCACTATTACAGTGTAATAGTTCTGCATAGATCTCAGCTGGTAGTGCCTTTGCAATTATGACAAGATATTCGGCATCTATCTCAAACCTTTCGAAATCTAGCATAGAGTAATCTTCTTGTTTCTTTATCTAGATTTTTGGCACAAAGTGTCATTGGAATATGTGGTTCGTACAGAACAGACCTCCAACATCCTGAGTCTTATTGAGATAGATAGGGTACCATCTGTCTATAACATCCCAAAACGCGAATTTTTTAAATTCGTTAGAATGGTACCATGTTTAATTAAATAAATATAATAACTAAGTTATTAAACTTGGTTAAATGTTTAAGAAAACAATCAAGGTAAGGAAATTGCTACATTTGTGATCAAGTAACAACTAGAGGGGCCAAGGTTGTCAAAAAGGAGGAAAGTTTATGTTTAATTAAAATAAAAATTAAAACCCCAAAAATACACACTCAGTGTGTGTGGGGGGGTCGATGTTCGACCAGGAGAGAAGGGAAAAGGGGGTAAAACCCTAGATCACCAAAATCCATCAAATTGAAGGAGGATTGAAGGGCTAATCGAATGCATGAACCAAGAATGTCGATCACTTAAGTGTTTCTACCATCATGTAAGTCGAATTTGGTATTTTAATGATGTTTGATCAAGTGGGTTTTGTGTAATCTGAGATTATAGTGTAAGATGTAAGCATGAATGTTAGTTATAATGAATGTGTAGATGCCAAAGTATGTTTAATTTTGATTATGATGAAGATTGGGGGAAACCCCATTTGCTATAGGTAGGGTGGCGACATGGGTATACTACCCATGTCAAATCTTATGCAAATTCGGATATGTTATGATTTATGTTATTGGTTTTTGTTAGTTAGATTTAGTATGGTGTGAAGTTATGCGATTTTTATTTAGATGTTAATGGCAAGTGAGCACAAGAATTAGGAAGATGAACATGAGAATATTTGTACATTATGCTTTAAATGTGAAACCCGCCAAGTGTTTCGATGAAATGCTTAAGAGAACAAGAATGGGGTTGCTAGTAAGAATGATGTCCGGTTCAAGAATAGTGATTTTGAATGATGTTGTTAGTTGTTAAATTATGAGATGAATAGTACGTAAGGAAATTGTTTAAGATGCGTGCATATATGATCTTGCGATTTTAAATGTGTTACTATGTGAGTATGAAATGTAAACGATGTCCATAGTGTAAACGACTATAAAGTTGTGGATGTGTGAAATTAGATCTCATTAAGTACATGCTTTATCAATATGTGCTATATTTGACGACATGAAAAATTATGTGGAATGAAAATATGTGACTCTAGTTGTACTTTGAGTTGTTGGAAATTGACGAGTAAAGTTAAAACGAAGCCGAATGTGAAATATAATTTGACATGATCATTCATATGTATAATTGTATATGCTAACAAGAATGTGGATGCAACGCAATGAAAGTATAGGGATCATGTCAAGATGGATGGAAGCATAAAGGGCTAACGGGTCATGAGGACGTGAGGAAACGAGAGCGGATATGGATGCGTAAGGTAAGTAAACTCCCGGACTCCCTCTTTAGTAGTAACAGAGATTAATTGTATGATAATTGTTAGAAGTTATGTTGAAATGCGTTATTGTTGATGATATCAAGTAAGTAGTATTAAGTAAGTGATTTTCGAATCACTTCTTAGTTTATTTAAGCAAAGTTATGTGCTAGTTACATGAGCATGGTAATCGAAGCCTAATAAGATTTGGTTATTTAGAAGCGAAGGTTTTCGCTATGTAGACCAACGGGTCAAAATAAGGAAGTTTTACTAATGAAGTTCACTTACGTATAATTGATTGAAATGAATGAGTTTAACGCATACCGGGAATCGGGTTCATAAACCCCATGTACGGAACTCCGAATAATGTAAAAGTGTTATAGTTTAATGTCATGTGAGTTTGGAGTATAAAATATGAGTTTTTTTGATAAAAAACATAAACGGGTCGAATAATTCGTAAATGAATATTAAGCCGAAAGCATATAAGTTAAGAATTTCCTTAGTTCGGGTGTTAGATTTTGAGTCCATATGATAGAGGACGAATTTACGGTCACGTGAGAAGAAACGGGAGGTTAAACGGTTTGAAATTTACGCACGTTTTAGCGTAAAAGGACGAAACAAAGTTTCAGGTGCCGTAAATTATGGCCCCGGCCCTAATTTCCGGCCTCCCCTGCATCAGAATCATGTTTGAGGTATGTAAACAGTAGGCAGGCCATATAATAAACTCGTTTAAACATGTTTTAAGTTACGTATGACTAATCCCTCTTATATTTTTTTGAATTGTAAGGCTTAACCACCTGGTTACAATTGTAAACGTCTATATGTATTCCGTCAGGAAAAAAATAATTACCTTCTGTTAGTCGGAACTGTTAGGTAACTATGAATAGAAGAAAGAATGCCTGTAGCCTCTTACGTACATGATCTTTTCATTGGGAAGCTTATATTTAGGGTGTCTTAGCAAACCCTTTTGGAATGTCTTATGTAGTGTGTATGTTTGTATAGTTTGTGCATTTGTTTATGTGTACATATTCATGTAGTGAAGTACGTGTTTAACTTATATGTATGATTGCGTCTGTGTAGGAAGTGGGAATTATTGCTTACTAATGGATGGGACATGTGTATATGTTTGAGTGTTAACCTACTAAACCGGGAACTTAAGTATGAAATGAGAATGCAGGTACGCCATAAGGACCTTGTGAAGGTTCAAAGAATTGGAATGCATTATTATACAGGAAAGCTTATTCGAAGAGACTGGCATGAGAAGAAGGAATATGGAGTGGTTATTTGATTGCATATATTTAATTTAAGAAGGACGTCAGCAAATCTTAATGATGTTTATGTATGTGGTGAATGCAGGTTGGGAGGACTTAATATTATTATGAAGGATAAGAGGATTGAAGATCGGGTCAAGAGTAAGGATGGTACGGGAAGGATCGGTCACATAGTTTGACAAATATGGGTCTTGAAGCATTAATATAATGGAACGTGGCAAATCCTTTAAAATGAGTGTATGAAATTTTGTATTTGGACTTTCCTGTAAGTATTATGTCTAATAAAGAATGAAATTTTGGGCTCATATTTTCCGTTGTGTCGTATTTTAAGTTATTACAAGTTAGTCTTACAGGGAATTGTTCATAATACGAACGGGTCATGCCCGAATTTTGTTAAATAATAGTATGATAATATTACATTTTGGAATGTGAAATTTGGGCGTTACACTGTCACACCCCGTATTTCCAGCACATCGCCCGGTGGGCCCGGGTGGGGAGTATTGTGACGTAAGATTGGTGTCAATGTAGGCAAACACTGATAGCATAGCGGAAGTCTTGGATTTAAAATATTATTACAAACTTAAATGTACAAATGTTCAAAAATAATAATACAGATAGCTTGTAATAATAAAGATCCATAGGCGAATCGAAAATGTACAAAAATGAGATCAACAGACTACTCGGCTATATGCAAAGGAGTTGTGAATTCCACTTCTAGCATTACCAGGCAACTTCTAGCCTATTTAGGTAACCTTGCAACCTGTAACTTAATCTTTTGAAAATTTGTCAGTTTACACTGGTAAATACAATCAACCGACTCATTTTGAAAACATCTCAAAAACGTTTAAGTACACAAGGCACATGATTTTTCATAAATAACTTGGGACAATTCAAAATGATCTTGTATACAATTTTACATGTCTGTCAATACATATGGGGCCCAATACTAAACACCGAGAACATGATTAACCGACACACCACTTAAACCCACAAAGGGGTTATCCCTAACTAGTGGGTAGGAAAAACATTTTATAATAGCATTAGCATCTGTTAGGTGTAGGCCTACACCCCGTGCACGGTCGTGGCCATTAGCAACTTAAATGAGCCGAGGAAGTCCAGGACAAGGTCGCGTTAACCCCCAATGTTTAAGTTATCAGACAAAATAGATTAAAACAGGTCATGAAATTTTGTAGTAACAATCCGACATATGATCCCATACCCAACCAAGCGGTAATAATTTCCCGTTGGGAAAATAGGTTAAGAATATTTACCTGGGCTAAAACTCGTCTTAATATGCAAGAATTATAAATAGCTCAGCCGTAATCAATTAACTAAGGTTGGTTGCAATTTTACAGAAGTCCCTAGTCTGGAATGATGGTATAAATAACCAATTAGAATGTCAACGGGTCCTATTCAAATCGTAGACTTGGACTGGTTAACTTAAATTATCGAAAACGGTACGGTATGCTTAATTAAGCGATGACCAGAATAGAATGTGTTTTAAACCCAACAAGTACTAAGACTTTTATAATATGGGTAAACAATATACATTCTTGAATTTGAAGTAAAAATGATAAAGTTTGACCCGTTTCGGTAAACTTATGTAAACTAGTTACATAAGCTCAATCGTATGCGTATAAACGATATCAGGTAATTTGATGAGTCATAAACAAGTTCTATATGCCAATATACTTTAAATAAGTTGTAACATCAGTAGGTTATCAACTTATATGACCACTAAGGTTTTAAAATCAAAATATGCACCATAAGGGCATTTTAGTCATTATGTGACATAAGATAAGAACTTGCATAAACACTGATATTATGAACATGTTCATTCTATAAAAATACTTTAATTATGATATAATATCATTAAGTAATAAGCTTTGATTGATAGTTATGGTTAAAAACCATACAATGCGCCAAAAGGGCGTTTTGGTCATATTATAACATAATTTACGTTCTTATATCAAAACTCAGGTTATGAACAGTTTCATAATATCAAAATATGTAAATTATAGTAACATATCAGTAGGTAAATCATTTGCAAGTTCATTATTGATTAAAACCATGTTTTATGCAAAAAGGGCATTTTGGTCAAAGTTAGGCATAATATAGAAACTTGCATAAAAACTCAGAATATGATTATGATCATGTAGTATAACCTCAGAGGGTTATCCTACATTATAATACGATCATAATACAATTTAAATTCAGTAGCTAACTTAGCTAAATCGGGTCAGAATCGAAAGTCAAAGCAGAAGTCAAACTGCTCGATTTTCGGTTGTGAACCGACCTTAAGACTGGAAATGACGAGCCAAACATGTTCATACATGTTATAATATTAATTACCAACTTATTTAAATGTTAAAACATGGTTTATAACATTCATATGATTAGTTTATAAAGTTTATGAAAAACTGACTTTTGACTTTTTAATTACGATAACTTTGACCCGTCATTTGACCTAGTTAACGTGATTTTCAGGAGGTGCCCTTTTGAGGGATTAACATCTACCTAATTATGATCAAATAACCATGTTCAACTCGAACAATGGCTGGACCATAATGGTCTAAACCGAAAGTCTATAAAAGCCTATAAAACGAAAATGCACTGGAATGGAACGCATACAAGTGATCCTTGGATGAATATACACTGAGTTGGATGCTCCTTTTAGCTAGGAACTTCCAGAGGAGGGAGATAGAATGAATTCAAGAAGGTGCAAGTATGAATGTGTGAAATGAGCACCTATTTATACTTGAATGGGATGTTTGTGATTCTTCCAGGTGTTATGAGGGTGTTTATGATCAGTACACATGTCCTAAAGCGTGGCATGAGCAGCCATGAAGCTCATGGTTTTGAGTTAGTGGTTTTTTGGATTTTTGGTTGGGCTCCAATCCAAAATCTATCACTGGCAACCTTCTACGGACTGTAAAAGGTTTCCCTTTGCTGTCCATAGAGACCTCCTGCGCGCCTGGTTTCTCCGCTCCTTTGCGGATCGTATATACCGAGCTCTACGATCTATAGACGATGGTCAAGACAAAAAAATAATAAGCGCTACGGACCATATAGCATCAAAGCCTACAGTCCGTAAAGGGTCACTCAGAGGCATAAGTTTTGCATGTTGACACCTTTAGTCCCTCCACATTCATACTTTCAATAACCGGCAAAATTAGTCCCTCCCGGTCAAAATTAGGCACATTTGGGAGTATGGACACGTGTCAGTACATTACCAGACACGAATTTGCAAGGCATTACATCCTCACCCCCTTAAAAGAAATATCGACCTCGAGATTTTATTCAAAAAGATGGGGGTAATTTTGTCCCATAGTGGACTCAACCTCCCATGTATATTCGGGGCCTCTACGGGTGATGTGTACAAAATGTAACATATAAATTACATAAATAGAGGCACAAAACCAACCTTTTTTAGTACTAATGTTGGAAAAAAGTTTGTTTCTTTCTTCCTTTTGAATTTACAGGACCAAATGAGCTTAAAAACCAAAAGGGACAAATAAGCAGCCAAAAACCAACATAATTACTAGGTGAAGGAATAACGTGACATGCCCGACCCCTCGGCAGCATCTCCCAACACAAAAACAAGAAAGCAGAACCTGACCACGGGGTCGTGCCCAGCTAGGCATGTAGCGTGGTCAACCCTGACACAAGAAGACAAAGCCTGCATAAGCTTCTACGCCCACCACGGGGCCGTGCCCAACTCACCATGGGGCGTGGTCAACTCTTTGATTTGCAGAATCTTCATAGTATAGCAAAGAGTTGTCCACGGGGCCGTGTCCAGAAGCCAAGGGGTCGTGTGGGGCCCTTTGCTGACAATTGCAATTAATGAAGGAAGAGAAGAAGATGGCCATGGGTCGTGCCCAATGGACATGGGGCCATGGCCAAGGTACTGTTCTGGCTATAAAAAGGGGGGCTTGGTTCTCTTCAAAGACATCCCTTGGCAAACCACTTCACTCTCACTTTGCCATCACTCCACCACCATTACAACACCAACACCCACCACCATCATCCATCTTTCATCTTTAGAGTGTGTAGTAGTCCGGGATCCAAGATTGATTGTAAGAGTTCTTGTCAATCAAAGGCCATATTTGGCTAATCTCTTACATCACTTGGTGAAGACAAGTCTTTAATGCATTGCTTTTGTTTTTTAATCTTTCGGCACTTTTTAATTGGGTTTGTATTAATGACTTTAATAACTAGTTTCTTATGTTGAAAGTGAATTTTCTTTACCATTTCTTCATGATGTCATTGATTTGCTCATTCATGTCTTTACGGTCTATATAAAGCACGTCAACTACCTGGAAGGGGGTTAGGAGGGTGGTTTGGTAAAGTTCTTGTCACGTTCAGTGTATAGATCCTGCGAGGACTTGGTTCAAGCTTACTAGGACCTCCTTCAATGCCCCAAGGGTATTGGATGGTGGGGGTGCGAATAGCTTGAATCCCTCATATGTAAACTACTATTAAAGCTTTAAACCGGCTTCTTGCGATTCTATCCTTGCTGACTCAAACCACTTAGCCGAGGGTAACGTCACCTTCAAAAGAGGGGCCTACCCCTTTTCGCATTAATAACTTATTTAATTATCTTTCAATATTCCGACCCTTTGGGATTGTATCCATGCTGACTCAAACAACTGGGTTAATGATAACGTCACCTTCAAAAGAGGGGCCTACTACTATAACTAAGATAATCTCTTAAAAAGTCCGAAAGTGCGAAAATCATCAAAGGGTACATTAAAGATGAGTTGGGTCCAAGTGATTCTATCTTGTCTATTTGTTTTTCATTTTATTTATCTTTTTAATTTTTAGATTTAATTTCATGTTTAAAAATTTTTATCAAAATATTAGATCGATTAGATGTTGACAATAAATCGGTATTAAAAGCTCTTGTGTCCTTGGACGACCTCGGTATCTTACAAACACTATACTACGCTCGCGATGGGTGCACTTGCCCTAATGTATGTTTAGTGTTAGTACAATATCGTGTTTTATAAATTTAAAACTTGAGTAATGCGTAAAACGAACTTAAAATATTAATAAAATCATATCACGCTCAACGCATAACAAGTTTTTGGCGCCGTTTCCGGTGACATAAGGATTTTAAGAAAGATTAAAATCAACCGCCTAATTATTTTTAGCATTTTTTTCTTTTTTAGGATTTTTTAAATTAATTTTTCAAAATCTGCAGAACTCAGCACAGGCCGTACCCGGTCAGACATGGGGCAGTGCCTATCATTCTTGCTGGCAGTTTGTGTGTTCTAAGTTACAGAAGAGCGACCACGGGCCGTGGAGGTGCACCACGGGGCCGTGTTAAGCTCCCTAGTAACTGGGATCCAGAAAAACAGCAACTGTAACACGACCACGGGGCGTGGTCATTGACCACGGGGCCGTGGTAAAGGATCTGACCAATATTTCTTTTTGTTTTCATCGCAGGACTTAGAACTCAATTGCAAGGCCCGAAATCTCTACGCAGTGCATGAGCTCCAGTTCTGATAAAGACATAAAAGAACCTCTAGGCGAACCCAAACGCTTTCTAAGAAAAAGACTAAAAGCCGAAAATCAAGAGAATGCTTTGGGGGATCAAATCCCGATGGTGTATCAACGTACCCTAATGGATTACCTACGACCCACGGCGGTAACCCCAGCGCCGCCATCAATGCCCCGAATGTCAATGCCAACAACTTCGAACTTCGGCCGCATTTGATCCAAATGCTCCAAAATTCCGCAACATTCCATGACCTACCCGATGAAGATCCACATTTACATATTACCAACTTCTTGGAAATATGTGACACTTTCCGGATCAACGGAGCATCAAACGACGCCGTCCGCCTCTGAATGTTCCCATTTTCACTAAAAGACCGAACCAAGGCTTGGCTCAACACCCTCCCAAGTGGATTGGTAAACACTTGGGATGAACTTGCCCAAAAGTTTCTATATAAGTATTTCCCGCCCTCTAAAACCGCTAAATTAATGACTGAAATAAATACATATTCACAAGAGGACGGGGAATCCTTATATGAAACTAGGGAACGATTCAAGGAGCTTTTAAGGAAATGCCCTCATCATGGTCTCGTAGTGTGGCAACAAGTATCTACTTTCTATAATGGATTATTGCCACACACGAGACAAACACTCGACTCAAGCTCTAGGGGACTTCTAGGTAATAGATGCCCAAATGAAATCTATAATCAAATTGAGGAAATTGCTCAAAACAATGTTCAATGGCACACCCCCGAGGCTCAAAGTCTATTTCCCCGGGTGCCCATAAAGTAGACAAGAACACCTCTTTACAAGCCCAAATCGAGGCCCTATCATCAAAAATCAAAAAAATTGAAATGGCAAAAACGGCCTCGGTTATGGCTTGCGAAGGGTGTGGTGGGCCACATGAAAATTGTAGTTGTATGAAAGAAATGGAAAACCAAACGGAAGTGGTAAACTACATTGATAATCGACCTAAACCATTGGGTCCCCCAACGGGTACCTACAACCAAGGTTGGCGTAACCACCACAACCTTGGTTGGAGGGAGCCCGGGAATAGTAGTGACTAACAAAATCAAAATCAATGACCAAACTTTCAAAAACAACCAAGAAACGAGTCACAAAATTTCACTCAACAACAAGGGGGCCGGGAGAGGCTTGAAGACCTCATCACACGCCTCATCTCAGAAACCGACAAAAGGTACTCAGATCGGTTCCTACAAATGGAATCCGACATTAGAAACCAATGAGCTAGTATTCAAAACATTGAAAAACAAATAAGCCAACTAGCCCAAAGTTTCTCCAAGACACCACAAGGCGCATTACCTAGCAATACCAAAACCAATCCAAAGGCGCAAGTACACCTCATAACATTAAGAAACCGGAAAGTAGGTCCCGAGGAAACACCACCACCCCCAACTAACAACAATCCAACCAACCAAACCACAAACTCATCCTCAACCAACCAAGAAACAACTATCCCACAAAATTCCGAACCTACCAAAAACCCCTCGGTACCCTACCTCGGTCGGTTACTTCGCCAAAAGACCGATGAGCAATTCACAAAATTCATAAACTTACTAAAGCAATTGCATATCAATATCCCGTTTGTAGAAGTCCTCACTCAAATGCCAAAATACTCAAAATTCATGAGAATTATCCTTACCCACAAAAGAAAGATTGAAACTTTGCAATTGGTTAACCTAAGTGAAGAATGCTCAGCCGTACTCCTCAACAAACTCCCATAAAAGAAAATCGACCCCGAAAGCTTTACCATCCCTTGTTCCATCGGGGGATCACCCATACAAAATGCACTAGCCGACCTTGGGGCTAGCATCAATCTTATGCCTGCATCAATGTTTGGCTGACTCGAACTAGGAAAAACGATCCCCAAAAAAATGAGCATACAACTCACCGATAGGTCTGTCAAATACACACAATGTGTCATCGAGAATCTATTGGTAAAGGTCGGAGAATTTGTCTTTCCGGACGACTTTGTCATACTCGACATGGAAGAAGACACTGAAGTTCCCCTTATTCTAGGAAGATCATTTCTCGCCACTGCTCGTGCCATGGTAGATATGAGTGACGGGAAGTTAACATTGAGGGTTGGAGACAAGGAGATGAAATTCGGGATTGGAAAGAGAGTAGAGGACGAATCGATCAACTACATGGATGTCATAGACTCGAGCTTGGATGACGCTCTCCGCCGGTGCAACACGGGATGCGAGACATCCCGCTCGGGTAACATATAACCAGCTTTGGGTCTGGCCAAGGACCCTTATAAACGTGGCGCACCACGGAGGCATTCCGCGGAACTATCCTTAGTATTAATTTAGTTTAACTTTTATGTTTTCTAGTCTAGTCTTACTTTTCAGGAATAAATCACACTCGAAAAGATGAAAACTACCAAAGGGACGTTAAAACCGCACCCCATGCACGTAAACAGTGCCTCTCGACAACTTTTTCAGCTTCCTAGCATGTGCAGCACGGGGCCATGCCCAGCCCAACATCCCCCGTGCCCAGGCTCTGCAGAAAACCACTTCTGGTCAGGTAACTGACCACGGGCCGTGCCCAGTGGACATGCCCCATGGTCAACCTTCTGTTCATTTTTTATACTGGCACTCTGACCACGGGGCCGTGCCCGGACCACACGGGCCCGTGGCTAGGTGCCCAGTAACACAAAATCTTGTTTTAAACACGCTTTTACACATTCGAATCAACCTAAAAACTTATTTTTGGGACACATTGAGGACAATATGTAATTTAAGTGCGGGTGGGGGGGGGGGGGGAAGCTAAAACCTTGATCTTGCAAGTCCTAATAACAAGCCTTACACAAAACTCGTATTCGAACCGCTAATCACCCCAAATCTTTTCAAAAAAAAAATTATTTTTTTACTTGTCTTGGTTTAATTTGGGAATAACAAGTTCTAAAAAGGTTATGTTTTTCCAAATTTACAACCGATAGCGTCATGATAAAAAGAACCAAACGAGAAAAATTATAAAAAGGCATGACAATTCTTTTTAAAATTTGATTAAATATACTTGTTCACACTATAAACTCATTCCCACAATAAGTGAGTTTTGAGTCTTTATTGAGCATACATGCATACATCTTTAAACTAAATGCTCATTTTCGTTTCTTGTGTGAATAGCCCCTTGGTTCTTACGACTCTAGAACTTGCCAAGATGATACATTCCTGGTCCTTACCAACTTAAACCCAAGTAAGTAAATGATGGCGGCATTAGGACTAACATTTTTTTTTCAAAACCATTGTTTTCATCCTTTTTACATCACTACCTAAAATCCCCCTAGTTAACCCCTTTGAGCCTAAACCTTTTCGTTTCAAAAAAACCCGAAAAACACACACCCATTACCCACCAAAACCTTTTTCCTTTCAAACCCATTTGTTTAAGTAAAAAGCTCGGTTATCATGTGACATGAAAAATATATATATAGAGTTGTGCAATAATCAAACAAGTTCCTCAATAATCTTATTTGAATATGCTTAGTATTGAATAAATGTCACAAAAACAAAAAGTTTTACGACAACCGACGCTCTTTACGCTTTTCGCCATTTCACTAACTACTAACCCAAAAACCACCTACCCTTAGCCCAAGCCTAACCCTTTTCAAAGTCATCTTGATATTTACAAAGGTTTATAGTTAAAACGGAGGAGGTTTGATCTCTTGGCAAGCATATGGTAGAAGTAAGTCCCATGCCGGAATCGAGTGTTTCACAAAAATATATATTCGGCCGAGTGTTGAGTGATCTCCCGTGAGGTACGTGAACTTGTATATAAAAGGAATTTTAAAGAGGCATGTTATGCCCAAATAAATAATTTTTCTTAACAAGTTTTTCTAAATAAATCATGACAAATATGATTGTAAATAAAATAAAAACAAAATTAAATAAAGATCTTGGAGTCCCGACACTCAAGATAAGCAATAAAACTTCTTCTCTACCTATACCATTTGGGTGTGTAAGCCACATTTAAAGAGTTTTGCTTAAAAGCAAAGATTTAAGTGTGGGGATATTTGATGTGTACAAAATGCAACATATAAATTACATCAATAGAGGCATAAAACCAACCCTTTTTAGTACTAATGTTGGAAAAAGCGCGTTTCTTTCTTCCTTTTGAATTTACAGGACCAAATGAGCTTAAAAGAACAAAAGGGACAAATAAGCAGTCAAAAACCAACATAATTATAGGAAGAA
This sequence comes from Helianthus tuberosus, assembly GCA_030545235.1. NCBI lineage: Eukaryota > Viridiplantae > Streptophyta > Magnoliopsida > Asterales > Asteraceae > Helianthus > Helianthus tuberosus. Next base: position 93,149,771 of record CM060372.1, read on the forward strand.
GGAATAACGACATGCCCAACCCCTCGGTAGCATCTCCCAAGACAAAAACAAGAAAACAGAACCTCACCACGGGGTCATGCCCAGCCAGGCATGGGGCGTAGCCACCCCTGACACAAGAAGACAAGGCCTGCAGAAGCTTCTACGCCCACCACATGGTAATGCCCAGCTCACCATGGGGCGTGGTCAACTCTTAGATTTGTAGAATCTTGATAGTACAGCAAAGAGTTGACCAGGGGGTTGTGTGGGGCCTTCTGCTGACAATTGCAAATTCATGAAGGAAGAGAAGAAGATGGCCACGGGTCATGCCCAATGGATATGGTGCCATGGGCGGGGTACTATTCTGGCTATAAATAGGGGGCTTGGAATCCTTCAAAGGCATCCCTTGGCAAACCACTTCTCTCTCACTTTGCTACCACTCCACCACCACTACAACACCAACACCCACCACCATCATCCATCTTTCATCTTTAGAGTGTCTAGTAGTCTCGGGATCCAAGATTGATTGTAAGATTTCTTGTCAATCAAAGGCCATGTTTGGCTAATCTCTTACATCACTTGGTGAAGACAAGTCTTTAATGTATTACTTTTGATTTTTAATCTTTCGACACTTTTTTATTGGGTTTGTATTAATGACTTTAATAACTAGTTTCTTATGTTGAAAGTGAATTTTTTTTGCCCTTCTCTGAAGCGTATCACACCTTTCCAAGGTGATACCTTCAGCAAAACTTTATCCCCTATTTGGAACTTTAGAGGTTTACACCTCTTGTCAGCATAGCTCCTCTGCCTGTCCCTAGCTGCTTTGAGACGATCACAGATTTGTATTATCTTATCCATAGTCTCAAGGACAATTTTTGGTCCTGATAGTTGGGCCTCCCCAACTTTAGCCCAACAAAGGGGCGTTCGACATTTTCTCCCATACAAGGCCTCAAAAGGAGCCGCCTTGATACTCGTATGATAACTATTGTTGTAGGAGAATTCTATTAGGGGGGACGGTCATCCCAACTACCACCCAAGTCAATCACGTATGCCCTAAGCATGTCTTCCAACGTTTGGATAGTACGCTCACTCTGTCCATTTGTCTAAGGATGGTAAGTCGTATTGAAGTTTACTCTAGTGCATAATGATTGCTGGAAAGGTTTCCAGAAATAAGAAGTATATCTAGTATCTCTATCGGATACAATAGATACTGGAACACCATGTAGGGACACAATATCGGCCACATATAAATTAGCCAACTTGTCGGAGCTGTACGTCTCCTTTATGGGCAAGAAATGTGCTGACTTAGTCAGTCTATCCACAATAACCCAAATCATGTCATTGCCACGTTTGGTCTTAGGTAACTTGGTGATGAAATCCATAGCTACCATTTCCCACTTCCACATGGGAATTTCAAGTTGTTGTAGAAGTCCAGACGGTTTTTGATGTTCAGCTTTAACTTGTGAACACGTCAGACACTTAGCTACATAGGTGGCTATGAATTTCTTCATACCCATCCACCAATAGTTCTTCTTTAGATCCTGATACATTTTGTCACCTCTAGGGTGAACAGAATATTTGGAACTATGCGCTTCCTGGACAATTAGATCTCTAAGTCATCAAAAGATTAGAACCCATATTTGACCATTGAATTTAAGGATTTCATTTATCCCAGGTGACAACTGATCAATAGTTTCACCCAATCCTTCACTTGGAAGTTTAGCCTCTAACAGGGCTTGTTTTTGCGTGTCCAATAGCTTCTCATTCAAGCTGTTTCTGAGCTCAATACTCTTGGAGTTAATCCAAATCAGCTTAACCCTTTCTATGCGACTTAGCGCATCAGCCACTCATTTGCTTTGCCGGGATTGTAGCTTATCTCGCAATCATAATCATTCAGCGTTTCCATCCAGCAGTTTTGTCTCATGTTCAGATCCTTCTGGTTGAACAGATGTTGGAGACTTTTATGGACAACGTATATAATACACTTCGTGCCATACAAGTAATGTCTCCATAGTTTTAGTGCAAATACAACGGCACTCAACTCTAAGTCATGGGTGGTGTAATTCCTTTTGTGCACCTTTAATTGTCGTGATGCATAAGCACTCACTTTGCTTCTCTGCATTAGCACACAGCTCATGCCAATGTGTGAGGCATCGCAATACACGACAAAATCCTCAATACCATCAAGTAGAGTTAGAACTGGAGCATTTCTCAACTTGTGCTTTAGAATCTCGAAGGATTCTTGCTGTTTAGGACCCAAGTCAAACTTGACAATATTACGGGTCAGGGTAGTCAAAGGAGTAGCTATCCTCGAAAAGTTCTCAATGAACCTCCTATAATAACCAGCCAATCCTAAGAAAATTCGGATTTCAGAAGGTGTCTTCGGTGCTTCCCAATTCATTATGGCTTCTATTTTAGCGGGATCCACTTGGATACCATGCTCGCTAACCACGTGTTCAAGGAATTGGACTTCTCGAAGGCAGAATTCGCACTTGGAGAACTTAGCATAAAGCTTCTCCTGCTTTAATAGCTTAAGGATGCACCGAAGATGTTTCTCGTGATCAGCTTGATTACGAGAAAAGATAAGTATGTCGTCTATGAAGACAATGACAAACTTATCTAGACACGGTTTGCATACTCTATTCATGAGATCCATGAATGCTGCAGGTGCATTAGTGAGCCCAAAAGGCATCACTAGAAACTCATAGTGCCCGTATCTCATTCTGAAGGCAGTCTTTGGAACGTCTTCACTCCTGACCTTTAGTTGATGATAACCCGACCTCAAGTCGATCTTAGAAAAATAACTAGCCCCTTGCAGTTGGTCAAATAAGTCATCGATTCTGGGCAATGGATAACGATTCTTGATAGTTATTTTGTTAAGCTCGCGGTAGTCAATGCACATCCGCATTGAACCGTCTTTCTTCTTAAAAACAAGATAGGATCTCCCCAAGGTGATGATCTAGTCTGAATGAAGCCTTTCTCTAAAAGCTCATCAAGTTAGGTTCTTAACTCCTTCATCTCTGTCGGTGCTAGCCGATATGGGGCTCTTACAACTGGTGTAGCTCCTGGTAGGATGTCAATCCTAAGTTCCACTTGCCTTTCCAGAGGTAGACCAGGTAGTTCTTCAGGGAAGACATCAGGGTATTCAGAAATAACGGAGATATCTTCTATCTTGGGCTTCGGTTCATCTACCGTCACCTGTGCCATGTAAATGACACATCCTCTCTTCAGACACTTGGATGCTTTGAGTAGAGAAACTCTTTCAGGTAATCCATAGTGTAGATCTCCTTGGATGGTGAGCATTTCACCAGATGGGGTTTTAACCTCGATGAGTTTCTTATCGCAGACAATGCGGGCTTGGTTATGCGATAACCAACCATGCCTAAAACTACATCAAACCCTGCCAATTTCATTGGCAGAAGAGAGATAGGAATAGAATGGTTCTTTATGGATATGGAACATCCATCAAGAATGGAAGATGCGGTTTCTAAGGTTCCATCGGCAAGTTCTACCTCATTACCAATATCTAGAGTTCTTATAGGTAAGTTTAATAGTTTACTAAACTTATGGTCTACAAAAGACTTATCAGCACCCGAATAAAAAAGATATCGTTGATAAGGAACACACCCGTTATAACATTAGCTTCATTCATTGCCTCCCTTGCATTCATTTGGAAGGCTCGTGCGTTTCCTTTCTTTCCCCCACCAGGCTTAGAAGTACCTTCCTTAGCAGCCTTAGGGCAGTTTATCTTGATGTGGCCCATCTCGCCACAACCATAACAGATGGCATCCTTAAGATCCTTACAATCTAAAGTCTTATGCCTTGTCTTCTTGCATATTCCGCAAGGCTTAGCCTGCTGATCTGAACGACACTATCCCCATTGCCTTCTGTTGCAGGTCTTGTAAACCAGTCTTTCTTCAGACTTATGTTGGTTCTTATTGAACCCAGACTTACGCTTCTTCTTGGACTTTTGGGAGGAATCCTCCTCCCTCTTCCTCTTCTCGTCAGTCTCAGTTTTGACTGACTTTTGTGTCACCGCATCCAGGGTGAGAGATAGAGACATGTCCACAGGAGACCTATAGGATGTAGGCTTCGAAGCCTTTACCATGCTCTTAATTTCTGGTGCTATACCACCGATGAAACGCACAATGCGTTTGGATTCTGGAGTAATCAGGTAGGGCACTAACCTCGATAAGGAATTAAAGTCGGTAACATATTTCCGACAGTCCAAGTTTTTCAACGTGAGAGTCAGAAATCTGACTCCACCTTCTCTACCTCATGCGCTGGGCAGTAAGTCTCCTTAATAAGGTCCACAAATTTGGACCACTCAAGATTGTACAGGGGTATCTTCCCTGTAGACTGGATCATGGCCTTCTACCATGTTAGGGCATCACCTTTGAATGATTGTGAGACAAACTTCACAATATCCCTATCAGCACAACCGATGATATCTACAACCGGGGCTTGCAGGAGACAAAATGTGGTGCGCATGTGACCCCGAGGGTGGCATCTCTGGATGTGAATCTTCGTCCGGCTCCTTGTTTTGGTCCAACTGGTTTTGAGCAGCTGTAGGGGTGTTTATGTACTGGTTTGGGTCAAAAGACCCATTAAATGAATGAGAATGAGAATGGTGTGATTGGTGTGAATGATGGGAATGAGAATGATGTGAATGGTAAGAATGATGGTATGATGGTGATGATTCAAGTGAGACGAAGTGTCTCGCTAAAGAGTAGAAATTTCCCCAATCTTGGTAGGGATCCGAGTCGTGAGAGTGGGAGGGTATGTATCCCGATGGTCCTCCCCTCATCAGACATTTTCCTTGTCCTATTCCGCGATATCTTGGCGGCATGATTTAATTCCTATAAAAAATAAAAATATATATATATATATAACTTAATAAGGATTAGAGTTAATCCTAGGTCATTTCCTAGACTCAGAAAGTTTAAGGAATATGCTAATGTGTCATTTGAGATTAAGCACAAAAGGCTAGTGTTTAATTCAGTTAAACATTGGCTCTGATACCAACCTGTCACACCCCGTATTTCCAGCACATCGCCCAGTGGGCTGGGGTGGGGATTATTGTGAATTGGTATCAATGTTGGCAAACGCAGATAGCACAGCGCAAGTCTTGGATTTAAAATATTATTACAAACTTAAATGTCCAAATGTTCAAAAATAATAATACAAACAACTTGTAATAATAAAGATCCACAGGCGGATCGAAAATGTACAAAAATGAGATCAACAGACTACTCGGCTATATGCAAAGGATTGCGATGTGTATAAAATGGAACATATAAATTACATCAATAGAGGCATAAAACCAACCCTTTTTAGTACTAATGTTGGAAAACGCTTGTTTCTTTCTTCCTTTTAAATTTACAGGACCAAATGAGCTTAAAAGAACAAAAGGGACAAATAAGCAGCCAAAAACCAACATAATTACAAGAAGAAGGAATAACATGACATGCCCGACCCCTCGGTAGCATCTCCCAAGAAAAAAAAACAAGAAAACAGAACCTGACCACGAGGCCATGCCCAGCCAGGCATGGGGCATACCCAGCCCTGACACAAGAAGACAAAGCCTGCAGAAGCTCCTACGCCCACCACAGGGTCATGCCCAGTTCACCATGGGGCGTGGTCAACTCTTAGATTTGCAGAATCTTGATAGTACAGCAAAGAGTTGACCACGGGGTCGTGTCCAGAAGTCACAGGGTCGTGTGGGGCCTTCTGCTGACAATTGCAATTAATGAAGGAAGAGAAGAAAATGGCCATGGGTCATGCCCAATGGAAACGGGGCCGTGGCCAGGGTACTATTCTGGCTATAAATAGGGGCCTTGGTGTGACATCTCTGCTTGTAATCATTGTATAAACTCTAATCAGTTCAATTATTAATAAAACAATGTGATTTGACCCCAATGTTTGTTTATTTATGTTTGACATTTTGCACGATTTGATTTTTGTTCGATTTCAAACTCTATATCGCTTTCTGGAAAGTTATACGCAAACTGATGCGTAAACGTAATCAGTTTAACGCGACAAGTTTATTCGATCGAAGGGACTAAGTTCGACAAACTGCGAAAGTATGCCAATTCGTATAGTAACGAACATTCCGGAACTTGATCATAAGCTAAACATACCCTAAATATCCTTTACATAGCTTAGAAATAGTCTTTGAGGGGTTCGGTGTGCAAAAATAAACTTATTGATCAATCAGGGACTAAAAGCGTCAAAAAGTGCATAAGTTTGCATTTACGCGCATATCTTACGTTCTGAACATATCCGGACGTCCAAAAATTTTTGTAATCATTAAAGTATTTTATTTTAGTGTTTGGAATGCTAAAATTTCATTCGTCGCGTAATTTGGATCGTTTTTCGCGCCCGTTCGTGTTTCGTCATAATTAACCGAATAACGTGATCGTACAACCAAACGAACCGGCATCTGAGATGTTTTCAAGCATATTTGATGTTCCCTACATTTTGGCATCATAATAGAGCCTTAAAAATGGCTTAACGGGGCTCAAACATGTCAAAATGGCCTAAATAACATGCAGGGACTGAACTTGTAAAATATCAAACATTTGCTTAACTGACCTTAGGTTGCGGGCCGCGTAAGCCAAGGTTGGCTTGTTCGCGGGGCGCGAAAGACCTCCAGGTCTGCAAAAACAGTTTTTCAGCAAACAGCAACTGGTTTCTGGGTTTTGGACTTGGTTTTAACAAACCTTGAGCTGGTTTTGGACTCCCCTAGTATTCTAAATCAGTGGGTAACACTTGGATGGTTCAGATTGAAACTCAAAACCCGAGGAACGATCCTAACGATTGTCGAAAATCTATAAATACCCACCCAAATTCATTTCACAACTTGCTCAAATCTGATTTTCTCTCATTTCTGCACAATAGGAGCTATCCCTTCTGGTTGAAGGCTCCTTTCTTCTAGTTTTCTCATTCTATCTTCAAGCATTGGACCTTTTGTAAGCTTCCTTCATGCTTTTTATGCATTTCAAGCATGAAAGTCAAACAGTTTTTGACTTTCTGCTCTGACCAGTCTTTGGTCAACACAAAGTTCGTTTGAACTTTGCAACGTGAGCGTAATCACGATGGTTATAGTCCCTTGTGACTATACCTACTGATTACCACGTTGATTAGGCCTAATGACGAGTCAAAGTTTCGGTCAAAATACGTGTTTACGCGTATTTTGCAACGAAACTATTTTTGGGTATCAAAACACTTTGTTTTGATATCAAACTTGTTTTCTAACTTAGTTAAACATGTTTTAACATGTTTAACTCGTCACTTTTAGTCTAGTGCTTATATAGGGTCGTAAGATAAGCAGTCTAAACAACCGCTTTGACTTTCGAACCCGACCCGTTTGGTCGATCATTAGGATCTGACCAAACACATTTTGTGACCATAGTTTTACTGGGAATAACCTTCCGAGGTTATACCTTATGGTCACTTCGTTTAGTTAGTTGTATGATAGGTAGTTTATATGCCTTAGGAAAATGACCAAAATGCCCCTTTTACGCATAATTTCATTTTAAGCATATGTAACCTAAATTTTAACATCTAAACTGATTAGGAAATAGTATTAGACATGTTAAGGCATATAATACTTATCATAGGACTAGTTAGGCGGTCCGAACGCGTTTTACGCCAACGACGCGTTAAAGTAGCGTAAGCTACCTAAACGGGTCGTAATGGGTCGTAAGCACTTAGGATAGGTTCTGATTTAGAATGTAGGCTTTGTTAAACCATATTACATGAGTTCCTATACTCATTTGGTTTACGAAACCTCATTAAATCCGATCTTCCGATTTAGGTCCGGTTTATTAACGTAGTTACCTATATTAGGTGCCGATTGATTCCGTGATCCTTCTAGCATTGTTTGATTGTTATTACAAGACTTATAAGCATTATCAAGTGAGTACATCTGTTTTCAAATATTTTGGGGTGATACACATGTGCCTACTTGTTACTTTCGTGCTTTCATGACATATACTTGCTATGTTCATTAGTACGCATATAGTACATGATTTCATTTATGCTTTGCTATGTCTATTAATTGAGCATGCTAGCACATTGATTTCATAAATACATTTGTTTCATATGTTTATTTCAGCATATGTACACATTGATTTACATCACATTTTTGCTATGTATGTTCATTTAGCATACTTAGTACATTGTTTTCACATAACATGCTTACATTCGGTATGACATTTGGGTTGTTTAACGGGACAAAAGTACGTTCATTAACATTGATCACGCCACTCGGTAGTATGTAGTGGTACCATAGGAATTGACAACTCCCATCCCTGGATTCCTAGGTTTGTTTGGACGTAAGGGATGACTGAATCCGATATACATAATTTTGATAAACCTTTAATTTGTTTAAGGGTTTGTCTCCCCAGTCACAAGGCTTGAATGTATGCGTTTAACATTACCACATAAGTGTTTGTATCAGTAAAGCATGGATTTTGCAAAACATAATTTTTTACTTAAACTATGATTTATTCAAATACATTGTTTTGTACATTTTACTTATGGGGTTGATTAATACTACTATTCACCATACATTTCATTTGATTATACATAAACATTATACATATGGCTTAAGTAGTTACTTTTTACTTGCCATACATAACATTTGATTATACAAGACATGGTTTACACTTAACAATTGGACATTTGTTTAAACAAGACATTTTGGTGGTTATTGATAAGTGATTTACATAACGAGGCAACGTGTAATATGATAAAAGCATGGTGGATATGCCGCTGGTACTTCCTATATATAAGTGCTTTTATGATATTGCATATCATAGCGTTATTTAAATCATTACAACAAAGACATGATACATTTTATTCAAACAACATATTTTCACAAGGTATTGTTTTACAAACGGCATAACTTATACAAATTCATTATTACTTGGTTATTTATTTAACAAAGCAATATTCTTTTATACATCATCTGATTTTCTTATCGCTTTTTGTATGATTTATAAAAGAAAACATTTTCCTAATATTCATGACTAACTTTTTGTTAAACATTTCTTTCAACTACAAGTCATGGATCCTTAATCAATAAACCTATGTATCTCACAGGCATTTTTATGCTGACGTACCTATTTTCACATGTGTTTTCAGGAGTTGATGCATAGGGTTAAACAAGATACACTTAGGCGGACTCGGGCCTTAGTGACAAATTAAAGATGCAAGACTAGTTAATTATGTTATGTTTCTTTGTTTTTAAGAAAATGTAACCTCTTTTTATTCAAATAAAATGAAACTTTAAATACCTTGGTTGTGAAACAATAATTCTGTTGCTCCACTCGCCGACGCTTCCGCCGCGGTTTGTTGTTTTACGCGGTCGGGGTGTGACACTTGGTTCTCTACAAAGGCATCCCTTGGCAAACCATTTCTCTCTCACTTTGCCAACACCCACCACCATCATCCATCTTTCATCATTAGAGTGTGTAGTAGTCTTGGGATCCAAGAGTGATTGTAAGAGTTCTTGTTAATCAATGGCCATATTTGGATAATCTCTTACATCACTTGGTGAAGACAAGTCTTTAATGTATTACTTTTGATTTTTAATCTTTTAGCGCTTTTTATTGGGTTCGTATTAATGACTTTAATAACTAGTTTCTTTGTTGAAAGTGAATTTTCTTTACCATTTCTTCATGATGTCATTGATTTGCTCATTCATGTCTTTACGGTCTATATAAAGCGCGTTAACTACCTGGAAGGGGGTTAGGAGGGTGGTTTGGTAAAGTTCTTGTCACGTTCAGTGTATAGATCCTGCGATGAGTTGGTTCAAGCTTACTAGGACCTCTTTCAATGCCCCAAGGATATTGGTTGGCGGGGGTGCGAATAGCTTAAATCCCTCATATGTAAACTACTATTAAAACTTTAAACCGGCTTCATGGGATTGTATCCTTGCTGACTTAAACCACTTAGCCAAGGGTAACGTCACCTTCAAAAGAGGGGCCTACCACTTTTCGCATTAATAACTTATTTAATTATCTTTCAACATTTCGACACTTTGGGATTGTATCCCTGCTGACTCAAACCACTGGGTTGAGGGTAACGTCACCTTCAAAAGAGGGGCCTACTACTATAACTAAGATAATCTCTTAAAAAGTCCGAAAGTGCGAAAATCATCAAAGGGTACATTAAAGATGATTTGGATCCAAGTGATTCTATCTTGTCTATTTGTTTTTCATTTTATTTATCTTTTTAATTTTTAGATTTACTTTCATGTTTAAAAACTTTTATCAAAAATTTAGATCGATTAGACGTTGATGATAAACTGGTATTAAAAGCTCTTGTGTCCTTGGACGACCTCGGTATCTTACCATACTACGCTCGCAATGGGTGCGCTTGCCCTAGTGTGTGTTTAGTGTTAGTACAATATCGTGTTTTATAAATTTAAAACTTGACTAATGCGTAAAACAACTTAAAACATTAATAAAATCATATCACGCTTAACGCACACCAAGTTGCAAATTCCACTTCTAGCATTACCAGGCCACTTCCAACCTATTTACGTATCCTTGCAGCCTGTAACTTCATCTTTTGAAAATACGTCAGTTTACACTAATAAATACAATCAACCGACTCATTTTGAAAACATTTTAAAAATGTTTTATGTTCACAAGGCACATGATTTATCATCAATAACTTGGGATAATTCAAAATGGTCTTGTATACAGTTTTACATGCCTGTCAATACATATGGGGCCCATTACTAAACACCGAGAACATGATTAACCGACACGCCACTTAAACCCACAAAGGGGTTATCCCCAACTAGTGGGTAAGAAAAACATTTTATAATAGCATTAGCATCTGTCGGGTGTATGCCTACACCCCATGCACGGTCGTGGCCATTAGCAACTTAAATGAGCCGAGGTTATCCAGGACACGGTTGCGTTAACCCCCAATGTTTGTTATCAGACAAAACAAATTAATACGGGTCATGAAATTTTGTAGTCACAATCCGACATATGATCCTATACCCGATCAATCGGTAATAATTTACCGTATCCCAAGCTCGTATAGGGAAAATCAGTTAAGAGTATTTTACCTGGGCTAAAACTCGTTTTAATATGCAAGAATTATAAATAGCTCAGCCGTAATCAATTAACTAAGATTGGGTGCAATTTACCGGAAGGTAGTAGTCTCGAATGGTGGTATAAATAACCAGTAGAATGTCAATGACAAATCGTAGACTTGGACCAGTTAACTTAAATTATCGAAAACGGCACGATACGCTTGATTAAGCGATGACCGGAATAGAATGTGGTTTAAACCCAACAAGTACTAAGACTTGTATAATATGGGTAAACAATATACATTCTGAAATTTGAAGAAAAAATGATAAGGTTTGACGTGTTTCGGTAAACGTACGTAAACTGGTTACATAAGCTCAACCGTACGCGTATAAGCGATGTCGGGTAGCCGGATGAGTCATAAACAAGTTCTATATGCCAATATAATTTAAATAAGTTGTAACATCAGTAGGTTGTGAACTTATATGACCATTAAGGTTTTCAAATCAAAATATGCACCATAAGGGCATTTTAGTCATTATGTGATATAAGATAAGAACTTGCATAAAAACTGATATTATGAACATGTTCATTCTGTAAAAATACTTTAATTATAATATAATATCAGTGAGAAATAAGTTTTGATTGATAGTTATGGTTAAAAACCATACTTTGCGCCAAAAGGCGTTTTGGTCATATTATAACATAATTTACATTCTTATATCAAAACTTAGGTTATGAACAGTTTCATAATATCAAAATATGTTAACTATATTAACATATTAGTAGCTAAATCATTTGCAAGTTCATGGTTGATTAAAACCATGATTTTTTGCAAAAAGAACATTTTGGTCAAAGTTAGGCATAATATAGAAACTTGGATAAAAACTCAGAATATGAATATGATCATGTAGTATAACCTCAGAGGGTTATCCTACATTATAATACGATCATAATACAACTTAATTCAGTAGCTAACTTAGCTAAATCGAGTCATAATCAAAAGTCAAAGCAGAAGTCAAACTTCTCGACTTTCGGTTATGAACCGACCTTAAAACTGGAAATGACGAGCCAAACATGTTCATACATGTTCTAATATTAATTACCATCTTATTTAAATGTCAAAACATGGTTTATAACAATCATATGTTCAGTTTATAAAGTTTATGTGGCGCCCACTTTTATCATTCGCTAATAACATAAACATTATACTAATTTTTACAAAAATTGGGCATGACCCATTCGTAATATAGACGATTCCCTGTTTTTTTTACAACAACATTCGAATACGTTCTAAAACACTTTTCAAAAGATACAAGGCTATGACCATACAAGTTTCATCAAAAGCGTTTTATCCAAATTACCTAAACAAAACTTCAAACTACTACGATCATCCTAGATATAATTTAACATTTGCTTTACAAAAATGATTTTGACCCATTACAAAAGATAACTTGAACCGGAAGCACATAAAGGGCTGTATAGTGTGTTCTGTCCGAGCTCGCCGACATCAAGCATGAGATTTACCTATCATACACAACATCAAAACATTCGGTAACTCAAAATACCAAACAAAAATCCGTAACATTCATTACATACTCCTAATCGACCCATTAGCAATTTATCATTTTGTTGAAAAATCTTGTTTGAACCATTCTTCCCATTTGACATTATTTCCGTTAACTTTCTTTCATTCCAACATCTCGATAACATTCATACATACATCCTATTCGACCCATTAGTAATGAGCCCATACTCAAACATTATCGCTATTCGTCATACATGTCCTAATTAACCCATTTGCAATGGGTCAATTCTATCATATATACTTGACAAAATTTTATCATTTTTGACCTGTTAACAACAAGTCATTACTTAACCATTTCGCATCCTACTTTCCAAACGATTTTGACCAACTTAAGTGGTCATTATACATCCGATACTATTGTGCTACTTATCCGTTTTCCAACATACGACATATCAAAATTTTACCATGAACGAACATACAACTCAACACTAAGATTTAATTACTAAACTATCATCAGTAGAACTACACAAAAGGAGAATTAACTATCATCATACTATTGTGATGCTTGCGACTTCAAGTGACTTGTACCTTCTTCCTTCTTCGTGCCTATACATTGTAATTTCATGCTTTTAGCTTTCATAAACATTTCTTCACATATGCATTTTTGATTTATTCATCATGACTTAACATAATTACCCATATATCCATTTTGATTTACATCATCATTAAATCAAGAATTCTTGTCAAACTTCAACTAAATCATTCTTAGGCATTTCATCGAATACGTGGCGTACGTATTATCTATAAAGCATGAAGTACAAGTATTTAAAGAATATTTTTCCATAGTTTATCCATTGATTAACATAAGCATTCCAATATTCACAATTTGTCACCCTAACCAAATACATGTTGTTCTAAATCATCTATTCATCAAAATTTCATCAACATTAATCTAATTAGCATATAGAATTTCACATATTTTTAATCATCTTTTGACATACAAGTGGGTTTTATCCTAATTCATCATTATAGAGAAATCTGAGCATAATTTCAAATCCTACATGTTCATATCATTCTGCATTCATGTTTGATTCCATAGAAATTCACAAATTCCACATAAACCATTTCATCAAACATTACCAAATCATAAAAATTAAACTTATTGGATATCAAGAACACTTAGATAATCAAAGTTCCTGGCTCATGCATTCGATTAATCCTTGATTTCCCATTCAGTTTGATGAATTTTGGGATGTTAGGGTTTTAAGGGGAAATCTCCTCATGGCTCCTTCTCACGATCGCACACACACACACATGAAGCACTGGGCATTTTTTTGTTTAGTGTTTTGATTGCATATTTTTCATTTTGACCCCCTCAACCTTTAGAACATGGCACTTTTCTCATATTTACATACTAACTTACTAAACCTTCGTGAATATATATAAGATTTTAGATTTGCTAAAAGCTATAAATCTTAATAATGGTAAAAATTTATATTTACCATTTCTTTTCGTCTAAGTATTGCAATTAAACATTATAATATGTCATACAAAATTTGGGGTGTTACAAGTCTACCCCCATAAAGAAGGTTTCGTCCCCGAAACCAGAATACATACCGAATAACTCTGGGTAGTGCTTCCGCATATCATTCTCCACTTCCCACGTAAGATCCGATCCCTTTCGGTGTTTCCATTGAACCAACACTTGTCGAACGGATTTGTTGCAGAGTTGCTTCACCTTAGAATCTTTTATTGCCACGGGCCTTTCTACATAATTTAACTTCTCATCCACTTCAATATCATCCAAAGGCACGTACGCCGTTTCATCCGCGAGGCACTTTCGCAGTTGAGACACATGAAAAGTGTTATGAATTCCATCCAACGCGGGTGGTAATTCTAACTGGTACGCTACCGACCCAACCCGAGCGAGTATTTTGAATGGTCCAATGTATCAAGGACCTAACTTCCCGCGTTTACGAAAACGAATTATCCCTTTCCAAGGAGAGACTTTTAGCAACACGAAATCACCCACTTCAAACTCAATTGATCGCCTTCGCCGATCCGCATAAGACTTTTGTTTGTCTTGCATCGCCTTTACCCTTGATCTAACCATGTCAATCTTTTCATTCGTTTTGGCTACTGATGTCTGTCATTAGTGACATGCAAAAACTGAAATAAACTAGTAGCTAGAGTAAGTCGGATATCGAACCAGAGGAGGATTGTGGAAAGTGTTGTAATGAAAAGTTTTAATTAACTACTATAGAATTGGAAAATCAGTTTGTTTGATTGTGAGAATTATCTAAATTAACAAATAAAACCTTAGATTTGAATCAGTAGGAGAAACAATGGTTCCTCCGAATTTCAGGTTTGTAACTAGATTCAATTATGCTTTTAATCGAAACACTCACATAGACATAAGTGTTTAACTTAATTCATCAATTGTGATAACCAACGACTAAGTACTCCGGTCAATACATAACGGGAGGTTATCGAATGATTATCAATTACAGTTACAAACCCTAACCCCATGTCAAATATATCCCAATTACTAGAACTCTCGGGAACTGAATGCTTAGAAATTAAGGTTTAAATAAATGCAATTGTTTACAACCAATAAATCAAATCATGGTGAAAAGCATCGAATGCTTAGATCACCGAGTTATACGATTATCACAAACACATAAAATTATCCAACTTACAAAACCCTCCATCCGGAGGAAACCATAAGAGTTTAGCCGCTCATCTCGCACAAAAGATCTTCAAAAGCTTGAATTGATGAAGAAATCATGGTTGATTCGGTGATTGAATGGAGAATCTTGATGGAATTCGATGAAAGAAGCCTTGAAAATTGAGTCTTCGAGTGCCCTAAGTCGAATGTGAGTGATAGGTCATGAATACCAATCTCACAAACCCTAATATACACCATATAACCCAGTGTTGTAGAAGGCGCTAGGCGCTAGTCGGGCGGTAAGGTACCGCCTAGGGATTAATCGGGATTAATCGGATTGGGATTTTTATATGTATTTTTTCAAAATTATATATATATACCCAATAATATAAAAATAATACTTCAAAATTCAAACAAATACTTCAAGTTTCAGATAGTATGGTTCGATTTTGACCGATTTTGACTGATTCTGACCAATTTTGACCGCCTAGGACCGCCTGGGACCGCCTGGGACCGATTTTGACCGATTTTAACCGATTAATATAGGCCGATTAATCCGATTTTTGACCGCCTAGGACCGATTTTGACCGACTTTGACCGACTCCGATTAATTGGCCGACTAGCTCAAAATTAGTCAGTAAGTAGCCGCCTAGCGCCTAGGCGCCGATTAATCGGCCGCCTAGGCCGATTTTTGCAACACTGATATAACCTTATTTGCGTCTTTTTTTCGTAACCCCAACCGTAGGCTACGGTCTGAGGACCGTAGCTTACGGTTTATAAATTCTGACCAAACATCAACACTTAACCGTAGCCTACGGTTGGTGAACCGTAGCTTACGGTTGGCAGATTCTTCCAAAATTGTTTTCCTCATAACTTCTTCGTTTTAGCTCCGTTTTACGCACCGTTTTCGCCCACGTCTTCGTAATTCAACCCTCTATCATGCCATCTTATAATATCTTCATTTTCAATCCATTAACATTCCCCAAAACTCATCCAATCTTCGTATTTAACCTACAAAACATCATTTTCTCATAGTTATCCAATTCCACACATATAAACAACCAAATATGCATAGGATTAGACATTAAACACATATAAATAGCATTCCTAAATCCATCCATCACATCCCCACACTTACCTTTGATTGTCCTCAAGCAAACCAACTAGAACTAATCACCATAGCAACAACACCGCTAAACCCCTTAACCGGTTCAACCTGTTCAGTCCCAAGTCATACCCATCCCATAGACTGACACAATCGAGATTGACAGTCTGACAAGTGAATGAAGCAATTTCTTTAAAAACTTAAGATTTGTCTATCTAAAACTAACATGTTTACAATTAAACACATGCTACACACCCCTCACAATGTACTATCCTCTCAGTTAATATCTGGACTAGCGTGTAATGTGCTAGTATATAAACACTCAAAAAGCAAATACGCTACTTTGCAATCATAAGCTTGTATAGCAATCATACCTTCACTATATCAAATAACGTAACACATATCAAAAGGACTTTTCGGGTTTTGGGTTAAGGGTAAAGGTAGGGAAATATTTTTGGATTTTTATGTTTATTGGCGAACACACATGAATGCCAAACCATGACAACTTTATTTATAATAACTACTAACGCTTTGGGTTATTTTCAACCCATTTATTTAACACAAACATAACAATGATTTTTTTTCTTTTTCTTTCTTTTCCTTTTTTTTCTTTTTTTTTCAATTTTTTTTCAACAAACATCTAACACACAATTGGCACTCATGGTTGGTAATCAAACGGTCAACAAGGTGTAACAAACGAAAGGTGAAAGGCTCAACATGGTTAACTAAGGTGGGTGAAATCACAATCAACATATAACACAATGAATGGATCCTAATGCCTTTATCATCTTTGTGTACACGCTAAACCACAGTCTCGGCACGTATCAAACTACACAAGTTCTAACACAAAGCAACATATGGCCTACACTCAACAATTGAACAATTATTGCAATTCAACTAACAATCTAGTAGGCTCAAATATCTCACCGAATAGAAGGAATATGGGTTACCGACACGTAGCATGTGTCATTCCTAAAGCATGTTACCCCTAGTTAGACATCTCTTCTCAACTATTCTCTAAAACTTGTCAGAAATACTCTCATGAAACTTAAAGGGATAACCATGACAAGGGACTAATCTAGCCTACTACCGGTAAGAAGCCTATTAGTGATTGAAACTTCAGGTTTTCGTATCCAATTAGCTTGTTTAAGGCGATGAAAAATTTTTCAAATTTTCAAAATTTTCATCGATTTCAATCACATTTCAATCGCTTCAAAGCTTTATCCATGAATCCCTTCCCGGGCTCCCCCATCCCCACACTTGGGAAACATTGTCCCCAATGTATGGTGCTTTTAAAATATAAGCCCGGGAAAACAAAACAACAATCCTAAATGAGCGGCTAACTCAGAACAAAACAACCAAAACACATCCCCTAAACAAAACAAAGGTTCACACCACCAAAAACAACAAAACACACTAAAAACAAAGTAAGATAGATAAACACATGCACCTGATCATGTGTCTATAGTGATGCTGCGGTTGTGCTTTAACCAGAATAGACGCATTCCATAGATTCTTTGATATCTCACCGGGGATGTTGCAAAACATCCCCACACTTGAATTGTTGCATCCGTGATGATTGAATCAATAACCTGTCAAAACACAACCACACCAAAACGAACCAAACCAAAGTACAATACTCTACATCCTCGAGCTGCCTCCTGAGAGCGCTAAGTTTTAGGTCTTCAGCCAGACCGTACCTGACATTCAGGGTGGTTCAGCTGCACGTTTTCCTCCCCATTTCTCTCCATACATCATTGTCCAATCTTGTGGAAGGTTCGCAACTCCACGCCAGTTGAGTTCAACCTCAGCCTTGTTGCCCCACTCACTCCCACCATCGGGTGGTTTTCCTGCAATTGCTCTTCCTCTCACAGCTGTCTTGTTCACCTGCCTTCCATCATTCGTTAACTCAGATCTGCAAAAATTACCTCCACTCGAACCAATCTCATTAGTAGCACCTGTGGGACTCACATCATTCAGAAGATCATAAGCAATAGATTTTAAAAATACATTGAAATACAACTTACGATTCTTGTAACTTAAAATTACCATCCCATTCCTGCAGTCGATTTGTGCATTTGCTGTATACAGAAACGGGCGACCCAAAATTACCTTCGGTTGTGCGTAGGTCGGTGCGGGTGCATAATCAACCACCATAAAATCGACCGAGTAGTAGAACTCGCCGAGCTGAATTACCACATCCTTTACAACCCCTCGAGGTTGCTTTAAACTCGCATCCGCAAACATGGCCATTTGATCAATTGTGTGTAACGGACCAAAGTCGTACTGGTCATAAAGGCTACCGGGAAGAACACTCATCCCAGCTCCATAATCCAACAATGCCTTGTGGATTTTGAACTTTCCCATTCGAATCGGGACGACCGGCTCTCCTGAGTCACACCCATCTCCATCCTCATCTGCGCCACTTAAACCTGCAATCACATGGGAAACATAAGAAATTAAAAATTTATCATTCAAATTGTTTTTAGGAACGAAACTTACCCCGCTGACTGGTATATTCTTCCCGTGCTTGGGGTTCGTTTGAGTGTCACTGGGAAGCTTCCCGTTTTGCTGTTTCAACTCCTTCACATCGGTTGCAAGTTGGGCCATTTGTGTGGTTAATGACTGGACGGCTTTATCTCGCATCTCATCCTTTTGAGCACGGTTTTGTAACTCAAGCCTTTGATTTTGTAACTCAAGCTGAATTGATTTCAACATCTCCATCATATCATTACTTCCCGAAGTGTTAGAAGACCCGACTTGTCCTCTTTGATCGTTTTGCTAGCCACCCTGAAAGTTACCTTGAAATCGATTCTGATTGAAATTTCTTTGACCACCAGATTGATTGTTGCCTTGGAACCCCAGATTTAGCTGATTATTTGTATTCCCATAGCTAAAATTCGGGTGATTTCTGAGGCCCAGGTGATATGTGTTCGGTTGCATGTTGAAATTTCTTCCACCACCCCCATCTTGCACATAGTTCACATCTTTACTTTCACCAGTAATGGCTGGGCATTGATCCGCAATATGCCCTAGATCTCCACAATGTCTACACAACGGGAACTGACCACTTACCTCCGGTGGGTTCTCTACCGCTCTCACTGTTGACTGTCGTGCACTTCTAGAAGATTGAGCCTTGCGTTTTGACGCCCTTGCGGTTCTTTCTAAATATTCCCAATCATCTTCTTCGTAATTCATTCCAAAAGTACCATTGGATATTGAATTTACATCCCTGGCATCTTCATCTGTTAGGCCTTCGTGGAATGTATTAATAAGCTCCCACAAATATATCTCATGATGTGGACAATTCTTGAGCATCATTTTGAAACGATTGAATGCTTCGTGAAATAACTCACCGGGCTGTTGTCGAAACCCTCGAATATCCTTCCTTGCATTGTTAGTACGCAAATGAGTATAGAACTCATCTAAAAATTGTTGCTGCATTTCGCCCCATGTGAAGATCGAAGCTGACGGTAGCGAATGAAACCATTGATGTGCTTTGTCTTCAAGTGTGAATTGGAAAAGTACCAATTTCACATCATCAACTGAGAAACCTTGGCTGCTGATTGTGTTGCAACGTGCATCATATGCAGCAATGTGTAGATATGGTTCTTCATGTGCGTGGCCATGAAACTTAGGCAGACTGGATATTGATTGTGTTCGTACTTCGAATGAATGCCTTCCTTGTAATTGCGGGATCACAACTGGTGATGGGTTGTTAACTATAGCAGGTTTGAAGTGACTCTCTATACCTCGAACTGGGCCTTGATTATTTCGTCGTGGAATTCCTTCCGGTAAAATCACCGGTCGGTGTAGGTTTCGTGGCAGCGGTCTTGCCTGACCCTGCATCTGAGGTACCGGCGGTGGTAATGGAATATCCACCACCGGCCTTCTCGGAGCAGGCTGCTGATTAAGTGGGTTAGGTTGGTGATATTGTTGTGGTATCTGCGTTGGTTGTACATATTGTTGATACCCCAAATTCCCTTGATTGACTCTTTCGAATCCACCTGCCCCAACTGTTTGCCTCTCGTAGGTACCCATATTGACCACTTGTCTCTCGTTTTGACCCACGTAGTTATCATATTCCTCATAGCCATCATCAAAATCTCCTGAGTTATTTCCTTGATCATAGATGGTTGATCTATACAGATTTGGCATTGGCTGACTTTGCTGTGAAATAACTGGTCGGATGGCTGGCGAAATTGATGTTGGATTAGGTGCTTGAGTTTGACTCGGTAATGGAGTGTCATCAGGAATGATCCTAACGTAAGGAGACGACTGCTGTAAATTAACAGTCTGGGTCATAGTTGGGTGTTGAAGAGATGTTGCTTGGGTAGAAGTTGGTTGAATGTTATCAAGGTTTGGGAAAAAGGTTGAGAATGATGGTACTGGAGATGTAGAAGTAGGTTGTGTAGACTGTGGTGGTGGTATGGTAGTGTTTGGTGAAGGTTGGGTAGGTGTTGGTGAGAATTGTTGTTGTGGAAGTGGGTTTTGCGGTTGTTTCTCCGGAGTCGCCGAGTTCTCCGATGTCTTGAGTGTTGATGTGGGTGATTGTAGAATCTTGTTCTCACGATGTAGTACTCGTTTGGTATGCTTTAATGTTCTCTCGATCTCTGGGTCGAACACTAATGGTGATGACTTCCCGGAATTCCGAGTATGATGCATACACTTCCTAGATCACCTGCACAAACAAAAACAACAAAACCTCGCGTAAATCCGAACAAAAAAGAACAAACTAAAAAGACACTATTTTTGGATTTTTGGATATTTAACTAACTAGAACTTAACACTAAGCACTTTGCGCACGCCTCCCCGGCAACGGCGCCATTTTGATGTCTGTCGTTAGTGACATGCAAAAACCGAAATAAACTAGTAGCTAGAGTAAGTCGGATATCGAACCAGAGGAGGATTGTGGAAAGTGTTGTAATGAAAAGTTTTAATTAACTACTATATAATTGGAAAATCAGTTTGTTTGATTGTGAGAATTATCTAAATTAACAAATAAAAACTAAGATTTGAATCAGTAGGAGAAACAATGGTTCCTCCGAATTTCAGGTTTGTAACTAGATTCAATTATGCTTTTAATCGAAACACTCACATAGACATAAGTGTTTAACTTAATTCATCAATTGTGATAACCAACGACTAAGTACTCCGGTCAATACATAACGGGAGGTTATCGAATGATTATCAATTACAATTACAAACCCTAACCCCATGTCAAATATATCCCAATTACTAGAACTCTCGGGAACTGAATGCTTAGAAATTAAGGTTTAAATAAATGCAATTGTTTACAACCAATAAATCAAATCACGGTGAAAAGCATCGAATGCTTAGATCACCGAGTTATACGATTATCACAAACACATAAAATTATCCAACTTACAAAACCCTCCATCCGGAGGAAACCATAAGAGTTTAGCCGCTCATCTCGCACAAAAGATCTTCAAAAGCTTGAATTGATGAAGAAATTATGGTTGATTCGGTGATTGAATGGAGAATCTTGATGGAATTCGATGAAAGAAGCCTTGAAAATTGAGTCTTCGAGTGCCCTAAGTCAAATGTGAGTGATAGGTCATGAATGCCAATCTCACAAACCCTAATATACACCATATAACCTTATTTGCGTCTTTTTTTGTAACCCCAACCGTAGGCTACGGTCTGAGGACCGTAGCTTACGGTTTATAAATTCTAACCAAACATCAACACCCAACCGTAGCCTACGGTTGGTGAACCGTAGCTTACGGTTGGCAGATTCTTCCAAAATTGTTTTCCTCATAACTTCTTCGTTTTAGCTCCGTTTTACGCACCGTTTTCGCCCACGTATTCGTAATTCAACCCTCTATCATGCCATCTTATAATATCTTCATTTTCAATCCATTAACATTCCCCAAAACTCATCCAATCTTCGTATTTAACCTATAAAACATCATTTTCTCATAGTTATCCAATTCCACACATATAAACAACCAAATATGCATAGGATTAGACATTAAACACATATAAATAACATTCCTAAATCCATCCATCAGCTACTACATCCTTTGACGCGAGTTCTCGCTGACCTACTTCCCCCCAACAAACCAGGGTTCTACATTTCCTTCCATAGAGCATTTCGTATGGGGCCAATTTTATACTGTTAAGATAACTATTGTTATATGAAAATTCAACCAAGGGTTGATGATCATCCCAGTTTCCCCCAAAATCCTAAACACACGCCCTTAGCATATCAACTAATGTTTGGATAGTTCTTTCTGACTGACCATCGGTTTGAGGGTGGTAGGCGGTGCTTATATGTAACTAGGTCCCCAATTCTTCATGAAACTCCCTCCAATAACAAGACGTTAAACGGGTATCCCGACCGGATACTATAGACACCGGAACCCCATGTCGAGATATTATTTCATTCATATAAACTTCCGCCATCTTTTATGAAGTATAGGTCTCCCGAATGGGTAAGAAATGTGCACTTTTGGTTAGTCGATCGACGACTAACCAAATAGCATCGTGCCCTTTCCTTGTCTTGGAAAATTTAGTCACCAAATCCATCGTTATATTTTCCCACTTCCAAACCGGTATCTCCAACGGTTGCAACTTTCCATATGGCTTTTGGTGTTCGGCTTTTACTTGAGAACACGTCAAACATTTAGCAACATACTTGACAATGTCTATTTTCATCCCCGGCCACCAATAATTCATCCTCAAGTCTCGATACATCTTTGTAGCTCCCAGATGAACCGAGTATCGAGACTTGTGAGCCTCATTCAAAAGTAATTCTTTCACAGCATATCCCTGAGGTATCCAGATTCGGTCATACCTCGTTTTCATACCATTCACATTTTCTTTCAAGTCGTGAATAAATCCTCTCGTTCTTTCCTTCTTTGAGTCATCGGTATACAAGGATTTAATTTGGGCTTCCCGTATTTCTTCAAGGATTTTAGAAGTGACTACCATCCTCATCGATTTTACCCGAATCAGAGGCGGGTACTCTTTCCAGCTTAGAGCATCCGCCACTACATTAGCCTTCCCGGGGTGATAGTGAATATCACAATCGTAATCCTTGATGAGTTCCAACCATCTTCGTTGCCTCATATTAAGATCTTTCTGCTTGATAACGTATTTGAGGCTTTTATGATCCGAATAAATTATGCATTTCACCCCGTAAAGGTAGTGTCTCCATATCTTCAAGGCGAATACGACCGCCGCCAACTCTAGATCATGAGTTGGGTAATTGTTTTCATGCTGCTTGAGTTGTCTTGAAGCATATGCAACGACTTTACCCCTTTGCATTAATACACATCCTAAACCTTGGCGGGAGGCATCACTACCAAATCATCTGTTCCATCCGGTAATGTCAACACCGGAGAATTCGAGAGCTTTTCCTTCAATGTCTGAAACGCTTTTTCTAGTTCTTCACCCCATAAAAACTTTTCACTCTTCTTCATTAACTTCGTCATGGGCGAGGCTATCGTGGAGAAATCCTAGATAAATCTTCTGTAATACCAAGCCAAGCCCATAAAACTTCTTATTTCGCTTGGATTCTTCGGGGGTAACCAATTTGTCACTGCATCTACTTTGGACGGGTCCACATGGACACCGTCCGTATCAATTACGTGGCCCAAAAATTATACTTCTCTAAGCCAAAAGGCACACTTCGAGTACTTTGCATATAGCTTTTCCTTGCGAAGCGTTTCCAATATGTCACGTAAGTGTAAAGCATGCTCTGGTGCGTTCGTTAACCTTCGGGAGTATACTAGTATATCATCAATGAAAACGATTACATACTTATCAAGCATAGGTCGGCACACCCGATTCATTAGATCCATAAACGCAGCTGGTGCGTTCGTTAACCCAAAGGACATTACTAAGAACTCGTAATGTCCATACCGCGTTCGAAACGCAGTTTTCGGCACATCTTCTTCTCGTACCCGCAATTAGTGATATCCCGACCATAGATCGATCTTTGAGAACCAACTTGCCCCTTGAAGCTGGTCAAATAGGTCATCAATTCTGGGCAACGGGTAACGATTCTTCACCATTAACTAATTCAACTCCCGATATTTAATGCACATTCGCATCGAACCATCTTTCTTCCTCACAAACAAAACGGGTGCTCCCCATGGCGAAACACTCTGTCGAATAAAACCTTTATCGAGCAACTCTTGGAGTTGCGTCATCAATTCTTTCATTTCGGTCGGGACCAACCAATAAGGAGCTTTAGCTTCCATCTTTGCACCCGGGCTAAGCTCTATTTTAAATTTAACTTCCCGCTCAGGCGGAAGCCCCGGTAAATCTTCCGGAAACACATCCGGATATTCGTTCACTACATTCACATCTTAAAGCTTTGGAACACCTCGGTTGGTATCTATTACGTAAGATAGATATGCCCTACCCCCGTTCCTTACGTGTTTGACGGCTTCGATTATAGAACAAAATTTCGAATCGACGACCCTATCCCCTTGAATAGTTACCCGTTTTCCCTTCGAGGTTACTACATGAATGACTTACTTTTCGCATTGTATTTCAGCATCCTTTTGGGCTAGCCAATCCATTCCTATTACTACTTTAAACTCCCCCATACACATCGGAACAAGATCTATACTAAACTCTTCATCTTCAATTAAGATCTTACAGTTTCTACATACATCATGCAGTAAATGATGTGCGTTAGGTGTGATATAATTTTTATGTATATTTTTAGCCCTTTTTAACACTTTAGTCAAGTTTTAAATTTATAAAACACGATATTATACTAACACTAAACACACATATGGGTAAGTGCACCCATCGTGAGCATAGTATAGCGTTGGTAAGATACAGAGATCGTCCAAGGACATAAGAGTTTTTAGTACCGGTTTATCCTCAACGACTAATCAAATCAAAATTTTAGAAAAAGGTTTTAAACATGAAAATAGAAACTAAAAATGCTGAAAATAAAAATAAAAATAAAACAGATAGACAGGATGAATCACTTGGATCCGACTCGCCTTTAGTGTAACCTTTGATGTTTTTTGCACTTTTTAAGAGATTATCTTAGTTATAGTAGTAGGCCTCTCTTTTGAAGTTGACGTTACCCTCAACCCAGTAGTTTGAGTCAGCAAGGATACAATCCTAAAGGGTTGGATTATTGGAAGATAATTAATTAAGTTATTAATGCGTAATGTGGTAGGCCTCTCTTTTGAAGTTGACGTTACCCTCGGCTAAGTGGTTTGAGTCAGCAGGGATACAATCCCAAGTAGCTGGGTTAATGTATTAATTGTAGTTTACATATGAGGGGATCAAGCCATTCGCACCCCCGCCATCCAATACCAGTGGGTATTGAAGTAGCTCCTAGTAAGCTTGACCCAGGTCCTTGCAGGATCTATACACTGAACAAGGCAAGAACCTTACCAAACCATTCCCTTAACCCCCGACCAGGTAGCCAACATATCTCCAAATAGACCGTGGAGATATGAATGGTGTAAATCTTTTATTTTATATAGACAGTAAAATAACGCCAAGACACCACGGACAAATGATAAGGAAGTTTCACCTTCAACATAAGAAACTAGTTATTAAAGTCATTAATACAAAACCAAATAAAAAGTGCGAAAAGATTAAAAAACAAAAGTATTACACTAAATGTTTGTCTTCACCAAGTGATGTAAGAGACTTAGGCAAACATGGCCTTTGATTGTCAAGAACTCTTACTATCAATCTTGGATCCTGAGACTACTACACACACTCTATGATGGATGATGGATGATGGTGGTGGATGTGGGTGTTGTGATGGTGGTGGAGTGTGGGTGAAGTGGGAGATAGGTGGTTTGTCACGGGATGCTTTTGAAGTGAACCAAGCACCTCTATTTATAGCCTGCACAGAAGCCCGGACACGGCCCCGTGTCGACTGGGCACGGTCCCGTGTCCATCCACTTTCACTTTCTTCATTAAATGCAGTTTGTCCGCATTAGTTGACCACGCCCCCGTGTCCGGTGGGCACGACCCCGTGTGCAGAAGCGTATCGGTACTCTCAAGATTTGCTTGGATTCTGCAAATCTTAGCATTGAACACGGCCGTGTGGAGCTGGGTACGCCCCCGTGTTGGGAAATAGAAGCTTCTACAAATTTGTCTTTTCTGCAGACACTTGGGCACGCCCCCGTGTCCGCTGGGCACGGGGCGTGTTCAGCCTTCTGATATCTTGTTTTTGCTTGGGAAGATGCTGTCGAGGGGTCAGGCATGCCACGTTTATTCATTTTCTTGTATTTATGTTAGATTTAGCTGTATTTTTGCTTCTTTTGTTCATTTACGCTCATTTAATCCTGAAAATATAAAACGAAGACAAAAGCACATTTTTTCCAACATTAGTACTAAAAAAGGGTTAGTTTTATGCCTCATTTGATGTAATTTATATGTTGCATTTTACACACATCAAATACCCCCGCACTTGAATCTTTGCTTGTCCTCAAGCAAAACTCTTTATTATGTGGCTTACACACCCAAATGGAATGGGTAGAAGAGAAGTTTTGGGCTTGTCTTGAGTGTCGGGATTCCAAGATCTTTATTAGGCTTTATTTTTATGTTATTTGCAATCCTAATCGTTATGATTTATTTAGAATATTACATAAGAGAAATTACTTATTTGGGCATAACATGCCTCTTTAAAATTCCATTTATATACAAGTTCACATACCTAACGGGAGATCACTCAACACTCGGCCGAAGATGTATTTTTGTGAAACACTCGAGACCGGCATGGAACTTACTTCTACCATATGCTTGCCAAGGAATCAAACCTCCTCCTTTTTAACTATAAACCTTTGTAAATATCAAGAGGACTTTGGGGAAGGGTTAGGTTTGGGTTAAAGGTAGGTGGTTTTGGGTTAGTGGTTAGTAGAAAAGGGCGAAAAGCGTAAAAAGCATCGGTTTTCGTAAAACATTTTGTCTTTGTGACTTTTTATTCAAACGAAGCATTTTTCAAAGAAAGTTTCTTTTGAGGAACTTGTTTGTTTATTGCTAGACTTCATCATATTTTTTTAAGGAATGTCACATGAAAATCGAGCTTTTTACTAAAATAAAGGGTTTAAAATGAAAAAGGGTTTTGTTGGTAAAGGGTGTTTGTTGTGTGGGTTTAGAAATGGAAAGGTTTAGGCTCAAAGGGGTTAACTAAGGGGATTTTGGGTAGGTGGTAAAAAAAATAATGGTGTTGAAAGAAAAAGGGTTAGTCCTAATGCCTCCATCATTTACTTACTTGGGTTTAAGTTGGTAAGGACCGGGAATGTATTGTCATGGCAAGTTCTAGAGTTGTAAGAAACCAAGCGGCTATTCACACAAGAAACGAAAAATGAGCATTTAGTTTAAAGATGTGTATTTATATGCTCAATTAAAGGCTCAAAACTCACTTTTTGTGGGAATGGGTTTTTAATGTGATCAAGTATATATATTCAAATTTTAACTAGAATTGTCATGCCGTTTCATAATTTTCTTATGTTGGTTCTTTTTATCACGACGCAATCAGTTGTAAATTCATAAAAATATAACCTTTTTAGAACTTGTTATTCCCAATCTAAACCAAGACAAGCAAAAAAAATGAAAAGTTTTTGAAAAAAAATTGGGGTGTTTAGCGGTTCCAATAGAGTTTTGTGTAAGGCTTGTAATTAAGACTTGCAAGATTCAAGGTTTTAGCATCCCTCCCACACTTAAATTACACATTGTCCTCAATGTGTCCTAAAAATAAGTTTTTAGGTTGATTAAATGTGTAAAAGGTGCGCTTAAAAACAAAAATTTATGTTACTGGGCATCTGGACACGGCCCCGTGTCGGATAAGCACGGCCCCGTGGTCAGATTGCCAGTAACGAGAACTTACAGAAGGTGGACACGGGGGCGTGTCTGGTGAACACGACCCCGTGTTGGGCAAAAATCTGCATAATTTAGACAAACAGCAGGTCTGGGCGGTGGGCACGGGGGCGTGTCGGCTGGGCACGACCCCGTGTGGACAATCTACAAACAATTAAAACAGGTTTCTACTTTTGGTTCTGTTGTCCCGGCTTTAGTAGCACTAATATTTAGCGCTTAAGGCCTCGTAGGTACCTGTTTTACTAATAAATACCACGCCAAACAATACCAAACATCCTAATTTACCAAAGTTTCATCAACCACATCACAAGTTAAAAAGAAAATAAATGTAAGAAATTAACAAGTGTTAAGAGAAGTAAAGTGTTCAACAAATGGCACGCAGGCCATGCAATTGTTTTTGAGAGAAAAGGGTTAACATGTTAGACCTTCAACCATGTGACACCACCTCCACTCCTCCAGCTCAATCCATCTCCTCATCCACATCATCAGCATCCCCTCCGTGGCCCGCTATATACTCCTGGATGTTCCCAATATCATCCTGCATGTCGGGGATATTTCTTTCTATCACTCCGACCCGGGTGTATGTGTTGCTGGCCATGTTGTAGGTGTTCCTGGGGCACATAAGATTTTCCTGCAATAAATCATGTAAGCTCTAAAAGTTGGGAAAACCACCTCCTTGAGATGAGGATTGACCCGGATCACCCTGGGACTGGTAGTGGTACTGGGGAGGAGGACGGATGTGTGGAGCGTGTAGGACGAGAGCTTCTTGAGGGTTCCATGCATGCCCTTGAACTGTTTGAAATATGATCGTCCCGTCATCCGCTTCGTTGATCAAGCTCATGGAGCGTCAAATGACAAGGTCCACTTTTCCCGACCACGGGCACTTTTGAAAGGACCTCTGCATCCTTGGCACAAAGCGTTTGAAAAGGCGGTAAATCCATCCTCCAAACAGGATAGGAGTTAGGGGAGTAGCAAGTTGGTTCAAGTGTATGTTACGGAGCAGCAGGTATGGAACATCGAGGTTGATACGGTTGTGAATGCAATGGAGGACTAGCAGATCACGCAACCCTACAACACCACCACTGTCGTGTCTCTGACAAAGAGAGTAGCTGAGGACCCTGTGGATGTAACGGGAGAGAGGGTCCCTAAACATTGTGCTCTTAGTTTGGCTCGGGTTATAGTGGCCCTCCCCGATCTGATCCCAAGCAGCTTGGCGTTCATTTTTCGAAAGATCGCGTATACCGCCAGTGTTCTCTTCATCTCCAGCATCCTCTTCCGAGTACAACCTGACAATTACCCCAAATTGTGCGATTGAGATCGAGTACATGGTCCCTGCACAACGGAACTCTACCCCCTCATTGTCAAATGGATCCGTTCTCGTCTTGAAGATGAACGTGTTGTAAATTCGATGTTATATTCATGCACGGAGTGAAGCCGAGTGCAAAAAGCCACTCGTAGTGGGCCGGTGACAATGTTGTTGAATCGGTCAATTTGGTTCACTGCTTCAAGAGTGTCCATGCATACTTGTCTGGGATTCTTTTCGGGCCTAGTTCTTAGCACCTCATACCGTGCCTGATCAGCCAACTCACTTGCGTTGAATCTGGTAAATTTCTTGGCCATCTGAAAGAAAACACCAAACAATTAGCACGAAACAGTGAAATTTTCGAAGAAAACTAAAAACAGTCGGCTGAACACGACCCCGTGTTCAGCGGACACACCCCATGTTCGCCTGAAATCGGCTGGACACGCCCCCGTGCTTGCTGAGCACGACCCCGTGTCCAGGCGTCTGTTTCTCAAAATTCCCATTTTTTTACCCGGTCCCAAAAACTTGAAAATTTTTGGTCCAGTAGGGGCGGTTTTCCCCGAAAATGAAACCCCAAGTGCCGTTTTTCCCAAAACAAACCGTTTACCCTTCAATTTCATCTTTTTCGGTTCAAAAACAAGGTTTTGGGATTTTTGTGATAAATCGGGCAAATCTACAAACAATACAAGTTAATTTACTTCCTATAACATGTATTTATACTAATACTAACAGATCTAAGCAAAAATTTGGTGTTTGATCTGGTTCAAGTTGAAGAACCCTAGATTTTTCCCTAAATTTTGATGTTAAACTACATGCAAGTACTTAAACTAACTAATTATAAGGATAGAATCATACATTGACGTTGTTAGAAGAAGGGGAAATGTTGAAATCTGCAGGAATTTTTGCCGGAACCATAGAGTTTTTGGGGAAACGGGGCATGTGGAATGAAGAACTGACTTAGAAAAAGGGTTTTATCCCCGACAGTTGCGTGAACACGGCCCCGTGGGCGGGCAAAAATTAAAAAAAAAAATTAGTGCTCGTGTGAGTGCCCTGTTTCCCGAAACTTGGTTTTAGAAATCTTACCGATTTAGATGTTTTCCCGATGTTCATAACTTACAAGGTACAATGTTGATGCTTGAACCTTCGTTTCATTCTTTGACCGTTTGAAGCGAGATTTCTTCCTCTTCATCCTCAATAAATCATTGATAAAGCTTTAGCCGTTGGCCATTGACTTTTAATGGAATTCCATTCCGAGATTTAATTTCGACGGCACCGTGTGGGAAAATATGGGTGATGGAAAAAGGTCCTGACCACCTATACTTTAATTTACCAGGAAACAATAGAAGTCGTGAATTAAACAATAGAACTTGATCTCCTACCCGAAATTCATTAGGTTTAATGTGTTTATCATGCAAATTCTTCATTCTTTCCTTATAAATTTCGGAGTTAGAGTATGCATAATTCCTTAACTCCTCTAATTCATTTAATTGGAAAAATCGATTTTTACCTGTAATTTCTAAGTCTAAGTTTACATTTTTAATTGCCCAGTAGGCCTTGTGTGCTATTTCTACTGGCAAATGACAACTTTTTCCATAGACAAGCTGATATGGGGTTGTACCTATTGTTGTTTTATACGCTGTTCGAAAAGCCCATAAAGTATCGTGTAATTTATCGGCCCATTCCTTTTTATTTAACCCTACAGTTTTTTCTAGTATTCTTTTTAAACCTCTTTTAGTCACTTCGGCTTGTTCATTTGTTTGAGGGTGATATGCCGCTGAGACCCGATGATAGACCCCATACCTTGTTAAAAAAAATTCAAGTTGATGATTACAAAAATGGGTACCTCTATCACTTATTAATGCTTTTGGTGTTCCAAAATGAGAGAATAATCTTTTCAGAAATCTTACCACGACTCTTCCATCATTTTTTTGGAAGTGCCTCGGCCTCGGCCCATTTAGACAAGTAATCCACCGCCACAAGTATATATTTGTTTCCTTTTGACAGTGGGAAAGGTCCCATAAAGTCGAGTCCCCACACATCAAAAATTTCACAAACAAGAATGCCATTTGGTGGCATTTCGTTTTTGGAAGAAATATTACCTGATCTTTGGCAAGCTTCACATGTCTTTATAAGACGTTGGGCGTCTTTGTAAATGGTTGGCCAATAAAATGCTGAATCAAATACCTTTCATGCGGTACTAGCGGCACCATGATGTCCTCCGTATGGACCTTCATGACAATGGTGGAGAATTCTTCTTGCTTCACTACCATGTACGCATCGATGGATGAGTTGATCAGCACACATTTTGAAAAGATAAGGATCTTCCCAAAAATAATGCTTTACATCGGCAAAGAATTTCTTTCTTTGATGATGTGGCCATCCTTTTGCGACTTTACCGCTAGCTAGGTAGTTAGCATAGTCAGCGTACCATGGCTCTTCTCGGTATTCCACCATTTCTAGGGAATGGTCGGGAATTTTTCATTGATTTGCTCATCCGTGGTTACCTCCAAAGCTGGGTCTTCCAAGCGAGAAAGATGATCTACTGCGGTGTTTTCTGCTCCT
Organism: Helianthus tuberosus; assembly: GCA_030545235.1. Classification (NCBI taxonomy): domain Eukaryota; kingdom Viridiplantae; phylum Streptophyta; class Magnoliopsida; order Asterales; family Asteraceae; genus Helianthus; species Helianthus tuberosus. The sequence goes on from CM060372.1 coordinate 93,181,805, forward strand.
CTTTTGTCTGTAATTTCAATGTCGAATTCTTGGAGGAGTAGAACCCACCGAATCAAACGTGGTTTAGCATCCTGTTTTTTGAAGAGATATCAAATGGCTGCATGATCCGTATAAACTATCGTTTTAGAAAGAACAAGATAAGAACAAAATTTATCAAAAGCAAATACCACGGCTAGTAATTCCTTTTCTGTTGTTGTGTAATACTCTTGTGCTTCATTAAATGTTTTACTAGTGTAATAAATTGGGTGAAAATGCTTATCTTTTCTTTGTCCCAAGACGGCTCCAACTGCAAAGTCACTTGCATCACACATGATTTCGAAAGGTAGTTTCCAATCAGGCACTATCATGATAGGTGCATTGACTAGCATTTCCTTTAGTGTTAGAAATGCTTGATTGCAATCCTTGTCAAAGATGAAAGGAGCATCTTTTTCAAGTAATTTTGTTAGAGGCCTTGAGAATTTAGAAAAGTCTTTGATAAATCGTCTATAAAATCCGGCATGCCCTAGGAAACTTCTGATAGCTCTAACGGAGGTTAGGGGTGGTAATCGAGAAATAGTGTCTATTTTTGCTCGATCAACCTCCATTCCTTCGCTTGAGATTTTGTGACCGAGTACTATTCCCTCTGTTACCATGAAATGGCATTTTTCCCAGTTAAGGGCGAGGTTAGTTTCCTCACATCGGGATAGCTTTCGCTCAAGGTTATCGAGGCATTGGTCGTATGAATCTCCAAAGATAGAAAAGTCGTCCATGAAGACTTCCATTGTATTTCTATCATATCATGGAAGATGGACACCATGCAACGTTGAAAGGTTGCAGGGGCATTACATAGACCAAAAGGCATGCGTCGATAAGCAAAAGTTCCATAGGGACATGTGAATGTTGTCTTTTCTTGGTCTTCGGGTGCTATTGAGATTTGAAAGTAACCTGAAAAACCATCTAAGAAACAATAAAATTTGTGACCGGATAATCTTTCTAACATTTGATCAATAAAAGGTAAAGGAAAGTTATCTTTCCTTGTTGCCTCATTTAATCGACGATAATCTATACATTATCTCCATCATGTGACGGTTTTTGTTGGTATTAATTCATTTTTCTCATTAGTTATTACCGTCATACCTCCTTTCTTTGGAACTACTTGCACGGGACTTACCCAAGGACTATCGGAAATTGGGTAGATGAGTCCGGCGTCAAGTAATTTGATGACTTCCTTTTTAACCACTTCTTGGACATTTGGATTTACTCTACGTTGTGGTTGTATTACCAATTTATAGTCATCATTCATTAAAATTTTGTGCGTGCACATGGAAGGACTTATTCCTCTAATATCTACAAGCTTCCAAGCGATCGCGTTTTTATGTTTTTTCAAAAGTGTAATTAATTTTTCTTTTTCTAAACTAGTTAATTTTGATGAATTAATTACAGGCGATTTACCGTCTTTTTCTAGAAAAGCATATTCCAAACCTTTTGGAAGTTCTTTGAGCTCAAGAGGTGGGTCTTTAGGAGACTCCTTATTTGGTTGCTCATTTTGATCAAGAACCATAAAGGTTTGTTCTATGGCGACCTCTTCTTCAACAAAGTGGTCAATTTCTTCTCTTGTATCGGGTGGTTCATCTTCATCTTCAATTAGGGGGTCATTATTGCCGAATGGATATTTCATTGAACACTCAAGATCAACACTCTTTTTAAATACCCCTAATTGAATAGATAGATTGTTGTACTTCCGATTTTTCAAAGCTTCGTGGATCTTTACAAAAGGTCGTCCCAACACTAGAGGAGCGTCATCAAGGATGACAAAGTCGGTTGGGATTACCATTTGATTGGTTTGGACCAAGACAACCTCAACTACCCCTATTGATTTTATTACTTTCCGATTAGATAGAAAAATGGGTATTTGAAGTGGAGAAAATCACCAATACTTAATTTTTCGAAAATGTAGTTTGGCATTATATTAACACAAAGCTCTTTATCAATTATAATATTACTAATAAAGGAATTTTGAAAAAAAACATGGAACCGGTGTAATGCTAATTTCAAATGGATCTTCTTTTATTAGCGAAGTTTGATCATTTGTTAACTTAATGCTTACCGTTTCGTCAATTTTAGTGTTAGTGTTAGTGTTTAATTCTTTTAACAACTTAGCATGAGTGGGTACTAAACAATGATTTTCGAAAGAAGGTGACAATATATTAATTTCTTTAAAATTAGACTCTTCTTGAATTTTTACGTTGTCGGACTCACCTTTTTCATTGTTTAACTCATGTGTCGGTTTTTCACTTATTTGTTCTTCCATTTTTACTTTTTCAACTATCTCTTCTTTTTTACAAGTTAATTCTTCCCATGCGCGGGACTCTTTTTCCCTTGCGCGGGATTCTTTTATACAGCGCTCGATAGTTTTAATGTGTTCTATTATCTTATCGGCTATGTGGGTGCTAGAGTAAGGGTCTGGATCCTCAAAGCTTGAATTCGGATGTTCGATTCTTGGTTCCTCATAATACTCATATGAAGTAGATGGTTCACACCATTGTTCCTCATTGTAAGTATATGATGGATAAGGGTCGTAAATTTGTTCTTCATAATACTCATATGAGGTGGGTTGTTCACGCCATGGTTCCTCATAGTAAGCATATGAAGGTGAAGGCTCATATCTTGGTTCCTCAAAGCATGAGTGTGAAGGCTTATACCTTGGTTCATCAAAATATGAGTATGAGGGAGAAGGTTCATACCTTGGGTCTTCATAGGATGTATATGAAGTGGACGGCTCGTACCTGGGCTCCTCATAATAGTTGTATGAAGTGGATGGTTCAAAGAGGTCACAATATTGTACCAAATGAGGGTTACCACAAATGGTGCAATAGTCTTCCCTATAATCATCCTCCTATAGGTGTAGTTGTAATCTCCTGAGTATTGATCCATAAGAATCACTCAGCAGACCACAACAGAGTCTCGGGACCAGAAAACAAAAATGAAAACGGAAACAGAGGCTGGACACAACCCCATGTTCAGTAAGCACGGCCCGTGTTCAGGTTCTGTATCTGGGCGTTTTAATAAAAGTGACTTGTTTTGTGCAGCACGGGGGCATGTTCAGTGAGCACGACCCCGTGTTCAGACTCTGTATCTGAGTGTTTTAAAAACAATGTGCAGCACGGCCCCGTGTTCAATGAACACGGCCCCGTGTTCAGTCTACTGTAAATGCAAAAACTAACTAAAATGCAGAAAAAATGCGTTCGGTTTTTAAGAAGGTTATTGAAAAACTAATTAGGCCGTCGATTTTAAGCTTTCTTAAAATCCTTGTGTCCCCGGCAATGGCGCCAAAAACTTGATGTGCGTTAGGTGTGATATAATTTGTATGTATATTTTTAGCCCTTTTTAACACGTTAGTCAAGTTTTAAATTTATAAAAACACGATATTCTACTAACACTAAACACACATATGGGCAAGTGCACCCATCGTGAGCGTAGTATAGCGTTGGTAAGATATTGAGGTCGTCCAAGGACACAAGAGCTTTTAGTACCGGTTTATCCTCAACGTCTAATCAAATCAAAATTTTAGAAAAAGGTTTTAAACATGAAAATAAAAACTAAAAATGCTGAAAATAAAAATAAAACAGATAGACAAGATGAATCACTTGGATCCGACTCGACTTCAGTGTAACCTTTGATGTTTTCCGCACTTTTGCACTTTTTATGAGATTATCTTAGTTATAGTAGTAGGCCCCTCTTTTGAAGTTGACGTTACCCTCAACCCAGTAGTTTGAGTCAGCAAGGATACAATCCTAAAGGGTTGGATTATTGGAAGATAATTAATTAAGTTATTAATGCGTAATGTGGTAGGCCTCTCTTTTGAAGGTGGCGTTACCCTCGGCTAAGTGGTTTGAGTCATCAGGGATACAATCCCAAGTATCCGGGTTAATGTATTAATAGTAGTTTACATATGAGGGGATCAAGCCATTCGTACTCCTGCCATCCAATACTAGTGGGTATTGAAGGAGGTCCTAGTAAGCTTGACCCAGGTCCTTGCAGGATCTATACACTGAACAAGGCAAGAACCTTACCAAACCATTCCCTTAACCCCCGACCAGGTAGCCAACATATCTCCATATAGACCGTGGAGATATGAATGTTGTAAATCTTTTATTTTATATAGACAATAAAATAACGCCAAGACACCACGGACAAATGATAAGGAAGTTTCACCTTCAACATAAGAAACTAGTTATTAAAGTCATTAATACAAAACCAAATAAAAAGTGGAAAAGATTAAAAAACAAAAGTATTACACTAAATGCTTGTCTTCACCAAGTGATGTAAGAGACTTAGGAAAACATGGCCTTTGATTGTCAAGAACTCTTACTATCAATCTTGGATCCCGAGACTACTACACACACTCTATGATGGATGATGGATGATGGATGATGGTGGTGGATGTGGGTGTTGTGATGGTGGTGGAGTGTGGGTGAAGTGGGAGAGAGGTGGTATGTCAAGGGATGCTTTTGAAGTGAACCAAACACCTCTATTTATAGCCTGCACAGAAGCCCGGACACGGCCCCGTGTCCATCCACTTTCTCTTTCTTCATTAAATGCAGTTTGCCCGCATTAGTTGACCACGACCCCGTGTGCAGAAGCCTATCTGTACTATCAAAATTTGCTTGGATTCTACGAATCTTAGCGTTGACCACGGCCGTGTGGAGCTGGGTACGCCCCCGTGTTGGGAAATAGAATCTTCTACAAATTTGTCTTTTCTGCAGACACTTGGGCACGCCCCCGTGTCCGCTGGGCACGGGGCGTGTTCAACCTTCTGATATCTTGTTTTTGCTTGGGAAGATGCTATCGAGGGGTCAGGCATGCCACGTTTATTCCTTTTCTTGTATTTATGTTAGATTTAGCTGTATTTTTGCTTCTTTTGTTCATTTGAGCTCATTTAATCCTGAAAATACAAAAGGAAGACAAAAGCACACTTTTTCCAACGTTAGTACTAAAAATGGTTAGTTTTATGCCTCATTTAATGTAATTTATATGTTGCATTTTACACACATCAGTAAATAACTCTTACTATCAGCTACTTCCACTTCTAAGGGCATAGACATCTTTTCAAGCTTAAATGATGGATGACATAACAATTCATTTGAAACAAATGACATACTAGCCCCGGAATCAAATAAAACATTCACAGGCATGGAATTTACTAAAAATATGCCCGAAACCACCTCCGGGTGAGTTTTTGCTTCTTCCCATGTTATCTGGAACATCCTTCCACGAGCCTTAGATGGCTCCTCTTTCTTTCCTTCTTTCTTCGATGCTTGTTGGAGTTTTGGACATTCCGCCTTAATATGCCCCATCTGATAACAATTGTAACATGTATTTGGATTATTGGGACACTTGTAGTACGGGTGTCCCTCTTGCCCACATTTGTAACACCCTTTCTTTCCAAGTAAGCACTCACCCGAGTGGTGTTTCCCGCACGTCTTACAAGTCGGGATTCCACTACTAGTCTTTCCTTTCTTACTCTGATCTTGAAACCTTGTCTTCTTTGATGGGTTCAGGTTTATATGCTTCTCTGCCACCCTTTTCTCTCCCCGTTCAACCTGCCTCTTTAGCTCAATCTCCCTATCTCTTTCCCAGTTAATTAGCTCATTCAACGTCTCACACTTGGAGGAATTTATGAAATCTCGAAATTCAACCTTCAACATATCATGGTAACATATAATCTTCATCCTCTCGGTCCCCACTATCTCCCCACAAAACTTCATCTTGTCAAGGAACGTATTCGTTTTCTCATCTATCGTCTCATCCTTTTGTCGAAGACGTAAGAAGTCTTCTTGAATCCTATCAACCACGGATTGTGGGCAATGATATTTCAGAAAAGGTTCCTTGAACTCCTGCCACGTTAACGTTTGTACTTTATCATCCCCTGATTCCTTAGAATACGCGTCCCACCAATCTTTTGCTCGGAGTTGGAGGACCGAGTAATGTTTTCTATGGGTCCTCCACTTCTTACAAACACGGCCTCGGTACTTGAAATACATCTTTGAAAGGCTATCGGGTCAATTTCCCCTTTATATGGCAAGGGGTTACATGCCATTAACTGCTTATACGTACACCTTCGAGTGCTTTTCTTCGTTTGTAGTTCATTAATCATTTCCTTCAATTCTTCAACCTTGGACGTCACTAATGTATTAACTATCCCCAATTTCTACTTCTTGAGCTAGTCGAGGAATACTAGCCTCAATTGCCTTTCATACTTCTTCCACAATTATTTCGTTTATCATATCTTGTTGTGCCGCTACATTATCATTCACGTTTACATTGTCCGCCATCTACATAAAACATTTATCTCATTCATTAGATTTCTTTTCATACGTCTCTTCATCATATTTAAATTCATGTTTGCATACTACATTCAATTTACAATGCATACTTTATACATTATCGTCTTTGACGATCATGCCGTATCGTGTAGATCATAATCCTTGATTGTAACGATTTTCCTTCTCACCATTCATATACATACCTGTCCCCATTATTATTGGCATCAAAATTTCTTTAAACATTAGTTACGAGGCCTTAGAAACTAATTAGAACAAGTACCATCATCAAAATAACAAAATAAAATTTTTTTGGACGTTTTTATGTCTCTCGCGGCACGCGAGAGACTACTCTAATTCCGTCGCGGGCCGCGACCGGGCTCGCGTGTCGCGCCCCAATTCTTGTTCTCTGTCGCGTGGCGCGGGAGAGCTGTTTTTCCAGCAGGTTTGTTATAAAAAACCTACATTTTCCGAGTTCTAGTTTTTACTCAAAACCAAACTTTAAACTTCCATAACTTTCAACCTACAAGTCCGTTTTACGTGCTTCTTTTTCCTACATGTCGGTAATTTAAATGCGGACATGTTTCACATTGTCGTTTGCCTTTAAACTCGACTTATAAGCAAATGGCCTATAATTCCTTTTTTTATCTCTAACTATAAGTATAATCAAAATTTACAACTTACTTACTTGCATAGCGCTTCGGAACGCACACACCTTCATATGAGCTTTCGATTTGAGTTCAAGCATTTTAACTCTAATACTTGAATCCCTCAAACCTGGGCTCTGATACCAACTTGTGGCGCCCACTTTTCTCATTCGCTAATAATATAAACATTATACTAACTTTTTACATAAATTGGGCATGACCCATTCGTAATATAAACGATTCCCTGTTTTTTTTACAACAACAACATTCGAATACGTTCTAAAACACTTTTCAAAAGATACAATGCTTTGACCATACAAGTTTCATCAAAAGCGTTTTGTCCAAACTACCCAAACAAAACTTCAAACTACTACGATCATCCTAGATATAATTTAACATTTACTTTACAAAAATGATTTTGACCCATTACAAAAGATAACTTGAACCGGAAGCACATAAAGGGCTGTATAGTGTGTTCTGTCCGAGCTCGCCGACATCAAGCATGAGATTTACCTATCATACACAACATCAAAACATTCGTTAATTCATAATACCAAGCAAAAATCCGTAATATTCATTACATACTCCTAATCGACCCATTAGCAATTTACCATTTTGTTGACAAATATTGTTTGAACCATTCTTCCCGTTTGACATTATTTCCGTTAACTTTCTTTCATTCCAACATCTCGATAACATTCATACATACATCCTATTCAACCCATTAGTAATGAGCCCATACTCAAACATCATCGCTATTCGTCATACATGTCCTAATTAACCCCTTTGCAACGGGTCAAATCTATCATACATACTTGACACAATTTTATCATTTTTGACCCATTTACAACAAGTCATTACTTAACCATTTCGCATCCTACTTTCCAAACGATTTTGACCCACTTAAGTGGTCATTATACATCCGATACTATTGTGCTACTTATCCGTTTTCCAACATACGACATATCAAAATTTTACCATGAACGAACATACAACTTAACACTAAGATTTAATTACTAAACTATCATCCGTAGAACTACATAAAAAGAGAATTAAGTTCATATGAACTTACCGTGATCTTGTGATGCTTGCGAGTTCAAGTGACTTGTACCTTCTTCCTTCTTCGTGCCTATACATTATAATTTCATGCTTTTAGCTTTCATAAACATTTCTTCACATATGCATTTTTTATTTATTCATCATGACTTAACATAATTACCCATATATCAATTTTCATTTAGATCATCATTAAATCAAGAATTCATGTCAAACTTCAACCAAATCATTCTTAGGCATTTCATCGAACACATGGCGTGCGTATTATCTATAAAGCATGAAGTACAAGTATTTAAAGCATATTTTTCCATAGTTCATCCATTGAATAACATAAGCATTCCCATCTTCATAATTTGTCACCCTAACCAAATACATGTTCTAAATCATCTATTTATCAAAATTTCATCAACATTAGTATAATTAGCATATAGAATTTCACATATTTTTAATAATCTTTTGACATACAACTGGGTTTTACCCTAATTCATCATTATAGAGAAATCTGAGCATTATTTCAAATCCTACATGTTCATATCATTCAGCATTCATGTTTGATTCCATAGAAATTCACAAATTCCACATAAAACATTTCATCAAACATTACCAAATCATAAAATTAAACTTACTGGATGTCAAGAACACTTAGATAATCAAAGTTCCTGGCTCATGCATTCGATTAATCTTTGATTTCCCTTTCAATTTGATGAATTTTGGGATGTTAGGGTTTTGAGGGGAAATCTCCTCCTGGCTCCTTCTCACGATCGCACACACACACATGAAGCACTGGGCATTTTTTTTGTTTAGTGTTTTGATTACATATTTTTCATTTTGACCCCCTCAACCTTTAGAACATGGCACTTTTCTCATATTTACATACTAACTTAGTAAACCTTCATTTTGACCCCCTCAACCTTGCATATATAAGATTTTAGATTTGCTAAAAGCTATAAATCTTAATAATGGTAAAAATTTATATTTACCATTTCTTTTCGTCTAAGTATTGCGATTAAACATTATAATATGTCATACGAAATTTGGGGTGTTACAGTTTACGAAAAACTGACTTTTGACTTTTTAGTTACGATAACTTTAACTCGTCATTTGACCTAGTTAACGTGATTTTCAGGAAGTTCCCTTTTGAGGGATTAACACCTACTTAATTACGATCACGTAGCCATGTTCGACTCGAACAATGGCTATACCAAAATGGTCTAAACCGAAAGTCAAAGCAAAAATCGATTTTGCTTGATTTTCGGCTATAAAAGCCTATAAAACGACAATGCACTGGAAAGGAACGCTTACAAGTGATCCTTGGACGAATATAGACTGAGTTGAATGCTCCTTTCAGCTAGGAACTTCCAGAGGAGGGAGATAGAATGAATTCAAGAAGGTGCAAGTATGAATGTGTGAAATGAGCACCTATTTATACTTGAATGGGATGTTTGAGATTGTTCCCGGTGTTATGAGGGTGTTTATGATCAGTACACATGTCCTAAAACGTGGCATGAGCAGCCATGAAGCTCATGGTTTCGAGTTTGTGATTTTTTGGATTTTTGTTTGGGCTCCAAGCCAAAATCTGTCACTGGCAACCTTCTATGGACCGTAGGGGGTTTCCCTTTGCGATCCTTAGAGACCTCCTGCGTACCTGGTTTCTCCGCTCCTTTGTGGACCGTATAGACCGAGGTCTATGGTCGGTAGACGATGGTCAAGACAAAAAAAAAATAAGCGCTGCAGACCATATAGCATCAAAGCCTACGGTCCGTAAAGGATCACTCAGAGGCATAAGTTTTGCATGTTGACACCTTTAGTCCCTCCACATTCATACTTTCAACAATTGGCAAAATTAGTCCCTCCCGGCCAACATTAGGCACATTTGGGAGTATGGACACGTGTCAGTACATTACCGGACACAAATTTATGAGGTGTTACACCATCGGACATTGGCAGAGATTGTAATTTGATCTGTCAAGCATCGGTAGTTTTCTACCACAACCGGAGATAAGGGAATAATAGTTATCGAGAAACATTCTCTTTTGATCTTTTTAGAAGAAAAAAAGAGTATGTGAACCGGTAAGAGGTCTGTACCATAAGTGTTGAACGAGTTAGAGGTCTGAGCCATTATGAGCCAGTATAATGCTTAACGGTTCAGTGGTAAATGTCTGACCAATTCAGATAAGAGGTCTTAACCATTCTAACTCAGTATAATACTTAACCATTCAGAGGCAAATATCTGAATCATTTAAACATCTACTCACAAAACATGTTGGTGCACTACGTCTGTCGTCTACGTCTTCAGTTGGTTCTTAGTCTCGGTGCGGTTTTGATTAAGGATGATGTCATTATTTTATATGATGACATCATAATGATTAAGTCATTATGACATCACCACATAAGAGACAAAAGTTGTTCTAGTTCAATTTGTGATCTCGTGTAGATGTCAGATAGATTAAATGCTATTTCGCTCAAATGTCAAACTAGGTATCGCTTATAGGACAAAATGTAATATCGCTTTTATGTACAAAGGGGTATCGCTTATGTGTCAAGTGGACACATAAGCGAAATCACAACCCTATATATAGACACAAGAGCGAAATCTCAGTCATAGTTCTAGGTGTTGTCTTCCGGTGAGCCACGAAGTGCTGCCGAAGTGTCGTCAGGTTGTACACGTCCTCAAGATTAATAAAAACGACAGTTTATTGTGAATACGTACTGAATTACATCGAAACACTTGTTTCCGCCTCTTGTTTCGGTGAAAAACTCTTCTACACGACTCGTTTAGGTCGAAACTCGATCCTACAATTGGTATCAGAGCCAGTGGAGAAGAGTTTGTTACGATTCAGCCATAAAATCTGTTTCTACATCTTTCTTTTTCGAAAATCAAAACTTTTTACGGTCAAAATCGGTTCAGTTTTTCACATCTTGCTCGGAATTATGAAGTAACTAATCCTTGTGATTTTCAGAATTGAATTCGACTTAGATCTTAGATTTTTCGAGGTTTCGTTCTTATGAACTCGTAAAAAAGTGACGTAATATGCTGATTTCGCTTTTCTGAACAAGCTGTGATCTCGCTCATCTGATCATTTAGATTTCGCTCTTGTGATCATCAAAATTTTTGTTAATCATCTAACAGGATAATCATATGTTTTATGTCAGTTTGCATGTGAAGTGTGATGATTGATTGTTCGGTTCATTAGATTAAAAAAATATACAAAAGTGTAAACTGTTTGAAAAAAATACATCGTTTTGTGTGAAACATTATCGAAAATGCATTGTGTTGCGTGATACATAAATCAAGTTTGTCTCGATTGCATGTGATTCTTTTTATTCGAGAGAGTCAGTATTTCGGGAAATGATATCACATGCTTGTGTCGGTTTGAATTTGAAAGATGATAAATATGTGTAAGATTTTTGCATGAGATATTGTTTTGGTGGTCAAACATCATCACGTGAACTTCATTTGATTGTGTGTTTTACGTCAGTCTGCACAAGTTGTCGAAAAATTGGTTTAGTGTCAGACTACATGTGTTGTAAATTGTTCTTTTTGTCGATTAGTGTTTGTGTGAGTTCAAGATGTTTGAGTAATCAGGTCACAAGGTTTGGAGTTTAGTCGGTTCTCACGGTTTTATCAGTACATTTGTCAGTCAGATCGTTTTGTGTGGTTAAATCGCGTGATAAAGTCCAGTTCATACGATTTGGAGTTCAAAAATTTCGAAGGGTCAGGTCAATTGAATTCGATCCGGGTCATATCAGTCCGCTCAAGTGTGTCAACCTTCAATCCGCTCAAAATTGTCACCAGTTCGAGTAACAGTTTCTTTCAGTTAATTGATAAACGTTTAAACTGATTGTGTGTTATTTGTTGTCGTCAGGTATTCGACAGGTATTTTTACAAGGTGATACAGCTCAGTTGAAAACCGAATCATGGACAAAGATTTTTACAACGCATTTGCTACCCCGACTACTCCGATCAGTATTACACAGAACACATTGATGGAAAACGAAACAGGGACGATGCAAAAGCCGCCCAAACTAATGAACATTGAAGAATATAAGGGTTGGGAAGGTCGTTTCGAGAATTGGGTGCAAGCAAACTACTTGGATGCGTGGGAATGTGTCGAGACAAAGTATATTCGACCGACAAATGATGATGAAGAAGTGGTTCCGATTAAAGATCTAACTGCCGATGCTAGAAAGAAATACAAAGATGAGAAAATGATGCTGAGTCTTCTACAACAAGCTGTGAAAGAAGACATCTTGGTGTTATTACAACATAATGGAACTTCCTACTCGATTTGGAAAGCGTTAAGATCAAAGTTTGTTGGTAGTCAAGAAATGATAAAGAACAAGAAGTCACTTCTGAAGAAAGAGTTCGATTTGTTTCGCGGGTTGAAGAATGAAAGTACAAGACAAATCATTGAAAGATACTGCAATCTGCTAGCAAACATGAAGAGATTGAGTATTGAGAAAGACAACGAAGAGTTGATAGAAAAACTTGCTGATGCATTACCACATGAGACTTGGGGCACATATCTCATGATGCTTAGAAACAAGAAAGGCTTTAGCAGTTTGACACTCAGCAAGTTCATTGAGAAGTTGGAAGCTCAAGAGATGGAGCAACGAAAGATTATTCGAATGAAAGACTTCGATGGTGAACAAGATATTGGATTGTATTATAAAGCAGGAGTGAATGAAAAGTCTTCAAATCTATCTCCGAAAATAGAAACTGCTTACAATGTCAAGAATTCTTCTGAAAGTTCATCATCAGGATCAAACAGCAAAACAAGTTTTACATCATTTTCATCATTTGATCCAAATGTGTCAACAACAAGAAATGGCAAAAAGATTCAATGCAACATTGTGTTGAACATTGAAAATGATCAAGAATTTTCTGAAGAGTTAGCAAAAAGTCATATGTCTTTATTGGGAACTGTTCTTGAATCTTATGGTAGTTTTGTTGCAGGTCGAATCGGGAATCCAATGTTGACAAAGGAAGATTACGACCAGATCGATGCTGAAGAGATGGAACTGATGGACATAAAATGGTGCTTAGCCAGTGTGTTGAGGAGAGCTGAGAAATTCAAGCAAATCACGGGGAGAGATGATCTTCGTGAGGCTAATGTTTCTACTTTAGGTTTTGACAAATCTAAAGTCACTTGTTTTCGTTGCAGGGAGAAAGGTCACTTCAAGAGGGAGTGCACTAATCGCAAAGCAAGTGGAGCTCAGAATCCTTTCAATAACAACAATGATTACTATCGAAAAGCCATCTACCATCAAGTTGCTCAACAACCGTCTCAACAACATCAACATCAAGCACAAACTGCACATGGAATGCAAATTATTGAAGACTCTGGAAAGAGAGCTTGTGCGGTTAATCAAGATTCTTCAAAGAGAGTTGATGGTAGTGCATTGATAATAGATCAAGATGATGAAAAACTACCCGAGGGTTTTAGCTGGGAGAATTTTACTTGGGATGATTATATTCCTGATCAAGCTAAAGCTCACACAGCTTTTGTAGCTCGAGTTGAAGAGGACAGTGATGATGATACTGAATATTGGAAGAGAAAATTCGAAGCTGATATGAAACTGATTGCTGAAAGTGACAGTGAAGATGAAAAGGTTAAAAAGAAGAAGAAAAAGGTCAAGACTCCAGTGAGTAGTGATGACGAAGAAATTCCAGTGACCAAAAGGAAAGTAAAGGTTGAAGTTGCAAAGTTCAAAGTTGAAGATGAAGTTGATGCAAAGAAGATTCCAGTGAAGTGTGAAAACTGTGAAGCTGTGAAGAAGCAAAACAGTACACTGATCTATAACTTGAATAGTTTGAAGGAATCTTACGATGTGTTGAACAAAGCGATGAATCAGTACAACCAAACAAGTGAAGAACAAGCTACAGCGATGAAAACACTTCAAGGAGCTTTTATGACGAAGCAAAAAGTGGTGAACAACTACATTGAGAAGTGTGCTGTGCTAGAACAAAAGTTGGAATTGCAAAGAATTGAGACTGAAAGAGTTAATCGTTTGTTGAAAAGTTACTCATGTACTTCTTATGTCATTGACAGGATTTATCCGACTGTTGAAGGAATGAAGGCATTTGAAGAGGATGAAGTAACTGAAGAAAAGAAGGATGATGGAAAAGTGATTGAAGAAAAGACTCCAGAAAAGACTCCAGAAAAGAAGAACAAGAAGAGTGACTCAAAGAAAAAGACTGACAAGAAGGATTCTGGTAAGAAACAAGAAGCCAGTTATAACAAATGTCCACCCCCGTTAGAAAATGGATATTTGCCCAGGAATCCAAATCAGGAAAGAGTCGAAAAAGCAACAAATTTACAGTGGGAGTCGGAGTCATCAGTCAATTTGCCAGAAAATATTGATGTCGTGTTTACATCATCTGACACTGATCATGAGTCCGAGTTAATTAAGAAAGTCGTCGATCAGGTGTTGGATAAAGATGAAACTGAGGAGTCAAAGTTGGAGTCCAACTCAGAGTCAAAGTCAAAGTCAGAGTCAAAGTCTGGTTCTGAAAGTTCGAGTTCGACGGTCAACAGTCAAAATTCTTCAGTTAAAAGGGTTTACAACAAAGAATTCCTGTTATCAAAATCTAATTTGAGTGACGAAACATTCAAAGTTGCATATACATTGAATGATTCCGACAAATTATATTCTGATGAGGAATTTCCACTAAGAGGTATCAAAACTGAGATGATCAAAAAGGTTTTCAAACTAACAGAAATCAATATTTCTGAATTAAAAGATGTAAATCTTATTGATAAACCTAAAAAATACACCTCAAGAGTACAACAAAGATTAAACAAGAAAAAAGGTTACAGTTCTGGTTCTGGTTTTCACAAGAAACCAAACCCTAACCGTAATTTCAAAAAGAAAGGTCTTGGTTTTACTCCAACAGAAAAACAGAAAAATGAAACATATGTTCGTGATTTTAAAGCAAAGATGACATTTGTTTCAGGTACATCAAGAGATGAGGAAGAAAAGAAAAAGTTTTGGAGGCAGTCAAATAGTGAGTTTCTTGCAATGAAGCAAGAAGAGATGAAGTTTGCTGGACAAAGGAAAGATACGAGAATCTGTTTCCAATGCAACACTGTTGGACATATTGCCAGAGAATGTTTTAAGGCAATATCATTAAAACAGGGAGTTTCTCATAAACAGAAAGAAAAAGAAGTTTTGTTTGAACCACCAATTGACAGAACTAAATTGTTCAAAAATTCGACTTTTGAAATTGGTGAAAGTTCAAACAGGTTTTACAAGAAAAGAGGAAATCTTGACAACCAGAAATGGGTTGTTAAGAAGTCTGTTGATAGTTCTGGCGATGATTCTGATAGGTCAAAATCAGAGGAGCTATCTTCTGGCGATGAATCTGATTCCACAAAATCAGAGGAGCCACAGGTTGAGGTAAAAGGAGAAAACTCAGTATCGATTGTTGATGATGTGAATTTTCCATCACTTCGGGCTGAAAATTATAAAAAGAAAATTGGTAAAGTTGAGATATCAAATCAATTTTATGATGACAAAAAGGATTTTGATGTTGAGAAAGTCTTTAACTCTAAAGTTCATCATATTTTTGGTAAAATGATTGACAGGAAGGTCAAAGGAACGAAGGAGTTTTATGAGAAGAAGACACAGAAGGAGAAAACTGAACCATCCCTAGTTCGTGACTGGGATGGGTCATACTATGAACAGTGAGTCTGTGGACTTGCCGGAGATCCCAAGTTGGTAATCGTGGATCAGGAATCGGCATCATTCTGTGTATTTGTTTGTGTTTTTCATATAAGTGGTAAATCAGGGACATTAATTTGTACTTGATTTTCTACAAATGGTTGAAGACAAAGTGATGAACCACATCCCCAAATTTACAAGTGATAAAATCAAACTTATTTTCCGGAAAAACCATTTGATTAAAACAAACTTAAGTGTTTTGAAATCTAAATGGGAAAATAGTTTGAGGGGGAATTCTGATTGTTTATGCCAAGTGAATGGCGAATTGAGGTAATTCGATATCGGTTGTCATTTTATTGTACAGTTTGTTTTCAAATTTCCTAAAATGTGTTTGCATTTTAGGGGGAGTAAGATTTTTTAGAAAATCCAAAAACATTTGAAAATTTGAAAAAGTCAAAAACATGATAAAATGAAAAATGAGTTTTGTTGTATAAAAGAGGAAATGATAGTACATCAGTGGACGATCACAGCATGCTAAAGAATTGGAAAGTAAAAATGTGATAAGCGGTCTCACTGATGATGTGCCAGTAGGTTTTTGCACATTTAGTAGATTGTGACGAGATATAAACCTAAATTTCAAACTTGCGTGTTCTGTGGGTTAACACAAACTTGGATATATAGGTAACCCCTGAAATTTCGTTTGAAAGGTCCCTTATTCTGAGATACTAGGTCTTTATACTCAGTGATATCTGGGGTATTATCCCGGGACTTCTGATTTTGCGGAAGCAATGGCCTAGTCCCCGGAGAATACTTTCTGCTTGCTTGAAATATAGCACCACCCTCAGCTAAAAAATGATGAAACATTGAAAAATGCTAATCATGGCTGTTGTAATTCAAAAGATCCTCTAAAGGGGACACACCTAAAAGTCAACTAGGCTCTCTGCTGAACGGAAGTTCTGACCTGAGCTATCACGGTTGCATAATTTATTCCCCTGACAGATATCATCTGTGGTATACTCACCTGTAAGACTAAATATTGGGATCTGGATACGGGAGTATATTCAAGTAGTGGGACACACGGATAAGTTCAAGTACTTAAAACATTAATATCGTATCTCGGATCAATTGAACTTTGTGTGAAAATTTAAGTGGATCAGTATACTGACAATCTAAGTGAATCGTTTAGAACTTAAAATGAAATGAAGCTTAACGGTGTTGGTGATTTGTCTCAGAAACTGATATGATCCTCTTACACAAACTCACAAAAATATTGTCTGTAAATATTTCTTTACTGCATTTCATTTCATTAAAAAATCCAAAAAGATTTTAGTGTGTTTTAGCATAAATTTTGAAAAAGTCAAAAAGATTTTCGACAACTGATATTGAAAAGCTGATTTTCAAAATTCCAAGTGCTAAACATGATGAACAAATGGTTTGGGAGAGTGTGTTGTTTTGAAAATGAATATGATATTTCTTCAAATGGTTCATCAGAGACTATAAATGTTAGATCATTTTTGTGATATTTTCGAGTGATGTCTAATTATGTTCAAGTTATCATCAGAAAATTTATTTTTGGGTAGAGCATGTGCAGGTTAGCCAGGTTCCGAAACCTGAGTTTGTTGGAATGCCAGGTTACGATCTAAGAACCTGTGGAAAGTGAATTTCAGGCTACGATCCTAGCTGATTGAGAGGGGAGTCTGAAGATTGTTCGTGAAGAGTTTGCTGGTGATGAAAAAAGATGAGAAGATAGAGATTGAGGATACTTATAATGTTAGATATTTCAGAGAGTTAGAGAAGACTGATAAAGACTAAAGATGCAAAGACTCAACACTGAAGACTCCGTCAACATCCGAGGGGGAGTCTGTTGGTGCACTACGTCTGTCGTCTACGTCTTCAGTTGGTTCTTAGTCTCGGTGCGGTTTTGATTAAGGATGATGTCATTATTTTATATGATGACATCATAATGATTAAGTCATTATGACATCACCACATAAGAGACAAAAGTTGTTCTAGTTCAATTTGTGATCTCGTGTAGATGTCAGATAGATTAAATGCTATTTCGCTCAAATGTCAAACTAGGTATCGCTTATAGGACAAAATGTAATATCGCTTTTATGTACAAAGGGGTATCGCTTATGTGTCAAGTGGACACATAAGCGAAATCACAACCCTATATATAGACACAAGAGCGAAATCTCAGTCATAGTTCTAGGTGTTGTCTTCCGGTGAGCCACGAAGTGCTGCCGAAGTGTCGTCAGGTTGTACACGTCCTCAAGATTAATAAAAACGACAGTTTATTGTGAATACGTACTGAATTACATCGAAACACTTGTTTCCGCCTCTTGTTTCGGTGAAAAACTCTTCTACACGACTCGTTTAGGTCGAAACTCGATCCTACAAAACAAACAGTCTGAACCATTAAATGCTAAACCAGTAAGAGGTTTAAACCATTAAAAGTCTTATTAAGAGCTAAACACATAGCTCCTTAGAAAAAAAAATACTCTAAGCGGTTTTTTTCTTATAAAAAGTAATGACATATATATATATATATATATTTAAATATTTATGAATTTGTGGCCGGTATTATTTGAAAAGGGGTTTTCGTTGGTTTATCAAAAAATCCAGCATTTTGGATGCTTCTTTTCGCTTGTTTCATTTTAGTGTTATTGTCATTTGTCACTTTACTAGAGCACTCGTGATACATGCATCGGGAAGCCTATTTTATTAAATTTATATTATTATTATTATTATTATTATTGTTATTATTGTTATATACTCATATATTACATGGGTTGAATAAATAAAATATTTTACGTGAGTTAAGGATGATAAATATCATACAAAAATTTCTTAAATTAAACTACTCATAATCAAGAAAATATCAAAGTTTTTTCTTTGAAATTTAAAAAAAAAATATAATAATTTTGAAATAAATTTACACATATTTAGAGAACAATATATAACGGATAATTATTGCTAATTATCATTAAATAAATAAGTTAAACCTTACAATTTAAACAACTTGAATTATCAATAATTTGAAATACAACACTAACATGAATAATATGCTAGTACTTCTAAATGTTAAACATCAATTTAATCATAGATTTCATTAACGGATTTCACTTAAATATAATGCTTTCTTTGCTTTTGTGTTTTTGTGGCAAAAATATTATAGTTTAAACATATTTTAAAGTGACCATAAAATTTTTTAACTCTGAAGTTTAACGACTTTATTTCTTTGGTTTTTTTTTCAAATGTTATACATGGTGTCATTACCATGATGAACCAAACCGATATCGATCGAAATTGAACTCTCGCCGAATCGCACAGGGGATTTCAGTAATTACTACTTCAAATTATATATTTGTTATTGTTAATAACTAAAGCAAATCAAATATGTTCAGTTACTTTATCCCACTGATCAAATGTAAACTGAAGATGCTATATAAATATCCTTTACAATAATTAGAAATAACTTAATTATTATTGATCATCAATTAAAATACTATAAGTTAAGTATTATATAAAATTTAATTTAAATACTCATTTAATCATTTATCAGTTTATAATTTAAATATTTTAATGAAAAAAATACAAAGACAAAATCCATGTAATCTTTAAAAAGTAAAGTTTAAGAAATTAACGAAAAGATAAATTGGATAAATATATAACAGTTATTTTTATTTATATATTATTAGATACATCAATAATTAATAATATTAGATATTAATCTACAATATTAACATAGTATTAGTTTTATATATAAATAAATTAAATGAGAAAATAACACATGACATTATATAAATAAATTAAATTAAAGAATGCCAAATGACATTAGATGGAATATTTTATTAGTATTAGATTAAATTATATATAAACTTAAAAAGAAATGTCGGTGGCATGTCCACCCGCGTAATTACAAAATTGCCATGTCAAGATTTTAATTGGTACAAGTGTCGTGATTCTATTGGCCCTTGAAGTTCTTTCTCTTTTCTTTTGGCTTCTATCAAGAATACAAGACGGAGCTGGCAACGTTCCTATCGGAAAAATGGTCGAACTCTTTCTCTCTCTCTTTCACACACACCTATGAGTTGTTTTCGGTAGCTGAAGGTCACAGATGTAAACACGAAACCCATCGGAGTCGTCGTCGTCATGCAAACTATGGCTTCTGAATGTCGCCGTCTGGCTAGGTGGTGAACCACCGTGGAAGCTCTGACCGTCGGATAAACCGAAATCAAGACTAATCAAAACTAGATTCTAATATCTATCTTTGAAAGTGACCTACTAACCGGTTGCCACGATCGTTGACATCCAAAAAACCACCAAACACATGTGTGTTGCTTACTCCCTACTAAATACGTAAATGAAGGGCTTTTTATTTATGTGACAACTGTGTTCTGTAATCGATGTACGATGTAAAACAATGATGATTATTAATAAAACAATGTGCTTTGGTGTTATTATATGTGTTTTGGTGTTATTATATGTGTAATTGTGTTTAGTGATTTTACAATTTGATTCGATTCCAATTTCAAGCTCTAAATCGCTTTCTTGAAGGTTATACGCAAACTGGTGCTTAAACGCAGTCAGTATAACGCGACAAACACTCCGGGATAGTGACATAGGCTTAACATACCTTAAATAACCTCCACATAACTTAGAAATAAGTTTTGAATGGTTTGGTGTGTCGAAATCAACTTTATTCGATCGCAGGGACGATTTGTGTCAAACTGTGAAACTATGCCGATTTGTAAAGTAACAAACATTCCGGAACTTGATCATAAGTTAAACATACCCTAAATAACCTTTACATAGCTTAGAAATAAGCTTTGAGGGGTTCGGTATGCTAAAATAAACTTTATGCTCATTCAGGGACTAAAAGCGTCAAAAAGTGCATAAGTTTGCATTTCCGCGCATAACTTACATTCTGAATACATCCGGACATCCAAGAATTTATGTAAGCGTTAAAATATTTTATTTTAGTGTTTGGCATGATAAAATTCCATTCGTCGCTTAATTTGGATCGTTTTTGCGTTCGTTACGACTTTCGTCGTAATTAAGCGAATAGCGCAACTGTACGACCAAAAGAACCGACATCCGAGATGTTTTTGAGCATATTTTAAGTTCCCTATACTTGAACTTTATTTTAGAGCCTTGAAATGTGGTTAACAGGGCTTAAGAGTGCGAAAAAATCAAGTTTTACAAGTGCAGTGACCATTTTTGAAATTTCTGGCAGATTCAATGAACCTAGTTCATTTTGAAGTGTTGATGGTTTTAACCCATGGTTTTGCAAAACCATGGGCTGGTATTTAATGAACATAGTCCATATTAGGGACTCCCATGGTTTTAGAAAACCATGGGCACACATGTAAGGTCCAGATCAAAGCTCAGTTTTCGAGGAACGATCTTAACGGTTCTAGAAATCCTATATATACCCCATCCATTTCACTTCAAAACCCACAATTTGAAATCTGATTTATGCTCTCTAAGTGGAAGTATATGCTTCCTACCTGAGAGAAAAATCGGAATCAAATCTTGCGGGGACCTTCTGTAAGTGTTCTTTCGTTCTTTTCATTCGTTTTAGCGTTAAAGTCAAACTACGTTTGACTTTCTGCATTGACCAGCTTATGGTCAATGTGAAGTTCGTTTGAACTTCATAATGTGAGTGTAATCACGATGCTTATAGTCCTTAGTGACTATACCTACTGATTACCACGTTATCTAGGCTCAGTGACGAGTCATAGTTTCGGCCAAAATACGCATTTACGCGTATTTTGTAACCAAACTACTCTAGGATATCAAAACCGTTTGTTTTGATATCAAAACCTGTTTTCTAACTTAACTAAACATGTTCTAGCATGTTTAGCTCGTCACTTTTTAGATTAGTGCTTATGTAGAGTCGTAAGCATAGGGAATAACCTTCCGAGGTTATACCTTATGGTCACCTAGTTTAGGTTGTTGTATGATAAGTAGTTTATATGCCTTAGGTAAATTACCAAAATACCCTTTTCATGTATAATTGGTAATTAAGCTTATGTAACCTAAACTTTTGTCACATAACTGATTATACAACATGATTAAACATGTGATGACATATAATACTTGTCATAGGACTAGTTAGACGTCTCAAACGCGCTTTGCGCGCACGACGCGTTAAAGTAGCGTAAGCTACCTTAATGGGTCGCGATGGGTCGAAAGCACTTAGGTTAGGTTTCATTTAGGATGTAGGCTTTGTTAAACCGGATCACATGAGTTCCAACACTCATTTGGTTTACAAGACCTCATTCTGTCCGATCTTCCGATTTAGGCGTCTATTGTTTGACTAGTGATTCGATTACTAGGTGCTACTTGATTTCTCTGGTTTACTCGTGTTTGTTGAAGTACTATTGATTGAAGATACCTTGCACTACATGTGAGTACATAGTTCCCCTATTTTACAACTTTCAATTGTTTTGGGGTGATTAATATGTACAAAATGTTTTCAAGGTTTAAACGATGATTTCAAAAAAGAATAGAACGATTTATACTAAACTAATAACGATTTCGATAATGTGAACGAACTTGTTGGTTGTAGTTACATAACGAATGACATTCATTAGCATTGATCAAGCCGACCAGTATTAGGTTATGGTACCATAGGATCTGACAAATCCCGTTATTTCACTATACCCATGGTTATGTGTGGGTGTTGTGGGTAACAACTGAATCTGTAATTATTAACTTATCCTTTGGGGGTTTGTTAATACGAGAAGCGAGGAACGAGGAAGTCGAGTCACGAAGGTTTGAATGTTATTAGCGAGACGACTATGTATAAGTTTTCACAATTAAAACGAGGATGATTTAAACGATTTAAACAATTTAAACGAGTAAACGATTTGGAAACGATGTTAAACGATTTGGGTAAACGATTGGTTTTTGGCTAGTGTTTAGATAACGGGACGGGTGTAATGTGGTGAAAACATGGTAGATACGCCCCTGGTACTTCTTATATATAAGTGTTTTCAACATATTACATACCGTGGCGTTATTTAGTTCACTTGGGTAAACGATATTGAAACGATGTCACTCAACGATGTTTTCGAAATAATATACGAGTTTTATTAACGTACTTTTACGAGATGTTTTACAAAATGGTTTTTCTAAAACAAAAGTGTTTTTGGGTTAAGAATCATGGCTATGAGATTTTATAAAAGATAACCCATTTGGTTTGAGTTGGTTAGTTATGTTGCAATACGCTTTTCAAAACGAGGTTTGTATTTTGACTCTTGAAGTCTAATAAAGTACTGCAACATGTAAACGAAGCCACGATTCCGATACTCTTATAAAACCTATGTACTCGCCAGCATTTCTTTGCTGACTTTGTTTTTACATATGTTTCAGGTGTTGTTGCTTGATTGACGTTCTAGGATTCATGCGTCACATAGGATCTGGAAGAGGCCTTAGTGACATAATACAATGATAGTTGATATAAAACTTGTTTGTTATGTGTTAAAACAATGCTAATGCTTAATATTATCAATAAAACGAAACACTTTTTGTATCCATGGTTATGAAACGATAATTCTGTTACAACACTCCCCGACGTTTCCGCCACGCTTTGTTGTTTTACGTGGTCGGGGTGTGACAGAAGAGTTGGTATCATAGCCAGTGGTTATAGGGAATTAGGTTATTAGTAATGCTTTGACCTAGACTATAACTTTAGGACCCTAACACAAGTTTACTTGTGTTTAGATTTTAAAACAAAACCGTCACCTATCCTTAGGTGATAACCACAATAAGAACGCTAAGTTCGAATCCGCTTTGAAAACTAATCATCCATTCTAGGATGATTGATTACTAGGTTTTGAACCCTCTGTTGTAAGGTTTTGAACCCTACCAGTTTAACTCATTTTTAGCTTAGTGTCTTTTGAGTTTTCAAAATCTCATCAAAGTTTGGGTCTAAATAAAGTGAACACGTGCAAACTGGAAGAGTGAGTGCCTGTACTCTAAGTTTTCTGTCTAAAGCTAGAGTGTTCATACAAATCCACATAATCGGACCAGTCACTCTTACCTGGGAACTCTTGGGGTGAGTGTTCACTTATAGGCGAGCATGTCTTCGTGATACATTATTTTTGACCTATTTACTTTGATTAGTCACTGCGTGTCGTTTGTTTGTTCGAGGTAACGAACAAATGATCGCATTCCTTGTATTTTGTCGATACCTCTTTTGCTTTTCCTAATTATCAACCTCACTTGTTTCTCATATCTCCTTGTTAGACCATGCCTCCTCGACGTGAAGCACAATCCTTTACTATTGAAGAAATCGCAGCCCTGGTCTCTCAGCAAGTGGCTGCTGTGCTTCCCGGTGTTGTGACCTAAGTCCACGAGATATACAAAAACAATAATAACAACAATAATGCACCGTGTAATTTCAAGAATTTCAATACTGCGAAGCCGCTTAAGTTTTCTGGGTCGCAAGGAGCAACTGCGCTCCTGCAGTGGTTTGAGAGTATCGAGAACACATTCAGACATGTGCAGTGTCTGAATGCGCGTAAGGTTGAATTTGCTTCTAGCGTGTTTGAGAAGCGAGCGCTTACCTGGTTGAATGGTATTATGCGCGACAGGGGTACCGAAGTGGCGTTGGCACAAACATGGGAAGAGCTTCGGGCTCTCATGATGAAGGAGTTTTGTCCCCGTCACGAAATTCGGTCTTTGGAGCGAGAGTTTGATGATTTAAAGCAAGATGGGGCTGAACACCGTGCGTACACGGATCATTTTGAGGAACTCAGTCTATTGTGTCCCACCATGGTTACCCCTCTGGAGAAAGCAATCAAGAGATATATCGATGGTCTACCCGATTCTATTCTGGAGATTGTGACCGGTGTTAATCCTACTACCCTTCGTCAAGCAATCGAGTTGTCTGCTACCCTGACTGAGACTCAAGTCAGGAAGGGTAAACTCACCCGCAAGGGTGATAAAAAGAAGGCTACTGATTCAGGGAAGGACAAGAAAAAGGGTAAGGGTAAGGAAGGTGAGACGTCGAAGAAATCGAGGAAGCGAAAGGGTGCTCAAAATTTTGCTGTTACAGCACAGACTGCTCAGAACCCGCAGAACCCACCGGCTCAGCCACCTGCAAAGAAAGTGTATGCTGGTACCGCACCTAATTGTGCTCGTTGCAACGGTCATCACGTTGCACAACAGGCTTGCAAGCAATGCACGACGTGTGGTAAGCTTGGGCATTTGGCAAATACTTGTCGTTTGGGATAGAATCAGGTTGCTCAGGTTCCAGCTCCGGGTCAGGGGAATGCTGTGAGATTCCCACCGGGTTCATGTTTTAATTGTGGAGAGTATGGTCACTTCCGCAACAATTGTCCGAGGCTGGTGAATGCAAACGCGAATGCTAACGCGAACCCGAATGCGAACGTCAATGTTAATGTGAATCCCCCTCGTGGGCGAGCGTACAATTTGAATGCAAACTAAGCGAGGGCTGACAATGAGGTTGTCAATGGTACGTTTCTTGTTAACAATCAACCTGCATCTATTCTTTTTTATTCTGGTGCCGATAGAAGTTTTGTTTAATTTTCATTTGAGCCCTTGCTTGCGATACCTAGAACTAAACTGAGGAAACCCTTATCTGTTGAAGTTGCCACTGGTAAACCTCTTGTTCTCGATTCTATTATTCGTAATTGTCAGTTGAACCTTAATAACCATCTTTTTCCTATTGACCTCACACCGATGCAACTTGGGAGTTTCGATATTATCATTGGAATGGCCTGGTTAACCAAACACCACGCTGAGGTGGTTTGTTTCGATAAGATTATTCGTATTCCTCTTCCGTCTGGCGATGTTCTGGAAGTTCGTGGCGAGAAACCACCAGATGGTTTGAAGCTTATGTCGTGTATGGAAGCCCAAAGTTATTTGCGAAAAGGATATGTTTCTTTTCTGGCACATGTCACCGAGGAGAAAGACAAGAGCAAGAGTATACAGGGTATCCTGATTGTGCGGGATTATCCAGAGGTGTTTCCTGATGAACTGTCACACCCCCAAAATCCACACGCGGAGTATCACCGCTTGGAGGCGTGACTGACCAGGATCAAGCCACCAATCATATTGAACATATAAGTAAGTAGTGAAATCATTCATCAATACGAAAGGTGTTTTCAAAACCAAACATCAATAAGTGTATAGCGGAAGCATTAGTATGTAAACCCAATGTAAATAGTAAATTCAACTGTGTAAATAGATAACATGGCATCATCAATCCATGTCCCACAACGACCTGCTCCTCCCTGTGCAAGCTCCATATGTACCTAAGGTCCTGCAAGGCATGAAAGAGAGAGAGTCAACAACTAGTTGAGCGAGTTCACAGTGAGTTTGTTTAGTTATAGTGTTCATAATGTAGTTCGTATGTTCATTTAGTAATCATGTATCGTATGTATCGTATCGCGGCCCTCTAGGCATGTTTGCGAAGTATAGTGGGGATTTCCCATGTTTGCTAGACTAGGTATAGTAGTATCGCGGCCCTTCCTGGCATGTTTGCGAAGATTAGAGTATATAGTATCGCGGCCCTTCCTGGCATGTTTGCGAAGATTAGAGTATATAGTATCGCGGCCCTTCCTGGCATGTTTGCGAAGATTAGAGTATATAGTTCGCGGCCCTTTCTAGGCATGTGTGCGAAGATTGTCATAATATCGCGGCCGACCCTTGGCGTGTGTGCGAAGATCGTTTAAATTAGTATAACCAGTCTAGTCTGTTCTTATCCATAATCCTTCCTCTCCCGAGAATCATATATCTAAGTTCCATAAACTGAACGAATAAATAATCCAACCCATTCCCATCCTGGGAATCCCATGCCTTGGCTGTGTGAACTCACCTTGGTTTGCTCGGTATGCTAAGTGTATGCTCGCAAGTAATCAATCACGTCCTAAAGTATGCACGTATGTGAAATCAGTTTGTGTTCAAGTTGTGCATGTATAAGTACACAGTCGATAAGCAAGTAGCACATGGCACGTATTTCAGATCATACACAAGATGGTAACACTTAACAGCAGTTAACTAACCAGGTTAACATTTAACAGAAAAGTAAACATGTTACAGTGCTGATTACCCATTTGGCGAAACACCCCTGTTTCGCCATAAGTCCCTTCGACGAAACACCCCATTTCGTCTACCTTTTGATTCGTCATTGAGGTCTCGACGAAACACATCTTGTTTCGTCGTTACCTCTGTTTCGTCGACATACATTTGATTCGTCATAGCTTTGATTCGTCACATGTTAGTTACGTCGTATGATCAGTTACGTCATTATTACAGAAACCCTAATCACCGATTAGCAGACAGAATCACACAACCATCATCATACACAAATCATACGATATTCATCCAGCAAAACATCAATATCCGTGATTTCTAATCATAACAAAAACCATGAATTAACCCTAGGCCATCTAACATAACATTCCTGGTTTTAACATTATCAACCTACTATTCTGATGATCAATATCAACAATCTGATCTTGTTTATTAGAAACCCTAGATCAATACCACGTTTCAGATATAGCTGTGAAATCGATTAAGCATGCATAACGAAACAACATCATCATATTCATAACCATTCTATAAATCAAACATATACCTAAGCCTGAATTCAGAAATCAAGAGTCATGAAATCGATTAAACAAACATATGACTAACCGAGGTCGATAGTACGAGGGTTTAATCTCTTAACGAGGCTTCGAGAACTCTAATCTGCCGTCACACAGGAGTGGGAGCTCTAGGGTTTCGATTTGTTAAGAATGTGAAGCAGGAAATCGGTTACGCGAATATATAACCTATTGGGCCCTAACTGGGCTTCGTGGATTAACTGGGCCGGCGAAACACTTGTTTCGTCGAGATGAGAATGGCGAAACATAATCTGTTTCGTCGTACATGACTATGGCGAAACACTGTTGTGTTTCGTCGGGTTCTTTTATAAGTTAAGCAGTTTATGTTTTACAAATAGCACACAAGTTATACCATCACACATAACCATGCAAACACAATGCATTTTATCATATCACAACTATACAATCAAAGTCAACGTGCATTAAATGCAAATAAAGGATGTCGGAATTTTGAGTTGTCACATTATCCCCAACTTGAAAGAAATTTCGTCCCGAAATTTAGCATGCGGTTACTGAGGAAGCTAATAGTGTGACGTTGTTTACCTGTTTCGTATCGCGGCTCCCCGAGCATGTATGCGAAGATTACTGGTTTTCTTGGGGTGTCACATTATCCCCCCGTTGATTTGGAATTTCGTCCCGAAATTCTGTATTGGTAGCTTCAGTCTCAGTAGTAGTTGCATTGGTTCCGAATAACTGGGGATGTTTGAGTTTCATCTGATCTTCACGCTCCCAGGTGAACTCTGGGCCGCGACAGGAGTTCCAACGAACTCGAACAAGTGGTATTCTGGTGTTCTTGAGGACCTTAACATCCCGGTCCGTGATTTCAATTGGTTCCTCGACGAATCGTAACTGTTCGCCGATAGTGAGTTCCTTCAAAGGAACTATGTGGGTCTCATCTGACTGACACTTCTTCAGATTCGACACGTGGAAGACGTTGTGAACTGCACTGAGTTCAGCTGGTAGGTTCAATCTGTAGGCCACCCTGCCTATCTTTCAATAACTTCGAATGGTCCAATATATCGTGGATTTAGTTTGCCGCGTTTGCCAAAACGAACCACACCCTTCCAGGGTGAAACTTTAAGTAGCGCTCGATCCCCAACTTGGAATTCGAGTAGTTTCCTGTCTAAATCAGCGTATGCTTTCTGACGGTCGCGTGTTGCCGCCATGCGTTGTCGTATTTGTGCAATCTTTTCTGTAGTATCAACTACCATTTCTGGACCTGTGATTTGACTTTCTCCCACCTCTGCCCAACAGAGAGGTGACCGGCATTTATGCCCGTACAATGCCTCGAATGGTGCAGCTTTAATGCTTGTGTGGTAGCTGTTATTGTATGAAAATTCCACAAGTGGCAAATGTTTTTCCCAACCATTGCCAAGGTCTATTACGCATGCCCGAAGCATGTCTTCTAGAGTTTGTATAGTGCGCTCAGACAGCCCATCTGTCTGAGGGTGATAAGCTGTGCTCATGTCTAATCGAGAGCCAAAGGATTTGTGCATTGCTTGCCATAGTTCTGAAGTAAAGCGTGCGTCTCGATCAGAGATAATAGAGGTTGGCACACCGTGCCTCGAGACCACTTCTTTCAAGTAGATGTCTGCTAGTGTAGAGAACTTGTCTGTTTCTTTGATGGCCAAGAAGTGAGCAGACTTTGTGAGTCGATCCACGATCACCCAAATAGTATCATTTCCGCGCTGAGATCTAGGTAGGCCAGTAACAAAATCCATGGAAATTTGCTCCCATTTCCATTGTGGTATCTCAGGTTGTTGGAGTGGTCCTGACGGTTTCTGATATTCTGCCTTGACTCTCGCACAAGTCAAGCATTTACTAACGTATGTGGCTATGTGGGCCTTCATGCTAGGCCACCAGTATGTAGTCTTAATATCGTGGTACATTTTATCCGAACCAGGGTGTACCGAGTAGCGAGACTTGTGAGCTTCATCCATTACCAGCTCGCGTAAGTTGCCATAAAATGGAACCCAAATGCGTCCTGTGACGTAGTAAGCACCATCTTCCTTTTGTTCTAAACGTTGTCTTGAGCCGCGCAGGGCTTCAGCCCTGACATTATCTGGTTTCAATGCTTCTGTCTGAGCATCTCGTATCTGAGAAGGAAGGTTAGACTGTATGGTGAGTTGTAAGGCTCGAACACGCTTAGGCGCAGTGTCTTTTCGACTGAGAGCGTTAGCCACAACATTGGCTTTGCCTGGGTGGTACCCGATTGAGCATTCGTAGTCGTTTAGCAGTTCGACCCATCGTCGCTGTCGCATATTCAGTTCCTTCTATTTGAATATATGTTCGAGGCTTCTGTGGTCAGTGTAGATTGCGCACTTGGTACCGTACAAATAGTGTCGCCATATCTTAAGTGCAAAGACGACTGCTCCTAGCTCTAAATCATGCGTAGTGTAGTTTCGTTCGTGGATCTTAAGCTGGCGCGAAGCATAAGCAATAACTTTATCCCGTTGCATCAACACACATCCAAGACCCTGGATAGATGCATCGCAGTAGACTACAAAATCGTCCGTGCCTTCAGGCAGTGAGAGGATAGGTGCGCTACAGAGTCTATCCTTTAAATGTTGGAACGCTGTTTCCTGTGCATTACCCCAACGGTAAACAACACCCTTCTGCGTCAATAGTGTAAGCGGCTGAGCAATCTTTGAGAAGTCTTTGATGAACCGTCTGTAATAACCCGCCAAACCCAAGAATTGGCGTATTTCTGTTGGTGTACGAGGCGCAGGCCAGTTCTTAATCGAATCTACCTTGGATGGATCTACATGAATCCCATCCTTGTTCACCACGTGGCCTAAGAAGTGGACTTCACGAAGCCAGAGGTCACATTTGGAAAACTTAGCGTATAGTTGTTCCGTTCGTAGAAGTTCCAGTATAAGTCGTAAATGATGCTCGTGCTCCTCCTGACTCTTCGAATAAATCAGGATGTCGTCGATGAAAACAATGACGAACTTGTCGAGATAGGGTTTGCACACCCTTTTCATAAGATCCATAAATACGGCAGGCGCGTTCGTTAGCCCGAATGGCATGACCATAAACTCGTAGTGGCCGTAACGAGTTCTAAACGCTGTCTTGGAGACGTCCTCATCCCGGACTCTCAGCTGATGATATCCTGACCTCAAGTCTATTTTGGAGTAGTAGCTCGACCCTTGCAGCTGGTCGAATAGATCATCTATGCGCGGAAGAGGATAACGATTCTTGATCGTCACCTTGTTGAGTTCACGGTAGTCTATACACATCCTGAACGTACCGTCTTTCTTCTTTACGAATAACACTGGAGCTCCCCAGGGCGAAGAGCTAGGACGTATAAAACCCTTCTCCAAGAGTTCTTGTAGCTGCTTTGACAGTTCTTCTAATTCAGTTGGAGCTACACGATAAGGTGCTCGAGCTATGGGCGCTGCTCCTGGAGCGAGCTCGATCTGGAATTCGACCTGACGATGAGGCGGTAACCCAGGTAACTCTTCAGGAAACACTTGAGGAAAGTCGCGTACTACAGGAATATCCTCAATCTTTTTCTCTTTCTTCGATGTATCAGTGACGAGAGCTAAAACAGCTGTGTGGCCCTTACGCAAACACTTCTGAGCCTTCAAGAAAGTAATGATGCCACTCACGACACCACTCTAGTCGCCTTGAACTTCGAGAGGTTCTTTACCAGAGCGTGGAATACGAATGGTCTTCTCCTTGCATAGGATCTCTGTTTGTTGTTGGGATAACCAGTCCCTACTAATGACGATGTCGAAACTATCGCAACGCTGGGGTCATTCCTAGTATCACCCTGACCAATCACGAACACTCGACCCCTGGCACCATTGCCGTCGTTATTACCCCCGTTGTTGTCTTCCCTAGTTCCCGTTTCCTTGGTTGCGGTTCTGGTTCTGGTTCAACCGTGGGCAGTGTCTCTTGAAGAGACCTTCAGCACCATCCTGATAACATCCCTTGCTACCCTGCTGTTGCTGCTGATTCTGAAGATCTTGTGTCTATTGTTGTTGGTTCTGGCTTGCAGGACGTGAGTTTCTACCATCTTTGGCTCCATGACCAAGCTTGTCGCATCATTGACAATGATTTCGGTTGCACTGCCCGCTGTGGTGCAAGTTACATCGTTTGCACTTAGAGTAGCAGAAGTAGTGGAAGTAGTAGTGG
Organism: Helianthus tuberosus; assembly: GCA_030545235.1. Classification (NCBI taxonomy): domain Eukaryota; kingdom Viridiplantae; phylum Streptophyta; class Magnoliopsida; order Asterales; family Asteraceae; genus Helianthus; species Helianthus tuberosus. The sequence goes on from CM060372.1 coordinate 93,213,260, forward strand.
TAGTAGTATCGCTGATATGTTGAGGCAGCTTGTTCTGTCCCACTGCCTGGTCTGTGAGACGATGTGCAAGATGAGTAACATCTTGAATAGTAGCAAGATTAGCCGTCATCACATAGTTTTGAATTCCTGGTACTAAGCCTTTGAGGTACAGCTCAAAGCTCTTTATGGGAGGATCCACCATAGTTGGACACAAAATTGCCAGTTTGTTGGATCGTTTCGTGTACGCTTCTATCTCTGACCCCGTCATCTTCATGTTAAAGGACTCCACTTCCAGCTTGTGGATGTCATCACGACTGTAATATTCACGTTTGATCAGTTCCTTAAAATTATCCCATGGGGTGGCGTTAGCAGCCGCCAGCCCCAGTATCTGAACTTGCGCGTTCTACCAAGTTAACGCAGTGCCTTCGAGAATATCAGGGGCATATTTCACCTTACGAGCCTCGGGTCATTCTCACACTCGATGACCGATTCGAGTTCCTCGAACTAATGGAGGAGTCCAACAGCTCCTTCAGTGTCGCTGAAAGTAGTAGGACGACAGTCCATAAAAGTCTTGTATATGCATACCGGTGGCTGAGCGTGTTGACTTGTCGTGTGCGTAAAAGTAAACAAAATTAAGCACAAGTGTTGAGTTACGAAAGTAGGATCTAAAGATCCTAGAGTAAGTGGTGATGGCAGGTTACACCTCCTGCCTGGGCAGCTGCGAGTGCTGCAGTAACTTGTTCAGTGATCGAAGCCGCCAACCGGGCTTGAGCTAGGTTAGCGCGTCCACTCATGATCTTGACATCAAGGAGAACATGAGTGAGAGAGGTTCGCGAATAGTGCGATGACAGAAGATAGTGAGCACGTAAGCGTTTTCAAGCTGTAACATATAGTAGGTTCTGTAATCTGAGCATACCACGAGCAAAGTTCTATGTAATTCTAGCAAGTAGGTAAAGTAACATGAATAGTAGTACCTATGATGTTGAGCCTTGCACGTGGAGCGAAGCGTCGTTGTGGATCGTTGAGAGCACTGTTCTGGTTATAGTCTGGTTTTAACAAAAATCGTTTTCCCTTTATTAAAACCGAGTTCTATATAACCAATGGCTCTGATACCAATCTGTCACACCCCCAAAATCCACACGCGGAGTATCACCGCTTGGAGGCGTGACTGACCAGGATCAAGCCACCAATCATATTGAACATATAAGTAAGTAGTGAAATCATTCATCAATACGAAAGGTGTTTTCAAAACCAAACATCAATAAGTGTATAGCGGAAGCATTAGTATGTAAACCCAATGTAAATAGTAAATTCAACTGTGTAAATAGATAACATGGCATCATCAATCCATGTCCCACAACGACCTGCTCCTCCCTGTGCAAGCTCCATATGTACCTAAGGTCCTGCAAGGCATGAAAGAGAGAGAGTCAACAACTAGTTGAGCGAGTTCACAGTGAGTTTGTTTAGTTATAGTGTTCATAATGTAGTTCGTATGTTCATTTAGTAATCATGTATCGTATGTATCGTATCGCGGCCCTCTAGGCATGTTTGCGAAGTATAGTGGGGATTTCCCATGTTTGCTAGACTAGGTATAGTAGTATCGCGGCCCTTCCTGGCATGTTTGCGAAGATTAGAGTATATAGTATCGCGGCCCTTCCTGGCATGTTTGCGAAGATTAGAGTATATAGTATCGCGGCCCTTCCTGGCATGTTTGCGAAGATTAGAGTATATAGTTCGCGGCCCTTTCTAGGCATGTGTGCGAAGATTGTCATAATATCGCGGCCGACCCTTGGCGTGTGTGCGAAGATCGTTTAAATTAGTATAACCAGTCTAGTCTGTTCTTATCCATAATCCTTCCTCTCCCGAGAATCATATATCTAAGTTCCATAAACTGAACGAATAAATAATCCAACCCATTCCCATCCTGGGAATCCCATGCCTTGGCTGTGTGAACTCACCTTGGTTTGCTCGGTATGCTAAGTGTATGCTCGCAAGTAATCAATCACGTCCTAAAGTATGCACGTATGTGAAATCAGTTTGTGTTCAAGTTGTGCATGTATAAGTACACAGTCGATAAGCAAGTAGCACATGGCACGTATTTCAGATCATACACAAGATGGTAACACTTAACAGCAGTTAACTAACCAGGTTAACATTTAACAGAAAAGTAAACATGTTACAGTGCTGATTACCCATTTGGCGAAACACCCCTGTTTCGCCATAAGTCCCTTCGACGAAACACCCCATTTCGTCTACCTTTTGATTCGTCATTGAGGTCTCGACGAAACACATCTTGTTTCGTCGTTACCTCTGTTTCGTCGACATACATTTGATTCGTCATAGCTTTGATTCGTCACATGTTAGTTACGTCGTATGATCAGTTACGTCATTATTACAGAAACCCTAATCACCGATTAGCAGACAGAATCACACAACCATCATCATACACAAATCATACGATATTCATCCAGCAAAACATCAATATCCGTGATTTCTAATCATAACAAAAACCATGAATTAACCCTAGGCCATCTAACATAACATTCCTGGTTTTAACATTATCAACCTACTATTCTGATGATCAATATCAACAATCTGATCTTGTTTATTAGAAACCCTAGATCAATACCACGTTTCAGATATAGCTGTGAAATCGATTAAGCATGCATAACGAAACAACATCATCATATTCATAACCATTCTATAAATCAAATATATACCTAAGCCTGAATTCAGAAATCAAGAGTCATGAAATCGATTAAACAAACATATGACTAACCGAGGTCGATAGTACGAGGGTTTAATCTCTTAACGAGGCTTCGAGAACTCTAATCTGCCGTCACACAGGAGTGGGAGCTCTAGGGTTTCGATTTGTTAAGAATGTGAAGCAGGAAATCGGTTACGCGAATATATAACCTATTGGGCCCTAACTGGGCTTCGTGGATTAACTGGGCCGGCGAAACACTTGTTTCGTCGAGATGAGAATGGCGAAACATAATCTGTTTCGTCGTACATGACTATGGCGAAACACTGTTGTGTTTCGTCGGGTTCTTTTATAAGTTAAGCAGTTTATGTTTTACAAATAGCACACAAGTTATACCATCACACATAACCATGCAAACACAATGCATTTTATCATATCACAACTATACAATCAAAGTCAATGTGCATTAAATGCAAATAAAGGATGTCGGAATTTTGAGTTGTCACATGAACTGCCTGGTTTGCCTCCAGTTCGTCAAGTCGAGTTTCATATTGACCTTATACCCAATGCCAACCCGATTGCAAAAGCACCTTACGTCTTGCACCGTCGGAGATGCAAGAGTTATCAAAACAGCTTCAAGATTTATCTGATAAAGGATTCATCCGACCGAGCTTTTCACCTTGGGGAGCTCCTATCCTCTTCGTGAAAAAGAAAGACGGATCTTTTCGAACGTGTATCGATTATCGTGAGCTTAATAAGCTCACCATCAAGAATCGATATCCCCTACCTCGAATTGATGATCTCTTCAACCAGCTGCAGGGTGCTTCATGCTTTTCCAAGATCGACCTGCGTTCTGGGTATCTTCAACTTCGTGTTCTCGAAGAAGATATTCCCAAAACTGCTTTCCGCACAAGATATGGGCATTACGAGTTCACAGTCATGCCTTTTGGTTTGACGAATGCTCCAGCTATCTTTATGGACTTAATGAATAGGGTCTCTAAACCTTATTTGGACAAGTTCATTATTGTGTTCATCGATGATATTCTCATTTATTCAAAATCTCGAGCCGAGCACGAGCAACACCTTCGCTTAACATTGGAACTCCTGAAGAAGGAACAACTTTTTGCTAAATTTTCCAAGTGTGAATTCTGGCTTAAAGAAGTTCAATTCTTGGGTCATATAGTCAAAGAGCAGGGTATTCATGTGGATCCATCCAAGATTGCTGCTATTAAGGACTGGAATACACCGACGACGCCTACAGAGATTCGATCTTTTCTTGGTCTTGCTGGTTATTATCGTCGATTCATTTCAAATTTCTCGAAGATTGCGGTTCCACTCACTGCTTTGACTCAGAAAAATAAGCCTTTTGAGTGGGGACCCAAGCAAGAAGAAGCATTCCAAACGCTGAAGAAGAAGTTATGTAATGCTCCTGTTCTATCTCTGCCCGAGGGAAGCGATGATTTCGTTGTCTATTTCGATGCGTCCAACTTAGGCCTTGGTTGCGTCCTTATGCAACGAGGTAAAGTTATTGCATATGCATCTAGGCAGCTGAAAGTTCACGAGAAGAACTACACGACTCATGATCTTGAGTTAGGAGCTGTGGTTTTCGCGCTTAAAATCTGGAGACACTACCTCTATGGAACGAAGTGTGTGGTTTTCACAGACCACAAAAGTCTCCAGCACATTCTTAATCAGAAAGAGCTGAACATGAGGCAACGACGTTGGGTTGAACTCTTAAACGATTATGACTACGAGATTCGCTACCACCCTGGTAAGGCGAATGTTGTAGCCGGTGCGCTTAGTCGAAAGGAGCGAGTCAAGCTTCATTATGTTCGAACACTATCTGATCTTCAAACACGTGTCCTTCAAGCTCAGCAATTTTGTGTTTCACAAAATTTGATAGGTAATGAATTACCACGTCAACTTGAGCTTAAGCTCGAAGCGAAAGACGATGGTGTGCTCTATTTTAAGGATCGATTGTGGATTCCGAAACAAGACGATCTTCGCACTTTAGCAATGGACAAATCACATAAGTCTCGATATTCTATCCATCCTGGTGCTGATAAAATGTACAAGGATCTTCGTACTAAGATCTGGTGGCTTGGTATGAAGAAAGATGTTGCCTTGTATGTGTCAAAATGCCTAACTTGTCTCAAAGTCAAGGCAGAACATCAACGACCTTCTGGTTTGCTTGTACAACCAGAGATACCGGTTTGGAAATGGGAAAACATTTCCATCGATCTCATTACTAAGTTACCGCGTACGTCTAATGGTCACGATGCTATTTGGGTTGTAGTTGATCGTTTGACAAAATCTGCTCACTTCTTACCAATCCGTGAGGATTTCTCTGCTGAGAAGCTTGCCAAGATCTATGTAGAAGAGATTGTATCACGACATGGTGTTCCTTTAGATATCATTTCCGATCGTGATGCTCGATTTTCATCTCATTTTTGGAAGGCCATGCAATCTGCTTTGGGAACCCAACTGAATCTAAGCACTGCTTATCATCCCCAAACAGATGGTCAATCTGAGAGAACGATTCAAACTTTGGAGGATATGCTTAGAGCATGCGTAATAGACTTTGGTGGTAATTGGGATTCTCATCTGCCACTGATCGAGTTCTCTTACAACAATAGCTATCATGCTAGCAATAAAATGGCACCATTCGAAGCTCTCTACGGTCGAAAATGTCGTTCACCTGTCTGTTGGAACGAGACCGGTGAAGCTCAGCTTACAGGACCTGAGCTCGTTCTGGAAACAACAGACAAAATTAAGAGAATCCGCGATAATCTTGTGACAGCGCAAAACCGTCAAAAGAGATATGCGGATCTGCGATGCAAGCCCTTAGAATTTCAAATCGGAGACCGTGTCCTACTCAAGGTGTCACCTTGGAAGGGAATGGTGAGATTTGGAAAGAAAGGAAAACTTGCACCTCGATATGTGGGACCATTTAAGATTGTGGAAAGAATTGGAAAGGTTGCCTATCGTCTAGAGCTACATCCAAAGCTTGAAAATATTCACCCGACTTTTCACGTGTCCAATCTGCGAAAGTGTTTAGCTGACGCTGATCTACACATTCCTCTCGACGAGATCCAAATCGATGAAACAATGCACTTTGTCGAGAAACCCGTTGAGATCGTGGACCGTGCTTTCAAACAGTTGAAGAACAAACGGATTCGATTGGTCAAAGTTCGCTGGGAATCCAAACGTGGCCCAAAGTTTACTTGGGAACGTGAGGACCAGATGAAAATGAAATATCCGCATTTTTTTTCACAAGCTTCCTCTAGTTAAAATTTCGGGACAAAATTTCCTGAAGTAGGGGAGACTGTGACAACTGTGTTCGGTAATCGATGTACGATGTAAAAAAATGATGATTATTAATAAAACAATGTGCTTCGGTGTTATTATATGTGTTTTGGTGTTATTATATGTGTAACTGTGTTTAGTGATTTTACAATTTGATTCGATTCCAATTTCAAGCTCTAAATCGCTTTCTGGAAGGTTATACGCAAACTGATGCTTAAACGCAGTCAGTATAATGAGACAAACACTCCGGGATAGTGACATAGGCTTAACATACCTTAAATAACCTCCACATAACTTAGAAATAAGTTTTGAATGGTTTGGTGTGTCGAAATCAACTTTGTTCGATCGTAGGGACTATTTGTGTCAAACTGCGAAACTATGCCGATTTGTATAGTAACGAACATTCCAGAACTTGATCATAAGTTAAACATACCCTAAATAACCTTTATATAGCTTAGAAATAGGCTTTGAGGGGTTCGGTATGCTAAAATAAACTTTATGCTCATTCAGGGACTAAAAGCGTCAAAAAGTGCATAAGTTTGCATTTTCGCGCATAACTTACGTTCTGAATACATCCGGACATCCAAAAATTTATGTAAGCATTAAAATATTTTATTTTAGTGTTTGGCATGATAAAATTCCATTCGTCGCTTAATTTGGATCGTTTTTGCGTTCGTTACGACTTCCGTCGAAATTAAGCGAATAACGCAACTGTACGACCAAACGAACCGACATCCGAGATGTTTTTGAGCATATTTTAAGTTCCCTATACTGTAACTTTATTTTAGAGCCTTTAAATGGGGTTAACGGGGCTTAAAAGTGCCAAAAAATCAAGTTTTACAAGTGCAGGGACCATTTTTTAAATTTCTGGCAGCTTCAATGAACCTAGTCCATTTTGAAGTGTTGATGGTTTTAACCCATGGTTTTGCAAAACCATGGGCTGGTATTCAATGAACATAGTCCATATTAGGGGCTCCCATGGTTTTAGAAAACCATGGGCACACATGTAAGGTCCAGATCAAAGCTCAGTTTTCGAGGAACGATCTTAACGGTTCTAGAAATCCTATATATACCCTATCCATTTCACTTCAAAACCCAGAATTTGAAATCTGATTTATGCTCTCTAAGTGGAAGTATATGCTTCCTACCTGAGAGAAAAGTCAGAATCAAATCTTGCGGGGACCTTCTGTAAGTGTTCTTTCGTTCTTTTCATTCGTTTTAGCGTTAAAGTCAAACTGCGTTTGACTTTCTGCATTGACCAGCTTATGGTCAATGTGAAGTTTGTTTGAACTTCATAACGTGAGCGTAATCACGATGCTTATAGTCCCTATTGACTATACCTACTGATTACCACGTTATCTAGGCTTAGTGACGAGTCATAGTTTCGGCCAAAATACGCATTTACGCGTATTTTGTAACCAAACTACTCTAGGATATCAAAACCGTTTGTTTTTATATCAAAACCTGTTTTCTAACTTAACTAAACATGTTCTAGCATGTTTAGCTCGTCACTTTTTAGATTAGTGCTTATGTAGAGTCGTAAGTCAAGCGGACTAAACACCCGCTTAGACTTTCGAACACGACCCGTTTGGTCGATCATTAGGATCCGACCAAACATGTTTAGTGACCATAGTAGCATAGGGAATAACCTTCCGAGGTTATACCTTATGGTCACCTAGTTTAGGTAGTTGTATGATAAGTAGTTTATATGCCTTAGGTAAATTACCAAAATACCCTTTTCATGTATAATTGGTAATTAAGCTTATGTAACCTAAACTTTTGTCACATAACTGATTATACAACATGATTAAACATGTAATGACATATAATACTTGTCATAGGACTAGTTAGACGTCTCGAACGCGCTTTGCGCGCATGACGCGTTAAAGTAGCGTAAGCTACCTTAATGGGTCGCGATGGGTCGAAAGCACTTAGGTTAGGTTTCATTTAGGATGTAGGCTTTGTTAAACCATATCACATGAGTTCCAACACTCATTTGGTTTACAAGACCTCATTCTGTCCGATCTTCCGATTTAGGCGTCTATTGTTTGACTAGTGATTCGATTACTAGGTGCTACTTGATTTCTCTGGTTTACTCGAGTTTGTTGAAGTACTATTGATTGAAGATACCTTGCACTACATGTGAGTACATAGTTCCCCTATTTTACAACTTTCAATTGTTTTGGGGTGATTCATATGTACAAAATGTTTTCAAGGTTTAAACGATGATTTCAAAAACGAATAGAACGATTTATACTATACTAATAACGATTTCGATAATGTGAACGAACTTGTTGGTTGTAGTTACATTAAGAATGACATTCATTAGCATTGATCAAGCCGACCAGTATTAGGTTATGGTACCATAGGATCTGACAAATCCCGTTATTTCACTATACCCATGGTTATGTGTGGGTGTTGTGGGTAACGACTGAATCTGTAATTATTAACTTATCCTTTGGGGGTTTGTTAATACGAGAACCGAGGACGAGGAAGTCGAGTCACGAAGGTTTGAATGTTATTAGTGAGACGACTATGTATAAGTTTTCACAATTAAAACGAGGATGATTTAAACGATTTAAACGAGTAAACGATTTGGAAACAAATTGGAAACGATGTTAAATGATTTGGGTAAACGATTGGTTTTTGGCTAGTGTTTAGATAACGGGACGGGTGTAATGTGGTGAAAACATGCCGCTGGTACTTTTTATATATAAGTGTTTTCAACATATTACATACCGTGGCGTTATTTAGTTCACTTGGGTAAACGATATTGAAACGATGTCACTCAACGATGTTTTCGAAATAATATACGAGTTTTATTAACGAGTTTTTACGAGATGTTTTACAAAATGGTTTTTCTAAAACAAAAGTGTTTTTGGGTTAAGAATCATGGCTACGAGATTTTATAAAAGATAACCCATTTGGTTTGAGTTGGTTAATTATGTTGCAATACGCTTTTCAAAACGAGGTTTGTATTTTGACTCTTGAAGTCTAATAAAGTACTGCAACATGTAAACGAAGCCACGATTCCGATACTCTTATAAAACCTATGCACTCGCCAGCATTTCTTTGCTGACTTTGTTTTTACATATGTTTCAGGTGTTGTTGCTTGATTGACGTGCTAGGATGCATGCGTCACATAGGATCTGGAAGAGGCCTTAGTGACATAAAACGATGATAGTTGATGTAAAACTTGTTTGTTATGTGTTAAAACAATGTTAATGCTTAATATTATCAATAAAACGAAACACTTTTTGTATCCATGGTTATGAAACGATAATTCTGTTACAACACTCCCCGACGTTTCCGCCACGCTTTGTTGTTTTACGTGGTCGGGGTGTGACAATTTAATTCTTAAGTGAGTGAAGAAGAGAAAGTAATAATTATTGGCCATTGAAACTTGATTAAACAAATTTGTGAAATATAACTGACAAAGTAAAAAGCCAAAAAGGAAAGAATGGAAAGGTAATTGTAGGTCTTTATTAGGAAATAGTAAAATGGACAAGTCAAAATAAACTCATATATGAATTAGCTCATGAGGCTATAGGGTGTGTAGGAAGGTAGTCATCAAAGGATGCTCCGCCACGTAGGCGTACACGTAAGCAGGTGTGAGGATGGGCCTAAAGGGGATGGACCTAGAGTGTGGAAGATGGACCTATATATATATATATATATGTGTGTGTGTGTGTGTGTTTGTGTATAAAGAAGAAGAGAGAGAGTGCGGCCCAACGAGAACGTCTTCAGGAGGACGTTGAGGACGGGAACGAACTTAGGGGGTGTGCTGGGGCGTCGCTGGCCCTAGGCCGCTCCCCACACCGAGTAACCTGACATGCATGTTGAATAATATTTGGAATCTGTGTCATATGTAATTGAAATCCCATACCATATGATGTAATACAGTTATGGGCTCCTACAAGTTTGTGAGCCATTACAAGTTTGTTATAAATGGATTTCAAATGAAATATAGACGGGCTAAGAAAATTAGTGGAAGTAATGATGGGCTGAAAGTTTTTGAATGCATTGTGAAGCTTGATGATCAGTTTTCAACATGCAGCGGCCGCAACACGCCGACATAGTAAAATACTAGTAGTAAGTTAAAAATAATGTGAACTAAACAATAAAAGCATGATAATCATAGATTTCTTATACCATGCAAACCTATGTTACAAAGTTAAGAAGCCTATAAGAGAAATAGAATCATGTCGAATAATGTAAAGATAAATGCTTTATACTTTTTCTTATTTGTTGTTATAAATGTGTAACTTTTAAATTTTGAGCATTAGAATACAAAGAGAATAAAATAATATATGTTTGGGTTAAACAATTCGTGTTGTGATAAATTGCGGATACGAGTGTGTATTTAGATTAATGTGTGATACAATTTTTACGTCATTGTTGTGTTCAAGTTTATGTTTTTTTTTACTTGTGCTCATGATATGTTTATCACGACATGACTAGTAAAGTATTTAATTCCACCTATGGTGGGTTGGGTGAGTTTTCCCCTTCAGGTCTCAAGTCAAGTCAGGGTGATATGTGTTTCTCATTGAGGGGTTTAAATTGGGGATCTATTGTGCGAGTGAGCTCTCTAACACGGACCCGGTTAAAACAACGTATGCTAGACTTCCCGACATTCGCGAATAATTCACACCTTGCAAAAAAAGTTAAGTACTTAATTCAATGTGATACATGCATCAAGAAATGATAAGTACCAAGTTTACAATAGGCACAAACTATCTACACACTGTGTAGATAGTCACCCTAGAAAGGTGTTTTTGTCCTTATGTGCACACCCAACAGTGTCGAACTGTGGTCTAAGCGCGGCGTTTTGGTCCGGTTAACCAGACAAAAACTGACGGGTGACTGACGGGTCTGTTGACCGGACCAAAACGCCGAGCTTTGGCCGCGTTTTGGTCCTGTCAACCAGACCGGGTGTCAGTCTTTTGTCTGGTTGACAAGACTAAAACGCGGCCAGAGCTCGGCGTTTTGGTCCGGTCAACAGACCCGTCAGAAACCCATCAGTCTTTGTTAGGTTAACCGGACCAAAACGTCGCGTTTTGGCCACAGTTCGACACTGCAATGTGTGCATATAAGGACAAAAAATATCTTTTAAAGTGGGTGTGTCAATAGGTACACCCTTACAATAATAAGCGACATAAATAATTAAAACGTGACAGACATGACAAAGACAAGATAAGTACCATGCTTTTGTTTGGCTATTAAACGTAGGGAACACGATACTTACTTTTTTTTTGAGAGGTGAATTTCTAAACAAGAGTCGATCACGCCCGTCTCTTGACGAGCCCTGATCCACCACGTACCCAGACTATGTTGTCTGAACCGGGTCCACGCTGGTGTAGTAGGGACTGTTAGCGGCTCTCGCCCGGAAACCGTACCCGCCTCCACACGGGAAACCCCGCTGGAGTAACGGCCGGATTAAAACCGGGGCGGCTCAAGCTCGAACTAGCGCAACCATGGCTCACTAGTTCTAACCATCATAGCCTGGTCCAGTCCCTTTTGCCACAAGCTGGAATCGAACCGGCGCCTCTAGAAGAGAACACCGGTCCAATTGCCAATTGGACTAGGGGACTGGATGAACACGATACTTACTTAATTTGGTATTATTACATTTGTGTTATTGTTGGTTATGGGTTTTAATAATAGAAAAGGATACTTATAAATTCATGTTTTGAAGGCTTATTCTTTATCTTTTTTTTGGCTTAATCGTGTGGTGTTTGTTCTCTATAAAAGTGATACGAGTTTAATCTTTGCAAGTTTTTTTTTGGCTTAATCGTGTGGTGTTTGTTCTCTATAAAAGTGATACGAGTTTAATCTTTGCAAGTACATCATTAAAAGCTATTTTTTCTTTTTGAAATGATGATTTTTTTGTATTATGCTACCGTAGTTTTCAAATTGGAGAGTCTCGTTGTCTCACTCTGGTCAGACTATATTATCTTAACCGGGCTCACGTTAGCTTCAAAGCTTGACTTGGTCGTTCCCCCGAGAAACCATACCGCCGGCTACCACTTGACAGTCGTCATGCAACCACAAGAGCAAAATTCTCTAGCTTAACACACGGAGAAACAAAAACCCGAGTGAGCTCAGGATAGAGCCTTGCACCTATACAAAGAGGCTAGACTCTATTCATCATTGCCTCTTCCATTAAAGTGACAAAAGTGGTGATTAAACTTAGGTCTCCATTGAAGAACCCAAATCTCTTTACCACTTAGATGTAAAAGGTTCTAGTTAAAAAATTCTGTTAATTATTAATTGATGCAAGTAAGTTTACAAATTGTTCATGTTATTTAATCCAAATTACATATCTCAATAACTTGTCAAAACTCAAAATCATTTACGAATCTATTTACTATTTTACCGTTTGTTTACTCATAGCTTCTTAAAAAAAGAGTAAATTACAAAGTATGTCCTTTATCTTTAATAAGCTCAGAAAACATACTTAATGTTTGAAAAACCATTCAGGTTATGTCCTTTACCCTAAATAGTTTTTCAAATATGTTTTCTGAGCTTATTAAAGATAAAGGACATACTTTGTAATAAATGACATACATAAAGGACGAACTTTGTAATTTACTCAAAAAAAAAAAAAAAAAACATTTCAAGCTAACCACAGCAGATAGTAATTAACAAGAACACTATTAGCCTTGTATATTAAAAGGGGATTTCTCCTGCCACACAAGCTCAATGAAGGCAATGAAGAGTAAATTATAATCTAATAAAATATTATATACAGTTTTTTTTAGTTTTATTATTTTTACATTATAATAATTGTTATTTTCTTTACCTTGTTATTTTGATAAGCTTTGTGTTAACCAGTACTTGTATCGAAAAATACTAGTTCGTTATCGGTACGTGAACGTAAAAAACAGCACCAGCCTAGTACATAAAACGCCAAAAGTCGGTACCGGATTGAGTTTGATAATCTTTTAGTTCGAGAAATTTGGTACTACTACCTAGTACCATTTGCTCATCCCTGATCACGGGTATGTACAAACAACAACGATATCGTACAATTTTTTTTTAGTTTCAGAGGTAGGGATGAGCTTGGTGCCAACTGATACCGAATCGGTATTGGTACCGAAAATACCGGTTACGGTATTGGTATATGAAGGTAAAAACCGGTAGCGAACCGGTACCAGGAACGCCAAACGTCAGTACCGAACTGGTACTTAGGATCTTTCGGTTCAGGAAATTCGCTACCCGTACCCATTACTATTTGCTCATCTCTGACTACGGGTTTCTACCGAACAACATCATTACCATACAACTTTTTTAGTTGATTCCGTGTGCAACGCGCTCGTAGTGATTCCAAACACATATAAACACAGACTAAATAACAAAACAAGTTCGCCGCAACGCGGCGACAGTTTTTATAACTAGTTGGCTTAAGACACAAAGACATAATAATAGGGAAGTTATGCACAAAACAAAGCTTTTTTTTCTAAGAACAAGAATAATAAAATAAATCACCCAGTTCTATAAACATGAGAAGACTAAACCAGAAATAGAATCGTGTTTTGTAAATTAAAGATAGGGATATTGGCCTCTAATAATCTCTACTAAACGTCATTAGTTATTGGCAGTCCTACCTTTTTTTATTATCTCTGACAGTTCCACATTTCAACTATTTTTCCTCCACCGGTCTTCAGTTAAAAAACCTAAACGAGTTAAATTTTTTTCCGAATTACAAACAGACGTTTTAGGGATTTTGATCAGAACGAGGATACAAGTCTATTGATGTAAAACTTACCTCGAAACGGTGCTCAAAACGACTTGATTTTTGTTAATTGGAAGTTTAAACACCCGAATTGAAGCACCGTTTTCGTCTTTTGGAGCACAATTTCAATGTAAGTTTTACATCATTCGACTCGTATCATCGTTATGATCAATATCCCTAAAACGTCAGTTTGTAATTCGGAAAAAAACTTAACGTTAACTGAGGATCGGTGGAGGAAAAATAGTTGAAATGTGGAACTGTAGGGAGAATAAAAAAAGATGGGACTGCCAATGGCCAATAACGTTTAGTAGGGATTATTTGAGGCCAATATCACTTAAAGATAAATGTTTTATACTTATTTGTTAGAGTTAAATGTCATTTTAGTCCCTATTGTTTGGGCCATTTTACCAGTTTAGTCCAAAGGTTTTATTTTTCGCGTGTGAGTTCAAAAAGGTTTCACCGTTGCCATTTTAGTCCATCGGGTTAACATAATCCATTTTTCTGTTAACGATAAGGGCATTTCGGTCATTTTATATGTAATTCTGTTAACTAGATGGGCAATTTAACCATATGAAATGACCGAATTGCCCTTCTTGTTAACAAAAAAATAGATGAAGTTAACCCAGTGGAATAAAATGGCAACGGTGAAACCTTTTTGGATTCACAGACGAAAAATGAAACATTTTGACTAAACTGGCAAAATGATTCAAATTACATGGACTAAAATGGCATTTAACTCTATTTGTTATATTAATTTGTAACTTTTGAGTATTTTCAACTACTGTAAAGACCAATGTCGGCGGCAACAGTGCCTGCCATCTATTGGGTTAAATGGGCGGCAGGAGGAATAGTGTCAGGCAGCTGTTTGACACTCCCCTATTGGTCCAAAAAATTTACGATTTTATCCCGCTTTAAAATTACGATTTTACCATCAGTTAAAAAATATGTTTTTACCCCCACTAAAAAATAAATTTGCGCTTTTGCTTCCAGCTAAATATTTCGATTTTGCTCCCAGTTCAAAATTACGATTTTGCTCCGTTTCAATTTACAGTTTTGCCTTTAGCTTTTTTCCCTTAAAAATACGATTTTGCCATCAGCTAAAAATTATGTTCTTACCCCCACTTAAAAATAAATCAGCGCTTTTGCTCCCAGCTAAAAATTTCGATTTTGCCCTCGGTTCAAAATTACGATTTTGCCCCGTATAAATTTATACTTTTGCTATTAGTTTTTTTTCCTCACAGCCAAGTTACGATTTTGCACTCAACTTATATTTACATTTTATCCATCGTTTTTGTTTGTTTTCCTGGTGAAATTACAATTTTGCCCCAGTGTAAAATTTAAGACATGCCCGCAGCTTCCTGGCACTCCCCCATTGGTCCATTTAATTTACGATTTTATCCCTGAATTAAGATTATGATTTCGCACCAAGTTAAAAATTACATTTTTTTCCAATCGTTTTAGTTTTTTTAACAAAGCTATAAAGGTTTTTTTTTTAAATTGGTTTACTCGATTTAATTTTTTTTCGTGTCAAGGATCTACCTAACACTCGCTCATTCGTCCTGAAAAATTACATCGTTTTTGTTATCATCGTTTTTTAAATTGGTTTACTCGATTTAATTTTTTTTTCTTATCATCGTTTTTGTTTTTTTTTCCTTCCAAAATTATAATATTCTTTTTTTAATTGATTGAGAATTATTCAGCCATCGCCCGCAACGCAGGCGGGGCATCAACTAGTTAATATACAAAGAGAACAAAATACAATATATTCGGGTTTAACAATTCGTTTTGTGATCAATTGTGTAAACGAGTTTGTGTCATAGGTTTATGTGTGATATATTTTTTTATGTAATTTCCGTGTTCGTGTTTATATATATATATATATATAGGTAAAGAGTACTGTACAAATTCCCTTATCGTACATTACGTACGCGCCAATCTCAGCCGTCGGATCTTTTATCGCGCATTGAATTCGCATGTTGGTTTCTTTTGTAACAATTTCGCATGTGATAATTTTTTATGAAATCGCATGTTGTTTTTTTTTAACAATTTCGCATGTGGTAATTTTGATGAAATCGCATGTTAAAAAAGCAACATGCGAAATTGTTATAAAAAAACAACATGCGATTTCAATGCCGGAAGAAGATCTGACGGCTGAGATTGTACCGTACGTAATGTACGATAAGCGCATTTGTATGATAACCGGCCCCTATATATATATATATATATATATATATATATATAGGGGATGGATCATGAGAAAACCAAAAAACTAACTTAAAAAGCCTAAAAAGCATACCATTTATTTTAAATTTTTATAAAAAAAATCGCTAGTTTTAAATAATGGAAAAAAATTAAAAAAAAATAATTTTTTTGGTGTATTACACATGTGTACTATTACGGATATAGTGCACATGTGTAGTACACATATAATGCACATATATTACACATGTGCAGTACAACAAATGTTTTTTTTTTTTTGAAATTTTTTTCCATGCATAAAAACTAGCAATTTTTTTATAAAAAATTGCAAAAAAAAATTGGTATGTTTTTTTAGCTTTTTTTAGGCTTTTTTATTTAGTTTTCTAGTTTTCTCATTTAGATGTAGTTTTCTCATGATTCTCTCCCTATATATATAGGTAGAGGTTCCTGTAAAAAATGTTTTTTGTGAAAAAGGTAAGAAAAAATCTACACCATTAGATATTTGATCTAATGGTTGGGATCATAATGGCAAAATTGTAAATAATGTTTACTATCAAACATATTAATTTTCTAGATTAAGGGTATATAGGTAAATTTAACCTTTTTAAATTAAGAAACTAACATTAATGCACATGTAACTTCCCCCGTCTTTTTTAAACGTTAATAACTTTTTATACGTAACTTTTTTAAAAAAATTACAACACAATAACGAGCGTTTTTTATCTTTAATATGAGTACCATATTGCTATACTTATATATAGAAAAAAATATGTTTCGATCAGATGTTTAGTCCATAATGGTGTTATATACTTGCTGAATGGTGTTATATACTTGCTGAATGGTGTTTATAGAGATCTTTTAAAAAATCCAGTTCCTATAATTAAGGTGGCGGATATGGGAAGTTTTTAATTAATTGAAATAATGATAAAATTACTTGTTTACCCTTTTGAATTAATTTAGATTTAGGACACATGTCATCTCCACAATATTTCTCACATTTCTCACACTTTTAACTTTTTTTACAATAACCTTACCATATATATATATATATAGGGGAGGGTTTAAATGAGAACACTAAATATCGCGAGAACCGTGAGAACGAATAAAAAAACAGCGAGAACTTTGTCGAAAACAATTCAAATTCAAAATTTCTTTTTACACTTATCATTATTATTCGAATACGATGTTATAAATTTCATTTATACTTTTAAATTTACGTGAATTCGTAAATAAAGAAAATTTACACATGTGTAAGTTTGCCATTAAATCTCTTATATTTACACATGTGTAAAAAATCTAAAAATAGTGATTTTGAAAGGAGAAATGAATTATTTGATGTTGTATTCTTTTTTTAATGTTGTATTTTAATTACAATGAGTTTTCTATTAAAAAAAATTGATTTTGATTGGTTTTTTATTCGCTCTCATGGTTCTCGCAATATTTAGCGTTCGCATTTAAACATTGCTATATATATATATATATATTCTTGTCTTCATGATATGTTATATCATGACTAGTTAAATATCTGATTTCGCGTGATACATGCATCAAGAAATGACAAATACCAAATTTGGAATAAGTGCCATAAATAATTAAAACGTGACAAAGACATGAATGTACACAACTACAACCCAAATGGCCCAATTATATGGTTTTGTTTGACTATTAAACGTAGAGAAACAATAAGGGTAGAGGGTGTGGTTTAAAGTTTCTAGGGGCTTTATTACGCCACGTCAGATTCACATAGACGTCATCTTATATGGGGGGCTTTAAAGTCTCTCCTTTAAAATTGCATGTAATGGTTAAAAGCCTTCATTATCATTATCTAATTATTATTTTTTATTATATTTTTTATTTTTTTTAATTTATATGCCGATTTTATTTAAAATAAAATTAAAAGAAAGAACATAATTTCAATAAAAAAAACTACAAAGTTACTTAAAACGTTACAAAAAAACTACAAAGTTACTTAAAAAAATAACCTACTTGAAAATAAAAGACTACATATATTTGGCTCGGATTTTTGCCTTACGAGGCTCTAAAATGACGCATTCCTCCTCCGGTAGGTTGGAAAAGTCTTTCTCAAGAAACTTCATATCTTTCTGGATTTGTTTCTCCATTCTAAGTTCATGCGAATTTTCCTTGATCGAGAGAACCCGGTCGAGTCTATCGTTAAACTCGTCCAACCTTGACGGGCCATCCGCTGGCGTTGAAGAAGATGTGTCTCGTGCTCGTGCAACTGCCTTACTTCTATCCATACCCTTCGGACATGGCAGCTCTTGCGGTTCTTCAAAATTGAAATCATCAAACTCGTCGTTTAGGTTAATAGTAGTACGAGCATCGAACTCGGATGGTTCGCTAGTCGTTGTTGATTTGGATCGTTTTGACCTATGGGTCGTTGGGTCAAACGGTGGTACCGGATACCACTTGGGAGATTTGCGAAGAAGCTTCCACGAAAGTATCAGCGTAAACAGATGCCCATGATAGAATCTATATTCGTTGTGGACGGCGGTCATAATGTCCACATCGCTCGAACCGCTTCTTCTTGTATAATTGTTGACGAGATTATTATATGTGTTGTTGAAGTTGTTAATCTTGGTTGGCATTGCGGTCCACTTGCCCGAAAATGAGTCGGCTGAACGATATTCGTCATGACCCATTGCGGCGAAAAACTTGTCACGTACACGCCTCCAAAATACAGATATATCTTGGTCGGTTGCTATAATTTGAAAATAAATTAGTAACAACAAATAAAAATAAAAAATATTTATAAAGTATATTTATAAAAGTATATTTATAAAAATATATTTATAAAAAGATAATGGAGAGAAAAATTACAAACAATTGGATCCTCCGACACGTCGAGCCATACTTATGACAATGCAAGTTCTTCCCTAGGCGTCCACCTCTCGATCGTCTTAGGAGCACGTACTTCATTCTCGCCCTTCTTACGGTGCCTTCGTTCACCTTTTGAGGAAGTGGGTTGGGTTTGGGATATGTACAAGTATTTTATACACATTTATTTCACAATCATCACCAAGATTAATAAATCTTATTCTTTCATTTAATATAACATATGACACATTTATATCTCATTATTGTTCAATCATTCAATCATCATACAAAAATCATCAAACACATGCATCTTAACCATCATTCAAGAACATGCAACAACTTAAAAATTCACCAACATGACTAGTATATTTTCGGCCATATACATGAACATATACTAACTTATTTCAAATTATAAATCAAGATTCATTCATTTCTTTATATCTTTAACACATTTGCACATAATCTTGTTCATTCAAACAAACATCTTACAAGTGTTATTGCAAAAAAAAAAAATTCAAAATAAAAACACTATATACACACACATACTTTCGGCCATATACACACACATACCTTCGTATTTTTATTTTTATAAAAATCATTTGTTTGGTTTGATTTCAAGAATAGTGAAAATCCAAGTATTCGAGAATCATGCTCATTGACGTACATGTTTACATACATTTATTTACAGTATTTTCACATGCAATGATTTGTGTTTTATATTTATAAAAATGGTTTATACCTTAACATTAAAACACACACAACAAAGGACAAGTGTATCCCTTCATATATGCAGTAAAGTATTGGTAAGAGTCAGATATCGATCCATGGAACACGGGCATTATATTGTACTAAATCTTTGTCATTGTTTTACCAGATATAAGGAAAAGTGAATGGTTGTTTAACTAAAATTACCTAAAACTATATTTAAAACATAAATATACTACTATCTTTTTTCACAAACAACCTAAACATGTTATCTATCAGATATGTCACAAAAGCACTTAATCAACTTTCCAATTTCGAGACAGCTAGTTACCGGGTCTGGATTTCTAGCATTATGATTCTTCGGAAAGTTAACGCGATGGTCACACGTTAACCACCTAAAATCATTCATTAGCGAGCTATTGATATTTATTCATGCGAACCTTTAAAGATAGGTTATTTACCGGGTCTGGATTCCTAACCTCACTTATCAAAGAAAGCAATACCGATGGTCACAATACAGCCACGAGGATAAGCAATTATGTAGATCATATAACAAACAGTTTCACCTTTACAAGTCTTAAACACAAATCTACCATGTCAGCAATTTCAGGCCAAAACTACTAAACAAGGATCATAAACCGCATTCAAGAACATGTAATCAACACCATATAATTCGTTAGAACCCTTACGTGCAAGAAAGTATTCCTAATCACAATAAGATATATCTTGTATAAAACCAATACCCTGGTCTGGTTTCATGGTGTAAACAAAGTTTACAAATAAGTGATTAATCAAGAAATAGTTACCATCCCACTAACCACAGATTCATTATCCAAGACAATCAAACATAATCAAGAACTCAACATCAATGAAACGTTCATTATATAATCATGAAGATTAAACAAGAAAAAGTACTAAGTTTCATATAAACAAGATTACAACATAAAGATTATTCAAGAAACAAGTTCATTACTACTATTACATAATACTACATTAAACATAAACTAACATCAGCTCATAACTTGCAAAATGATCAGAATACATCATCAAGAACAAGGAATCGAACCATAAACAAGCAAGGAATTGATGGGTTGGATCGGTTATGCTTCCATTCGATCTTTAAGCTTCAAATGGGTCTGATCAGGACTGCTTCAGAACCTAGAAATCGCCCAGGAACATGGAGAAAAACCCAACATTTTGATCAGTAGCGAATGCTGCTATTTATAGGCATTTTTTAGTTCGGCACGGCCGTGCCGTTGGGTCGCACGACCGTGCGGTCAGGCCTTGTCGGGTGACGTCATTTTCTGCGATCCCGGGTCAGCCAAGTGGACTAGTGGACAAGTTGCATGGGTCACCAGATCGGCACGGTCATGCCGTTGGTCGCACGGTAGTGCGAGATCATCAGAATCGTGATCAGAAAGTATGGTCCAGGTGGTGCACGGGGGTGCGGTTGGCTCGCACGGCCGTGCGGTTCGAGTAATCAGCGGCACCATGAGTCGCACTGGCACTGCTTCCGAGGTCGGAGGTCTCGCACGGTGGTGCGGTTGGATCGCACGGTAGTGCGACACCTGGCAGTCATCAGAATTTTGCTATTTTTATCATAAATGCATCAGAATTTTCCCGTTTTCATCAGATTTGTCTTTTGTACTTCATTTAAGACCTGAAAATATAAAAGTGCCGAATCTGGTACCTAAACGTCGCGATTTCAGTCAAAAACGCTTAAAACGGAAGTGTTTTGGGGTATAAAAACATGTATAATTTAATGTATATCACTCATCATCAAGTATGTTTAAAGGAATATGAAATATTATACATTTCAAGAGTAAAAATATGCTTGATGATGAAAATCTTGATGAAAGACAAGCTTGTTCCTCCTTGAATCACCTTGAAATCAACTCTTGATCTTCGAAATAGCTCGAAACTAGCTTGGAAGGGCCATGATTTTTTTGGAACAAGTTTAAAAAATGAAGGTGGGTGTTCTACTGGGAGTGTTCAACCGAGAGTATCAAAGAGAAGAAGAAGATGAAGTTGTAAAGTGTTTGATCTTGGAATATGAAGTTTAAAGCGTGTAAGTAAAGTTTGTAATCATTAGGTTTAGTATCTTGGCAACACATGGCAATTGAGAGTGTGTTGGTGGGCACATATAGCCACCACCTGTCACTCTCTCACACACTTTCTCTCTCTAAAATATCATACATACACATATACTTGCATAACACCGGTATTTAACTGGTTACCAGGTATTTTATTTCACGTTTTATCTGCGTTTTAAGGCGTTTAAAATTATTTTCAATACTCTATAAAAATAATCTCATCAAAATATTACTAAATAATATTTCGTTCACCTAAACTGGCTGTGTCGTCCGCGTTTCACAGTATACGCACTGTTTGACGCAGTATGCGCTTAAATTCGCAAAACAAGAACTTTAAGCGTTTTAACTAATTTTTCTTCATGAATATGATTAAAAATAAGGTTTTAATCATAACGAAATATTTTTTTTTTGGATTTTAATGTTATCCGGACAGTCACCGACGTTCGTTTCGTGTTTCGTTCGTTACGTGATATGAGTTTAACTTATTGTTGCCAACGTAATTTTAACAAAGTTGGAGTTTATCAAACTTTCAAATACCTCAATTTAATGTCCTATTTAATAATTTAGTGCCTATATATAATCATAACACGTGTCACACCAGTACAGTGCCAGCTCAGAATAGCCGGGTGTCATAGTCTCCCCCTGTTTAGGGAATTTCGTCCCTGAAATTCTTCTTTACAGGTTGTGTTTTCGCACTTTGTTGAAACAGTAAGAATAGTTTTGTTAATCATGGTCTTGTAATTTCTGTGAGAAACTTTGATTCTTACGAAGAATCATCGTAGACCTTTATTAACTAATCCTACTTTTCCTAATTTCTCGTCTCAACGCTTTACACCTTCTACAAGGTTTACGCTTACAAGCACTTAATCAGAAAGGGTAAGGTCAATGTTTCACCATATCAGGTTTGACATATGTTGAACCACGTATATGTTGTCCTATACCTGAGGTAGTCTGAGCCTACATACGATTGATCCAACTCAAGATGGGCTCTTGAAAGTATCAAATCTAATGAGATCGTTTTCTCCCCCTTTCTCATCTATTTGGAATATCTAATCTCCACCAATTGTACAATCAACAGATCGCATATACCGTTAGGAATCTGTAATCGTCTTCCGGGTTATCAACATAAATCTTCTAACCAACATAACTCTTCTAACCAATCTAATGAGCTCGTTTTCTCCCCCTTCCTCATACTTTCAACTTAGCTTTATGTGTTTAGGGTAGCTAACTCTATCCAATTACCGTATCAAATCTGCCTATCTTCCTTAGTAGCTTTTAGATACCATTATAACCATACCTATTTAATATTACAACCACGTGTGTCATCACGCGTTTTCGTCTACTCTCATCGTATACTGATCTTATTTAACCTACTAACTTATGATCACATCAGTTTCGTCAGGGTTTTTTTTAGTATAACATCCCATTTACACTTAATCTTAACATAGAGTTAACATAAATAAACTGACGCTTCATGAACGTACCTATGATGGGTGCAGGATCAACCCAAGCCTTACTAGCATCTATCTATGCTTTACTCGTGGCATACCCGCTTGAAATGTCCTTCCTTCCCACATCTGTAACATCCTATGAGTTTGATTCCATCTATCGTGCTTATAGCAAAGCACTGATGAGTTTCATGTCCTGTTCGCCCACATCGTCTACATTCCTTTGGCTCGACAACAGGGGTTTTCTTCACCGCACTGTTCTTGTCCTTTTTAACCGCTTTCTTTCCAGAATCACTGACTTTATCTACAACTAACTTATCTTGCTTGCATTTCTTCTCACACTTCTCCTCAGAATTCTTCCTTGAATTATTCATTTGACTCGTTCTAACATCTCCATCCTTATACTCAATACTCTGGATGCTCTTAATAGTCAAACTGCTGTGACTACCTGACTTCTCATGTGGCGTCGTCTCTTCATCACGTGTGATACCGGTAAATGATCTCGGGTTAGAACCCTGGAATGTTTCATTCGTACATCCATGTACTGTTTTCCAAGCTAATGAAAATCAAGATTACTCTTAGATTATATCATAACATAGGAAACTCACAAAATCTTCCAATCATTATTCTACCTGGTATGTTTTCATATGGCACTTCTCCCTGAACGTGCTCCTTCCCTTTGAACCTTGTCCATGGTCTGCAACTCGATTGACTTCACGCTGCTCCAAGATATCGATAACATATTGAGCAACCAATCGTGCCAACTCCTCGGGTGTGATAGGAAACCCTATTCCATCGGTAGAGGAATTATGTCTCGCTTTTGGTGGCATATTGACGTTTCTATTATTGAAGCAATAATAACAACATAAGTCAATATTTAAATAATTCAATCATTAAATGTGAATGGATTCAACAATGTATATGTAATCACGATCACACAACAAATTAAAAAAATTAATCCAAAAATCCATTGTTTGATATTTCACGGTGGAAATTACAATGCTTGTTTGAAGTTTTAAAAACTAACAAAATTTGGTGAGGATGAATCAACACCATAAACATGTCTATCAGAATTTCCTCCTAAAATACCTAAGTAGCAACCATTCTTAACAAAGGATCACCAAAAGAATTCAAAAATTGTTCAAACGACAATGCAATCACATAAATCCTAGATACTCCAGCAACAATACAACCATCTGCTCCAATTTAGCTATCCTCTGACTCATTTGGTCTCTCACAATCTCATCTAATCCACAAACGTCCTCACAAGGATCCATCCGACCCCCAAGATCCTGCATCTTACCCTTCGTCATCTCCAACTCCCCTTGTAAAGTGGCAATCTGACGATCGCAGTGAGAGCATCTGTCCACCCATACTCCCTTTAACTTCTTCGATACAGTCTCAGTATCAGACCTAGAGGTAGATGCTATGTCCTTTGAAATACGAAGTCTCTTTCCAGGACGTGTGAGAACTGGTAACAATACGCTGGAAGCTAACGATCCAGACTGAGGTATATCTGGCTCTGGTATGAGAGGTAAAGAAATCTCGGTCGTACGCTCAACAGTATCGGGGTGTGGAGCTGCTAGAAGCTCTAGAGGTCGAGTCATAATAACAGTGGCATCCACTACTAGTGCTACTCCGTATGATCCTCCAATCAACAATGTACCCGTGCCCAACTCATCGATTACCTGTGTCGTGCTAGATGATTGTCCCAACTCATGGACTGATGAAGGAATAGTGGAATCATCGTCATCAATCCACCCGTTACTAGTGTGTGCGTAACGTGTGTCTATCTGACTAGCAAAGGCTGTGGTATCGGTGTAATATGACGAAGTGAGACTGGTCATATCAGCAGGTTGAGTAACTATGTGTGGTTCTGGCAATGGAGAGGTCTCGAATTCCGGCTCACTCTCTGAGTCATGAATCTAGATAGTCTTGTGCACGTGCGACATCTGTGACACAATGTAACTGTACTAGGTAAGTGTGTGCTTAAAATGAATATATATATATATATATATATATATGTATGTATTATCACATAAGGCACATATAAGCAAGTTAACACGTATACACGTAAGTTCTTAATAGCTCTATTACATTGTTAAGATTCATTCTCATTTTTAATCTTTGGCTTTCATGAATTTTGGGATTCTAAATTCTCAAAACTCTTTGGTTGAAGTCTAGTGTTTTCCATGAAAACATCTATTCGCTAACAACCATTGGCTCCGATACCAACTTCTGTCACACCCCAAAAACGTCGCAACAGAAATACAAACGTGGCGGTGACGGAGGTTGGTACCCATATAATGTCTTAGTAGTCGTTGCTATAGTTATTTTGGAAATTTTAATGTTTTTAAAACATTGTTTTTAAGATTAACGCAACCATCCTGATCAAGTCAGACCCTTAGAGGTCTTATTACACACAGGTCCCATAGTTAAAAAGTGTCCAACATTATTTTAATACATAAGCATCACACAACCACATGACAACCAAGCCAAAATTCTCCGAAGCCGAACTCATGTACCTAAAGAACACGTAAAAATCAAGTGTCAACACAAAGGAAGGTGAGTTCAGATATAATTTTCGTAACAATTTGTTTATGGAAAACTTCCTTATTTGACCCTTGATGTAGGGTAAAATACACATATTTGTCATGTGTAAAGTGTATAATTTTTGTATAGTTTTTATTTGTTTTATTTAGTTTTTAGTATTATATTATATTATTTTGTGTTAGGCCAGATCCTGGTGCAAATGGAACAAAAACGAGTAATATGAAAATAACCAGCCAGTTGGGCAGAGTGAGGTGCTAGGGACCGAATAAAAATTGCAGTCATTTCTCGTGATTGGGCCGAGCCCACTATCTCTATAATATTTATATGTTGGTCAACTACATGTTCATATTCATAATCATAATAGGCATATATATATGTTATAAATAAACTATATTATGGTGACTATCCACATTCTAACTCCCGACTCTTCGTGTCCTTTGTATTAATGTAAGAACACTATATATAGAAGTTCTTTGTATTGCATGTTTACATCTCAATGAATACAAATTCCATATTCTATATTTCTCTCTACAATAAATATAATCTTTGTTCTTATATGTATGTTAGTTGCTAGTAGGTCGTTGTTTCACAACACGTTATCAGCACGAAAGTGCTCTCTCTAAAAACTATACTTCTAGAACCACAATCACATGATTTCAGACATGTTCTATCGTTTTAAACAGTCGCCGCTCTGCTTGGACCAACAATTACCAGTCGGGTTAACTTGCTTCCTATGTCGAGCCATGTTCCAGATCTGTTTCTTCGAATCACAAACAGTCAGTCGATGAATGGTTGCCTTGGTTGGATTCATAAGGTACAACTGATTCAAAAGTTAACCTTCATATTCCTAAATGTTTTAGATTCTTTTGATTTTGCGTTTTGTCTTCCAGCGAATCTGGTTAATTAACAAAAGAAGGCTAATTTATTTTGTTCTAATTTTTGGATCAGGCCCAATTGTTTTAAAATTTCTAAACGGTGTAAACCTATTTTCTGGCCCAACTAACTAAATAACGTTTTAGCATAATAAAGTTGAATAAATCTTGATTCATAACTTTATTATTAAAATAAAGTAGAAACAGAAATTAGTTTTGTATTTAACGAAAATTTCACATGAATATTCGTTGTTTAGTTTTTGTCAAATAATGATATAATGTTTTTTTTAACTAAAAATGCATTTTTACTCATGTATATTTAATTTGATTTACGAACAATTATTATTATTATTATTATTATTATTATTATTATTATTATTATTATTATTATTATTATTATTATTACTATTACTACTACTCTAGCATATATAAAATATGATTATGGCTAAGCGTCAAGTTTATAATCACTTTTGATAACACTAGCAATCTGTGATATTTGTAACTTCCTTAATGTGTATTAATTTCATATTTGGATTAATTGTTTGAAATATAAAAGGGCTATAGGTTTTAATAATTCCCGACCGTTTCTAGTTTATCACTAAATGTCAATTGTTATGTTTTCTTTAATACCCTAATAATCTTGGGGAAGATGATTTGTAGGTGATGGCGTTTGATCCGCCCATCTCTAAATTAGGCAACTACTAGATGAGAAAATATAAGGGAAGCAAGTCACGTATATTTTGTATTTAATTTTTAAGAGGACACAGTTACATCACTGAGGAAAAACAAAAATGTCTCAATCTTGTTTCTAATTAAAAGAAAATTAGTTATCTTATTAATATAAATTAATTTAGTCATCAAACGCAAGTTTGTTTTCAATTTAGTTTTATAATTCTTACAAATGGGTTTGAAATGTTAGTAAATGATTTTCAAGAAAGTTATATTTATTAAATGGTAATTATTGTTTTCACATCATTTTAAAGATTTATAAGTCTTGATAAATAATGGAATTGAAATTCAAATGCTATTTAAGGGATCATGAAATAGTAATCGTTACCGTGAATTTTTTCGTTGTTTAATGTAGTGCTAAAATACTTTTTATGTTTCTACTTGAATTATATAAGTATACATTTATGTTCCAAAGAATACTATGAAGTATCTTAGATACGTGCTCCAACGTGTGGTTTGTATGATTATAAATACTACACAAAATTTAAGAAATACAAAAGGTTTTTATGGTGTAGTGCTTTAAAAATACGGTATTACTACAAGTTCAAGATTAACAAGTAATGTTATTAATATTTTTATTCAACATATGAAATTGTATTTCATACAAATACTATTTTGTACAAATGTTTTTTGGTCTTGTGGCCGATTTCGATGGAGATGATTGAACCATGGATACAATAGAATTAATGAATTTTCTATCTTAAATGTTGTTATCAAAAGTGAATATATTAATTGGTTACATGTAATACATATGATTTAAATATTTGCTTTTACGTGTGATGAAAACGCATATTTCATAAAGTTTTCATACCAATTTTTTATGTGGTCACATATTGTGATAATAATAAATTGTTTTATGTGGGCACATATTATATTATGATGCCATGTATTATATAATTCAACTTTATTTATATTGCGTATTTCATATGTTATCAAATATGCTAAAGTAGCAATATTATGGAACAAGGATAACAACTTTGAAATGATTTCATATCCGTTTGTCCAAACCATGAAACTTGATTGGTTTACATCATTCCTTGAAGTGAATATGATTATAAGATCTTTGAAAATGTCGGGATGATGGATGTAATTGAGAACTTATAATGCTGATCATGTTACTAATGAGATCCAGCTATCAAAAGTTGTAAGATAGCCAAGTTAATAATGAGATCGACTATCAAAATTGTAATAATAGTCACAATAAGATTGACCACTAGAAGTGAGGACTTATGGGAGTGATTATAGGAACACATTGTTATCTCACATCTTATGATATTGATCATAAATCAAAAGTTTATGAATCGTGATTATTTGATTAATTGGCATGATCGGTTAGACCACACCGAGTCAATAATGATGTGAAATATAATGAAGAACTACAAGATTATTCTTGTTAAGTGCATGCAATATTTGCTCTCAAGGGAACTTAATGATATACCAACTAAGTATGGTTTATATCCCTAAATATTTTAGAAATAATAAGGGAATATGTGTATCCCGGCATGATACCATTTAGTATTTTGAAATCGATGCATCGTCTAAATGGTTATCAAATACACAACCTGAAGCTTGTGTGATTGTGGCTTAGCTAATGTGATAGCAAGCATATTAATACAGATTCCTATTGGTTACAAAGCCAATGATCATGAGAGGAGCAAAAATTCATTTAGGTACATGTAATTTTATATATAGTACCATCAATTTACATCAAGCCAATAAGTTATAGTTCTCCCCATATAGTTGGTTTTTGGTTAGGAACCAAAGATGTCTCATCAAAGATTTTGGTTGTATGACATATATTGAAACTCATCCACCAAACCAGACAAAGATGGGACTTCTAAAAAGTTTGAGAATATGTTGGGTATAAATAATCGTCTATGATTGAATACTTAAAGCCATTAGTGAGAAATTTGGTTATGGCTCATTGGTTTTCACTTTATTGAATGAATGTTCGCAACACTAGGGGGAGATAACAAGCAGTTGGAAAGTGAAAAGTGAAATGAATTATCATGTCATCTTGATCCCCAGACTATAAACTATGAACTGAAGTTTAAAGTATAATTCATTTACCAATATTAAAGAACAAATTACCAGACAAGTTCACTGACCTAAATAGAGTGACTAAGTAAGTCACATAATCAACTGCTTATGCTCCAGTTATATTTGTGTCCAAGTGGACAACCACATATTTTGTAATGAGTCTATTGCATGCCTGAAGCGTGGTAGACTAGTCGATTCCAATAATAAAATTCCTCGAAAATTGAGTAATTAAGATGGTCAAGTCGAGGTTATAGAAATAAGATCTACTGAAGAGACAATAGACATGATGGTTCAAGAAGAACCTCAGGTACCTGAAAATAAAGAGATCTCGATAAGTTGTATCATGTCTAAGATATGTATGGAATCGAAATAAAATCGACGTCGGTATAATTTTGTATATAATGTAGAGCTTAAAATGATTAAATGATGAGTATCAGATTTAAGATCTGCCTATGAATGAATATTAAGAAATGATTTGCCAAAATAGAAAGACGCACATAAGGCAGAGTTTAGTTCTCTAATGAAATGAAAGTTTCTGGAACAACAGTCCATACAACTGAAGTTGTAAAATATGTTGGATACAAATGTGTCTTTTACGTGAATCATGTGAAAATCAAATTAAGTGATATAAGTCAAAATTGGTGGCACAAGAATTTTTGCAAAGACTTTTGACTGATTACGAGGAGACGTATTCTCCGGTGGTGGATGTTTTGACTTTCCAATATCTTATTAGTCTGGTAATATATAAAAGAGAATTGACATGCGTCTTATGAAAGTTATGTATCACTTGATACTAAGTCATATAAAATAAGTTCTCGATAATATTATGTTTATCAATAGTTGAAGAAATCAAATGAAAAGTATTCTATTTTTACGTTTTAAATGAAATCAACGATTATTATATAAATTCGGATCTGAATACATATACATGTTGTATATGTTATTGAATTGAATATAACTGGAACTCCCCATGAGTAACCTAAAGCATTTGAGTGCTTAAGAGGTTAATTGAAACACCTTATGCATGTAATTCTCATGCACCAATACTCCAATAAAGATACATAGAAAATGTGTACCTGGTTATTATGGCATCTCAATGTACACAGTGTACAAACATGGTACAATATGCATTTTACAAATGAAGCAAGTGTTTAAGATATCCTTGCATATAATATAAAATCAATGAGGAGGTTTGCGTGTCAACACTCCTAAAGAGTGTATGCACAAACATTGTTGGTCAAAGTGGAAGGGAGTACGAGAATGTATATTTATAATGCTAAAAAAGATAGTATGGACTAAAATAGTCGATTTAAATGTGGTATAATCGACTTACTAATGAGCTCAGCAAAGAGAGAAATACATAAATTGTAGTGAATCCATTTGTTTTCATTAAAAGAACAATATGAGGTTTATGAGTATTCTAATATATGTTGATGATATCATTGAATCTCCTGAAAAGATAAAAACGAACTCAATTATTAAATGAAGAATTTGCAAATTAAAGATGGTATTGCAAATATGTGGCTTGATATGTAGAATAAGCATTTGTATTATTATTATCCATCAATCATAATACATCTAGAAAATGGTGGACATTTTCATACGCACAAAGCTTATGGTATACGTACATTTTATGATGTCCAAGTAGTTGGTATAGAAAATGACTCTTATCATCTCCTATCAAAGAAGTAAGGATCATTGGTCCAGAAGTACCATAGTTAAATACGAATTATATATCTTGCTAGTATTTATACACACACATGTCATGAAATTCATTGACAAGATATAACTCGTGTATAGTGAGGAGATAATGTAACGGGTAAAACATATATTTTTATACCCTTAAGGTACAAAAGATATGGATTCATATGTTACTAACCCATCAACAAGTCTGGTTAGTTTTGTAAGTGCAGGGAATGTAACAAAACATATTCATGGATCTTATGGTATCTACTTACAAGTGAAGGCAATTAAAATTTCACATGAAGATCATACATCAATGCTCATTGAAGGATTTGACATTAATGGATCAAGCAAAATACCAAGCTGCACATAAATGGATTACGAAGTTTGAGCAAGTTTCAAAGAAGCCGGGCCTGAGTCACTTATAGGATACATGTAAAAATGAGGGGGAAGATTATACAAGTTGCACTCTTTTTCCCTTAACTAAGTTTTATCTCAATGAGTTTTCTTAGTAAGGTTTTTAATGAGGCAACATACCTGAGGTTTTGTCCCATTAGGTTTTCCTAGCAAGGTTTTCCTAGCAAGGTTTTTAACGAGGCAACACCACCAAACGTATAATACATTGTTTTCTTTTAGCACGTGGATAGTCAAGAGGGAGTATTATAAATAAACTATATTATGGTGACTATCCACATTCTAACTCCCGTCTCTTCGTGTCCTTTGTATTAATGTAAGAACACTATATATAGAAGTTCTTTATATTTCATGTTTACATCTCAATGAATACAAATTCCATATTCTATATTTCTCTCTACAATACATATAATCTTTGTTCTTATATGTATGTTAGTTGCTAGTAGGTCGTTGTTTCACAACAATATATATATTTTATTCTTTGGTGGCTAGAAGTGTTGTAAAAAAAAACATGAACAGCAGGATTAGGATTATTATTATATATATCAAATGCTATCATGGGTTTGCGCTAGTGTATTTTTAGGGGTTTTAGTTTCAGCACTTGGGTTTTACTTTTTTGTTCTATTACCACTCAATTAAAAAAAATGAGAACCTTTCACACAGCTACACGTATTCTTACAATGACTTCATCATTTTGTATATTTATTTATTATTATTATTATTATTATTATTATTATTATTATTATTATTATTATTGTTGTTGGAGCTGTTTATACTATTATTATATGTTTTTTACTTTTTAGTTTACAGAAGATTTAGTTAACGACTTATAGGTGTACGTTATTATATGTTTTTTACTTTTTAGTTTATAGAAGTTTTAATTAACGACTTATAGGTGTACATTCAAATTTATTCCACAATATATTAATTCTAAAGAATAAATAATAAAATATTTTTAATAAATGAATATATTTTTGCTTCTTTCTTAAGTTTATAAACTATAAAACCAAAAGTTTTATAAATTATCAAACCAAAAGTTTTATAAAAGATATAATTCCTTTACGCTAAAATTATTTTAGGTACAAATTCGTAAGTAAAACTCAATGTTTTTTCTCAAATTATTATCTTTAATTAAATGCTATTTAATATTTAAAGATGTTTTGCCTTCTTTCAATTCAGAAGTATTGTAGCATTGTTTTTTTTTTCAATTGCTATAGCGATTAGCAAGTATTGTTATCATAAAGAAGCGAAACGTTATCAATCGAATTCACGCCGCGAAGTGCGGGATAATTTTCTAGTTATTATTATATGGGAACGCCACTTTTTGAATCATCCATACATCAGCCATATGCTCCTTGGAACGCACAAAACAATATGATGATTGGATGAAAATAATTGGCAACAATTATTCTTACGTGAATTAGTGGGCCGCCAACATTGAATTAGTGGGCCGTAAAAAGGTGAAAGGAGGCATATTCGAAACATTGGTGGTGGACGGAGGATTAAGTGGGCTGGACCACGATCAAGATTTAAGTCCGGGTTTGCATTTTATTAGTATTCAGTTTTATAGACTTTGTGTTTTTTTAACTTGATACTATGATTTGTTATTTATTTGAGATTTGTTTCTTGTTCTTGGTTATGGTTCTTGGCTAGACTTTTTAAACTACCTAGGTTAAGATGAATATTTAATAAAGTTTAGATTTTTATTCGTTTATTAGTGCATATGCATATCTAGTTTTGATTATTGATTGTTTATTCGTTTCACATGCACCTTGGTGAATGTCTTTCATAGGATAGGTTTGTGTTCATTGTTGGAGTCTTTGCGGGTTCAGGTAGTCTTTGGGTGAATCGACCAATAACCCTAGAAACGGTAAATAAAATATATTTAGAACTTGATATTCTGTTAATCTTGTCACTGAGAGGCTCGAGGTTATTAATAGGTCTCGGTTTGATATATAGCTTGGATTAGGTTTTGAGAGAAATCGGTCTTAGTTCCCTAATCTTATTCATGTCTATTAAACTAAATTAAAATCCATAGTTGCCTTAGACTTTCACGCTGAGAGGTAGATTGTCAGATTAAGGCACTTTTAAAGAAGTTAGAGGACTGAGAGGAAGTCTAACCAACCGGTAGTCAAAACAGCTCTCTGTAGAGTCTCATAAGTTTCTTCCTAAGAAGGGTCAGGAGGTCTTAGTAGGGATTTCTTAGGGTTTAGCACACATAGATCCCGGTTTCATATGACTTTAATTTCGAATAGAAATCCATTCCTAGTTAAATAGGATTCTAGCCTAGGTAGCCTTCATCACCACTGAGTTAAAACCTTCCTCCAAATTCGCGTCTAGTTAATTTAGTTAATTAGTTTAATTTTAATTGCAAATATAGGATTTTTAGAAACCCCCCTCAATTATTAAAACAGTTAGAGTCCGTGTAAGTCTAAGTCTAGATAGAGTCGTAAACGTAATTAGAGAGTCTCGTGGGTTCGCTCCTCGGACTTACTTAGGCTATACTGCATTGGTCGGTACACTTGCCGGTTGTGTGGTCTAGGTTTTAGAGAGTCTTAGTTTATAAATTTAAACTTAGCGTGTCTATTTTAGGTTAAAATTAGTTAGTTTTAATTGACCACTTTTAGCACATCAACCCTTTAAAGGACTGAAAACATTTATTATAACATATGACACATTTATTCACAATCATCACCAAGATTAATAAATCTTATTCTTTCATTTAATATAACATATGACACATTTATATCTCATTTCTTGTTCAATCATTCAATCATCATAAATCATCAAACACATGCATCTTAACCATCATTCAAAAACATGCAACAACTTAAAAATTCACCAACATGACTAGTATATTTTCGGCCATATATATGAACATATACTAACATTATTTCAAATCATAAATCAAGATTCCTTCATTCCTTTATATCTATAACTGTATACGTTTGTCGACTTCGTCTTGTATCGAGTCTTGCATTACACATGGCACAAAGTTCAAGAAATCAAGTCAAGAAGCTGATTTCGCTTGAAACTACTTAATTTCGCTTGAACTGCTTATTTTGCTTGAGTGTGTAATATCGCTTGAGTTGTGATTTCGCTTGTAATGTGATTTCGCTTGAGTCTTGTTCAAACGAAATCAGAAGTCTATAAATAGATGATAGGTTGTGTCATTTGGAGCGGAATTAGAGAAGAGTGTTTCCGACGACGAAGCTCTGTCGAAGTGTCGTCTAGCTGTAAAACTATTCCAGCTCAATATAAACGACAGTTAAAGTGAATATCTTGCTGAATAAACTTATTATGTCTGTTTCCGCCTTTCATTTTGAGTAGAACGCCTCTGATCGACTCGTCTCGGGTTCGACAACGATCCTACATGTGGTATCAAAGCTCAGGAGGAGGAGTTCTGCAGATTTCAGCTTGATTTCATCTCTTTTTCTTACTTCTACACCTTTTTTTATCAATTGAACAAGTTTTAACGGTTAAAATGGTATGAAGTTTTTACAACATAAGCGAAATTGTGTTTTAACAAACCCTTGAGAATATTAGATCAAAATTCAAAGCAAAAGTGACAATAATGGGCAAAACAGTTAATTTCACTTGAACGAGATATCAGTTTCCGCTTGAAATTTTGTGATAATTTCAAGCGAAATAAATGATTTCACTTAAAAATCTGTTTCCGCTTGAAAAGTTAGTGCAGTTTCAAGCGAAATAAGTGATTTCGCATGAAATACATCTATTTTCGCTTGAAAGTGCTGATTTCGCTTGAAATCTTATTTCACTTGAAAGAGTTGATTCCGTTTGAAGTTGTTGTGCATGTAATTTCGCTTGGAGTTGTCTGTTTTGTGAAAAAGTTTACCGAATCATGAGTGAAGAATTTTATAACGCATTTGCAACATCCCCGACTACTCCAGCTACCATTGCTCAAAACATGAATTTGGAAAATGAAACTGGAGCTACGCAAAAACCCCCGAAGCTAATGAGCATTGAGGAGTATTACGGTTGGAAAGATCGGTTTGAAAACTGGGTTCAAGCAAATCATTTGAGATAATGGGAGTGTATTTTGAAAAAAATATGTACTACCACGTACTGATTTGCAAGTTGAAAAAGAAATCTCTAAATTCACTAATAAAGAATGAGACATGTACAGAGCTGAAAAGATGATGATTAGTCTACTTCAGCAAGTGATTAAAGAAGACATCTTTGTATTACTTCAACATGACAAAACTTCAAAATCAATTTGGGATGCTCTTAAAATCAAATTTGAGGGAAGTGAGAAGATGATCAAAAGTAAAAAGGCATTGCTTAAAAAGGAATTTAATCTATTCACAAGTCTGCCAGGGGAAGATACAAAGAAGTTGACTGAAAGATACTGCCACTTAGTGCGTTCTATGTCGTTGTTAAGCATAACCAAAGAACGAGAGGAATGTGTTGACAAATTAGCTGATGCTCTACCTCAGAAAGAGTGGGGTACATTTTTGATGATCTTAAAGAATACTGGAGAATATGATGGTTTGACAATTTCTCAATTCATTGAGAAGATTGAATGTCAAGATCTTGAACAGCAAAAGATTGCGAGGATGAATAATCCGAGTGGTCAACAAGATGTGAAAATGTATTACAAAGGCAGTGTTCAAGAAGTTGAAATGAGTCCGAAAATTCAAACTGCTTTTAGTGCTGGGAACTCATCTGGAAATGCTGATCAAAGTTCAAACACTAGCAGTGGATTCTCTTCATATCCAAGTGTTAATCCAAAGAGTTCAACTTCAAGTTTTCATTCTCAAAGCTCAAAAGGTGGAAATGGTTGTGTGATACAGTGCAACATTGCATTGAATCTTCCAGATGGTCAAAGTTTTTCTGAAGAAATTGCAAAAGATCACATGGCGTTGCTTGCAACTGTGTTACAATCCTATGAAGGTTTGGTTGCAGGGAGGATCGGAAATCCTATGCTGACGAAAGAGGATTACGATCAGATAGACGCTGAAGAGATGGAGCTCATGGACATCAAATGGTGCTTAGCTAGTGTCTTAAGAAGAGCTGAAAAGTTCAAAATGATTACAGGAAGAATGATTTCTTGGATGCACATGTTTCTACTTTGGGTTTTGATAAATCTAAAGTTACTTGTTTTCGATGCAGGGAGAAAGGTCATTTCAAAAGAGAATGTAAAAATCAGGAAGTGAATAGAGCAAAGAATCCTTTTGGAAAAGATGATTACTATCGAAAAGCCATATATCAACAGGTTACTCATCAACCACATCAACAAAAAGATTCACAAACTGCTCATGGGAAAATGATCGAAGATGCAAATAAGAAAGCTTATTTTGGTATCATTGATCAAGATGATGAGAAAATGGCTCCAGGATTTAGCTGGGATAGGTTTGTGGATGAGAATGGAGAATTTAAAGCTTTCATTGCAAAGATAGTTCAAGAACCTGATTTGTATACAGAATGGATGAAAGCGATTGGTGTTCATGAGAAGAATCAAGAAGAAGAATCTATTTCATCTGATGAAAGTTCAGAAGAAACAATTGTTTTTTATCAAACATCATCTGATTCTGGTTCTTCAGATGATAATATTGAGAAAACAATCGATTTTTATCAAACACCAACTGATGACAGTGGTGATGATGAGGAAGAAAGACATATTAATGTTGCAAAAACTCATCTATCTCCTGAAAGCTTTCAATTTTATTTTGCAGATCGCTTGGAGAAGCTGAAGGAAAGACGAGCAGCAAAAGAACAAAAGAAAATGAAGTGTGAAATTGTTGATAAAAACGAAGAGACTGTTCAAAATGAAGAAGTTAAAGCCCCGAGAAGGTGATTGAAGCTGAACCAGTGATTGAGGTTGAGAAGGTCATCGAGGTGGAAAAGATTGTGGAAGTTATCAAGCCTTGCTTAAAGTGTTTAGAATTTTGCAAGCAATGTGCAGAAAAAGATGAGAAACTGAGTGAGCAAGAAAAGATGAAAGAACAATTATTGTTCAATCTCAACTACTTGAAAGAATCTTACGATGTGTTGAATCGAACGGTGACTGGTTTACAAAAGACTAATTCAGAAAGAGAAGATGCGTTGACCATGATGAATGCGGTGATGATGGTAAAGCAGAAGGCCATTAATCATTACATTGAGGAATGTGCAAAGTTGCAGCGGGAGTTGGAAAACGAAAAGATAGAAAATGAAAGAATCAGACGTTTATTACAGAGTTATTCTAGTTCTGATTATCTCATTGATCGAATTTATCCAACTGTTGCAGGTTTTGAAGCATTTAAAGATGAGAAGCCAAAGAAGAAGGATACTGGTAAGAAACAGAGTGTTAATTATAACAAGTGTCCGCCTCCGATTTGGGAAGGATATTCTCCTAGAAAACCGAATGAGGAGCAAGTCGAAAAAGCAGTCAATATAAAGTTAAAGTCCGATATAACCGATGAATTACCAGAAAACATTGACGTCGTTTTTACATCGTCTGACACTGATCATGAGTCCGAGTTAATAAAAAAGATGGTCGATCAGGTGTTGGATAAAGATGAGGAATCTAAGTCAAAGTCTGAGCCAGGATATTCAAGTTCATCCGTCAAAAGTTCGAGTTCGTCGGTCAACAGTTCAAAGTCGTCGGTTAAACGGGTTTACAATAAAGAGTTTCTTTTATCAGAATCTAATTTGAATGACGAATCAGTCAAAATGTCATATACTTTGAAGGATTCAGACAAATTATATTCTGATGAGGAATTTCCAATAAGAAGTGTTAATTTTGAAATGATCAAAAAGGTTTTCAAACTAACAGAAATTAATATTTCTGAAATAAAAGATGTAAATTTTAATGAAAAACCTAAAAAGTACACTTCAAGAGTTCAACAATGTTTAAACAAGAAAAAAAGGTTACGGTTCTGGTTTTCAAAAGAAATCCAACCATAACAGTAATTTCAAAAAGAAAGGTCTTTGATTTATTCCACTAGAAAATTATAAAAATAAAAAATATGTTCAAGATTTTAAATCAAAAATGATATTTGTTGCAGGAACAAGCTGTGAAGAAGAATCAAAAAGCTCATTCTGGAAACAATCGAATAGAGAATTTCTTGCCAAGAAGCAAGAGAATGGGAAGAATGGAGCAAATCAAAGAAAGGAGACAAGAACCTGTTACAAATGCAATGAAGCTGGTCATATTGCATGGAACTGTCCTCAAGCTACAAAAATAAAACAGGAAGTCTGTTGGTGCACTTGTGTCTGTACTTTGTCTGTATTTCGTCATGATACAAAACGATGTCTTTAATGTAAGGTTGATGTAAGTTTGACCAAGTCAACCATCCTCCTGGTTTGACTTGACCAAACAGTAAACATTGGTTGTAAGATATGTGGGTCGTAGGATGTGTCATCGAAGGATTGTTTTATACCCTTCGATGATGAGCTCGAAAGATATCCCACGAAGGATAGACCACGAAGGATATCATCCTTCGTGGTGTATGTGATCTTTCGATGGGTTTTCAGATCGACAGATGATCTTTCGATCAGTCTGTCTGATCCTTCGACCAGACGATCTGTATCGGGTATAAATACCCGGGTGTTGTGTTCACTTTAGTAAGAAGAAGACAGAGAGAGATAAGTGAGAGCACACACACGAGAGAACTTTGAGAGTTTGCAGAATACATCTGTGAACATTGAGCTTGTAACCGGACCCTTCATTCGTATTAATACAAGTGGTGTTAATCGGTGAATGTTGTGTGTTGTGTTTTGTCGTCTTCTATCTCGGTTTGCATGCTAGCTTGGATTCCGCACTCGCTAGTGTGTTAGAAATAACAAGGATAAGGTTTAATCTCATCTCCGAGAGGGACCTACAAGTGGTATCAGAGCCTTGGCTCTTCTCCTTGTTAAAACCGAGGTGTTCTTGGGTGTTTTTCGGGTTTTGAAAAGTTGTATTTTTCTGAAAAACTTTGTTTTATCGGGTTTAAATCTTGTTCGGAAGTTTGTAGTTTTACCGGAAAACCCGTTGTGTTCATAATATCTTCAAGTGTTCTTCAAAGTTTACATCTTTTGATCTTGTTTAGGTTATTTTCGAAAGTTGTTGGTGTATTGGATAGGGTGAGCTGATTAAAATAATCAAACCAAAATCTGTTTTTGCAGAAAATCATGGTCTGACCATACTTTCTGCCGAAAGATTTACCAACCCATCACCTTTTTCACCAACCTGTCACCCGTTGTCAACCGTGTCAGAGCTGTTCGAAAGATATCCTTCGAAGTCGAAAGATCATCTTTCGACCAAAGGAGGTTCGACAGATAGTCATCCTTCGAGCATCCTTCGAAGTGTGAGACTTATCTTTCGGTCCAAGGAATATTTTCGAAACATATATCTTTCGGTCTACAGTTCATTTTCGAAAGATAAGGATCCTTCGATTGGAGAATCTTTCGAAAACATTGTTCGAAACTCAACAGTGATCTTTCGAACACTGTTGATCCTTCGAACAGGTGTTGATCTTTCGATCCTTGTTTGTTTAAGTCTAACAGTTTATGTTTTTCAGGTCTTTCGACCAAGGATCTTTCGGCTGGTTGTTATCATTTGAAATTAACATAGTTTGTGAAAATTAAATTTTTAAATAGAAAACTTGTTTTCATTTTTAAATCATTTTTCACTTAATATATTAATTGTCATAAAATGGGAACAAACGGTCAGTGGGATCCAACCGCATGGACTCAAATAACTTCGACTCCACAATCATCAGCTATGCAATCTACGCAATCTACGTCAGATTTCGACAAAAATGCATGGATGCGAGCTATTGCCCCACCTCAAGCTGCAATGATAACTGCAAATCAATGGGCTTTGGTCACAAATCAAAGCAACAGCATTCAATCTATGATGCAGAATGACAGTGAAACTGGTACAAGCACAAAACCGCCAAAGTTAAATCACATCAATGATTGGGGATGGTGGAAAGAAAGGCTGAGAACTTATGTTCAGGGACAAGGTCAAGATCTATGGATGTGCTTCTTCACAGCTTTTGAAAATGAGTTGGAAGTTGCAGGATCTAATCCACAAACTTACAGCACTTTGTCTGAAGAAGATAAGAAGAAGTTTGAGTTAGAAAAGAAAGCATTCATGATTCTCACACAAGCTCTTCACAAAGACATTTACCACCAGTTTGTTTACTGCACGACTACTAAAAGCTTGTGGGATATGCTCACGTTACGGTGTGAAGGAAATGCTCAATCTAGAAAGATCAAACAAGAATTACTGAAGAAAGAGTTTGAAGGATTTACGTGTTTGGAGAATGAGACTTTGGCAGACTTATCTACAAGGTTCCATCACTTGTTGAGCGAAATGTTTGCTTTTAAAGTCACTGCCACTCCACAAGAATTGGTGAAGAGATTCGCTGATAGCTTACTAGAAAAGTGGAGCAGTTATCTTGAAATTCTCAAAGAAAATGGTGTTTTAGAAACAATCA
This sequence comes from Helianthus tuberosus, assembly GCA_030545235.1. Classification (NCBI taxonomy): domain Eukaryota; kingdom Viridiplantae; phylum Streptophyta; class Magnoliopsida; order Asterales; family Asteraceae; genus Helianthus; species Helianthus tuberosus. Next base: position 93,253,986 of record CM060372.1, read on the forward strand.
CCGTTTATGATTTAATTCAAAGATTGGAGAATAAGGATGTAGAAGAAAAGCTGAAGGCAAAAAGAACACAAACTCCTCAAAATCCAGAAATGTACTTTGGGATTGCAGGAGGTATCAGTGGAGAAAGACCAGCTTCTCAACACGCGAAGCTTCAAACAGCTTTCGTTTCTAACACCGGACCTTCAACAACAGATCAGTTTGATCCTTCAGCCTACACGATGTTTTCAAGACCGAATGTGCAACCGACAGCTCAGCAGCAACAACCGCAACAGCAAGGGTTTTATGGAAGCTCTTCAAACTTTCAAGCCACTTCCAATCCTAACACAGTCAGATTAGACACTTCCAACTTTTCCAAAGTCAGTGTCGAAGTAGCCAAGGAGCATATGCAGATGTTGAATACCTTGGTTAGTGCTTACAGTGGATTGATCGCAGGTCAGATTGGAAATATCAATCTAACCAATGAAGATTATCAGCAAGTGGATAAAGAAGAGTTTGAAATGATGGATATCAAATGGGCTCTTGCTAGTGCAATTCGAAGAGCAAAGGAGTTTATGGAAAGGACGGGGAGAACCAACTTGGAGAACAAGAAAGACACCAAGTATGGGTTCGACAAGCAAGCTGTCAAGTGCTTTAACTGTGGCGAACGGGGTCATTTCAAAAGGGAATGCACAAGACCAGCTCAGCATGGAAATCAAAATCCGTTCAGAAATCAAGGCAACCAGCAGAACCAGAACGGGAACAATGTTCGAACCTTGATACCTGTCAACAACCAAGGCCAAGCAGGGTCATCAAATGCCAACCGGGGGCTGGTGGTTCAAATAGATGAGGGTTGTGATTGGTCGCTTCAGCTTGGAGAAGGAGGAAATGGTGGAACAGCATGTTTTGCTGAAGTCGTAAAGGATTTAAAGCACGCCAGTGGTGGAGAATCTTCCACCAATGGTGTTGCATCTTCTGGAGATGAAGACAGTTCTGGTTATAGTGGAAGCTCAGATGAAGAATCCTCCACTTCAGGAAATGATCATGTGGATGAGACATCAAGTGCATCAGTCGATGCAGATATTGATGAGCTTTTGGAAGAAGCTGCAGCAGGAACTGAAAGAAGATCTAATTTGATGGATCAAGCTGCTTACTCTTCGTCTTCTCTCCATTCAGCCTTTATGGCTAATGTCGACAGTTCATCAGGTCAGGTATGTGTCGATGAACCCACTGTAGTTAGCTGTGAAAATTGTGATAGTTTAAATGTTAAATATGCTGAACAGGAAAGTCAGTTTGAAATCCTATCCAAACACAATCAAGAATTGATTGTAGATCTTTCTAAAGCAGCTGAAGCTAACGTGTTTTTAACCATAAATGAAAAGGAATTTAAAACAACAATTGCGTCATTAAGACATGATGTTTCAGAATTACAAAAAGCTGTTTTGCGAAAACAACATGCTAACAATGATCTTATAGACACAATTGAAAAGCAGATGGTAGAATTGGCAACCGCTCGATGTGAATGTGAAACAATCAAGCAGAAATTGGAAAGTTATTCCAATTCCCGCTATGTATTGGATCACATTATTAATGTTCAAAAGAAAAAGGGGGATAAGAAGTGTATGGGATTCAAATCATGTCCTCCCCCAATGAATCACAATTACTCCAAATTGCCTGATGACGAGGATATGCCCCGTTTTGAACCTACTGTGCCACTCGGTCTAGATGACTTTGCAGCAGGCCTCGGGTTCACAACTGGTACATCATCCTCGGGTCAATCTGAAACTGAATCTGAATCTGAGAATGTGACAGATTCATCATGTGTTAAGGAACAGAGTCCTCCCATTGTTGAGGATGCTGATTCTTCGGATGATGAATCTGAAGTGATTGTGAAACAACAGTCTAACTCGGTTACAACAGATATTCCAATCGAGAATCACATCCTGTGTGATCCACCAGTGAAACCGAGTAAGACTGAAATGTCAAAACCAATGGAGTCCCTTGTATCTAGCAGTGAAGAGAATAACTTGTTGTACACGCTCAAAGGAGATAGCAAAATCTACTCTAACAAAGATTTTCCAATTAAAAATGTAAATCAAGATTTAATTGAGCAAATTTTTGAAGGATGCACTGATAAGTTTTTGGGGAACAAAAGTGGCAAAGTTACTGTCACTCAATGTGATCCAATTCCGTGTGAACAAATTAGAAAACAGTACGGAAACCAAAAACTACAAGTTGAGCGAAAACAACAAGTCAATTCCGGAAAAGGTAAGGTACAGGGAAAGAAGGCTCAGAACAAGAATTTTCAAGCACCTAAGGTTCAACAACAATGGGTGCAAAACAAAAGAGCTCCTGTTAAGAAAAGAGAACCGAAAGTGAACTTTGTTGGATCCACGGGTTCAGATAAAATTGAAACATTTCAGGATAAATCTAACATTGATTTTGTAAAACAAGTTAGAATTTTAAAACGAAATGATCAGAATAACTACACCCAACACACCAACGGAGGTGATTTAGGTCCAAGCACGTCTAGATCACAAAGTTCATTGTCTGGTTCTCCGTCTGATCATCAACATGTTTCTCCGAGGTTTGTAGAGCGGAGAATGTGTTTTGAGTGTGGCACAATTGGGCATATTGTAAGATACTGCCCATACCTGCAAAAGTTGAAGGCAAAAACAAGTGCTCCCCAAGAAACCAATTACCAAAAACGATCATTTTCCCCGAAACAAGACCCACGTGTCTTGAAAGAAAGGGAAAAGAAGTTAAAACAAAAGAATCAAAAGGTAATTGAAAAGGCCTTAAAATCAGAGGTCAAAGAAGAAAAACCTGTTCAAGCAAAACCTAAAACTGTAAAACCAGTAAATGCTAAAACAATTAATACAAATACTGGTAAAGGACAAACAGCTTGGAAACAAAAACAGGTAATTCAGTCAGGGGGAGCACCACAGGTTCTTTTTCCTAATCATCAAGTGATTGAAATCACTTTTCTTGATGATCAAGGACGACCCAAGTCCACAAAGGCTTGGGTCCCCCTCTCCGACTAATCTCTGAGTGAGTGTGTAGGATATTCCAGGAGGAACTTTCGATAGTCGTAAGATTGTTGATAGTGGAGCATCCTTGCACAAAATAGGCGACAGAAGAAATTGTTGCCTTTGATGGAGAGGAAGAGAAAAGGGAAAAAGAAATGTCTGATGAAAGAAATTGGAGGCTTCGACAAAATGAAAATCATTTCAAAATGTGAATGTTCAAGGCTTTGATCGGGTCCCCAGGATAGATTCAAATCAAAATGTACGCACCTGCAACACGTCTGAAGTTCAACAATCTACAAGATGAACGTGCAGTGTACATTTCTTCGTGGTGTGATTGAAGAAAATGTGTTTGTTGAACAAACCATCCAGGTGTGCGGATGCCTTGGCATGGATTGAACAACCGCACACTACTTCTGAAAGAGAAAGACAAAGACCTTCGCTGGTGCAATGTGGAAGACCAGCCGGACCCGGAGGTTTATGATCTTGTTGCTGTGTAGGGATTTCAGTAGCTACAAATCGACCTTGAAATCCACACCGGGTGGATATTCAGTTTGGGAGAGCACTCAGATTCCTTGCAATGCACGATGCAGTTGCAGGATACGGTTTTAAATTTCTAATCTCTCCTATACTTGTCGATATTTAAGCTGCTTTGTGATTTATTATCTCGTTCAGCACTCTTTGGCCAGACAATGTTGTCATGGTCCGCACCGCTTACCGACATGCCAACTGATTTTTCCAAAATTCGCTAAATCATTTCTGATTACAACTTAATTTTGGTAAACGGCATTGAGGTAAAACATGAGTTAACCGACATCGGAAAATCATTTTTTTTTGTAAATACCTTTGTGTTTAAATTTGTCATAGTTTGTTGATTTTAGGGGGAGTAAATTCAAAATTTGAAAATCCAAAAACATCGAAAAATTTCAAAAACACAAAAACAATAGAAAAGCAAAAATGAGTTTCCTGGCGAGCAAAAGAGAAAATGATAGTACATCAGTGGTCTGTCCAAACCTCTTTAAACCTTAAATGAAAAACGATAAGCAGCTCTATATAAGATGTATCGGTAGGCTCACAATCATTTTAAAGTGTGCAGGGTGATATAAACTTAAATCGACTGAGGACTGGGTGGGAACCATTCATTGGCATATGGTCTTAGTACCGAAATTTCGTTTGAGAGATTGCCGAGGTTCTGAGATATTCGGTCTTTATGCTGCTTATCATCTGGGTATCATGGTTGTATCTTTTACCGGAAAAAAATTAACGGGGACGCAAGTCTAGATCTTCCATGATACTATACATACGTGTACATATTGCATACGACCTGAATAAGTGATCAACAATCACATGTCCAAACAAATAAGTGATAAAATATCACATTCATCCGGGTGTCAAGTTCGTCTCTCTGCTGTACGAAAGTACTGACCTGTTCACGGACTTGCTCCTGTGCCCTCATGCATTGAAAATCAAGTTCCTCATTAATAAGTGATTCTATCACATAGGGCTTGTTTTCAAATCAAATAAGTGAGAATCTCACATCATATACGGTCAAACAGATGATAATCGGTATACTCACCGGTAAGATGAATCCTCGTGCATACCTTGATACGGGAATGTGTCGTGATGTGGATGAACACCGGTCGGTAAGTATAAATTATACCTTAACGTATCCCCTCGCCATGATTACAAATGATAAGCTGAGCTTAAGTGGACAACAATACCGATAATTGTTATAGGATGCTTATCTTAATGTTAACTAAAAGAACAACAAGGGCGTTTTGGCATGACCGTACACTGATATGATTCTCTTACCCTCGAAACTCGCAAAAAGAATGTCTGTAAATATTTATTTAATGTTTCCTGTTTATGCATCTTTGTATATATTTATTTATTGCTTTCCATCTTTACATTTGAAAAATGAAAATTTCAAAAAGATTTTAGGTGTGTTTTAATATAAACTTTATAAAATCCAAAAAGATTTTGCTTCTAGTTTATTTTTGATTGACTGATGTTGGAACTCGAGTCTATCCTTCCCAAGATCCTGATTATAAGCTGGAAAACAATTGCATCTTCATAAACAGTCGAAGTTAACGAGTTTTGAAAGTTAAAGGATTAAAATGAATATTTTTCTAAACTTTCAAACTACTGTCGGTTGGTGGTTGATTGAGATTTGATCTCATATGTGTCGTTAGTTTAAATGTTAACTATATTCCAAGCGGTTGTTCTCATTATGCGTTTAGCTTTCTTGCATGTGCAGATGCTAAAGGCGAGGAGAACATGTTCGATGAAAAGCTTTGGAATGAAGACACGAAGTGGAGGCACTCAAAGGATAAAATGATCGAGTTGCCGCTGTCCCTTCATCAACACCACAAGGATCTGAAGAATTGGCAAGTCAAAAGATTCACGAGCATGACTCAATGGAGAGTTCAATCTAAGGGGGAGTTTATTGACACACTACCTAAGTTAAATGGGGAGTTTGTTGATACACTTTCTACTTACGTCGCGTGAAGACTTTGAAGATCCTCCGACATGAAAGACATAGAAGACGAACCATCACGAGTAGCGTCCAAGGGGGAGTTTGTTGATGCACTTTGTGTGGACGCGACTCGGCTCGGTTCGACTCGGCCTTGAAGAATTGAAGACACGAAGATCGAGACAAAGCTACAGCCAAGGGGGAGTTTGTTGGTGCACTTGTGTCTGTACTTTGTCTGTATTTCGTCATGATACAAAACGATGTCTTTAATGTAAGGTTGATGTAAGTTTGACCAAGTCAACCATCCTCCTGGTTTGACTTGACCAAACAGTAAACATTGGTTGTAAGATATGTGGGTCGTAGGATGTGTCATCGAAGGATTGTTTTATACCCTTTGATGATGAGCTCGAAAGATATCCCACGAAGGATAGACCACGAAGGATATCATCCTTCGTGGTGTATGTGATCTTTCGATGGGTTTTCAGATCGACAGATGATCTTTCGATCAGTCTGTCTGATCCTTCGACCAGACGATCTGTATCGGGTATAAATACCCGGGTGTTGTGTTCACTTTAGTAAGAAGAAGACAGAGAGAGATAAGTGAGAGCACACACACGAGAGAACTTTGAGAGTTTGCAGAATACATCTGTGAACATTGAGCTTGTAACCGGACCCTTCATTCGTATTAATACAAGTGGTGTTAATCGGTGAATGTTGTGTGTTGTGTTTTGTCGTCTTCTATCTCGGTTTGCATGCTAGCTTGGATTCCGCACTCGCTAGTGTGTTAGAAATAACAAGGATAAGGTTTAATCTCATCTCCGAGAGGGACCTACAAAGTCTCTAAAAAACTCAAAGAAAAAGTTGTTGAGAAAAATGAACCACCAACTGAGAAATTCACAATTTTTGAAAATTCAACATATGAAGTTGGTGAGTGTTCAAAGACACATTTTGACAAGAAGAGAGCTAAGAATGACAATCAACTATAGGTTGTTAAGAAAGTTCATAAGGATGATGTTAAATCTGGCGATGAATCTGATTCCACAAAGTCAGACGAGCCACAAGTTGAGTTAAAAGATGAAAACTCAGTACCTCCAATGGATGATGTTAATTTTCCACCATTGAGGGCTGAGAATTTTAGATCAAAAGTTGGAAAGGTTGAGATCTCGAATCAGTTCTATTCTGAAAAGAAAGAATTTGATGTCGAGAAAGCATTTAATGGGAATGTTAAAAAGATTTTTGGGAAAATGGTCGAGGGTAAGGTCAAAGGGGTAAAAGAATTTTATGAAACAAAGAAGGCAACATACACCCTGACTGAAAGTGAACTTGATAAGCTTACATCCAAGCTTGCTGAGGCTTGGATGTCTGTGTTTAATATGTAAAAATCTGGACTTGCCGGAGCTCCCAGGTTGGTAAGTGTGGAGCAGGAATCCGCATCTTTCTTGAGAAATTCACGAAAGTGATTTCGACTTACAAGTGGTAAATCAGTGACATTAAGTTGTACTTGATTTGCTACAAATGATTGAGAAAAACAATATGATGAACCCCTAACCTACATGTGGTTTATGAAAATCAACAAAACTTATTTTCCGGAAAAACCATTTGATTAAAACAAACTTAAGTGTTTTGAAATCACAATGGGAAAATAGTTTGTTGTGAGGGGGAGTTCTGATTGTTTATACCAAGTGGATGGCGATTTGAAGTGATTTGATATCAGTTGTCACTTTACTTGTATAGTTTGTTTTCAAATTTCCTAAAATGTGTTTGCATTTTAGGGGGAGTAAAAATTTCAGTAAATCCAAAAACATTTGAAAATTTGAAAAAGACAAAAACATGATAAAAATCAAAATGAGTTCTTATGTCAGAGAAGAGGAAATGATAGTACATTAGTAGATAGTTACAGTATGCTAAAGAAATGTTTTGATTAAATAGCATTAAACGATCGCACTGATGATATGCCGATAGGTTTTTACACATTTAGTAAACTTTTTCGGGATATAAACTTAAATTCAAACTTGCTTATTTCGTGGGGAACACTACTTGGATATATAGGTAACCCCTGAAATCTTGTTTGAAAGGTCCCTCTTTCTGAGATACTAGGTCTTTATGCTCAGTGATATCCGGGGTATTATCCCGAGACTTCTGATTTTGCGGAAGCGATGGCCTAGTCCCCGGAGAATACTTTACTACTTGCTTGAAATATAGCGCCAGCCTTAGCATAAAATGATAAGACAATAAAATTGCTAATCAATGATGTTGTAAAAAAGATCCTCTAAAGGGGACCCACCAAAAGTCGAGCCGTCATCTCTCTGCTGAACGGAAGTTCTGATCTGAGCTCTCACGGTTTTCGCAATTAACCCCTTACAGATATCATATGTGGTATACTCACCTGTAAGACTGAATATTGGGATCTGGATACGGGAGTACATTCAAGAGGTGGGACACATGAATGAGTTTAAGTTCTTAATACACCTAATTCATATCCTGAATCAGTTGAAATTTGTGTGAGAATTTAAGTGGATCAGTATATCGGCAATCTAAGTGAATTGTTTAATTCTTAATGTGTAACTAAGCTCAACGGTACTTGTGATTTGTCAAAAACTGATATGATCCTCTTACACAAACTCACAAAAATATTGTCTGTAAATATTTTCTTTATTGCATTTCATTTCATTAAAAAAAATACAAAAAGATTTTCAGTGTGTTTTTGAATGAAATTTTGAAAAATTCAAAAAGATTTTCATCAACTGATGTTGGAGAGCTGATTTTCAAAATTCCAAGTGCTAAACATGATGAGCATCTGGTGAGGGGGAGTGTGTGTCTATATAAGAAATTTTTTTTAAATGGTTTACCTACAAGTGGTTCATCAGAAATTATCATTGATAATTCATTCTAGTTGAATTTGAGGGGGCATCTGGATAGATAAAGTTGTAAATTGTTAAATTTGTGAAATTTATTTCTGGGTTAAGAATGTGCAGGTTTAGCCAGGTTTCAATCCTGAACCTGAAGAAAGAGCACAGAGCCAGGTTCTGATACCTGAAAACTCTGTGATTTCAACAAGCCAGACTGCGATCCCAGCAAATTGAAAGGGGGAGTCTGAAGATATCCGAGTAGATAAGATTGTTCGAGGGGAGTCTGTTGGTGCTGATGAAGAAAGAGAGCGATCAGACTGATAAAGACTGAAGACGTTGAAGACTTGACACTTAAGACTCGTCAACATTCGAGGGGGAGTCTGTTGGTGCATACGTCTGTCGACTTCGTCTTGTATCGAGTCTTGCATTACACATGGCACAAAGTTCAAGAAATCAAGTCAAGAAGCTGATTTCGCTTGAGTGTGTAATATCGGTTGAGTTGTTATTTCGCTTGAGTCTTGTTCAAGCGAAATCAGAAGTTTATAAATAGATGATAGGTTGTGTCATTTGGAGCGGAATAAGAGAAGAGTGTTTCCGACGGCGAAGCTCTGTCGAAGTGTCGTTTTGCTGTAAAACTATTCCAGATCAATATAAACGACAGTTAAAGTGAATATCTTGCTGAATAAACTCATTATGTCTGTTTCCGCCTTTCATTTTGAGTAGAACGCCTCTGATCGACTCGTCTCGGGTCCGACAACGATCCTACAATAAAACATTTGCACATAATCTTGTTCATTCAAGCAAACATCTTACATGTATTATTGCAAACAAAATTCAAAATACAAACACTATATACACACACATACTTTAACATTTTTATTTTTATAAAAATCATTTGTTTGATTTCAAGAATAGTGAAAATCCAAGTATTCGAGAATCATGCTCACCATCATCATCATCATCATCAAGTATGTTTAAAGGAATATGAAATATTATACCTTTCAAGAGTAAAAATATGTTTGATGATTAAAATCTTGATGAAAGACAATCTTGTTCCTCCTTGACTCACCTTGAAATCAACTCTTGATCTTCGAAATAGCTCAAAACTAGCTTGGAGTGGCCATGATTTTTATGGAACAAGTTTGAAAAATGAAGGTGGGTGTTCTAATGGGGGTGTTTAGCCGAGAGTATCAAAGAGAAGAAGAAGATGAAGTTGTAAAGTGTTTGATCTTGGAATATGAAGTTTAAAGTGTGTAAGTAAAGTTTGTTATCATTAAGTTTAGTATCTTTGCAACACATGGCAATTGAGATTGTGTTGGTGGGCACATATAGCCACCACCTATCACTCTCTCACACACTTCTCTCTCTAAAATATCATACATACACATATACATGCATAACACATGTATTTAACTGGTTACTGGTATTTTATTTCGCGTTTTATATGCGTTCTAAGGTGTTTAAAATAATTTTCTATAGTTTATAAAAATAATCTCATCAAAATATTACTAAATAATATTTCGTTCACCTAAACTGGCTGTGTCATCCACGTTTCGCAGTATACGCACTGTATGGCGCAGTACGCACTTAAATTCGCAAAACAAGAACTTTAAACGTTTTAACTAATTTTTCTTCACGAATATGATTAAAAATAGGGTTTTAATCATAACGGAATACTTTTTTCGGATTTTAACGTTATCCGGACAGTCACCGACGTTCGTTTCGCATTTCGTTCGTTACGCGATAAGCGTTTAACTTATTGTTGCCAACGTAATTTTTAACAAAGTTTGACTTTATCAAACTTTCAAATACCTAGATTTAATGTCCTATTTAATAATTTAGTGCCTATATAACCATAACACATGTCGCACCATTACAATGCCAGCTCAGAATAGCAGGGTGTCACAGGTAGTATATTTATAGTGTTAAAATTAAAAATTAAAACTTATTTTTTTATTAATTCGACCGTTTGACAACAGTCATTTTGACCAAAAATCTCGAACAACGCGTATTTTGGCTCATTACTGGGTTGGTGATGGGGCTATAGAACCCCTTCTTTGGCGGGCTCGGAATGGGTGTAGGGGGTAGAGGACACTAACGAAGGTGATGTGGCCAGGGGTGGTATACCACACCCCCTGTCCTAACATAGTACTTATTGGTTTTTTATATTTCTGTTAGGCCATTCACTATAGTTTAGGTTTTTTCACTTTAAATTATAAATTAATTGTCAGCTCACTGACACATCAACACACTATACTTTCTTTCCTTCGCTTTTTATCCCTAACCCTTACTATGCTTTCACCCTTTCACTCCACATCACCCCACCCAATTAAATTTTTAATCATTGCCCATTTACATAATTTTTCTTATATAAACTAACTAGGTTATAACATCGTGAATTACACGAGTTGAATAAATGAATTTTATATATACTAAATAATAAAATAATATATTTTAAAATCTCATTTATTGCACGGGTTGAATAAATGTAATTTTATATATTAATAATAAAAAGTTAGATCTATAAGAACCATGTGTATTGTACAGGTTGAATAAATGTAATTTTATATACCAAATAATAAAAAAGTTATATCTTTAAAACCATGTGTATTACACGGATTCAATAAATATAATATTGTTTACCAAATAATAATAGAAGTTATATCTTTAAAACTCTCATGTATTACATGGGTTAAATAAATATGATTTTATATACCAAATAATAAAAAAATTATATTTAAAAAAACTAATGGATATACTTGGTACGCGATAGATATGGTGATTGTGGAGATGATTATTGAAAAGAAGATACAATGGTCAAACATTTATTCAATAAGCAAATAAGCAGCCATTGTGTATTACATGGGTTGAACAAATGTAATGTTATTTACCAAATAAAATATATATTTAAAAAAAACCCCGTGTATTACACGGTTTGAATAAATTTGATTTTATATACCAAATAATAAAAAAATATATTTTAAAAAACAAACGGATATACTTGGTACGCGATAGATATGGTGATTGCGGAGATGAATATTAAAAAGAAGATACAGTGGTCAAACATGTTATTCAAGAAGCAAAGAAACAGTCATTTGGGTGATAAAATATAGATTATATTTAAAAAAGCCCGTAATAAATCTAGTTTTATATATAAAGTAATATTGAAAGTTATATACAATTTGTTTTACAGATTATGAAATAAAATCGATATAATAATTTTGTAATAATGGAAATAAAAATAAATATTATATTATATCAATACAAAGTTTGGTTTTGGTAATAAATAATTTGGTTATTTAAAAATATTTTAAACTAACAATCAAAGGATAATATTTTATTAGAAAAATAGAAGTATTCTATTCGATATTTTAAAGTAGGATAAGATTTAATATTAATTTTTATTTATTTGGTTAATATAAGATAAAAAATAATATGATTAAATAGTTTGGAGGTTGCATGTTGATAAATCGGTTAAGTGTATTGTAATGTCATATGATTTTAGTTATATAGTTTTTGAATTATTTTTGAAAAAAATTAAGACTTTGTTATTGTTAATAAAATCAATGATTTTATATTTGTAATTTTGTTTGGTATTATTTTATGAAAAAATGCATATTATGTATATAATTATAATATGTCTTAAGTTATTGATGCCATCCAAAATGTTATTCGATTTTATGTCTAGCATTATATATATTATGGTAAAAGTTTAAAGTTTATTAGAGATAGTTACATCATCGAAAAGAATAAAAGTAAATTTATATATTACAAATAAAAAGTAGGTGTCAGTAACAAAGAAGTAATAATTTGAGTAAAAGGAAACTAAAAATTGTAGCTGTTATATAACACGTTAGGTAATGTAAAATATGAAGATAATATGATATAGAAAAATCAAATAAATAATATTACAATTTATACCGAATAATAATTATCTATAATTAAGTAGTAGAGATTAAACTAAATAATATTTAATAGGAGAGTTATCTATAATAAATTAGAAAAGATTAAACTAAATAATAATTATCAAATAAATCTATAATCTATAATACCTTATTAAGAGAACTGGGTTTTCTACCATTTTCTTAATTTTGCCATATGTATAAATCTTGAAGCACCATGTACAAATGAAGCAAGCCATTTTAGAGGGGGGAAACTTGAACATTCTCCAAAGTTTTAAGACACTTTGAGGGCAATCTAGACATTTCATCCATGGAATCCATGCCCACGTATGTCTTCCATTAATTGAATTAAATTAAGGAATTAAATAAAAGTTTTATAATAATTAAAGGAATTAATTAATTAAATTAAAGATTAGACATGCAACCTTTGGAATTTTCATGATTTAATAGTATGTATAAATAAATATAATAAATAGATTTATATGAACTATAAATAGGTTTTCTACCCTTATGGTAATGTTAAATTGTGTACATATTTTGAAGCAACATGTACAAGAGAGCCAAGCTATTTTAGAGGGGGTAACTTGTACATTATCCAAAAATTTAAGACACTTTAGAGGCATTTTTAGGATTTTGGCACCTTTTTGAATAAAAATAATTCAAAAAGTTACGGGTACTAATAAGTAATGATCATCAAGGCCATCATTTATTGAATTGATAAGGAAATTAACTATTAGTATTTGAAGGGTTTAGCTTTGCACTAATCTATATACAAACCAAAAGTCGTAACTGATATTCAAGTTAAAACCCTTAAGTAAATGCTAAACACACTCATGTGTATATAATATATATTCCGCTAGGAACATGTGTTGCATGTTCAATTTTTTTTGCGAGCAATGTTTTATTTTGTTCATACTGGGAGATATAATTACATTCACATTGTTTTACTGATTCATTGCAAAGTGAACATGAATTAAGTTTATTTGTCTAGGCTTTTTCTCAACATATTTTTTTTTCGAAAGTGGTTAGTAGTTCGTAGATTTAATATTTTTCCACAAGATATTTACTGTAATTCAAATACTATTGAGTGTGTGGTTTATAGTTTTTATATCTTAATATTTATCTATTATCCTTTTATTTTTTTCATTAGGTGGAATGGAGGTAAAGGCTGATAGAGATGAGTCGTCTCCATATGCAGCTATGCTTGCTGCACAAGATGTTTCAACAAGATGCAAGGTTTTTACTTGTTTCTTTTAGTGTCTTGCTATATGGTAATCATAGCAGTTTGTTTTTGTTTGATACATTACAGCTAACAAATTTCTGCTGTAACAACTGGAGCTTGGAATCAATGCCCTCCACATAAAACTACGGGCAACTGGAGGAAACAAGACAAAGACACTCGATCCAGGTGCACAGTCTGCCCTCAGAGCTTTTGCCCGTTCTGGCATGAAGATTGGTCGCATTGGTATGCTTGTATTCTTTGTTTTTTACATACGAATTTTTGTATTTGTTCTTTTTGCTCTTTGAAGAGTAGCTGATAAGTAAGTTGTATGTTTTGATGATGACAGAGGACGCGACACCAATTCCAACACATAACACTTGTCGAAAGAGTGGGAGAAGAGGAAGGAGGATGTGATATGTTTTTTGTCTACAATATGTTTTCAAAGTATCTGCAATTTGGATTATGGTTGTCTTCAACTTTTGTAGGTTATTTTTATGTTCTGGTTGACATTTGGGGGTGACATGCATTTTTGTTGAACTGCTTTATATTTCTGTTTAATAATATTCTAATATTTACTTCACATATGGGTTTTTATGCTTTATTTTTACTTAATCAGAAGTATTCTATGTGTAGTTGAGGTCAATATAAATTCGATGGATGTTAGTGTGCTTGAGATCTAAACCTTATTTATCGAATCCATTTGAGAGTTTGAGAGTGTTTTAAAGAGTTGAAACGTTTTGAGGATCTTGTCAAATCTGCCGGTTCATTCTTTATCTTAGTAGACTTCAGTTGACTTTCAATGTAAGTTGGTGTAGTAGAGATTAAGAATTTTACGATGAAAATGGACGAGTAAAAGTTCAAATTCTTTTATCTTCCTTTGATGCCATTGTTGAGGTACACGATAGAAAATACACGAAATTTACATATTACCTTATTAAGAGAACTGGGTTTTCTACCCTTTTCATAATTTTGCCATAGGTACAAATCTTGATGCACCATGTATAAATGAAGCAAGCCATTTTAGAGGGGGTGAACTTGGACATTGTCCAAATTTTTAAGACACTTTGAGGCCAATCTAGACATTTCATCCATGGAATCCATGCTCACTTATGTCTTCCATTAATTGAATTAAATTAAGGAATTAAATAAATTTTTTATAATAATTAAAGGAATTAATTGATTATATTAAAGGTTAAACATGCAACCTTTGGGATTTTCATGATTTAATAGTATGTATAAATATAATAAATAGATGAGTAAATTGCTAAAATAGTCTCTGAGGTTTGGGCATGTTGGTCATTTTCATCCAAAACAATTGTTTTGTACAATATAGTCCCTCACTTTTGGGATTTTTACCATTTTCATCCAAACATCTAATGTGCTTTATTTTTTCTATAAAAAATAAAGTCAGACGTTTGGATGAAAATGATAAAAAAATCCCAAAAGTGAAGGATTATATGGCATAAACAAGTTGTTTTGGATGAAAATGACAAATATACCAAAACCTTAGGGACGATTTTTGCAATTTACTCTAAATAGATTTATATGGACTACATCTATACTATCTATAATCTATATTACCTTATAAGCCAATCAACCGTCATCAGTCATTTATGAGTTAGTCTTAAAGGCACCATCATTTCTCATTATGGTATTAATAACCCCAAACTGTAACCAATGACTTATAAAATCATTTGAACCTTCAGATGTATATTTATATATTCCATATACGACCACATGAGTCCCAATATCAAGCTATGTCCGCTCTCTCAAACCTTCACCTATACATGTTAATTAACCCCTGCGCTACTGTCGTGGCCCTTATCCGATTCATCCGTCACCAACTCGATAGAAAACTGAAGTGAGTTTCTTATTCTTAAGAACTCATGTTGCTTCGATCCTAAATAAACACTAAAAAACCCACTTTTTATGCATCAGATTCTCTGGTCGATCACCTGTAAGTAATGGAGATCATGAACGCTGCAATGCATACAAAAGAAAGTTCATCAATTTGGGGTTGGTCACTAAGATGTATAATTATTTGGAAGTACTAACTTTTATTCTACATCTATTAATTATAAATTTCTTTTATGATGCTATCAACATTCACTAGATATTTTACTACAAATTTTTGGCTTATTTCTCTAACCTCTTTTTTAGGGGCAGAACCGGAAATAAAAGCCGTTCCACCCAACAGTGATTTAAATGTTGTTCATGGCACCGGTTTTGGTACCTCCATATGTTCCGTCGTTAGATGACACTGAATTGATAGTAAGAAGCAAATGTAACGCCTTGGTTTTTGTATTAATCCAGTTATGTTTTTTCTTTGTTTGTTTGAGATAGTACATATAATTTGTGATGACAGACATTAGAGCCTTATCATTTGTTGGTTTAAACAATACATGTATTATAAAAAGGTGGGATTAATATGTTTTTTTGGCAAATGAAAATGTATTATTAAAAGGTAAGATATATAGTTAGACTATTATTTTTACGATAACAGGTATTATTATTTGGACTATATGAGTACAATTTGTAAATTGTTTCACTTTTTAATTGTGTTTGCATTACATTCTCATCATCTTGAGATTGAATTTTTTTTGTTGGATTTAGAAAGCTAGTTAATTTGTTTCTCTAATTTTCATTCTAAAAATCAAGACAATAGCTTCACAGAGGGCTTGAAAAAGTGGGCAAGCATTCACTCACCTTGGACACATGCTGGTGAGCATTTAGAAACTAAATATGTTTTGATTTATTATCAAACAATTAATTAATAGAAATCTGAAACTATATATGCTAGCTAAACTTTTCATTCATTAATTCTTACAAGTTAATGCATTTTTACTAAACCCCAAAACCTAAAATAAACTAGACTTTAAAATGAACTTTTAGAGATTATAATAATTTGTTGTCATTATTTGTAAATAATTATGAAATTTAACGTTATGAAAAATAAATATTACAACTATCATTAATATGGAAGTAAATTGTAGAAACGCGTTCTTCAAGTTTTGTAAATTTTTGCCACCATCAGACCTAGAGTTCAACCAAAATCAAGTATTTTTTTGGTAACGTACGCGTAGTGATTGACGTGGTAACGTACGCTATAGCGATTGAAGTTATAGTTGCGGTATTGTGTGCACGAACCCATCTACTTATGAGAGAACACTGTTGGCAGTATTTTGTGCTAATAGAAACGGTATCAGTGTTCACCTTTATGATTTATGGCAGGTCAAACCAGATAACGACCAAACTCTTGCCACGTTTTTTTTTGGGTAAAGGGTTACCCCAGGTGAATTTTATAAATCAACCAATAAAGTACAAGGGTATGCCAGTGCGGACATACCAACTAGACTTGACATACCAAGCCTAGGAAAACCAAACAACATCAACCACGAACAAAACCAAAAGAAAACAAAAACCCGAAAACACAGCCCTACCACATCATAAATTACAAACTCGAACCCTATATCTAGCCCGGGTCAAACTCGGCTTCACTAGGAATAAGATTCCACTTCTTTAGCAATCTCTGATTACCGGTAACACTTTTGAACTTGAACCCCATCAGCCTTAACCGAACCGTACCCATAATCCTCTCGGAAACCGACTCCACATTAGCCTTCGTGTTGGAGAATAAACGATTATTCCGCTCTTGCCATACAAAATACGTAGAAGCCGCAATAACTAGCTTACCTACAATATCCTCCGTCTTCTTTGAACTCGCATTTTGATCCAACCAACCCATAATAGAATGCCACGAGCCATCAATACCTTCCATGTTCACTATTGACTTGACACTAAGCCACACTTGCTGCGCAAACGAACACTGAAAAAACAAATGGTCTCTTGAGTCCCTGTCTCTCGTGCATAACGGACAGCACATGAGCCGCAGATTGGTTTCACTCCCCGCCTCCCAAACAGCTAATCTATCTTGAGTCTTGAGCTTATTCTTGATAACCAACCATAGATGAAAAGAATGCCTTGGAATACATTGGCTAAACCAAACCCCATTCACCCACGTAACCAGTTGTTTCCGACTTCGAATATTATGCCACACCTCTAGCGATCCGAACGGCCTATTGTTACCATCCAAGTCTTTCCAGGTTGTACTATCCTCCATATCTTGAATCAATTGAGGAACAGTTAACCCAATTAACACTGGATAAATATCATACCAAGCACGAGGCCACTTCCACTGGCCATTATCATCTATTAAATCCGCAAGCGAAGAATTTAAATGAAATCCCGCATTTGCTATATTTCGAGGGGTAATAAACGAATTAAGCGGACAAATCTGGTTCCAGTTATCGCTCCATGCATTAGTCTGAGCACCATTTCGAATAATTTTCCAAACAAAAGGCCGAATAGTAGCTCGAATCGCCAAAATTTTCCTCCACCCCCAACTAATACTACCCCGAGGTTGAACATCCCACAAGCTTCTGCCATTTAATTTATGAGAATGTATCCATTGGACCCAAAGGGACTTCCGTTTAGTGAGAATACTCCAGACATGATTAGCCATTAGGGCTTTATTAACATCTGATATGCTCCGAATCCCCAAGCCGCCTTCATCCTTCGGTAAACAAACCTCTACCCAAGCCACCTTAGCTTTAGCCCTCCCCTGATTATTAGCATTCCACAAGAAGCGACACATTATCTTCTCCAGCTCTTTTGTAACTCTAGTAGGAATAATGAAGACTGAAGCCCAGTAAATATGCATCGAAGACATAACTGATGTAATTAGTTGTAACCTCCCAGCAAAGGATAGCGATTTATTCACCCAATTATCTATCTTTTTCTCCATTCGATCAACTAGCGGCTTACAATCCTTAAACATCAGTTTAGTGGATATTAGCGGCACCCCCAAATACCGAACAAGCAACGTCCCTTGATTAAAAGGCATAACTTGAAGAATTTCCTGCTTGACAAGATCCGGAACATTGCAGAAATACACCGTACTCTTGGCTGGGCTCGGCTTAAGACCCGAAGCATTAGTGAAATGCTCAAGGGCATCCCTAACTTTCTTGACCGAAATGATATCTCCATGCACAAAAATGAATAGGTCATCCGCAAATGCCACATTAATAATCGTTTGTTTCACACATTGAGCATGGAATTTGAAACCTGTGCCAGGGCATGCACCACGCTGAAGAAGTAAGGAGAGGACTTCCATAACCATTGTGAAAAGATATGGTGACATAGGGTCTCCCTGTCTTAGCCCCCTTCTGCCTCTAAAGTATCCATGAAGATTACCTTGAAGACTTAAGGACTATGTAACTGAGGTTACACAAGCCATAATCCACCCAATCATCTTATTATGTAACCCAAAACCATGAAGAACACTCTCCAAAAACGCCCAATTGACTGTGTCGTATGCTTTTTGTATATCAATCTTGAATGCACATCTAGCAGGCCCCCGGTTCAGATGGTAATTATGCATTAACTCTTGAGTCAGCAAGATGTTATCCGAGATTTTCCTTCCCGGGACGAAAGCCGATTGATTTATGCTTACAAACTCACCCAAACTACCTTTTAATCTATCCGTAATGATCTTGCTAATGCATTTATACAAGACATTGCAACACGAAATAGGCCGATAATCAAGCACAAAATTTGGAGTTTCGACTTTAGGAACTAGAGCCAGGATCGTGTGGTTTAATTGTTTCAGGAGCTTACCATTCTCGAAAAATTCTAAGACCGCATTCGAAACGTCATTGCCCACAATATCCCACGCAGTCTTGAAAAAGGCCGATGTATAACCATCAGGCCCCGGGGCTTTATTCTCCGCAATACTAAACATAGCGTTTTTCACTTCTTCACGAGTAACCTGTCGGACCATTGTACTCGCATCATTAGAACTCAGCACATTCATACCCAGCTCCTCCATATTAATGCTCGACACTTGATCCTCTTGACCCAAAAAAATTTCATAATGCTGAACAAGGGCTATGGGCACACTATCTCCTTCAAACCGATTGCCTGCTACATCTTGTATAGACTGAATTCTACTACGGGCGTTCCTGAATTTAAGCATGTTATGGAAAAAAGCCGTGTTCGAATCGCCAGCACACAACCACTCGACCTTAGACTTTTGTTTTAAAAAACATTCTTCATCATAAGAAGCCGTTTTGAACTGATTAAGATAATCAGCTTCCTTCTCCCTCAAACCGACATCTAACGGGTTAACATCAATTTGCTTCTGAACATCATCCAACTGTTTCCTAAGCTCCAAAACTTTTTCATGCAGATTACCTTGCTTGAACAAAATTTTACGCATAAACGGTTTCAGATTTCGAAGCTTCTTAATTACCGAAAACAATGTGAATCCCTCAACCCTTCTTGACCACTCCTGCTCCACAAACACCCTGAATTCCGGTTTGGACGTAACAAAGTTTGCAAACTTGAACGGCTTCTGTCTCACCTTGACCGAATTCGCCATGTTGAGAATGCATGGAGTATGATCCGATATTCTAAATGGATGATAACGGACAAACGCTTCCGGAAACATCTCAATGAATTTCAAATTACCCATAACCCGATCTATCTTTTTTAACAAGCCAAGACCCTTCTTTGGTTTCTGGTTCCACGTATAGTGCAACCCATGGCCCATAATATCAACAAGCTCTGTATACCGAACACAATCATGGAATTCTCTCATGCCAATAGAACTCGTCGACGACCCATACAAAGAATCTTCCACGTGAAGGGCCGAATTAAAATCCACCATTACAACCCAAGGCTTATCATGGCAAAGGCTTTTGTGCATGCATAGATTTTCCCATAAGCATCTTCTCTCCTGATAAGTATTCTTAGCATAAACAAAGGAGCTGAAAAAAGGATCATTATCATTTTTAGGACATATTTGAGTATGAATAATTTGGTCCTCTAGAGACAAGACCATAAGATCCACAACATCCATGTTCCATCCTATGATGATTCTAGTACCACGATCACACACATCACCATTCGACGTCCAAGCCCAATTACGAAAAACAGCTTTACACACCTTATCTAACTTCGTAACATCCACATGAGACTCAAGAACCACACAAACAGCTAACCGATTTTCAGACAAAAGCATACGAACCTCCTTTTGTTTCAGGGGTTGGTTCAAACCCCTTATATTCCAGGAAGCTAAACTATCCATTTAAACCGACAATACCGGGAGTGCTTGCCCCGTCAGACACTTGACGTTGTTCATGTCTCATGAATTCTGATGATTCTGTTGGAATAGTTTCCATTACCTCCTCATCCGACAACACATGCTTACCACTATCTTTTTCCATGTTTGGCCGCCTCTCATTCTCTGAACGAGTATCACCATCAGTACCTACCTGGTTATTAGAAAGCACATCAAACGAATTTCTGGTTGCAACACTACCTCCCACCTTGTTGTCCATTTTACCCTCCTTTGTGCCTGAGGTACTTGGACCAGCTTTGTTAACTTTCGGCTTAAATATGAACTTAGCTTTTTGCTTCTTTTGAGTAGTTCCAACCCGTACAGTCTTCCGCTTATCTGTGACAAACCCCTCCTCATCAACTACCACTTGTTTCTGTTTATTGTTCACGTTCTTGCCACAAGTGAGGTCACTATGCCCAAAAACACAGCATGCCGAACACCTATGTGGTTTCCATTCATATTCCACATTAATTCTTTCAGTGATATACCCGTCTTCATCTAACCTCGGAATTGCCACAATTATATGATCCTTCAGGTCATTATCAGCATTCACTTCAATTAAGGCTCTAGCAAAACTACTCCTCCCCCAATTTTCCGCACACATATCCGCCCTATAACCATCAAGTCTTTTCGGAGTCCCTATTTTAGATGCTAATAAACTCAAACTGTCATATGTGTAGACCGAGATAGGGACATTATGAAACTTAACCCATACCGGAACCGACTTAATACCCTCTTTTTTTAGGCTCACAGAGGGAGACCAAACATTCAAAAACAACGGGACTTTTCTAATAAGCCAGGGCCCTCCCTCCAAGACTTTAGTTATCCCCTCTTTGGTGTCAAACTTAAAGAAGAAAAAGCCATCCGAGTTCATCATAATCTTAGCAAACCCAAATTTTGACCATACATTCTTAGCATAATATTCGACCACAGGGTAAGGCAAACGATTACCTAGAAAATATCCATAAAGAACATTGTCGAATTTCTCCTGAACCTTGCGGATCACCTCTCTAGGAATCACAACATCAGCATCTTGTATCGTCTCATTTGTGACAACTGGCACAAACCGGTAATTTCCGTACACTTTAATTATTGCTTAATGACTGCAATTATGTGCTTAATTGTCAGCAATGTCTGATTACATACTAAACAAGTGAATTCATGCATGTTGTATACTACAAAATATTGCTTTATGCATAAACGAGAGCGTTGCGTCAGAAATAATAGTAAACTCACCGGTAAGACACACTGTGTCGACTGAACTGCAGAAAGCAGTCAGACATTAGAATTGAGGCCTAGGTGTAGGTCCGACGACAAAAGTACATTAAAACCCAAGAGTACATATAAGGGTTTAATTTATAGACATTGCGAAAGCAAAAATAAGCACTAAAAAGTACCCGAAACGCACTTTAAGTGCAGAATTTTGTATAATTCAGCATTTAAACATATAAATATTATGCATAAATTACGTTTTATCATCCAGAATATTTCCCTAAGTGTTGGGAATTGAAAGGGTAAAAGAAGGGTACTTAAAAGACACTAAAAAGTGTAATTTAGCACTTTAACGAATCGGTATCTAACCGAACAACCGGAACTTTACCCGGAACACCAAAATATTGCTAGAAGCAATGTTTTTATTTTTCTGAGCTAGTTAGGGTTCCCGAATACCCTAACACCCGCTACAATGCATAACATCCTAGTAAATGGTTTAATCTCCTAATTATCAAACTAGACCCTTACTATCTAGTTGAAAATAAACCATAAGACCCCCCCCCCCAACCGAATTCGGTCACCATGTGACCCCCCTTGTCCTTTGTTTATTATTTAATTCTTGTTTGCCTAATAACAAGGGAACATAGTAACTCTTGGGTAATGAACATGAGATTTGTCTATAAGTAACAACCTTAACACATCATAACCTTCACTCACCACAACTCAACAACACACTACTCTCTCCCTCCCTTGTCCATTTCGGCCGAGAACAACAAGCACCCCACCACCATCTTTCGATTTTCATCTTCCAATTCCAAGTATATACAAGGGTTAAGGATCACGTATAAGGAGGCTCGGTGCACTCGGATTGCGAACAACCTCACCACATTGCTTTTATCCACGCGATTTCCGACTAGTTTCTTCCCTAGCCTCGAGCTAGTTGTAAGTGCTTCTAAACACCTTCTTGATCTTGTCTAAGGTGGTTAATAAGAGATTTGTCGGTTGAAAATCATATGAATATCAAAACAAGATTAAAAGTCTACTAAAAGTGATGAACTTGGTGGTTAATAAGTAAATATTAGTGTAAAACTCTTGGATCTTGTTTTGAGATGATTGTTTTGTATTGATTTATGCTAGTAGTAGTTCGGCTCGTCATCCAGCCCGGCTAAGTCATGTTCATATAACCTGAACTAGTGTATGACAAAGTATGAAAAGGACTAGATGATGAACACTACTACATAATAACATGAACTTGTGTAAAAGTAAATTTTCTTGTGAAATTAAGTTCTAAACTAGTAGATCTAAAGATCTACAAGTGGTATTTTCGGAAAACCAACTGTAAGACGAAACCATGTTTTAAAACCGGATCTTTCATGAACTAGAGGTGTTTTTGTGAACAAACAAGTGTGTGGCCACTTGTGTAACAAAATTTTTAACAAAGAAATAATTTTCATAAAAACCGACTAGAAGTTGTAAAACTTCATGTTCTTTAAAAATAAGATTTCCAAGGAACCGACTTTATTTTTAGAGATGGAAAAACCTACTAAATGTGTTGAAGAGTTACTACACATTTTTACACAACTTGCAAGTTAGTGTGATTGCGATATATATTTATGTTGGACTAGTTTGATGACGATTGGAAATTGATTGGTTGAATTTTTAAAAGAAAATGATACGCTAGTAAGCGTGGCCACCTCCAGTTACAGAGGAAACTCTGGCGAAATTTTTCCAGAAAATAACACTTAGAATATTTTTGGTGACAAGTGTTATGAATATATTTTTGACTGGTTTTCCAAACAAACTTCGCCATGATTTTTGTTATCAAATGACCAAGTATTCGGAGGTGGGGTTTTGTAAACAAACTTAATAAATATATATTTAGAATATATATTTATCGCTTGTGTGATTATGTGATTATTTTGTGAACTAGGGTATATATTATTTTTAGAGTAAAAATAATATGACTTGGAGATACTTGTAGCGAGTAAAAATACAAAATACACATACAACATACAAGATGCATAATTCGGGTGCAAAGTGCAAAATACAAAAAGCTTATATTTATTTTTGAGAAAATAATGTAAGTAAGACATTTAGTTAAAAAGATAAAATATTTTTAACACAAGAAAATATACACAAAAGAGAGTGACTGTACTTGTGCGACGCAAGTCTAGTGACTAACGTTAAGAAATCGCGTATAGGTTACGACGTTAATTAAGCAAATCCGGTGAAGTTTACGACGCACAGGAACGCAAAGTTGTGAGTTCATGCTCCCCCTTTTCTCTTTAACTGTTTTCAGTTTTTATAACTTCGAGGGTGAAATACATGTACAAATGTACAATATTTATAATTGGTATGATATAAATACAAGAAGTACACTTGGTGAGAACGAGAACCAAGTGTGACAAAATATAAGATAATATGAAACGCACTTGGTGAGGACGAGAACCAAGTAGGATGCGTTATGAGAAATGATAATAAGAAACGCACTTGGTGAGGACGAGAACCAAGTAGGATGCGTTATGAGAAATGATAACAAGAAACGCGCTTGGTGAGGACGAGAACCAAGTAGGATGCGTTATGAGAAATAGTGTCACGAATAGGGTACAGAAGCACCATTAATCAACAATATACCTAGACCGCAGAACAAAATGTTAGATCTAACGGGTGCCGGGCAGCCACACTCTCGGTGAGGGCGAGAATCGAGTAGTGCTTTTGTGTCTCAGAATATACCAATTAAATGCCTTAGGTTTGGTGACTTCCTATGTCGTGTCACATGTTAATGGCTTTGCAACCCATTAACAATCCTGATACTTACAGGAATACTTTATTTACATAAAAGTCATACCATACTAAAAATTGACGAATACTTGAGTACGTGGGGTACTCAAGAAAAGATTGAATTATACTTGAAGTACGTGGGGTACTCAAGAAAATGGGAATTATACTTGAGTACGTGGGGTACTCAAGAAGAAATTGAATTATACATGAGTACGTGGTGTACACATGAAACTGAAATAATATATGAAAACTTGATTTATATACAAACTATGTTTTCATACAAAGTATACAAACGCGAAACACAAAAACTGCATGAATTCACACCAACATTATGTTGACGTTTTTTCCAAAACTCACATGTATTTCAGGTAACTAGGATGGATGTGCACGCGGTCTCGCTTATGCTTATGGATGTCGCTTATGTTTATCTTTAAATAAAGTTGTAAACTTTTTAGGAAAGTGTTTTATGTGACTTAGCGATGTAAACGCTAAAAATATGTTTTCAAATTATGGTATTTGATGTTTTTACGAGCATATAGCATGTTTACCTTTCGTATGCAATGAGAACCTTTCATGATCACACCTCATGCTTCCGCTGCAGAAAGGGGTGTGACAGATTGGTATCAGAGCTGCGATTGTAGTGAACCAGGATTCCTTCTCGAGTCTAGTCTACAATCTCTAGGATCCATTCACGAAAACAATTTTCAAAGAGTTTTCATTGCATAAAACGTCCTGCGACATCCACTACCTGAAACTGACTACATGAGTCTAGAAAAGTCACTACGAGACTTAGGGTGCACGAGAGTAGCACTCGTCTGTGCTTGAGAGTTAATTGCAATTATGTGTGATAATTAGCATGTACTAGAAGTAGAATGTCACAAGTATATGTGACTCTACCTGGAAGCAATGGCCTACCTGAAGGAAGAAATACGAGGATGAAACGAACTGTGCGGACTGTGCAAGGAGTTACGTAATTATGGATGCATACATAATTATGGAATTTAGTGCACAGAAACCACAGCAAGTCTTGTCACGTATAGATTCCCTCAGTGCAAGCCTACTAAGTACTCTGCTAGAGTAATAATTGTTTGATGTCACTTATGTGGTATATACCTGTGAATATATATACTACTACTGTCTAGTAGGACGATATCAAACAAATATCTAACCCTGTTGTGTTATGTTCTGTCAGAACATGGCACCCAGGAAAGCTGTGAATGCTCGCAATGACGATCAACCTCCTCCCCCCCACTGCCAAGAACTGCTGAAGAGCTGAACGCTCTACTGGAGGAAAGGATCTCCGCTGCTATCGCCCAATACGAGGCGAACCGTACTCAAGACAGTGGAGGACCAAGCAATGCTAGGCGTAACGGGCATGGAGATTCGTCTGGAGGAAACGCAGCTCAAGGTAACCTTAAAACAATTTACTAAGCATGAAGAAATTTATGAACGGTCCTTGTTTCATTATTTCTTCGATTGCTCATAAGTGAATTGGTTGGGTTAATTCCAGGCTGCACTTTCAAGCAGTTCCTCGACTGCAAGCCGATGAACTATGATGGCACAGGAGGTGCAGTAGCATTTGTGCGCTGGACGGAGAAGACTGAAGCTACTATCCGCATGAGCAAGTGTACCTTGGATCAGCAAGTCACCTTTGCTACTGGGTTATTCGTCGATGAAGCTCTGACTTGGTGGAACCTGCAAGCCCAAACCTTGGGTGATGATGCCGCTTATGGCTTAACTTGGGAGGAACTGAAGGAAAGAATGAGAGAGAAGTATTGCTCTCGCGCTGAACTGCAAAGGCTGGAAACGGAGTTCTGGCACTTGACTATGGAAGGTGCTGACATTAATGGATATACTCGAAGGTTCCACGATCTGTCTAGAGTGCTTCCCGTCATGGTGACTCCCGAATTCAAGCGCGTTGAACGCTACATTTGGGGACTGGCCCCAGAATTTCGTGGCATGGTGACGTCGGCCAAACCACAAACAATCACCGAGGCTGTAACTCTGGCTGTCAGCCTTACTGAAGACTGTGTTCGGATGAAAAAGCTGGCACTGAACCCAACAGAAAACACCGAGACGCATGCTGAGTCGTCCGGTGATAAGAAAAGGAAACATGCAAACCTGAATCAAGCAATTCGTAACAACAAGGGTTTGAACAACAAGAAGCGTGACACTAACCCACCTAGGGAGGCAAAAGCCTTCGCAACTGCAAGTGAGTCTGGGGCTAAGAAATATCATGGCACTCTGCCCAAATGTAACCGTTGTGACTTTCACCATGTGGGAAACTGTCGCGTTGGAAAATGCGAGAACTGCGGGAAGCCAGGCCACCGTACCGAAGATTGCTGGGGAAAAGGTATTGGAGGCCGCAATGGTAATGGTAATGGAAACAATGGTGGTAATGGTAATGGAAACCATGGTGGGAATGGCAATGGTAACCGGAATGGTAATAGAGCTGGGCGGAACCAAGGATGCTTCAGTTGTGGAAGCAATGATCATTTCATGAAAGACTGCCCGAAGAAAAACAATGCTCCGGCTCGAGCTTTTGTGATTGGAGCAAGAGACGCACGCGAGGACCCTAACGTGGTCACCGGTACGTTTCTCGTTAACAATCACTTTGCATCCATAATATTTGACACTGGCGCCGATTATAGCTTCATGTCTGTGGAATTTAAACGTATACTCGGAATAGAATCTAGTAGATTAGAAATTCCTTATTCCATAGAACTAGCCAATGGTAAACTCATTGAATCGAGCGAAGTCGTTAGAGGCTGCACACTAGAACTTGGTGAACGAAGATTTAACATCGACCTCTTACCTATTCAACTGGGTAGCTTCGATGTAGTGGTCGGAATGGACTGGTTGTCCAAGAACAAAGCTGAAGTTATTTGTCATGAGAAAATCATTTGCATCCCTTTAGCGAATGGTGAAACTCTCATCGTGTATGGAGAAAAACGAGACGCACCTCTTCGAATCATCAGTTGCATGAAGGCTCAGAAGTGCTTAAGGAAAGGATGTGTCGCTTTCCTAGCACACATTATAGACAAGAAGGCTGTGGAGCCAAAACTCGAAGACATTCCTGTAGTGAAGGAATTCCCTGATGTTTTTCCCGAAGATCTGCCAGGACTACCTCCGCAACGACAAGTCGAATTCCGTATAGACTTGGTTCCAGGAGCCGCTCCTGTAGCCAAGGCTCCCTATCGACTTGCTCCATCCGAAATGCAAGAATTATCTACACAACTCCAGGAGTTGTTGGATAAAGGATTTATAAGGCCAAGCTTCTCACCCTGGGGAGCTCCAGTATTATTCGTGAAAAAAAAAGGATGGAACACTGCGGATGTGTATCGATTACAGGGAACTGAACAAGCTCACTATCAAGAATCGGTACCCGCTACCGAGGATTGATGACTTATTTGATCAACTGCAAGGATCAAGCTACTATTCCAAGATCGACCTTCGATCTGGATACCATCAGCTGAGAATCCAAGAGGAAAGCGTACCAATGACTGCATTCCGAACACGCTATGGGCATTACGAATTTCTGGTGATGCCATTCGGACTGACAAACGCGCCAGCGGTATTTATGGATCTGATGAACCGCGTATGCAAACCCTATCTCGATAAATTCGTGATTGTATTTATCGATGATATCCTGATTTACTCACGAACAAAGGAAGAACATGAGCAACACCTCAGAACCATTCTGGAACTACTGAAGAAAGAGAAGCTTTATGCAAAATTCTCGGAATGCGAATTTTGGATTCGCGAAGTACAATTTCTTGGTCACGTGGTGAATGAGAAGGGCATTCATGTAGACCCGTCCAAGATAGAAGCAATAAAGAACTGGGAAGCTCCCAAGACCCCAACTGAAGTTCGAAAATTTTTGGGCTTAGCGGGCTACTATCGGCGATTCATTGAGAATTTCTCAAAGATAGCTCAACCGCTAACCACCCTTACACAGAAAGACAAGAAATACGACTGGGGTCACAAACAGGAAGAAGCCTTTCAGCTACTTAAGAACAAGCTCTGTGATGCACCGATACTATCATTACCCGAAGGCACTGAAGACTTCGTGGTATACTGCGACGCCTCACGACAAGGCTTGGGTTGCGTGCTCATGCAACGCCAAAAAGTCATCGCTTATGCTTCAAGACAACTGAAGGTTCACGAGAGAAATTACACCACGCACGACTTGGAACTAGGTGCAGTTGTGACAACCCTCACAATTACAGGTATCCATACAATTAATTAATATTAAATTATGTGCTTAATGACTGTACTTGCTTACAACTGTGATTAAACTGCTTACTGATTTCTGATACATACATACTCATGCATCACATTTTATACTGTCACTCTATTATTTTTATACAACATCAGTGACAACCTTGATGCACAAAAAGCACAATGAGCACACTATACGGATAACCCAGTAAACATGCTGACATAGCCAGCATCAGACAGTTACTGTCTCTGAGGTCATTATGAGCCGGGAATAGATTATTACACTAGTAGGGAGTGTAGGGAGGAGAGGATTGTAGAACTGCGTCACTAGGTGATAGTTATAGTACCGGGAAGTACCTAAAACATACTTCAAATGCTTAATTAGCACTTTAACGGATTAATATCCAACTGAACAACCGGACTTTACCCGGAACATAAAAATATTGCCAATGATATTATTTACACTTTTCTGAGCTAGTTAGGGTCCCCAAATACCCTAACACCCGTTATATTTTATAACACACTAATAATTTGTTTAGATCCCTAACTAACTAATACTTGGCATTTAGCTAAAAAAAAAACAAACCAATTACCTACTCCATTATAACCGATCGGTCCACACCACACCACAAACTTTTGAGTATTTTATTAACCCATGCTACCCATTATTTATTTGATAAATAGAAATGGTGGATTATAAATAACCCCACTAGATCACACATTCCATTCATAAATCACATAACAACGAAATTTTCTTTCTTTCCCTTTTATTACCTACGGTCGAGAGCCTTCACATCCATCCATCCATTTTGTAGTTTCAACCTTATTATTTTATATACATACAAGTGTAAAGGATTACGTATAAGGAAGCTTTGTCACACTCTGGCTTTGCGGAAGCGTGGTAAATTTTGGTGTGACTTCTTAATACCATAGCGTAATCATAACAAAGCTATATGAATTTAAAAACCATGCAAGTCATCATTAAGTTTAGAAATCAACATACAATACCATTGTTTTAAACATACGACCATAACCATGTTCAGTAAACATTACACTTATAACAAACATAAACGAGGGTTAAGGATTGTGTCTTGTCCAGGTAAGAGAACACAACCCCTAATCCTTGATGACTTCATGAAGATTGCAGCGGAAAACGTTCATACCATGCCAGAATCCGTTTAATTTCCTGAAATACATGTGAGTTGAAAAATCAACAATAATGTTGAGCGAGTTCATGTGCAAGTGAGTAAGTAAAACACTTGTAAGTATAAAAGTTTCCTGGTATGTAGCAGTGTAAGAGGACTTGTGATCACCAATGGTTTGCAAGGCCATTAGCATGTTGTGAAATGCAAGTAAGTAAGACACAAACCTAGCCGATTTTGCGTTGGGTACCAAGTCACTCCGGATCCGTTCTGTTAGTCCTCCGAGAGGCCTGTTCTGTTGGACCGGGAGCTGGGCTCGCTACACCCAGATAGATCTACCGCTCGAGTCCCTCGGGGTTCTAACTACCCATTCACATGATCTAAACCTCCTTACGTTATTCATACCGTGTATAAAGTACTTGTAAACAAAGTAACATGTATTTCACCCCCGCAGTTAAGAAAACTGAAAACAGTTAGAGAAAAGGGGGACATGAACTCACAGTGAATGCGCGTCTCTACCAAGTGTCTCCAATACAGTAAGCTGTGCAACGACCTACAAGTGCTAATTCTATTAGACGGACGGCCGTGCCTTAGCTTTACAGTTTATGTCTTTGGGAAATAGTTAGACAACTATTTCGTGTTTATGTTCCGTATGCACTTGGTAGTTATTCTTCTTCCCAAGGATGGGGGATACAATACATGTGCGTAAGTTACGTTTTATCAATCTTGTGGTAATGTAATTACCGGTGTAACTTATATGTTTGTGGAAGCGTTCGTAAAGTTTTGGAATCATTAACGCTTGTAAATATTATTTTCACTCTAAAATAATATTTATGTATTTCACAAAAATAATCATAAACAGTGTTGTGACAAATATATTTGTCACGTTAATCTTTGTGAAAATCCCACCTCCGAATATTTAGTAAAACATAGTTCTGGCGAAATTTATGTTTCGAAAGTATGTCCAAAAATAGTTCTAACACTTGTTGTGTAAAATTTCTAAGTGTTAGGTTTTTAGGAAAATTTCGCCAGAGTTTCCTCTGTAACTGGAGGTGGCCACGCTTTCAAGCGTATCATTTTCTTTTAACAAATCAATCAACAACTTCTTTATTCAATCAAACAATTTCCGACACATCAAACTAGTCGACAAGTATGTAAATTTGCATAATCGCATGAACTTGCAGTTTTTCCGCATCTTTAATGTAAATCACCTTTATATATGTAGATCTTTATATAAAGTAGCTTTAATCTTGTAAAAAACCTCGTGTTTAGAGAAACCCGTCTTTACAACTTCTAGTCACTTTTCCCAAAAATAGTTATTTGTCGGATCTTTTCATGTCACAAGTGTCTACTCACTTGTGGTTTATAAAATCATATTTATTAGTGTAAGATCCATCTTTAGAAAAACATGATTTCTTTAAAGTGTGGTCTTTCTAAAATACCACTTGCGGATACGTAGATCCGCTAGTTTTAAACACCATTTTACCGGTTAAACCACTTTTACACAAGTAAAATATTTTTACACAAGTTCATGTATCTTGTGTGGTAGAGTTTCGCCTTTAACCCTTGTATTTAGTCAAAAACGAGCTTATGTGAAGATACATGATTTTACAAAGTCGGGTTAAACGGAGATCCGAGCTACCACATCATAGATCGGGTCTCAATAATCACATATTTTAAGTCCTACGACTTTTACACAAGACATGTGTTATTAACCACCATTTTAAGTAGTTTTAGTAGACTTTAAAGTTTCAGAACGCATGTTTACGATATTTAACCGACGAAAGTTCTTTTAACCACTTTAGACATGCTTAAATATGAGTTTTAAACAATATACCTCTAGCTCGGGGCTAGGGAAGAATCGTGATGAAAATCGCGTGGATAAAAGCTAACGGTTGAGGTCCTTTGTGTTCCGAGTGCACCAAAGCTCCTAATACGCGACCTTGGATGTTTGTATGATCTTGGAATGGAGTGAACTAGAACCGAAAGTATGATGTGTGTGTGTGGTGGGTTCGGCCGTGAGCCACAAAGGAAGAAAGAGTGGGTTTTTGTTGGTGGAAATGTGAAGTGATTCACTCATGTGTTAGTATGTATTTATAGGCAAGATTAGATGTGTTAACCCTTGGGTAAAATGTCCCCATGTTACTAGACCTTGCTTAATAAAAATAATAAACTTTGGTACTTGGTGTCCCCTTGATATGGGGCCGGTTCCATTAGGGGGGTTGGGTTAGTTTGATCCAAACTAGATTAGTTAGGATATAGTTTAGGTTAATTAGGTTAGGTTAAGTGTCTAACCTCGTTAGTTGTATAAAGCGCGTTATGACGGGTGTTAGGGTAATCAGGGACCCTAACTGGCTCAGAAAAATATAGTTAGTGAAAATATTAATATTTTCATGTTCCGGGTAAAGTCCGGTTGTTCGGTTGGATAGTGATCCGTTAAAGTGTTACAAAAGCTTTAAAGTGTCGTTATTATATTTTTAGTGACACAATTTGTTTTCCCGACACTTTAGAAAGTGTCTAGTGTTATTTTCTCATGTTCTGGCACTTTACTAGTCAGCTAGAAGCTGGTTAAATTATTAAAGTGCTGTGTTTGGTACTTAAAGTACGTTCTTGGCACATCCGAATCAGTGTATCTTATCCCTAGAGACGCGGTAACACAACCCTTATATCCCTACACTCACTACCAGTGTAGCCAAAATATATGAGGCTCTTAACAGGCCTTAGAGGCAGTGTCTGCCTGATGCTGGTCATATCAGCATGTTTGCCGTGTATCCGTTTAGTGCTACTGTGCTTTTTGTGCATCATGTTTGTCACTAAGATGCCGTATGTAAGTAATGTAGTGACAGCAAATAAAGTATGATGCAAGTAAGTGCATGTATCATTATGCAGGTAGCAGTTTATCAGCTAGTTTCAATCAAGCACAGTAATTAAGCAGTAATTAATCATTAATTAAGTTGTACGGATACCTGGTTTAGTGCGGGTTGTCACATTCTCCCCCCGTTAAATAAATTTCGTCCCGAAATTTAAGTTCTGCTTGTAGATGCAGAGTTCTGAGGAAATAGGTGGGGGTATTTTTCTTTCATCCGGTCCTCACGTTCCCATGTGAATTCAGGACCATGTCTGGCATTCCAACGAACCTTGACGAGTTTGACACTGCTCCGGCGGGTCTTGTTAACTTTCCAATCCGTGACCTCAACAGGTTCTTCAACAAAGTGGAGCGTGTCGTCAATATGAATCTCGTCGATAGGAATGGCAACGTCAATTTGAGTTGGACTTTTCTTTAAATTGGATACATGAAATGTATCGTGAACACCATTTAGTTCAGCGGGTAGGTCCAACTTGTATGCTACCGTCCCAATTCTTTCTAGAATTCTAAAGGGACCAATGTAGCGTGGATTTAACTTTCCACGCTTTCCAAAGCGTGCCACCCCCTTCCAGGGTGAAACTTTCAATAACACCATCTCTCCGACTTGGAAGTCCACATGCTTCCGGTTTGGATCCGCGTAGGCCTTTTGTCTGTGGCGAGCGGCTTCGATGCGTTTTAGTATTTGCGCAATTTTGTCTGTCGTCTCTTGGACGATTTCGGGACCAGCAAGCTGCCTATCACCTGCGTCAGACCAACATAGTGGTGATCGGCACTTGCGTCCGTATAGGGCCTCAAATGGCGCGACACCAATACTGGTGTGGTAGCTGTTGTTGTATGAAAATTCGACCAAAGGTAAGTGTTTATCCCAGCTACCGCCTAAATCCATAACACATGCCCTCAGCATGTCTTCCAAAGTTTGTATTGTTCGCTCGCTCTGGCCATCAGTTTGCGGATGGAACGCAGTGCTCAGATTCAATTGTGAGCCAAAAGATTCTTGGAAAGATTGCCATATTCTTGACACAAATCTTCCGTCTCTATCAGAGATGATCGAGAGTGGTACACCATGACGTGCTACGATCTCTCTTAAGTAAATTTCCGCAAGTTTGCTAGTACTGTCTTTCTCCTTGATTGGCAGAAAGTGTGCGGACTTTGTTAGGCGGTCAACAATCATCCAAATCATATCATGGCCTCTTGGCGTTCTTGGCAGTTTTGTAATAAAATCCATTGAGATTTGTTCCCATTTCCACTTGGGAATCTCAGGTTGTTGCAGAAGTCCCGAAGGCTTCTGGTATTCCGCTTTAACCTTAGCGCACGTTAAACATTTGCTCACGTAAACAGCAACGTCGCCTATCATCCTAGGCCACCAATAATAACCTTTGAGATCCTGGTACATCTTATCCGTTCCAGGGTGGATAGAGTACCGTGACTTGTGCGCTTCGTCGAAAATAACTTCCCTTAATCCACCAAACAGAGGAACTCAAATCCTTTTCTCAAAACATAACGTTCCTTCCTCGTTTGGTACCAAAAGCTTTTCCATTCCACGGAGATATCCTTCCTCAAGGTTTCCCTCCTTGTGAGCTTCCTTTTGTGCAGCACGAATGCGCGAGGAAAGATCGGTTCGTATGATCATTTCCAAAGCTCTAGCCCTTATGGGCTTGATTCTTTCTTTACGACTTAGGGCATCGGCGACTACATTCGCCTTCCCTGGATGGTATTTTATCTCGCAGTCGTAGTCGTTTAGCAACTCAACCCATTGTTTTTGCCTCATATTCAACTCCTTCTGGTTGAATATATGCTGTAGGCTTTTGTGATCTGTGAAGATTGTGCACTTCGTACCATACAGGTAGTGTCTCCAGATCTTTAGTGCAAAATCCACTGCGCCAAGCTCCAAATCGTGGGTGGTATAGTTCCTTTCGCGTACCTTCAGTTGGCGCGATGCGTAGGCAATAACCTTTTGGCGTTGCATCAACACGCAACCCAATCCTTGACGCGATGCGTCGCAGTATACCACAAAATTGTCGGTACCTTCTGGTAGAGCTAAGATTGGCGCGTTACAAAGCTTATCCCTTAATATCTGAAATGCTTCATCCTGTTTGATTCCCCAATCAAACGTCTTGTCCTTCTGCGTGAGGAGCGTCAAAGGTTGAGCGATTTTCGAGAAATCCTCGATGAACCTTCGATAGTAACCAGTCAAACCCAAGAATTGCCGAATCTCGGTTGGCGTCCTCGGCGTTTCCCAATCCTTGATTGCCTCGATCTTTGCGGGATCAACATGAATTCCATCCCCATTAACCACATGTCCGAGAAACTGGACTTCGCGTAGCCAAAACTCGCACTTGGAGAATTTGGCGTACAGTTGTTCCTCCTTTAGCAGTTCCAATATGGTTCTAAGATGTTGTTCGTGTTCAGCCTTCGTCTTTGAGTAAATCAGGATGTCGTCGATGAATACAATCACGAACTTGTCTAAGTATGGCTTGCAAACCCTATTCATTAGATCCATGAATACCGCAGGCGCGTTTGTCAAACCAAATGGCATAACGAGGAACTCGTAGTGTCCATAACGAGTTCGGAAGGCTGTTTTCGGGATACTTTCCTCCTGTATCCTTAGTTGATGGTATCCAGATCGAAGATCGATCTTAGAGTAGCAGCTTGAACCTTGAAGTTGATCGAACAGATCGTCGATTCTTGGTAGAGGATACCTGTTCTTGATCGTCAGCTTGTTCAATTCTCTGTAGTCAATACACATGCGGAAACTTCCGTCCTTCTTCTTGACAAACAAGACCGGAGCTCCCCAAGGCGAGAAGCTTGGTCGGATAAAACCCTTGTCTAACAACTCTTGAAGTTGTGTCGACAATTCCTGCATCTCAGACGGCGCAAGTCTGTACGGCGCCTTAGCTACAGGCGCTGCGCCTGGAACTAAGTCAATGTGGAACTCCACTTGCCTCTGAGGTGGCAGTCCGGGTAAGTCTTCTGGGAAGACTTCTGGATACTCCCTTACGACAGGGATGTCCTCGATTGTTGGCTCAGCAGCCTTTTTGTCTATGATGTGTGCCAGAAAAGCAACACATCCTTTCTGTAAACACTTCCTTGCTTTCAAGCAGCTGATAAATCTTAGCGGTGTGTCACGCTTCTCTCCGTGAACCACAATTGTCTCACCATCATCAGTTGGGATACGAACAACTTTCTCGTGACATACTATCTCAGCCTTGTTTTTGGATAACCAATCCATTCCTACCACCACGTCGAAGCTTCCCAGTTGGACTGGTAGTAGATCCAGAGTAAACTCGCGTTCTCCCAATTCTATCACGCAACCTCTGATTACTTCGTCGGCTCCAACTAACTTTCCATTCGCTAATTCGATCGAGTAGGGAATGTCTAACTTATTAGCAGCTAACCCAAGTATATCCTTAAATTCTAGTGATACGAAGCTATAATCGGCACCAGTATCAAATAAAACGGACGCATAGCGTTGATTGATAGGGAACGTACCCGTAACAACATTTGGATCTTGGCGTGCTTCTCTAGCTTCGAGCTGGAACACTCTACCACGGGCTTGATTCAGTGTTGGGCAATTCTTCTTAAAATGCCCGATTTCCCCGCAGTTATAACATCCGAGCCTCTGCCCGTTTCCATCCCCGTTTCCAGCTGGGGTGTTGTTCTGGTTGGCATTGCTAGCCTGATTTGCATTGTAGCCTCGGTTTCTGTTTCCTCCAAAATTTCCTGGTAGGCGGTTTCCATTTCCACCACGGTTATCATTCCTATTTCCATATCCTCCCTGGCCTCCGCGGCCTGCACTAGCCCAACATGATTCCTTTGAGTGGCCTGGTTTTCCACAAGATTCACAAACTCTCATGTTACAAGGGCCAGTGTGGTGGCGTTGGCAGTTGTTGCATCTGGGCTGGGTGCCCTGGTACCCTTTTCCTCTCTTGGTACTGCCAGCTGATTTTCCTTTCTTTACTGCCATACTGACGCCTTGTTTGAAGTTTGAAAACTTCCTTTTGTTATCACCTGAGGACTCAACGTGAGTCTCTGTCTTCTTTGCCTTGACTTCATCAAACTTGTTTAAACGGATCGCCTCCTCGGTGAGAGCCACGCTCAAATCGATGGCTTCAGTGATAGTTGCTGGTTTGGAGGAGGTTACCATGCTTATTATTTGGGGAGCCAAACCCCAAATAAAGCGCTCGATTCGCTTGTATTCTGGCGTAACCATGTAAGGAACCACTTGAGATAGGTCGTGAAACCTCTGGACGTATTCCGCAATCTTAGGTCCATCCATCTTTAAGTGCCAAAATTCAGTCTCCAACCTTTGAATTTCTGTGCGTGAACAGTACTTTTTGCGCATCAGTTCTTTCAATTCGGCCCAAGTCAGGGCGTAGGCGGCAGCTTCGCCTAGTGTTTGGACTTGTAAGTTCCACCAAGATAGGGCTCCGTCTAGAAACAGCCCTGAAATGTATGTGACTTGCTGATCCTCGGCACACTTGCTCATGCGTAACACAGAATCGGTTTTCTCAGCCCAGCGGGTAAAGGCAACTGCACCTCCTGTGCCATCGAAGTTAACTGGTTTGCAGTCTAAGAACTGCTTGTAGGTGCATCCTGCACGTATGTTAACACATGTGTTTGGCATTAGCATCATTGCTAAAGATGTCCAGCTAGGACAGGGTAGGTTCGAATGGCGTGGTATTACCGTGTGGTGGATTGTTGTTGCCTTGGTTAACACTTCCGCTCGCTCCTGGCTGAGATGCTGTGTACTGTGCTATGGCAGCAGCAATAATCTGCTGTAGTTCTGCCTCATTTGTTGGCATGTTTGGTTCGCGTCTTGGCGGCATCTTCTAAAAGATGGTTTAAGTTGGTTAGGCCATAGTAAGGCTCCGTTGTTATAATACGTAAATCAGTTCGTAGTATAGTGTACGTATATAACGGTAGTAATAGTATAATCACATAACATCACAGGTTATCACACATCACAAATATCAATCACACACATCCCATGTCATAAAGTATAAACAAGTAATCAAGCGAATCCAAATATGGTGAGAAAACTGCGATTGCCATATAAATGAGACCACATCGTAAATGTATACATACAATCATCAGTCACTAGGGGCTACATAACCCCTGTCAAAAGCTACATCAGTATCAATACAACATCAAGTACATAACAAAAGTCAAGTCATAACGTAGTCTCCAAAATGCTGTGCAGACAAAAAGCAATCGCCGCCTTCTCACTTCGCCTACCCAAGTGGCACCGATGAGCTCTAAGAAGATGGTGGTGGAGGAGGGGGAAAATGGGTATAAAACAAACGGCGCAACTGTAACCAGTCCGCCTCCATCGCCTGCTGTGTACGAATAATGGAAGCAATCTGCTGCTCCAAAGTAGTAAGACGAGCAGCATAGTCAGGGGGTAATGGTCGTGATGGCTGCAACGGAGAGGGTACCCGGCCATGGCACTGACATGGCTGCAGATGGGCTCTCTCCAACTCCTGCAGTCGCTGCTCATGCGACTCATGCTGGTATACAAATGACATCAATACATCCTCGATGGTATGTCCCACGTGGAACCTGTGGTATGGATCAGTGGGTGGCATGGGGGAAAACGGTGACCACAGCAGTGGCTCACGTGTGGGGTCAAAGAGTGCCACACCAAAAGGAGCTGTAGTAGGTGGAACAAACGGCATCTGAGGCATGAAAGGCATGGGCATCGGTACATGCCCATCAGGGTGAGCTGAAGAGCCCTCTCCAGGCCCTGCTGGAGGTATAAACATAGGTACCTGAAACGAAAAGTCAATATGTGGTGCAACAGGAATCTGTGGAGGGAATGGGGGAACGTCCTCGTCTGCCGGTATCCAGCCATGCTGTGCAGACTCATCCGGTGGATCCATATGTGCCGCGAACGGTGCATGTCCGGGCTCTATGGGAACGGGATCAAATAAGGGAGCAGCAACAGGGTGTACGGGTGCAGGGTGCTCTATAGGGTGGTCAGCAGGTACAGCAACAATGGGTAAAGGACCAATGGGATCAACGGGAATATCTATGTGGTGATCATCAGCAATGGGCTCAAAAGGTACATCAGCATGCACAGGGTCATGCTCTGGTAAAGGGTCAAGGGCAGCTGCCTGCTCAGGTGCAATGGCAGGCTCAACGTCATCAAACGCCATGTCAAAATCAAAATCAGGATCAATCGGATCAAAAGGGTCAATAGGATCTGCTGGATCCTCCATCAACTCGTCCATCGGGACAAACTCTAAATCACGGTCAGGATCAAATCCTGGTGGAAACATAGGATCTGAATCCCCCTCGTCGTCATGGTCAAAAACAAGTCCAGGTACGGAAGCAACAGAAAAAGCCTGGTCAGAATCGGACCCATGGGAGAAGTGTTGCGCACTATGAGCATGTGTGGGTACAGAAGCCACAGACTCAAAGGAGTCCGCGACTGGGGAATGAGCAGGTGACTCCGCAGCCGGAGCATCTGCGATCAGTAAGGGGGCAACAGCAGGTAGGGCCTCGCCCTGAGCATCCTCCATAGGCTCCTCCTCAAACATATCGACGTCGTCCTCCTCGTCGTCGATGGGTAAAACAGGGTATGCTGCAAGGGGTACTGGAGCAGGGATCACAACGAGTGGTAGATCCCCTGCTGGAAGATCAACTGGGAGCTTATCAACGCCGTCGGGTAAGGCGAATGGCTGAAAGTCATCATCATCCGTGCTGGTGAAGTCTGACGTGTAAACCTCGTGCTCTGATGACTCAATGTCGTCTGAAACGATAGGCCTCGGGCCTGTGGTGCCTGAACCACCAGTGTCTGCAGAATCCATGTGTCTGTAACATATACACAAACATGCACAAATAGTCAATCATAAATCAAGTAATCACATAAGTCATCAAGTAAGGCATCACATAATCCTCCTAGTCTTACTAGCCAATACCATCCAGTCTACCAGACTGCTCTATCCTTTACTTAAACCAAACCTCGATCCTCCAGATCGATCCTATAACAAACCAACGTGCTCGACTACCTTAATCATCTCGATCCTCCAGATCGATCCTCAGCCCTCCAAACTGAACTTATAATTAATAAAATGTGCTCAACATTTGTTTGTAAAAAGTTGTGGATCTGGACTTGAGTGGTATGCAGAAAATGTTTTCGTGAGAGCCCTAGTGATCATAGTCTAGACTCGAGAATGAATCCTAGTTCGCTATGATCAGAGCTCTGATACCAAGCTGTCACACCCTGGCTTTGCGGAAGCGTGGTAAATTTTGGTGTGACTTCTTAATACCATAGCGTAATCATAACAAAGCTATATGAATTTAAAAACCATGCAAGTCATCATTAAGTTTAGAAATCAACATACAATACCATTGTTTTAAACATACGACCATAACCATGTTCAGTAAACATTACACTTATAACAAACATAAACGAGGGTTAAGGATTGTGTCTTGTCCAGGTAAGAGAACACAACCCCTAATCCTTGATGACTTCATGAAGATTGCAGCGGAAAACGTTCATACCGTGCCAGAATCCGTTTAATTTCCTGAAATACATGTGAGTTGAAAAATCAACAATAATGTTGAGCGAGTTCATGTGCAAGTGAGTAAGTAAAACACTTGTAAGTATAAAAGTTTCCTGGTATGTAGCAGTGTAAGAGGACTTGTGATCACCAATGGTTTGCAAGGCCATTAGCATGTTGTGAAATGCAAGTAAGTAAGACACAACCCTAGCCGATTTTGCGTTGGGTACCAAGTCACTCCGGATCCGTTCTGTTAGTCCTCCGAG
This sequence comes from Helianthus tuberosus, assembly GCA_030545235.1. Taxonomy (NCBI): domain Eukaryota; kingdom Viridiplantae; phylum Streptophyta; class Magnoliopsida; order Asterales; family Asteraceae; genus Helianthus; species Helianthus tuberosus. The sequence goes on from CM060372.1 coordinate 93,294,607, forward strand.
AGGCCTGTTCTGTTGGACCGGGAGCTGGGCTCGCTACACCCAGATAGATCTACCGCTCGAGTCCCTCGGGGTTCTAACTACCCATTCACATGATCTAAACCTCCTTACGTTATTCATACCGTGTATAAAGTACTTGTAAACAAAGTAACATGTATTTCACCCCCGCAGTTAAGAAAACTGAAAACAGTTAGAGAAAAGGGGGACATGAACTCACAGTGAATGCGCGTCTCTACCAAGTGTCTCCAATACAGTAAGCTGTGCAACGACCTACAAGTGCTAATTCTATTAGACGGACGGCCGTGCCTTAGCTTTACAGTTTATGTCTTTGGGAAATAGTTAGACAACTATTTCGTGTTTATGTTCCGTATGCACTTGGTAGTTATTCTTCTTCCCAAGGATGGGGGATACAATACATGTGCGTAAGTTACGTTTTATCAATCTTGTGGTAATGTAATTACCGGTGTAACTTATATGTTTGTGGAAGCGTTCGTAAAGTTTTGGAATCATTAACGCTTGTAAATATTATTTTCACTCTAAAATAATATTTATGTATTTCACAAAAATAATCATAAACAGTGTTGTGACAAATATATTTGTCACGTTAATCTTTGTGAAAATCCCACCTCCGAATATTTAGTAAAACATAGTTCTGGCGAAATTTATGTTTCGAAAGTATGTCCAAAAATAGTTCTAACACTTGTTGTGTAAAATTTCTAAGTGTTAGGTTTTTAGGAAAATTTCGCCAGAGTTTCCTCTGTAACTGGAGGTGGCCACGCTTTCAAGCGTATCATTTTCTTTTAACAAATCAATCAACAACTTCTTTATTCAATCAAACAATTTCCGACACATCAAACTAGTCGACAAGTATGTAAATTTGCATAATCGCATGAACTTGCAGTTTTTCCGCATCTTTAATGTAAATCACCTTTATATATGTAGATCTTTATATAAAGTAGCTTTAATCTTGTAAAAAAACCTCGTGTTTAGAGAAACCCGTCTTTACAACTTCTAGTCACTTTTCCCAAAAATAGTTATTTGTCGGATCTTTTCATGTCACAAGTGTCTACTCACTTGTGGTTTATAAAATCATATTTATTAGTGTAAGATCCATCTTTAGAAAAACATGATTTCTTTAAAGTGTGGTCTTTCTAAAATACCACTTGCGGATACGTAGATCCGCTAGTTTTAAACACCATTTTACCGGTTAAACCACTTTTACACAAGTAAAATATTTTTACACAAGTTCATGTATCTTGTGTGGTAGAGTTTCGCCTTTAACCCTTGTATTTAGTCAAAAACGAGCTTATGTGAAGATACATGATTTTACAAAGTCGGGTTAAACGGAGATCCGAGCTACCACATCATAGATCGGGTCTCAATAATCACATATTTTAAGTCCTACGACTTTTACACAAGACATGTGTTATTAACCACCATTTTAAGTAGTTTTAGTAGACTTTAAAGTTTCAGAACGCATGTTTACGATATTTAACCGACGAAAGTTCTTTTAACCACTTTAGACATGCTTAAATATGAGTTTTAAACAATATACCTCTAGCTCGGGGCTAGGGAAGAATCGTGATGAAAATCGCGTGGATAAAAGCTAACGGTTGAGGTCCTTTGTGTTCCGAGTGCACCAAAGCTCCTAATACGCGACCTTGGATGTTTGTATGATCTTGGAATGGAGTGAACTAGAACCGAAAGTATGATGTGTGTGTGTGGTGGGTTCGGCCGTGAGCCACAAAGGAAGAAAGAGTGGGTTTTTGTTGGTGGAAATGTGAAGTGATTCACTCATGTGTTAGTATGTATTTATAGGCAAGATTAGATGTGTTAACCCTTGGGTAAAATGTCCCCATGTTACTAGACCTTGCTTAATAAAAATAATAAACTTTGGTACTTGGTGTCCCCTTGATATGGGGCCGGTTCCATTAGGGGGGTTGGGTTAGTTTGATCCAAACTAGATTAGTTAGGATATAGTTTAGGTTAATTAGGTTAGGTTAAGTGTCTAACCTCGTTAGTTGTATAAAGCGCGTTATGACGGGTGTTAGGGTAATCAGGGACCCTAACTGGCTCAGAAAAATATAGTTAGTGAAAATATTAATATTTTCATGTTCCGGGTAAAGTCCGGTTGTTCGGTTGGATAGTGATCCGTTAAAGTGTTACAAAAGCTTTAAAGTGTCGTTATTATATTTTTAGTGACACAATTTGTTTTCCCGACACTTTAGAAAGTGTCTAGTGTTATTTTCTCATGTTCTGGCACTTTACTAGTCAGCTAGAAGCTGGTTAAATTATTAAAGTGCTGTGTTTGGTACTTAAAGTACGTTCTTGGCACATCCGAATCAGTGTATCTTATCCCTAGAGACGCGGTAACACAACCCTTATATCCCTACACTCACTACCAGTGTAGCCAAAATATATGAGGCTCTTAACAGGCCTTAGAGGCAGTGTCTGCCTGATGCTGGTCATATCAGCATGTTTGCCGTGTATCCGTTTAGTGCTACTGTGCTTTTTGTGCATCATGTTTGTCACTAAGATGCCGTATGTAAGTAATGTAGTGACAGCAAATAAAGTATGATGCAAGTAAGTGCATGTATCATTATGCAGGTAGCAGTTTATCAGCTAGTTTCAATCAAGCACAGTAATTAAGCAGTAATTAATCATTAATTAAGTTGTACGGATACCTGGTTTAGTGCGGGTTAACACAAGCTTGGTGCTTACGGATCGCCAAGGACCTCACCACAACGCTATTAACCACCCGTTTTTTTTCGTCTAGTTTCTTCCCTAGCCTCGAGCTAGTAGTAAGTGACTCTAAACACCCTATTGTTCATATCTAAGTAGTTAATAAGAAATTTGTCGGATAAAAATCATGAACATATAAGATCAAAACTAAAAGCCTACTAAAAATAATAAACATGGTGGTTAATGAATGAATGTTAGTGTAAAACTTTTGAAACTAGTTTTGATATGAATATTTATTGTTGGTTGAATTTATAAAATAAAATGATACGCTTAAAAACGTGGCCACCTCCAGTTACAGAGGAAACTCTGGCAAAATTTTTCCAGAAATATAACACTTGGAAAATATTCTTACGACAAGTGCTATGAATATATTTTCGACTTGTTTTTCCAAACAAACTTCGCCATGAATTTTTATTACTAAAATTTCCAAGTGTCGGAGGTGGGATTTTCATAAATAAAATTTGTTAAAATATATATTTAGTATATATATTTTCATAGTAACACTTGTGTAATTTTTATGATTACTTGGTGAACTACATAAATATTATTTTTAGAGTAAAAATAATATTACTGGAACACATTGAATATTCACGGCTCCAAAATAATGCTAACGCCTTCACAGTAAATATTTAAGTTACACCGGTATTATTTATATCACCCGAACCTTACAACATAACTTACGTATTTTCAGAAAATACCCATAAGTGTGTATTTTGACAAAGTATTATTTTGGAAATTTTATGGAATAAAATATAATATTTTTGGGAAAAATATTTATATTTTGGAAGTAAAGTATTTTGGTCAAATGAAATAAAATATATTACATTAAGTGAGACTTAATAATATATTTCGAAGTTATACGAACACACATGTATTAAAACCCCCATCCTTGGGAATGAATATATTTATAAAATAATTACGAAGTGTAACTACGAAATAGTTACCTAACTATTTCCCAAGACATTAAACCTTAAGCTAAAGCACGGCCGTCCATCTAATAAAAGTTAGTACGTGTAGGTCGTCGCACAACAGGTTGACCGGGAGATTTCTTGTTAGAGACGCACTACTGTGAGTTCATGTTCCCCTTTTCTTTTAACTGTTTTCAGTTTTATACTTCGGGGGTGAAATACATGTTACAAACATTACAATGTTTACAAATGATATAATTACAAGAAGCACTCTTGGTGAGAACGAGTACCAAGTATGATGAAATTTGAGAATACAAAAATACAAAAAGCACTCTTGGTGAGAACGAGTACCAAGTATGTTACAACTATTACAGACATTTTATACATGGTATGGTTAGCTTAAGGAGGGTTTTACTACTAGACTGTGAAAGGTGGGCACCATACTTAAGGCCATTAATCCTCGTCGTAGGACCGAGGGACATGAGTGATAGATCTATTTGGGTGTAGCGAGCCCACACCCATGAGGTCAGGGTGGCCCATAGAGGTGACTATGTCTTCCAGCCGGAAGCCCGGTACAAATATGCTAGGTTTGAGTTTTCCGCACCTTATCACACTTACCTTTGGCTTTGCAACCCATTGGTGACTTATTTTTCCTTAATTGCTACATACCAGGGACTTTCTATACATGCAAGACATATTACAAAGGTTTATATACACAGACTTACACATGAACTCGCTCAACCTTTTTGTTGATTTTTCAAACTACATGTATTTCAGGGAACTAGCAGGATCTGGCAGGGTATGCTTATGTCTAGTTGCGTTGGTTATTAGATGTCATCCAAGAGTTGTGAAGTTTAAGAGGTGTAACCTACTCCTGGACGGGTTATATGTCTTTAAACCTCGTCTTATCCAAAGTCTTTTATGTGTCTTATGAACACGTTTTAAATAATTTGTGGTTTGTAACTTATTTCAAATGTCGATGTTTCGAAACAATATTATGGTGGTATTTTCTCAGTTTTATTAATGGATGAACATCTTGTATTTTATCATATAGTATTGTTGTGATTGTTGCTATGGTATTAAGAAGTCACACCAAATAAACCCACACTTCCGCAAAAGCCAGGGTGTGACAGCTTGGTATCAGAGCCTCGATCATAGCGAACTAGGATTCTTTCTCGAGTCTAGACTATGATCATTAGGGCTCTCACGAAAACATTTTTACATTGCATACACAAGTTTTCAGATCCAGGGTACAAACGTTTCTTTTAAAAACACGCGTTTTTCGTGTCGGACATGTAGTAACTGGAAGGGTTAAGTATCGTTAACTGAGAACTCCTGTCTAGGCTGGCATTCGTATAAATCCAAATAAAAGGACCCGTTGCCTACCTGGGGACCTATCGGCAAGAGTACTGATACCTATTAGGCCAAAGCATGTCCAAAAAGTTTAGTTTTTGAATCGGTTTTTATTTAACCATTTTACAAGTTTTTAACATACCGCTTCCTACACATCAAGTTTTAGAGGCTGGGGAGATTCAGTCTTAGAGACTGAGGGGTTCAATCTTAGAGATTGGAAAGGTTTTGGTCTTAGAGGCCAGGGAGTTAGTTTGAGAAACTAAGGAGTTCAGTCTAGGAGACTGGGTGGGATAGTCTGGGGAGGACTAGTATGATTACTTGCTTACATTGATTGTGACTTACATGCGTTGTTGAACTATTTATTTTGTTATGATATGGGATGTTATGAGTTAGTATATTATTACATACGCATATTACTTACTTACAATACTTATTATGAACGGACCAATATGATCTTTCTTTTAGAAGATGCCTCCGCGACGCGACCCAGGCATGCCTACGAACCAGGCAGAACTCCAAGGGATAATTACCGCAGCCATAGCACAATATGCGGCCTCCCAAGGAGGAACTAGCGGGAACAATTCGAACAACAATGGCAACAACAATCCACCCCAGGGGTGCACCTACAAACAATTCCTTGACTGCAAGCCAATAAATTTCAATGGCACTGGAGGTGCTGTTGCGTTTGTTAGGTGGGCTGAAAAGACAGATTCGGTTCTAAGAATGAGCAAATGCGCTCCTGATTAACAAGTCACTTACATTTCAGGGCTGTTTCTGGATGGTGCCCTATCGTGGTGGAATCTGCAAGTGCAAACTTTAGGAGAAGCCACTGCTTATGCATTAACCTGGGCTGAGTTAAAAGAGTTAATGAGGAAAAAGTACTGCTCGCGTGCTGAAATACAGAAGCTAGAAACTGAGTTCTGGCACCTAAAAATGGAAGGTCCTGAGATTGCAGAATATGTTCAAAGGTTTCATGATTTGTCCCATGTAGTGCCATACATGGTCACGCCAGAATTTAAACGTGTTGAGCGCTTCATCTGGGGATTAGCACCCCAGATCATGAGCATGGTAACCACGTCCAAGCCTGCAACGATTACTGAAGCCATCGATCTCAGTGTGGCACTTACTGAGGAAGCTATCCGTCTAAACAAGTTTCCAAACTCTGACCCCAAGAAGAAAGAAATTCACGAGGAGTCCTCAGGAGAAAACAAAAGGAAATTCTCCAATTTTAAAAAGAGTACCGACAGCGCAAGGAAGAAGAACTGGAACCCACCAGAGGAAGCTAAAACTGGTGTTGAAGCAAGAGGGATGGGATACATGGGCACTTTTCCCAAGTGTGATGTATGTCAATATCATCACCCCGGACCATGCCGACTCAGAAAATGTGAGTCATGTGGGAAGAATGGCCACACAAAAGAAACCTGCTGGGCTAGTAATGGTGCAGGTAGTGGTGGTCAGCAAGGATATAGATATGGGAATGGAAACCGCCAACAGGGAGGAAATGGCGGAAATGGAAATCGAGGAAACCGTGGGAATCAAGCTGGTAACCAGGGAACAGGCAATAATCAAGCTGGTAATGGTAATGGGAACGGAAATGGTCGAGGACCAGGATGCTTTAACTGTGGGGACGTCGGGCATTTCAGGCGAGAATGCCCAAAGCTTAAACAGGCACCAGGAAGAGTTTTCCATATTGGAGCAAGGGAAGCTCGCCAAGATCCTAATGTTGTTACTGGTACGTTCCCTATAAATCAACGCTTTGCATCTGTACTATTTGACACTGGTGCCGACTATAGTTTTGTATCGCTAGAGTTTAAGAAAATGCTTAGATTAACTGCTAATAAGTTAGACATCCCGTACTTAATTGAACTGGCTAATGGAAAGCTAGTAGAAACGAATGAAGTCATCAGAGGATGCGTGATAGAGCTGGGAGAGCACGAGTTTACATTAGACCTACTGCCAGTCGAGTTGGGAAGCTTCGATGTGGTAGTAGGGATGGATTGGTTGTCAAGCAACAGAGCCGAGATTGTATGTCACGAGAAGACCATTCGCATCCCAATGGCGGATGGAGAAACCATCGTAGTACATGGAGAGAAGCGCGATACGCCTCTAAGGATCATTAGTTGTTTGAAGGCTCGAAAATGTTTGAAGAAGGGATGTGTTGCCTTCCTGGCACACATCGTAGATAAGGAAGCCGCTGACCCAAAACTTGAAGACATCCCAGTCGTTAAAGAGTATCCTGAAGTCTTTCCAGAAGACTTGCCAGGATTGCCACCACAAAGACAAGTCGAGTTTCATATTGACTTAGTTCCAGGCGCCGCGCCTGTAGCTAAGGCACCTTATCGACTTGCACCTTCGGAGATGCAGGAGCTGTCAACGCAGCTCCAGGAGTTGTTAGACAAGGGATTTATCAGACCAAGTTTCTCGCCTTGGGGAGCTCCAATTTTGTTCGTAAAGAAGAAGGATGGTAGTTTTCGCATGTGTATAGACTACCGGGAGCTGAATAACTTGACAATCAAGAACAGATATCCTTTGCCAAGGATCGATGACCTGTTCGATCAATTACAAGGTTCAAGCTTTTACTCCAAGATCGATCTACGATCAGGTTATCACCAGTTAAGAATACAAGAAGAAAGTATTCCAAAGACGGCCTTTAGAACTCGATATGGGCATTACGAGTTCCTAGTTATGCCGTTTGGTTTAACAAACGCGCCAGCAGTATTCATGGATTTAATGAACAGAGTCTGCAAACCTTACCTCGATAAGTTTGTGATTGTGTTCATTGACGACATTTTGATCTATTCAAAGACAAAAGGAGAGCATGAGCAACATTTAAGAGCTATTCTAGAGCTGCTTAAAAAGGAGAAGTTGTATGCAAAGTTCTCGAAGTGCGAGTTCTGGTTACGCGAAGTCCAGTTTCTTGGTCATGTAGTCAACAGAAATGGAATTCATGTGGATCCGACAAAGATTGAAGCAATCAAGAATTGGGAGACTCCGAAGACGCCAACCGAAATTCGACAATTCCTAGGTTTGGCTGGTTATTATCGTAGGTTCATTGAGGATTTCTCGAAAATCGCTCAACCTTTGACCTCTCTCACTCAGAAAGACAAGAAGTTCGATTGGAGAGATAAGCAAGAAGAGGCCTTTCAGTTGTTGAAAAACAAGCTTTGTGACGCGCCAATCTTATCTCTACCCGAAGGCACTGACGACTTCGTGGTATATTGCGATGCTTCGCGTCAAGGTTTGGGATGTGTGCTTATGCAGCGCCAGAAGGTTATAGCATATGCTTCTCGCCAATTGAAGATCCACGAGAAAAATTACACCACGCATGATTTGGAATTAGGCGCGGTGGTGTTTGCCTTGAAGATATGGCGACATTATTTATATGGTACTCGATGTACTATCTACACTGATCACAAGAGCCTGCAGCACATATTCGATCAGAAAGAGCTTAACATGAGGCAAAGACGCTGGGTAGAGCTGTTAAATGATTATGACTGTGAAATCAAGTATCACCCAGGGAAGGCGAATGTGGTCGCTGATGCTCTAAGTCGGAAGGAAAAGGATCAAGCCCTTAAGGGTTAGGGCTCTAGAAATGATCATACAAACGGACCTCTCATTGCGCATTCGTGCCGCGCAGAGAGAAGCACTCAAGGAAAAGTATATTGAGAATGAGTATCTCCGTGGAATGGAGAAACAATTGGTACCAAACGGGGAAGGGACTTTGTGCTTCATGAAACGAATTTGGGTTCCCTTGTTTGGTGGCCTAAGAAATGTTATCTTTGACGAAGCTCACAAATCTCGGTACTCGATTCATCCAGGATCGGATAAGATGTACCAAGATCTTAAGAATTTCTATTGGTGGCCAAGAATGAAAGGCGATGTTGCGGTGTATGTTGGCAAATGTTTAACTTGCGCCAAGGTGAAGGCCGAATACCAGAAACCTTCAGGTCTCTTGCAACAACCTAAAATACCACAGTGGAAGTGGGAACAGATATCCATGGATTTTGTAACAAAGTTGCCAAGGACGCCCAGAGGTCACGATATGATTTGGGTGATCGTAGACCGTCTGACAAAATCTGCACACTTTCTGCCAATCAAGGAAAAAGACAACACGAGTAAACTTGCTGAGACATACCTGAGAGAGATTGTTGCACGACATGGAGTGCCTCTCTCAATCATCTCTGATAGGGATGGAAGATTCGTGTCAAGGATTTGGCAATCTTTCCAAGAAGCATTTGGTTCGCAGTTAAATCTGAGTACCGCGTTTCACCCACAAACTGATGGCCAAAGTGAGAGAACTATTCAGACATTGGAAGATATGCTGAGAGCATGTGTAATGGACCTAGGTGGTAGCTGGGATAATCATTTACCTCTGGTCGAGTTTTCGTACAACAACAGCTACCACACAAGTATTGGAGCCGCGCCATTTGAAGCTCTTTACGGACGCAAGTGTCGATCACCACTATGCTGGGCTGATGCAGGTGATAGACAACTCGTTGGTCCTGAAATCGTCCAAGAGACGACAGACAAGATTGCGCAGATTCGAAAACGTATCGAAGCGGCTCGCGAAAGACAGAAAGCCTATGCAGATCCAAACCGGAAACATTTGGAATTTCAAGTTGGGGATATGGTTTTGTTAAAGGTTTCACCCTGGAAGGGTGTAGCACGCTTTGGGAAGCGTGGTAAGTTGAACCCCAGATACATCGGGCCATTTAGAATCCTGAAAAGGATTGGCCTCGTAGCTTACAAGTTGGAATTACCTGTGGGATTAAATGGCGTTCATGATACATTTCATGTATCTAATCTGAAAAAGAGTCCAACTCAGGAAACAGTGATCATTCCTGCCGACGAAGTTCATATTGACGACACACTCCACTTTACTGAAGAACCCGTTGAGGTTACTGATTGGAAGATTAACAAGACACGCAGGAGTAGTGTCAAACTCGTTAAAGTTCGATGGAATGCAAGACACGGCCCGGAATTAACGTGGGAGAGTGAGGACCGTATGAAGGAAAAATACCCACATTTATTCCCCAAGACCCCTGCATCTAGTAGCACAACTAAAATTTCGGGACGAAATTTCTATAACAGGGGGAGAATGTGACAACCCTCACAATTACAGGTATCCATACAATTAATTAATATTAAATTATGTGCTTAATGACTGTACTTGCTTACAACTGTGATTAAACTGCTTACTGATTTCTGATACATACATACTCATGCATCACATTTTATACTGTCACTCTATTATTTTTATACAACATCAGTGACAACCTTGATGCACAAAAAGCACAATGAGCACACTATACGGATAACCCAGTAAACATGCTGACATAGCCAGCATCAGACAGTTACTGTCTCTGAGGTCATTATGAGCCGGGAATAGATTATTACACTAGTAGGGAGTGTAGGGAGGAGAGGATTGTAGAACTGCGTCACTAGGTGATAGTTATAGTACCGGGAAGTACCTAAAACATACTTCAAATGCTTAATTAGCACTTTAACGGATTAATATCCAACTGAACAACCGGACTTTACCCGGAACATAAAAATATTGCCAATGATATTATTTACACTTTTCTGAGCTAGTTAGGGTCCCCAAATACCCTAACACCCGTTATATTTTATAACACACTAATAATTTGTTTAGATCCCTAACTAACTAATACTTGGCATTTAGCTAAAAAAAAAAAAACAAACCAATTACCTACTCCATTATAACCGATCGGTCCACACCACACCACAAACTTTTGAGTATTTTATTAACCCATGCTACCCATTATTTATTTGATAAATAGAAATGGTGGATTATAAATAACACCACTAGATCACACATTCCATTCATAAATCACATAACAACGAAATTTTCTTTCTTTCCCTTTTATTACCTACGGTCGAGAGCCTTCACATCCATCCATCCATTTTGTAGTTTCAACCTTATTATTTTATATACATACAAGTGTAAAGGATTACGTATAAGGAAGCTTGGTGCTTACGGATCGCCAAGGACCTCACCACAACGCTATTAACCACCCGTTTTTTTTCGTCTAGTTTCTTCCCTAGCCTCGAGCTAGTAGTAAGTGACTCTAAACACCCTATTGTTCATATCTAAGTAGTTAATAAGAAATTTGTCGGATAAAAATCATGAACATATAAGATCAAAACTAAAAGCCTACTAAAAATAATAAACATGGTGGTTAATGAATGAATGTTAGTGTAAAACTTTTGAAACTAGTTTTGATATGAATATTTATTGTTGGTTGAATTTATAAAATAAAATGATACGCTTAAAAACGTGGCCACCTCCGGTTACAGAGGAAACTCTGGCAAAATTTTTCCAGAAATATAACACTTGGAAAATATTCTTACGACAAGTGCTATGAATATATTTTCGACTTGTTTTTCCAAACAAACTTCGCCATGAATTTTTATTACTAAAATTTCCAAGTGTCGGAGGTGGGATTTTCATAAATAAAATTTGTTAAAATATATATTTAGTATATATATTTTCATATTAACACTTGTGTAATTTTTATGATTACTTGGTGAACTACATAAATATTATTTTTAGAGTAAAAATAATATTACTGGAACACATTGAATATTCACGGCTCCAAAATAATGCTAACGCCTTCACAGTAAATATTTAAGTTACACCGGTATTATTTATATCACCCGAACCTTACAACATAACTTACGTATTTTCAGAAAATACCCATAAGTGTGTATTTTGACAAAGTATTATTTTGGAAATTTTATGGAATAAAATATAATATTTTTGGGAAAAATATTTATATTTTGGAAGTAAAGTATTTTGGTCAAATGAAATAAAATATATTACATTAAGTGAGACTTAATAATATATTTCGAAGTTATACGAACACACATGTATTAAAACCCCCATCCTTGGGAATGAATATATTTATAAAATAATTACGAAGTGTAACTACGAAATAGTTACCTAACTATTTCCCAAGACATTAAACCTTAAGCTAAAGCACGGCCGTCCATCTAATAAAAGTTAGTACGTGTAGGTCGTCGCACAACAGGTTGACCGGGAGATTTCTTGTTAGAGACGCACTACTGTGAGTTCATGTTCCCCTTTTCTTTTAACTGTTTTCAGTTTTATACTTCGGGGGTGAAATACATGTTACAAACATTACAATGTTTACAAATGATATAATTACAAGAAGCACTCTTGGTGAGAACGAGTACCAAGTATGATGAAATTTGAGAATACAAAAATACAAAAAGCACTCTTGGTGAGAACGAGTACCAAGTATGTTACAACTATTACAGACATTTTATACATGGTATGGTTAGCTTAAGGAGGGTTTTACTACTAGACTGTGAAAGGTGGGCACCATACTTAAGGCCATTAATCCTCGTCGTAGGACCGAGGGACATGAGTGATAGATCTATTTGGGTGTAGCGAGCCCACACCCATGAGGTCAGGGTGGCCCATAGAGGTGACTATGTCTTCCAGCCGGAAGCCCGGTACAAATATGCTAGGTTTGAGTTTTCCGCACCTTATCACACTTACCTTTGGCTTTGCAACCCATTGGTGACTTATTTTTCCTTAATTGCTACATACCAGGGACTTTCTATACATGCAAGACATATTACAAAGGTTTATATACACAGACTTACACATGAACTCGCTCAACCTTTTTGTTGATTTTTCAAACTACATGTATTTCAGGGAACTAGCAGGATCTGGCAGGGTATGCTTATGTCTAGTTGCGTTGGTTATTAGATGTCATCCAAGAGTTGTGAAGTTTAAGAGGTGTAACCTACTCCTGGACGGGTTATATGTCTTTAAACCTCGTCTTATCCAAAGTCTTTTATGTGTCTTATGAACACGTTTTAAATAATTTGTGGTTTGTAACTTATTTCAAATGTCGATGTTTCGAAACAATATTATGGTGGTATTTTCTCAGTTTTATTAATGGATGAACATCTTGTATTTTATCATATAGTATTGTTGTGATTGTTGCTATGGTATTAAGAAGTCACACCAAATAAACCCACGCTTCCGCAAAAGCCAGGGTGTGACAGCAGTGGTATTCGCCTTGAAGATTTGGCGACATTATTTATATGGTACTCGATGTACAATTTTCACAGATCACAAAAGCTTACAACACATATTTGATCAGAAGGAATTGAATATGCGCCAGCGACGTTGGGTCGAGCTGCTAAATGATTATGACTGTGAGATTAAGTACCATCCTGGAAAGGCAAACGTTGTAGCGGACGCGTTGAGCCGAAAAGAAAGGGGTAAGACCCTAAGGGTTCGAGCGTTAGAAATGACGATTCGAACGAACCTCACTGCACGCATTCGTGATGCACAACAAGAAGCCCTTAAGATGGAAAACCGTAAAGCTGAATACCTACGGGGTATGCTGAAATAAATGGTGCCAAACGAAGAGGGAGCCTTATACTTCAAGAAGCGTATTTGGGTTCCACTCTATGGTGGCATACGAGAAGTCATCCTTAATGAAGCCCACAAATCGAGATATTCGATCCATCCAGGATCGGACAAAATGTATCAAGACTTGAAAGAATACTATTGGTGGCCGAGACTCAAAAGCAACGTTGCTGTTTATCTTGGAAAATGCCTAACCTGTGCCAAGGTTAAGGCAGAATATCAGAAACCGTCTGGCCTACTACAACAACCAGAGATTCCCGTGTGGAAGTGGGAACAAATCTCGATGGACTTCATAACGAAATTACCCAGGACCCCGATGGGGCACGATATGATATGGGTAATAGTTGATCGATTAACGAAGTCTACGCACTTCCTACCGATCCGAGAAAAAGACAGCACTGGAAAGCTTGCTGAAATATACTTAAGAGAAATTTTGGCACGACTTGGAGTGCCAATCTCAATCATTTCAGACAGAGATGGACGCTTTGTCTCAAGAATCTGGCAATCATTTCAGCAAGCCTTTGGATCTCAGTTAGATCTAAGCACGGCATTCCATCCACAAACAGACGGCTAGAGCGAACGAACTATACAAACGTTAGAAGATATGCTTCGCGCATGTGTCATGGATCTAGGCGGCAGCTGGGATACTCATCTACCTTTAGTTGAGTTTTCCTACAATAACAGTTATCATACGAGCATAAAAGCCCCGCCGTTCGAAGCTCTATATGGCCGCAAATGCCGATCGCCCTTATGTTGGGCAGACGCTGGAGATAAACGTATGGTTGGTCCTGAACTTGTACAAGAGACAACCGACAAGATTGCGCAGATCCGAGAGCGCATTAAGGCGGCTCGAGATCGACAAAAGAGCTACGCTGATCCGAAAAGAAAATCAGTAGAATTCAAGGTGGGAGACAAAGTGTTGTTAAAAGTCTCACCATGGAAGGGCGTAGTCAGATTTGGAAAGCGTGGAAAGCTGAATCCACGATATATCGGACCATTCAGAATATTGAAAAGAATTGGTACCGTAGCATACAAGTTGGAGTTACCGGAAGAACTTAATGGAGTACATGATACGTTTCATGTATCCAACCTGAAGAAGAGTCCAACACAAGAAAACGTGATCATCCCGGTGGATAAAGTACATATTGATGAAGCCCTCTGATTTATAGAACAACCCGTTGAGGTTACCGACTGGAAAGTCAACAAGACCAGGAGGAGCAGTGTGAAACTTGTCAAAGTACGTTGGAGCTCTAAGCACGGACCTGAGTACACATGGGAACGTGAAGACCAGTTCAAAGAAAAGTATCCCCACCTATCCAAGAAGACTCCTGTGAGAGTTAGTTAAGCTTGAATTTCGGGACGAAATTCTTTTAACGGGGGGAGACTGTGACAACTGGCACAAACCGGTAATTTCCGTACACTTTAATTATTGCTTAATGACTGCAATTATGTGCTTAATTGTCAGCAATGTCTGATTACATACTAAACAAGTGAATTCATGCATGTTGTATACTACAAAATATTGCTTTATGCATAAACGAGAGCGTTGCGTCAGAAATAATAGTAAACTCACCGGTAAGACACACTGTGTCGACTGAACTGCAGAAAGCAGTCAGACATTAGAATTGAGGCCTAGGTGTAGGTCCGACGACAAAAGTACATTAAAACCCAAGAGTACATATAAGGGTTTAATTTATAGACATTGCGAAAGCAAAAATAAGCACTAAAAAGCACCCGAAACGCACTTTAAGTGCAAAATTTTGTATAATTCAGCATTTAAACATATAAATATTATGCATAAATTTCGTTTTATCATCCAGAATATTTCCCTAAGTGTTGGGAATTGAAAGGGTACAAGAAGGGTACTTAAAAGACACTAAAAAGTGTAATTTAGCACTTTAACGAATCGGTATCTAACCGAACAACCGGAACTTTACCCGGAACACCAAAATATTGCTAGAAGCAACGTTTTTATTTTTCTGAGCTAGTTAGGGTTCCCGAATACCCTAACACCCGCTACAATGCATAACATCCTAGTAAATGGTTTAATCTCCTAATTATTAAAAAAGGACCCTTACTATCTAGTTGAAAATGAACCATAAGACCCCCCCCCCCCCCCAACCGAATTCGGTCACCATGTGACCCCCCTTGTCCTTTGTTTATTATTTAATTCTTGTTTGCCTAATATCAAGGGAACATAGTAACTCTTGGGTAATGAACATGAGATTTGTCTATAAGTAACAACCTTAACACATCATAACCTTCACTCACCACAACTCAACAACACACTACTCTCTCCCTCCCTTGTCCATTTCGGCCGAGAACAACAAGCACCCCACCACCCTCTTTCGATTTCCATCTTCCAATTCCAAGTATATACAAGGGTTAAGGATCACGTATAAGGAGGCTCGGTGCACTCGGATTGCGAAGAACCTCACCACATTGCTTTTATCCACGCGATTTCCGACTAGTTTCTTCCCTAGCCTCGAGCTAGTTGTCAGTGCTTCTAAACACCTTCTTGATCTTGTCTAAGGTGGTTAATAAGAGATTTGTCGGTTGAAAATCATATGATTATAAAAACAAGATTAAAAGTCTACTAAAAGTGATGAACTTGGTGGTTAATAAGTAAATATTAGTGTAAAACTCTTGGATCTTGTTTTGAGATGATTGTTTTGTATTGATTTATGCTAGTAGTAGTTCGGCTCGTCATCCAGCCCGGCTAAGTCATGTTCATAGAACTTGAACTAGTGTATGACAAAGTATGAAAAGGATTAGATGATGAACACTACTACATAATAACATGAACTTGTGTAAAAGTAAATTTTCTTGTGAAATGAAGTTCTAAACTAGTAGATCTAAAGATCTACAAGTGGTATTTTCGGAAAACCAACTGTAAGACGAAACCATGTTTTAAAACCGGATCTTTCATGAACTAGAGGTGTTTTTGTGAACAAACAAGTGTGTGGACACTTGTGTAACAAAAGTTTTAACAAAGAAATAATTTTCATAAAAACCGACTAGAAGTTGTAAAACTTCATGTTCTTTAAAAATAAGATTTCCAAGGAACCGACTTTATTTTTAGAGATGGAAAAACCTACTAAATGTGTTGAAGAGTTACTACACATTTTTACACAACTTGCAAGTTCGTGTGATTGCGATATATATTTATGTTGGACTAGTTTGATGACGATTGGAAATTGATTTGTTGAATTTTTAAAAGAAAATGATACGCTAGTAAGCGTGGCCACCTCCAGTTACAGAGGAAATTCTGGCGAAATTTTTCCAGAAAATAACACTTAGAATATTTTTGGTGACAAGTGTTATGAATATATTTTTGACTGGTTTTCCAGACAAACTTCGCCATGATTTTTGTTATCAAATGACCAAGTATTCGGAGGTGGAGTTTTGTAAACAAACTTAATAAATATATATTTAGAATATATATTTATCGCTTGTGTGATTATGTAGGATCGGTTTCCGACCTAAACGAGTCGTTTGGAAGAGTTCTAGTTCGTTTCAGAGGCGGAAACTAAGAAACGGACAATGAAACAGCTTGTTACACACTTTAATCTTCTTGTATATTAATTTGACAACCTTTACATTCAGAAGAGAAACCGGCAGCACTTCGGTATATCTCTGAGACAAAAGTTACAACTGAAATGTATGACAACCTATTTATAGAACTCTAGGTTTCGCTTGAAACACTTCAAGCGAACCTCACATGATGACTTCAAGCGATCCTGATGACTTCAAGCGAACCTGTCATGTTACAATTTTTGTCTTGAAGCGAAATGTAATACTTTGATCAATTTGCTTTGTCTTCATGTGAGATGATGTCACTAGGGTGATGCAATCAATGATGTCACTTGTGTGATGTCATCATCAAGGATGATGACATCATGCTTGTTTAGAACCGCACCGAACCCGAGACTCGATACAAAGACGAAGACGACAGATGTGTGCACCAACAGACTCCCCCTCAGATGTTGACGAGTCTTAAGTGTCAAGTCTTCTCAATCTTCAGTCTTTATCAGTCTTTGAGCTTTCTTCAGGATCTCTATCTGGCTCTATCCTATCTCCAATTCTCTCTCTCTCTAACAGACTCCCCCTCAAAACATGCTAGGATCGTAGTCTGGCTTTTACAGAATTTCAGAATCCTCAGGTATCGGAACCTGGCACTCTATTTGCTATCCTGCACATCCTCTACCCAAAAATAAGATTCACAAAAAAATATTTAACAATTTATCAAATTTCATGCATCAACACTAACTCTTCTCCAATCAATATACAATCAAACATTAACAATGATCATTTAACGAATTTTTATCTCTGAAAAACTTTTCAATCAAATTCTCCCAAACCTGTTCGTCATGTTCAGCACTCGGAATTTTGAAAATCAGCTCTTCAACATCAGTTGTCTAAAATCTTTTTGGATTTTTCAAAAGTTATGCTAAAACACACCGAAAATCTTTTTGGATTTTTGACATAAAAGAAATAAAATGCAGTAAAGAAAAATATACAGACAATATTTTTGTGAGTTCGTGTAAGAGGATCATATCAGTTTTTGAGACAAATCACCAACACCGTTAAGCTTCATTTCATTTTAAGTTCTAAACGATTCACTTAGATTGTCAGTATACTTGTCCACTTAAATTTTCACACAAAGTTCAACTGCTTCGAGATACGAGATTAATGTCTTAAGAGACTTAAACTTATCCGTGTGTCCCACTACTTGAATATACTCCCGTATCCAGATCCCAATATTCAGTCTTACAGGTGAGTATACCACAGATGATATCTGTAAGGGGAATAAATTATGCAACCGTGATAGCTCAGGTCAGAACTTCCGTTCAGCAGAGAGCCTAGTTGACTTTTAGGTGTGTCCCCTTTAGAGGATCTTTTGAATTACAACAGCCATGATTAGCATTTTTCAATGTTTCATCATTTTTTAGCTGAGGGTGGTGCTATTTTTCAAGCAAGCAGAAAGTATTCTCCGGGGACTAGGCCATTGCTTCCGCAAAATCAGAAGTCCCGGGATAATACCCCAGATATCACTGAGCATAAAGACCTAGTATCTCAGAATAAGGGACTTTTCAAACAAGATTTCAGGGGTTACCTATATATCCAAGTTTGTGTTAACCCACAGAACAAGCAAGTTTGAAATTTAGGTTTATATCTCATCACAATTTACTAAATGTGCAAAAACCTACTGACATATCCACAGTGAGATTGTTTATCACATTTTTACTTTACAATTCTTTAGAATGTTGTGACAGTCCACTGATGTACTATCATTTCCTCTATTCACAACGAAACTCATTTTTTGAATTTTATCATGTTTTTGTCTTTTTCAAATTTTCAAATGTTTTTGGATTTTCTGAAATTTTTACTCCCCCTAAAATGCAAACACATTTTAGGAAATTTGAAAATAAACTATACAATAAAGTGACAACTGATATCAAATCGCATCAAATCGCCATTCACTCGGCATAAACAATCAGAACTCCCCCTATCACAAAACTATTTTCTCATTTAGATTTCAAAACACTTAAGTTTGTTTTAATCAAAATGATTTTTCCGGAAAATAAGTTTTGATGATATGATCATTTGTAGATTCGGGGTGTGGTTCATCATATTGTCTATTCTTAACCACTTGTAGCAAATCAAGTACAAATTAATGTCCCTGATTTACCACTTGCATGTACGCACCATCTATATCAATTATAAAAATTACCACATGTAAAACACAATACCACTTGTAGGAATGTTACGTCTACATCACCATTTTAACAATCAAAATGCCGATTCCTGCTTCGCACTTACCAACCTGGAAGCTCCGGCGTAGTCATACAACCTGTAAACATCCAAACACTATCAATAACTTTCAACTAAAAATTTCAAATATTAGAAAAATGCCGATTCCTGATCCACTCTTACCAACCTGGAAGCTCCGGCAAGTCAGGTTTTTCAGTGAAAGAAAATATCCACCCAAGCCTGACCAGCCTTGGGTGTAAGCTTCTCAACTTCACTAGGGGTTGGGCTATAAGTTGCCTTCTTTGTAGCATAAAACTCTTTTACCCCTTTAACCTTCCCATCAATCATTTTACCAATCATCTTTTTAATATTCCCATTAAACGCTTTTTCAATATCAAAGTTATCCTTCTCAGAATAACCCTGATTTAAAATATCAACTTTTCCAACCTTTGATTTAAAATTCTCAGCTCTCAATGGTGGAAAATGAACATCATCCATTAGAGTCACTGAGTTTTCACTTTTTACCTCAACCTGTGGCTCCTCTGACTTTGTGAAATCAGATTCATCGCCAGATTTTACCTCTGATTTCTTAACAACCCAAGCTTGGTTGTCAAGATTTCCCTTCTTCTTGTAAAACCTTTTTGAACACTCTCCAACTTCATATGTTGAATTTTTGAATACTTTGAATCTTTCAGTTGGTGGTTCAGTTTTGTCAACAATAACTTCTTTCAGTTTTTGTGAGACTCCCTGTTTTGTTTTTGTTGCTTGGGGACAGTTCCATGCAATATGACCAACTTCATTGCATCTGTAACAGGTTCTTGTCTCCTTTCTTTGATAAGCTTCATTCTTCACTTTCTTTGCAAGAAATTCTGTGTTTGATTGCTTCCAAAATGAGCTTTTTGATTCTTCTTCATGGCTAGTTCCTGCAACATATTTTGTATTTGTTTTAGAAATTTTCTCATTTTTATAATTTTCAGGTGGAATAAAACCAAGTCCTTTCTTTTTGTAGCTACGATTGTGGTTTGGTTTCTTTTGAAAACCAGAACCAGAATTGTAACCTTTTTTCTTGTTTAACTGTTGTTGAACTCTTGAAGTGTATTTTTTAGGTTTTCCAGTAGGATTTAAATCTTTAATTTCAGAAATATTGATTTATGTCATTTTGAAAACCTTTTTAATCATGTCAAACCGAACACTTTTAATTGGGAATTCTTTATCAAAATATAATTTGTTAGAATCATTCAAAGTATATGCAACTTCAAATGTTTCGTCACTCAAATTAGATTTTGACAACAAAAATTCTTTACTATAAACCCGTTTTTCCGACGATTTTGAACTCTTTTCGGACGAACTCGAACTCCCGACTGACTGACACGAACTTTCGGACTCGGACTTTGACTCTGACTCCTCATCCTTATCCAACACCTGATCGACCACTCTTTTTATCAGTTCGGACTCATGATCTGTGTCGGACGCTGTGAACGTGACATCAATATTATCCGGTAAAACATCAGTTATCTCGGATTCTAGCTTAATATTGACCGCCTGTTTTAGTTCTTCCTCGTTAGGTTTTCTAGGCGAGTAACCTTCCCAAATCGGAGGCGGACACTTATTATAACATACACCCTGTTTCTTACCAGTATCCTTTTTCTTCTTTGTCTTTGTTTCTTCATCTTTAAAAGCTTCAAATCCTTCAACTGTTGGATAAATTCTATCGATTATGTAATCACAACCTTTGTAACTTTGCAGCAATCTTCTGATTCTTTCATTCTCAGCTGCTTCACTATCCAACTCTTTTTTCCTCTTTGCACATTCTTCTATATACATGTTGATCTCTTTTTGCTTTGTCATCATGGTAGCATTCAACATTTTCAAAGCTTTTTCTCTCTCAGAGTTAGTCTTCTCCAGACCATTTACATGTCTGTTCAATACATCATACGACTTTTTCAAATTCTTTACATCAAACAACAATTTTTCTTTCAACTTTTCTAACTCACTAAACCTTTCATCTTTTTCTATACACTGTTTACAAGACTCTAAACATGTAAGACAAGGTTTTGTGATTTCAACAATCTTCTCGACTTCAACTATCTTTTCAACTTCCACAATCTTCTCAATCACTTTGACTTCTTTTAAATCTTTTGCAGCTTTCCTTTCTTTTAGTTTCTTCAATTTTTCTGCAAAATAAAATTCAAAACTATCAGAAGATAAGTGAGTTTTTCCAATATTAATCTGTTCAATTTCTTCTTCACTGTCACTTGTCTCTGACGAACTGTTTTCAGATGAAACAGATCCTTCATCTTCACTTTTCTCCTCATCAGATAACACTTCCATCCATTCCTTCAGCATTTCCGGTTTTCGAATAATATGAGCAATAAACGCTCCAACATTTGAATCAGCTGGAATGTACTTGTCCCAGCTAAATCCTTCTGCCAATTTCTCGTCATCTTGATCCATGATGCCATAGTAAGCTTTCTTGTTTGCATCTTCGATCATTTTTCCATGTGCCGTTTGAGGTTCCTTTTGTTGATGTGGTTGATGAGTGATTTGCTGATAAATGGTCTTTCGATAATAATCATCTTTTCCAGCAGACTCCTTTGCTCCTCTCGGCTCCTGATTCCTGCACTCTCTTTTAAAGTGGCCTTTCTCCCTGCAACGAAAACAAACAACTTTAGATTTATCAAATCCAAGATTAGAAAGATTTGCATCCAAGAAATCAGTTCTTCCTGTAACCAATCTAAATTTTTCTGCTCTCCTCAAAACACTAGCTAAAGCCCATTTAATATCCATCAGTTCTAGCTCCTCTGCATCAATTTGGTCATAATCTTCCTTTGTCAGCATCGGATTACCAATTTTTCCGGCAATCAATCCTTCATAAGACTCTAATGCAGTGACCAATAATCCCATATGATGCTTAACAACTTCTTCAGAATAATTTTGACCGTTTTGAAGATGTAGAGCTACATTGCACTGAATTAGATGACCATTTCCAGTAGATGAACTTTGAACACTTGGAGGATTCACCGTTGAAAACCCACTAGTGTTGACTGATCCTTGACTGCTTGGTGTAGATTGATTTCCAGCACTAAATGCAGTTTGTATCTTTGGACTTGTTTCAGCAGTTTGAACATTTCCTTTATAATACAATTTAATATCTTGTTGATGAGTAGAACTGTTCATTCTAGCAATTTTCTGCTGCTCCAGATCCTGTGCCTCCAACTTCTCTATAAACTGTGCAATCGATAACTTTTTATACTGTCCTGAATTTTTCAATATCATCATATATGTACCCCATTCTTGTTGCGGTAACGCATCAGCAAGCTTTTCAACCCATTCTGCTGCATTTTTCTTAATCTTCAACTGTGACATGGTACGTACAAGATGACAATATCTTTCAATAAGACTCTTTGTTGTTTCACCAGGCATGCACGTAAACAGTTCAAACTCTTTTTTTAACAAAGCTGCTTTACTCTGTAACATTTCAGTGCTTCCCTCAAATTTCTTTTCAAGTGCTTCCCAAATAGAATAAGCGTTTTCATCATGCTGAAGCAACACAAATATATCTTCTTTTATCGCTTGTTGTAGCAAATTGATCATCATTTTCTCTCCTCTATAACTTTCCCTCTCTTGTTCAGTAAATTCAGATATGATTTTATCAGCTCCCGTTGTATTCTTTGGTCTCTCATACTCAGTTTCAATGCTCTCCCAGGCTTTTAGATGATTCGCCTGAACCCAATTCTCAAACCTTTTCTTCCACCCGTGGTAATCTTCAATTCCCATAAGCTTCGGGGGTTTTTGCATTGTTCCGGTTTCATTTTCTGCATTCATGTTTTGAGCAATTGAAGCTGGAGTAGTCGAGGGTGTAGCAAACGCGTTGTAGAACTCGGAATCCATTTTTAGCAACTTGAATCTCTTGTAGAAATCGACAAGTACCTTACAACACAAACAACAAACAATTAGTTAAAAGATTTATCAATTAATCGAAACAAATTGGTACTCGAACTGATGATTTTCTGTGCGGACTGAACGTTGACCAACTATACGGACTGAATGACCCGGATCGAATTCAATTGACCTTGACCCTTTGAAACTTTTGAACTCCAACCCGTACAAACTGGACTTTATCACGCGACTTGACCACACAAAACGACCTGACTTTCCAAACGTACTGAACAAACCGTGCTAATCAACTAAACACCAAACCTGTCAAATAGAAACACCGACTACGACAACAACTATACGATCCTAATATGCTTATCAATATTCTACATAAGAACTATATCAAACAAAAATGATTTTCACAAATATGATTATCACATATACACTCAACAAACAAAGATGACATAAGAACTATATCAATATATGTATTTAAAAGCAATCTGACACAAGTATGATGATTTCCGAGAGTCTCATGAATTTAACATGCAAACTTAACACATTTCGATAACATCATGACTGCCTTAAAGTGAACTGACACAAGCACATGATATCTGACCTAAACAAAGCAGCCGACAACTATTATCTTATCACATGAAACGACTTTTAATTTTTCCTGACAACATCAATACATCCCACATCACTACACATTCACATGTAATTTTGATTAAAGCAATTATGTTGCAGACTCGTGATATATAGTTCCAACAAACTGACACCTCGAACAGAATGTTATACACAATTTTTAACTTTGCAAACGGTTCACTCAACCCGATGTACTGACACCTCGAAATCAATATACTTTCACAATACACTATGAATTTTCAATCGGTGGGTCTGTTTCACAATACACGAGGTAAACTTCAAGTGAAACAGTTTCGCTTCAAACACTGCCAAACTTCAAGTGAGTTCTAACACAATTCTCAAGCGAAAACTTCAATTTCGCTTCAAACTCTAATTTTTCAAGCGAAATCGACAATTAACAAACAATGTTCAAGCGAAATCTAGTCTAAACAGTTGCTGATTTCATCATATTAACGAGCAGTAGAAGCGAAATCACAGAAAATTACAAGTATTAGATTGAATTTTAACTTGAAACTTTCAAGGATTGATTAAATCATGTTTACGCACAATATATGTGAAATTAGTTCGATTTTGACCGTAAAAAGTTTTGTTTTTCGAAAAAGAAAGGTGTAGAAACAGATTTTACGGCTGAATCAATAAGAACTCTTCTTCACTGGCTCTGATACCAATTGTAGGATCGGTTTCCGACCTAAACGAGTCGTTTGGAAGAGTTCTAGTTCGTTTCAGAGGCGGAAACTAAGAAACAGACAATGAAACAGCTTGTTACACACTTTAATCTTCTTGTATATTAATTTGACAACCTTTACATTCAGAAGAGAAACCGGCAGCACTTTGGTATATCTCTGAGACAAAAGTTACAACTGAAATGTATGACAACCTATTTATAGAACTCTAGGTTTCGCTTGAAACACTTCAAGCGAACCTCACATGATGACTTCAAGCGATCCTGATGACTTCAAGCGAACCTGTCATGTTACAATTTTTGTCTTGAAGCGAAATGTAATACTTTGATCAATTTGCTTTGTCTTCATGTGAGATGATGTCACTAGGGTGATGCAATCAATGATGTCACTTGTGTGATGTCATCATCAAGGATGATGACATCATGCTTGTTTAGAACCGCACCGAACCCGAGACTCGATACAAAGACGAAGAAGACAGATGTGTGCACCAACAGATTATGTGATTATTTTGTGAACTAGGGTATATATTATTTTTTGAGTAAAAATAATATGACTTGGAGATACTCGTAGCGAGTAAAAATACAAAATACACATACAACATACAAGATACATAATTCGGGTGCAAAGTGCAAAATACAAAAAGCTTATATTTATTTTTGAGAAAATAATGTAAGTAAGACATTTAGTTAAAAATATAAAATATTTTTAACACAAGAAAATATACACAAAAGAGAGTGACCGTACTTGTGCGACGCAAGTCTAGTGACTAACGTTAAGAAAACGCGTATAGGTTACGACGTTAATTAAGCAAATCCAGTGAAGTTTACGACGCACAGGAACGCAAAGTTGTGAGTTCATGCTCCCCCTTTTCTCTTTAACTGTTTTCAGTTTTTATAACTTCGGGGGTGAAATACATGTACAAATGTTCAATATTTATAATTGGTATGATATAAATAAAAGAAGTACACTTGGTGAGAACGAGAACCAAGTGTGACAAAATATAAGATAATAAGAAACGCACTTGGTGAGGACGAGAACCAAGTAGGATGCGTTATGAGAAATGATAACAAGAAACGCGCTTGGTGAGGACGAGAACCAAGTAGGATGCGTTATGAGAAATAGTGTCACGAATAGGGTACAGAAGCACCATTAATCAACAATATACCTAGACCGCAGAACAAAAGGTTAGATCTAACGGGTGCCGGGCAGCCACACTCTCGGTGAGGGCGAGAATCGAGTAGTGCTTTTGTGTCTCAGAATATACCAATTAAATGCCTTAGGTTTGGTGACTTCCTATGTCGTGTCACATGTTAATGGCTTTGCAACCCATTAACAAATCCTGATACTTACAGGAATACTTTATTTACATAAAAGTCATACCATACTAAAAATTGACGAATACTTGAGTACGTGGGGTACTCAAGAAAAGATTGAATTATACTTGATGTACGTGGGGTACTCAAGAAAATGGGAATTATACTTGAGTACGTGGGGTACTCAAGAAGAAATTGAATTATACATGAGTACGTGGTGTACACATGAAACTAAAATAATATATGAAAACTTGATTTATACACAAACTATGTTTTCATACAAAGTATACAAACGTGAAACACAAAAACTGCATGAATTCACACCAACATTATGTTGACGCTTTTTTCCAAAACTCACATGTATTTCAGGTAACTAGGATGGATGTGCGCGCGGTCTCGCTTATGCTTATGGATGTCGCTTATGTTTATCTTTAAATAAAGTTGTAAACTTTTTAAGAAAATGTTTTATGCGACTTAGCGATGTAAACGCTAAACATATGTTTTCAAATTATGGTATTTGATGTTTTTACGAGCATATAGCATGTTTACCTTTCATATGCAATGAGAGCCTTTCATGATCACACCTCGTGCTTCCGCCGCAGAAAGGGGTGTGACATCATTCGAATCTAGCCTTCGGAAGTTAATTTCACGTTTCATCTGACTAACATTCTTAACCCTATCCGCATACGACGGTCTTGAATCATCAAGTATAACCGGTTTTGACATTGCAGCCAACCCATCAAGAATTGAAACATTACTAGTAGAATACAACCCCCTTCTCGGTAGCAGAGTATTGCCTTCTATATTGGTAACCTTCAAGCTAATGCCTCGTACAGGAGCCGTTCCAGGAGAACTCCGAGGAGAAAACTCGCTGCCTGTCTTCAAATCATCAAGCTGTGAATTCCGAATATTATCAAAGATGGGGTAATCTACCCCTTCAGAATGGGCACCTCTCTCCATTAACACACCAGACGACTAACCATGCAAGAAAACATGATCGAAAAACCAAAAAGCCAAAGAAACCTGAAGCAAAACCCTAATCTAGCAAAACCCTAATCTAAAGATCGTCACAAGATCAAATAGAGAATCCGATCAATCAAGGTTACTGCCTAACCAGTAGGACCGAAAGACCCAAGACGCTATTCAATCTGATCTGACACTTAGGTTAGGGCCGGCGATGAAAAGCAAAAGAAAATCCAAGATTGCAAATGATCAGAAGATGCTAACGAGTTCGTTACAGATGTTTGACGAATCAATACCTGATCACAGACTGTTATGCATCTAAATCACAAAGAAATCAAAGATTCCATGACAGGAAAAAAACCGCCAGCTAGAGAGAGAGAAAGGGTTATTCCCCTTAAATCAAAGATCACAGACTCTTGCCACGTTGTGTGTGAAAGAAAACGAAAACACTCCCGCCGCGAAGCGCAGGAAGAAACTAATACCATTAATATATAAAATTACATTTAGTCATTGAATTCATTTAGTAGAGACTTAGACTATTACGATGAAAATGGATGTGTAAATTTTAAGTTCTTTTATCTTCTTTGGAAGCCATTGTTGAGGCACACAATTGAAAATATATGAAACTTACATAAATTCATCTATGGTGGCTTGTAATAGACGTTATAATTGAATATGATATTAGTCTGGACACCCACCGAAACGCACGAGCATTCCCACTTAATATTATAATTTAAACTAAATAATAATTATCTATAATTAAGTAGTAGAGATTAAACTAAATAATTTTTAGTAGGAGAGTTATCTATAATTAACTAGAAGAGATTAAACTATATAATAATTATCTATAAGAGTTTGGTGGGAAAATCAAAAGATACATGACCTAATACGATGACAAGTGTCCTTCTGTTAGGATCTGAGTTTGCATGATTGTGTTGTTTTATAAGAAGTTTAAGATGAAAAAGATAAACAAATTAACAATTGCAGTGGAATGAAGTAAACCTTTATAACACAATCAAGGAAATAACAGTTTTCATCATACAAGCTTTCATTAATCAAAAGATTGAATACACAATGTTTTGACTATTCATTCATGAACACTATCTCCCCCTCAGCCTGAGCTCACAATGTTACTTCGTACAAGATGCAAGTCTGTGCGAAAGAGCTAATAGAATAGTACAGGCACTGTCTATTTATTGTACAATCCTAAACGCTGTGGCATCTTTGTTGACGTCACCTAGACAGTGACATCTAACCATCTTAACAACCTCTAAACACCGATGCAATACATACACTGTTACATTAAGACAATGATTAACTAAACTCTGATGAGGCTATCTACTGTTGATGCTCAACCACTGATGAGACTGAGCAGTGCTTTCCATTAAGGTTTATCAGGCCTTTGACTTCAGCAGTTGATTGGTCTTCAACAGACTTTGCATCCAACAGAGCTTTGCATAACAATCTTTATTAAACAATCAGACTTTAGAGATCATCAGTTGCTAAGTGCCACTGCCATTGATGGAAAATAATGTTCAAACACTGTTATTGGGATCATCTGTTGTAGAACCAGTTTTGGCTTTGTATCATTTGTTCTTCAAGGATGGATTGCATGAGCCAACAATCTCCCCTAGAACAGATGATGTCAAAACTCTTCATTATTCTGATCTTTATTCTCTCATCAACCTTTCCTGGATTTGCCCTTTGAACTAAAGCTCAGAATCCTAGGAATCGGTGTCATCTTCATCCCTTTGTAGTTAAAGGTTCATTAGATCTTGAAAGTCATCTGAATTCAGACCAAATGCAGCCTCCCTTGACAGCTTTTCAACATTACCATCAGACCTGAGCAATATCAATACGTGGGTATCTTTGTCAGACTTCCACTTTAGTATTTTTTGAGTCTGATGGTTTTCTTGGGAGAAATTTTATTTGTGATGAGTTTGGGGATTGAGGTCTGCTTGCCAACTTTTTAAATGTTTCAACAAATTGAGCTTGAAGTTGTAGAGAAGCATCATTCAATCCAAATTGTAATTGATTTCTGATAGTCTCTTTTCTGAATTCAGCACCCCTCTTTTCACCTTTCTCATCAATCTGTTGTTGTCTTTTTCTTTGATTGAAGACACTGATGGATACATCAGATGATAAGAACAGCTTTTTAAAGGAATGGGTCTGCTGAGGCCTATCAGCAGTGGTTTCATCATCATATGCTGGCTTCTTAGGAAGGCTTGGATCTGTCTTTCTGAGCTCTTCTAACTTTTTATAAGTTAGATTAACATTCGGCTTAGACCATCTTGCAATGGATCTAGTAGTCCTAAAATTATCTGCTACAAGCTCTGCTATCTTCCTTTTGTACCTCAATGCTTCATCCACATCATCTTTTTTGAATTTGTTCCAGTTGGGTGCAAATTTCTTCATTTGAGGATCTTTCTTCGTCATTTCAATTCTATTTATTTCTTCTTTGAGAGCTTCAAGAGACCAGTCTTTAAATTGATACCTGTAGGCTTTGTAGGGCTTGTCTCTCATGATGATGTCTAAATAATCAATCCTTAGTTCCTTTTGAATACCAGCATCAGGTGGCAGTTCTGACATTGATTTACTCAGGTCTCTAGCAAAGTCTTCCAATTTCCTGACTTTACTAAGGTCATGTTGATAAGTGCCCTGGTAATTCCTGTCATCCTTCCCTTTACTCACATGTTTGGATTTCAGCTCAGCTTGTTTAGCTTTCATCTTGAGGTATTCATCAATGTTCTAAGGTGTACTGAAGCCTTGCAGTGATGGGAAGGTTCTTTTGGATGGATCATCATCTTTGTAAAATTGTATCATTTCATTTTGAATTGTGTCACACCCCAACCGATGGCAGAATCATCGGGGCGTGGCACTGAGAGAAACAGATTGTCCAGGAGAAATACATAACAACTAAAATTACCGAATATTTATCATTATGTCCCATACCATAATATATCAAATAAAAGCAATTATTACAGACATTGTTTTCTCAAAGACAGATCAAATGTTCCGACAACTTAGATTTAAATTGTTTGGTTGTTTCTAGACTCTATCCTAGCTTGATTCAAGCAAATAATAAGCAATCATTCTAAGCACCTGTCACATACGTTAAAATAGAGGTCAACACACATAGTGTAAAGGTGAGCATACAAGTTTAATAGTAATAATAGAGTTCGAAAGCGTTTACGCATAACCAGCATGTAACATGTAATTTGTGAAGCTAGTAGGTTATCGACAATGAAATATACACAAACAAGACTGCGAGTTGTAGAATGCGCAACACATATCACCACTGTGACACATGAAGAGCTAACCTTAACAACCCCTGTCCACGACAGGTGCTGAGTCCAAACTATAGTACTATCGTTGCTAAGGCGTTAGGCAACAATCATTGTGTTAACATAACATACAAGCATTCATTGAGTAACACGTATCATGGAATAACGGTCAGCGTAAAAATAGTGTTTGCGTTGTGTGTCGATGTGATTTAGAATAAGTAACGTATGTAACACCCAAAAGTGCGTAAAGTAAAAAGGGATCAAGTATACTCCCAGCGATGGAAGTCAATGGATTGAGTGGAGCGCTAGAGTGATTAGCATGACCAGTTAACGGTATCATAAGCGAATGAACGGTGCGTTAGACGGTAATGAGTGAACAAGTGGCGAATGGTCATCCGATCGGATGACAATCCGAACGGATGGCCATTCGATCAGACCGACATTCATTTGGGATAGATGTGTTTGTGTATGATGGCTTTGAATTTTTCGTTGTAGCATTTTGAAAACAGAGAAGTATCTCTACCTTTCAGGTTTTTCGATCGAACGGTCATTCGATCGGATGGCGATCTGTTGGTGAGATATTCTCAGAGAACAAGTTCACAGCAGGATTGTCATTCGATCGGATGGTCTTCCGATCAGATGGCAATCCGTTAGAAACTGATGATCTTTGAAAGTTGCAAAAAGTTTAAGTGTTGAAGTCCAAGTGCAATCCGATCGGATGGTAATCCGATCGGACGACAATCTGTCCCGACGATCTGATCGTTTTGAAACTTGAACATTTTGATGAGTTTTGAAAGTTTGATTGAGACGGTATGACCACGTACTAAACAACGAAACCTCGTCAAGTCCCAAGTCTTCCGATCGGACATGAATCACCAAAACCCGACCAGTCAACTGTTCTTTGACGGTTGTTCATGTTCAATCCGAATTGGTCGTCCCGTTGATAGGAATCAGATCTGGAACCGACACTTCACTAGGAAGCGAGTAGAAGGCCTGAACTAGCTCCGGTTCTATCGGTTTTGAGTGCATTGAGTGTAAAAGAGTTGAAAGAAAGTTAGAAACCGTCTTTCAATCCTTTTAATCATGAAAAAGTTTAGATCTAGATGAAAATAGTGTTGAATCGTGTGGGAATCATGTAGATCTGAGTCGTTCTTGGTGGAATAATGCCAAAACTTGAGGTTCTTAAGAACCTCATGATGACATCATCCTAAAACACCTCAAATCCGTTGATTTCATGGTTGAAAGTTAAGATTCAAAGGTGAAAATGATGAATAAGTGTGTGTAGATCGTAGAAGTACAAGATTTGAGTTGAAAACTTAAAAGAATCGCGAGAAATCGAGAGAAAGAAGGCCTTGAGCGTGCTGGTCGACTGAGGAAGAGTTGTCACATCACAAGTGATGTGACAGGCTGTATTTATAGGGTTTCCAAAAGAAGAAAGTGGTAAATGGAGCGGATCGTACGACACTTCGATCGGATGGCCATCCGATCGGATGGTCATCCGTTTGGATGACCATTTGATCGAATGGTCATTCGATCTAGTGGCTCCGGTGGGTTGCGTTTCGATGTTTCGTTTTGCGTGTTGAGCATTGCGATGCGTTTCAAGTGAGCGATGTGATAGTATTACCCATTAGTTACACAAATAACCTAACTACTATATCTAACATACAATCACTATAAATAATTTGCGTTTCGCGTTTGCGATTAGATTGTGATGCGATAGAATTGCGATTGCGATTGCGATTAACACCTCAACATAAACATAACATGCACAGGTAACACATAATAGCACACACACGTAAAACCAAATCCAGAACACATAATTCGAGTTGCGATGCGATAGCGATAAGTCGATTAGCGATTAAACATGCGATTAAACCTCCATTATTAATAGATACTCCACATAATACAGCTAAAGCAAATAAGTAAAAGGATTCGATTACAAGTCAAGAAGCACATTTCAGTAGTTGAGTGACAGATCGCAATTGGCAATCTTTTCTTCCTTTGACTTTGACTTTGACTTGTACTTTGATTATCCAAAAAGCGGGTTGTTACAACCTCCCCTACTTTAGGTAATTTCGTCCCGAAATTAAAGAAGTAGGCTTAACAAACAGTTGCGGGTACTTCGCCTTCATGTCACTTTCGAGTTCCCAGGTGAACTCGGCGCCGCGTTTGCCTTCCCAGCGAACCTTCACAATGGGAATGCGTGAGCGTCGGAGTACCTTGGTTTCTTGGCCCATGATCTCGACAGGCTTTTCTACGAAATGTAATGTTTCGTCCACTTGTAAATCTTCAACAGGGACATGTAATTCCTGGTCGGCTAAGCACTTTCTGAGGTTCGAAACATGGAAAGTCGGGTCGACGTTACTAAGTTCCTTCGGTAGTTCGAGTCTGTAGACCACTTTTCCAATCCTTTCCAGAATTTTAAAGGGTCCAACATATCGAGGCGCGAGCTTTCCTTTCTTGCCGAATCTAATCACCCCCTTCCAAGGTGCAACCTTTAGGAGTACGTGATCACCAACGTCAAATTCAAGGGGCTTGCGGCGTCTATCGGCGCAACTTTTCTGACAACTCCGAGCTTTCAGTAGATTATCTCGAATTTGGGGGACTTTGTCAGTTGTTTCTTGCAACAGCTCAGGACCGGTAATTTGCGCATCTCCGATCTCGTGCCATACAATAGGCGATCGACACTTCCTTCCATATAATGTCTCAAATGGTGCCATTTGGATGCTAGAATGAAAAATGTTATTATACGAGAATTCGACTAAAGGTAAGTGCGCGTCCCAATTACCACCGAAATCTATGACACACGATCGAAGCATGTCTTCCAAGGTACGAATCGTTCTTTCAGTCTGACCATCGATTTGGGGAGGGAAAGCGGTACTTAGATTAAGAGTAGTACCGAGAGCAGATTGAAACGTTTCCCAAAGGCGCGAGGTAAACCGACCATCACGGTCAGAGATGATGTCACGAGGCATCCCGTGTCGATAAATGATCTTATCGGTGTAGATTCGGGCTAATTTTCTACCTTAAAGTCTTCTCGTATCGGCAGGAAATGAGCTGATTTAGTCAAACGGTCAACGACAACCCAGATGCTGTTGTGACCTGATGGCGTGCATGGAAGTTTCGTTATGAAATCCATAGCTATACTCTCCTATTTCCACATAGGGATCTCGGGTTGTACAAGTAAGCCAGAGGGGCGTTGATGCTCAGCCTTGACTTTGGAATAAGACAGGCATTTGGAAACATAGATAGCGATATCCTTCTTCATGCCCGGCCACCAGTACTTGTAGTGCATGTCCTGGTACATCTTGTCCGCACCGGGATGAATCGAATATCGGGATTTGGGGGCTTTGTCCATCAGAATTTGTCACAAATTGGTATGCTTGGGAATCCAAATTCGGTCTAAATAATGAAAGATACCGTTTGATTTATTCTCGAGTTGAGCTCCGTCATTAAGAATTCTCTCCTTTTTCAAAGTACGTTCGGTAAAACAAGCATGCCGGGCGTCGCGGATGAGAGCTTCGAGATTATGTTGGGCTTGAGAATTACGAACGCTCTGCAAATAGCTTCGTCGACTAAGAGCATCGTCGACGATGTTCGCTTTACCTGGATCGTAACGGATCTCACAGTCATAATCATTGAGGAGTTCTACCCACCGGCGTTGGCTCATATTCAGTTCTTTCTTGTCAAAGATGTGTTGTAGGCTCCTATGATCGGTGAAGATCATACACTTGGTACCGTACAAGTAGTGTCGCCAAATCTTTAATGCAAAAACAACTGTGCCAAGCTCGAGGTCGTGTGTGGTATAGTTCTTCTCGTGGATCTTGAGCTGTCAAGAGGCGTACACGATAACCTTGTCTCGTTGCATGAGGAAACAACCAAGACCGGGGTTAGAGGCATCGCAGTAGACTACGAACTCGTCTTTCCATCGGGAAGTGAGAGCACAGGAGCATTGCAAAGCATCGCTTTGAGAGTTTTAAAGGCCTCCTCCTGTTTGGTTCCCCAAACAAAAGGTTTGTCCTTATGCATAAGCGAGGTAAGCGGTACAGCGATTCTAGAGAAACCTTTGATAAATCGGCGATAATAGCCTGCTAGTCCGAGAAAAGAACGGACTTCAGATGGGTTCTTGGGTGTAACCCAACTCTTAACGGTTTCGATCTTCGCGGGGTCGACGTGAATACTTTGACTATTGACAATGTGACCCAAGAATTGGACCTCCTCCAACCAAAATTCACACTTGGAGAATTTGGCATAGAGATGGTTTCTCTAGAGTAACTCAAGAACCAAACGTAGATGTTGCGAGTGTTCGGCCTTTGACTTGGAATAGATCAGCATATCATCGATGAACACGATGACGAAGTGGTCAAGGAAGGGTTTGCACACGCGATTCATTAGATCCATAAAAACTGCGGGAGTGTTGGTCAAACCAAAAGGCATAACAACAAACTCGTAGTGGCCATAGCGGGTTCGAAACGCGGTTTTGGGTATATCTTCCTCTTGAATGCGTAATTGGTGATAGCCTGAGCGTAGATCGATCTTCGAAAAACACGTAGCACCTTGTAACTGGTCAAACAAATCATCGATTCGAGGTAAGGGATAGCGATTCTTGATAGTAAGCTTATTCAATTCCCTGTAGTCGATGTACATCCGGAACGATCCATCCTTCTTTTTGACGAAAAGGACATGCGCGCCCTAAGGAGAGGTGCTAGGGCGAATGAAGCCTTTATCAAGTAGTTCCTGAAGCTGACTCGAGAGTTCACGCATTTCTGAAGGAGCGAGATGATAAGGCGCTCTAGCAACAGGATTTGCTCCAGGAATGAGGTCGATTCGGAAATCGATATCACGAGTAGGAGGTAAACCAGGTAAATGATCAGGCAATACGCTAGGGAATTCACAAAAAATGGGTACATCTTTCACTCCTGTGTTTCCTTTCTTTTCCTTCTCCGCTACTACAATGTTAGCCAAGAAAGCTCTGTATTCCTTGCGGAGATACTTGTTCGCTTAGACACAAGACATGAGTTTGAGACATTTTGAAGGAGTTTTGCCATACACGCAAAGTTGATCACCATTAGCGAGCGAGAAACGAATCATCTTATCGAAGCAAACAACTTTAGCACGATTTTCGCGAAGAAAATCCATGCCTATATGATGTCAAAACTACCGAGCTGCATCGGAATAAGGTTGATAAGGAAGACGTGATTGTTGAGTTAAAGCGTACAATCACGTAGAACAGAATTGACAACGACAGTTCTTCTAGTGGTAATTTCAACATCGAACGTCGAGGGTAGATGGGCGCGCTTACGATTAACGAGCTTTTCGAATTCAAACGATACAAAACAGTTACCTGATCCAGTATCGAACAAACATGAAGCATATATACCATTCACAAGGAACTTACCACTAACCACATTTTTGTCTGCTTGAGCCTGGCGGGCGTTGATTTTGAAAGCACGTCCGCGGGCTGCTGCTGCTACTGAGGCTGCTACTGTTGATGCTGTTGCGGCTGCTGTTGGGGCTCTTGCTTCACTACTCTATTGGGGCACATGTTTGCGAAGTGGTTGGGATCACCACATGCGAAGCAAGCTCTAGCATGAGCAGCGGGTGCAGGAGCTGCTTGATGGCCCTAAGGAGCCAGAAGGAGTGCTTGTGGTGCAGGAGCTTGACCTTGAGCTGGAGCTGGAGCTTGGGGAGGTCCGGTATGGTACAGCAATTAGCAGTGAAATGACCGTACATGTTGCAATGAACACAGAACCGGCATGCGATACCAACCGAGTGATGATAGGTACAAGTAGGGCAGAGCGGGTGTGGTCTAGTGTATGCACGCTTGGCAGGCGGTGCATTGACCATAGGTGCCGCTACTTGGCGGTGTTGAGGTTGCTGTTGGGCAGGTACTGTTTGGAGTGGAGCGACAGTAACAGCACAGTTCTTGTTGCTGGAGCTGTTGTTCTTCCTCTTGCGTCGTGAGAGCTTTGAAGACTGCGGTGCGGCGGTGGTTTCAGCGGTAGGAGCAGCAGTGGCTTGATGAAGACTTTTGGCAGCTTTATATAAATAACCTGCCCTGACTCGCTTATCATTGATCTTAGTGGCGAGCAGGTAGGTTTCCTCAATAGTTGTCGTTTTGGCGGCCTGCACAAAGTCTGCGACACAATCTGGCAGAGAACGGATATACTTCTTGATCGTACTCTCAGGAGTGGTAACTTAACCAGGGCAGATGATACTCAACTGCTTAAAGCGAGCAGTTAAACCAGCGTTATCTCCACCATCCTGCTTGATATGCCAGAACTCATCCTTTAGCTTTTGGAGTTCATGGGGAGGGCAGAACTCTTGCATCATGATGTTCTTCAACTCGTCCCATGATAGCCCAAAAGCTGCATTGTTCCCTCGTTTGTTTCTCTCGGCCGTCCACCAATCAAGAGCGCGGGATTGGAAGACGCCGGTAGCGTTGACAGTGCGAAGGTCTTCTTGACAGCCATTCTGGCGCAGGGTAACTTCGATTGAATCAAACCATTGGAACATGGCCGAAGGCCCATCTTCACCGGTAAACTCTTTTGGACCGCAGGCTTTGAACTGCTTGAAGCTAAAAGTAGTTTTGAGAGTATCAGTCCTGGTCCTCCGAGGACTTGCTAGCATTCTCATTCAGCATGCTGACGATATGTGTGCAAAATGCAACATATAAATTACATCAATTGTGGCATAAAACTAACCCTTTTTTAGTACTAATGTTGGAAAAAGTGTGCTTTTGTCTTCCTTTTGTATTTTCAGGATTAAATGAGCTCAAATTACTAAAAGAAGCAAAAAGACAGCAAAATCTAACATAAATACAAGAAAAGGAACAAATGTGACATGCCCGACCCCACAGCAACATCTTCCCAAGCAAAACAAGAAGACAGAAGACTGAACACGCCCCGTGCTCAGCCAGCACGGGGGCGTGCCCAAGTGTCAGCAGAAAAGACAAAGTAGTAGAAGCTTCTATTGCCCACCACGGGGCCGTGCTCAGCGGGCACGGGGCCGTGGTCAACTATAAGATTCGCAGAATCCAGGCAAATCTTTATAGTACAAATATTCTTCTGCACACGGGGTCGTGCTCAGCGGACACGGGGGCATGGTCAACTAATAAGACAAGCTGCATTAAATGAAGAAAGAGAAGGATGTGGACAAAAGAGGGGCCTACTACAATAACTAAGATAATCTCTTAAATAAGTGCAAAAGTGCGGAAATAATCAAAGGTTACACTATACACGAGTCGGAACCAAGTGATTCGTCTTGTCTATCTAATTTTATTTTATTTTTATTTTCAGCATTTTAGTTAGTTTTTATTTTCCTAGTTTAAAACATTTTTCCAACTTTTTGCTCTGATTAGACGTTGAGGATAAACCGGTACTAAAAGATCTTGTGTCCTTGGACGACCTCGGTATCTTACCAACACTATACTACGCTCACGATGGGTGCACTTGCCCATATGTGTGTTTAGTGTTAGTAAATATCGTGTTTTAGAAATTTAAAACTTGGCTAAAGAAAGTGTAAAAGGGCTTAAAATATACTTAAACTTATATACACACTTCACACGCATCAAACATGCTGACGATTTGAGGGATAACTTTCGCCATTTTCTTAGAGACGAGAGCAGCGATTCGTTTGTCAACCTGATTGAGACAAATGGAACGAGCAGTGTGTGATCTAAATGACGACATTGTCTGCAAACAGACATCGTCACAGGATTCAACAAAGTTTTGATTAAGCCTAGTATAGTCTAGCGATTTCACGAGAGCTACTTTATAAAGAACGGGAACATGTCTAAGTCACATAAACATGTAGGCACATAAACCATAGAAGCATATAAGCACGTAGTCCACATAAGCATGAAAGCATGTTTTCAACTATATTTTGCACGTATTCATCTTCCTATGTTGCACGTATTCACCTATCCTCCACAGTAGCGTAAGCGATTGAGTATAGCGATTCCGATTAGCGAGTACACGGCGAGTAGCATAGCATGCGATTTGTTAACGTTTTGAGGTAGATGTGCAGTGCGAGTCATGTGGGTTGATCAAAGCGGACAGCAAAAAGCGAGTAATTCACCAAAATCGAAACACATTAACACCTAAAACCACATAAAATTCATATAAAATTGATAAGTCACAGAGTCAGTGGTGAAAATTCCAGAATCGAAACACATAAAATCGAGGATAGATTGTCTCGGCTTGATAGACGTCGACTATCCAAAGTGATTCGACTATTCAAAAGGACCTTAGGTGCACACTTTGGCCTTCTGGACTGTGCTCTCGCCTCAATCTGGGCGATCGGCACGCATCCTTCCAGTTACAGCGCGACTCAAGTCGTTGGAGTCCATCAGAACTTTGGTGAGAGTTTTGTAAAAACCACAAGTATAGAGCGGAACGAGTCATCAAGGTTCGGGTTTCACCCCTGACTCAATGACTTTTTGTGTGATAGAATCACGAGATAGATAAGGAGAATTGCGTCAAAGTATGGATTTCACTCCTGATTCAACGCAAAATCTCTTGTTTATGGTAAAAATAGCAAGTCGAACGAGTGATTTGGTCGAGAGTTTGCGGTTTTCACACCTAGTCTCAACCAGCTCATCCGTTTGTGTGTGCATCCAGCCTTAGGAAAGGCTGGTCTTGCGCGGAACTGTAGTATGGGATGTTCGCGCAAGAGTGTAGTGTACAACGAGTTCGAACGCGAAATAGCGAGTAAGTGTAGGATCGGTTTGCGACCTAAACGAGTCGTTTGGAAGAGTTCTAGTCCGTTTCAGAGGCGGAAACTAAGAAACGGACAAAGAAACAGCTTGAGATACACTTTAATCTTCTTGTATATTGATTTGACAACCTTTACATTCAGAAGAGAAACCGACAGCACTTCGGTATAGCTCTGAGACAAACTGTTACAAATGAAATGACAAATGGCCTATATATAGGAAGCATGATTTCGCTTGAAGCAAACATGAAGGCTTCAAGCGACACCTCTCAAGCGAAATTGACAAATTGTCTTGAAGCGAAATCCTCATGCTATTTTGTCTTCTTGTGAAATCCATGCATAACTTTCATTCTCACGTGAATAAGTAATATGATGTCATTGATGATGTCATTTAGATGATGTCATCATGACATCATGTCTTGATTAGCTCCGCACCGAACTCGAGACTCGATACAAGACGAAGACGACAGATGTGTGCATCAACAGACTCCCCCTCAGATGTTGACGAGTCTTAAGTGTCGAGTCTTCTCAATCTTCAGTCTTTATCAGTCTTTGAGCTTTCTTCAGGATCTCTACATGGCTCTATTCTATCTCCAATTCTCTCTCCCTCTAACAGACTCCCCCTCAAAACATGCTGGGATCGTAGTCTGGCTTTTACAGAATTTCAGAATCTTCAGGTATCGGAACCTGGCACTCTATCTTCAGGTTCAAGATTGAAGCCTGGCTATATCTGCACATCCTTAACCCAGAAATAAATTTTCTAAATTTAACAATTTGAATGCATCAATAACAACTCTCATATGCATCAACAATCACTCTCCCCCAGAACACATACACATGATGAACCACTTAATGATTTAAAAACATATTTTGACAATTAAGACATACTCCCCCTCACATCAATGTCATCATGTTCAGCACTTGGAACTTTGAAAATCAGCTTTCCAACATCAGTTGCCGAAAATCTTTTTGGATTTTACAAAATTTATGCTAAAACACACACAAAATCTTTTTGGAATTTTCTGAAAGACATAAATGCAATGCAGAAAAGAAATATTTACAAACAATATTTTTGTGAGTTCGTGTAAGAGGATCATATCAGTTTTTGAGACAAGTCATCAACACCGTTAAGCTTCATTTCATATTAAGTTCTAAACAATTCACCTAGATTGTCAGTATATTTGTCCACTTAAATTTTCACACAAAATTCAACTGTTTCGAGATACGAATTAATGTTTTAGGACTTAAACATCTACATGTGTCCCACCTCAGTATATACTCCCGTATCCAGACCCCAGTATTCAGTCTTACAGGTGAGTATACCACAGATGATATCTGTAAGGGGAATAAATTATGCAA
Source organism: Helianthus tuberosus (assembly GCA_030545235.1). NCBI lineage: Eukaryota > Viridiplantae > Streptophyta > Magnoliopsida > Asterales > Asteraceae > Helianthus > Helianthus tuberosus. Next base: position 93,334,627 of record CM060372.1, read on the forward strand.
CCGTGATAGCTCAGGTCAGAACTTCCGTTCAGCAGAGAGCCTAGTTGACTTTTAGGTGTGTCCCCTTTAGAGGATCTTTTGTATTACAACAGCCATGATTAGCATTTTTCAATGTTTCATCATTTTTTAGCTGAGGGTGATGCTATATTTCAAGCAAGCGGAAAGTATTCTCCGGGGACTAGGCCATTGCTTCCGCAAAATCAGAAGTCCCGGGATAATACCCCAGATATCACTGAGTATAAAGACCTAGTATCTCAGAATACGGGACCCTTCAAACAAGATTTCAGGGGTTACCTATATATCCTGGAGGTGTTCCCCACGTAGACGCAAGTAAATTTTATGTTTATATCTCGTCACAATTTACTAAATGTGCAAAAACCTACTGACATATCCACAGTGAGATTGTTTATCACATTTTTACTATACATTTCTTTAGCATGCTGTGACAGTCCACTGATGTACTATCATTTCCTCTATTCACAACAAAACTCATTTTTTGAATTTTATCATGTTTTTGTATTTTTCAAATTTTCTAATGTTTTTGGATTTTCTGAAAATTTCTACTCCCCCTAAAATACAAACACATGAAAGGAAATTTGAAAATAAACTGTACAAAAACTTGACAACCGATATCAAATCACCTCAATTCGCCATCCACCTGGCATAAACAATCAGAACTCCCCCTTACACAAAACTATTTTCTCATTATGATTTCAAAACACTTAAGTTTGTTTTAACCAAAATGATTTTTCCGGAAAATAGGTTTTGTTGATTTTACCACTTGTAAAGTTAGGGATTCATCATATCGATCCTCAATCATTTGTAGAAAATCAAGTACAATTTAATGTCCTTGATTTACCACTTGACATTGAAAACCTCTTTCAACCACTTGCAAATAAACACAATCAAAATCTGATATAAAGAATGATGCCGATTCCTGCTCCGCTCTTACCAACCTGGGAGCTCCGGCAAGTCACACTTATCCTGTAAAAATTTAACAATTTTAACAACTTTCATACAAGCCCTTTAAAATATGAATGATGCCGATTCCTGATCCACGATTACAAACTTGGGATCTCCGGCAAGTCAGGTTTTTCAATGAAAGAAAATATCCACCCAAGCCTGACCAGCCTTGGGTGTAACCTTCTCAACTTCACTAGGGGTTGGGCTATAAGTTGCCTTCTTTGTAGCATAAAACTCCTTTACCCCTTTAGCCTTCCCATCAATCATTTTACCAATCATTTTCTTAACTTTCCCATTAAACGCTTTTTCAATATCAAAATTATCCTTCTCAGAATAACCCTGATTTAAAATATCAACTTTTCCAACCTTTGATTTAAAATTCTCAGCTCTCAATGGTGGAAAATGAACATCATCCATTAGAGTCACTGAGTTTTCACTTTTTAGCTCAACCTGTGGCTCCTCTGACTTTGTGGAATCAGATTCATCGCCAGATTTTACCTCTGATTTCTTAACAACCCAGGCTTGGTTGTCAAGATTTCCCCTTTTCTTGTAAAATCTTTTTGAACATTCACCAACTTCATATGTTGAATTTTTGAATACTTTGAACTTTTCAGTTGGTGGTTCAGTTTTGTCAACAATAACTTCTTTCAGTTTTTGTGAGACTCCCTGTTTTGTTTTTGTTGCTTGGGGACAGTTCCATGCAATATGACCAACTTCATTGCATCTGTAACAGGTTCTTGTCTCCTTTCTTTGATAAGCTTCATTCTTCACTTTCTTTGCAAGAAATTCTGTGTTTGATTGCTTCCAGAATGAGCTTTTTGATTCTCTTTCATGGCTAGTTCCTGCAACATATTTTGTATTTGTTTTAGAAATTTTCTCATTTTTATAATTTTCAGGTGGAATAAAACCTAATCCTTTCTTTTTGAGCTTACTATTGTGGTTTGGTTTCTTTTGAAAACCAGAACCAGAATTGTAACCTTTTTTCTTGTTCAAACGTTGTTGTACTCTTGAAGTGTATTTTTTAGGTTTTCCAGTAGGATTTAAATCTTTAATTTCAGAAATATTAATTTCTGTCATTTTGAAAACCTTTTTAATCATGTCAAACCGAACACTTCTAATTGGGAATTCTTTATCAAAATATAATTTGTCAGAATCATTCAAAGTATATGCAACTTCAAATGTTTCATCATTCAAATTAGATTTTGACAATAAAAATTCTTTACTATAAACCCGTTTTCCCGACGATTTTGAACTCTTTTCGGACGAACTCGAACTCCCAACTGACTGACACGAACTTTCGGACTCGGACTTTGACTCTGACTCCTCATCCTTATCTAACACCTGATCGACCACTCGTTTTATCAGTTCGGACTCATGATCTGTATCGGACGCTGTGAACGTGACATCAATGTTGTCTGGTAACACATCGGTTAACTCGGACTCTAACTTTAGATTGACTGCCTTTTGGACTTGTTCCTCATTCGGTTTTCTAGGCGAATACCCTTCCCAAATTGGAGGCGGACACTTGTTATAACAGACGTTCTGTTTCTTACCAGTATCCGTTTTCTTCTTTGATTTCTTGTTTTTATCTTCATCTTTAAACGCCTCGAAACCTGCAACAGTAGGGTAAATTCTATCAATTATGTAATCACAACTTGTATAACTTCGCAGCAATCGTCTAATTCTTTCGTTTTCAACTTTTTCACCATCCAACTCTTGTTTCCATTTAGCACATTCTTCGATGTAAAAATTTATCTCTTTTTACTTCGACATCATTGTTGCATTCAACATCTTCAAAGCAGCTTCTCTTTCTGAATTAGTCTTCTGTAAACTATTCACAGTTCTGTTTAATACATCGTACGCCTCTTTCACATTCTTAACATCAAATAGCAACTTTTCCTGCATCTTGTTGAGCTCACTATACTTCTCATCTTTTTCTACACATTGTTTGCAAGGTTCCAAACATGTAAGACAAGGTTTTGTGACTTCAACAATCTTTTCAACTTCCACAATCTTCTCAATCACTTTGACCTTTTTCAAATCTTTTGCAGCTTTTTCTTCTTTCAGTTTCTTCAATTTTTCTGCAAAATAAAATTCAAAAGCATCAGAAGATAAGTTTGTTTTTCCAATATTAATCTGTTCAATTTCTTCATCACTATCACTTGTCTCTGACGAACTGTTTTCAGATGAAACAGATCCTTCATCTTCACTTTTCTCATCATCAGATAACACTTCCACCCATTCCTTCAGCATTTCCGGCTTTCGAATAATATGAGCAATAAATGCTCCAACATTTGAATCAGCTGGAATGTACTTGTCCCAGCTAAATCCTTCAGCCAATTTCTCGTCATCTTGATCCATGATGCCATAGTAAGCCTTTTTGTTTGCATCCTCGATCATTTTTCCATGTGCCGTTTGAGGTTCTTTTTGTTGATGCGGTTGGTGAGTAATTTGCTGATAAATGGTCTTCCGATAATAATCATCTTTCCCAGCAGACTCCTTTGCTCCTCTAGGTTCCTGATTCTTGCACTCCCTTTTAAAATGGCCTTTCTCCCTGCAACGAAAACAAACAACTTTAGATTTATCAAATCCAAGATTAGAAAGATTTGCATCCAAGAAATCAGTTCTTCCTGTAACCAATCTAAATTTTTCTGCTCTCCTCAAAACGCTAGCTAAGGCCCATTTAATATCCATCAGTTCTAGCTCCTCTGCATCAATTTGGTCATAATCTTCCTTTGTTAGCATCGGATTGCCAATTCTTCCGGCAATTAACCCTTCATAAGACTCTAATGCAGTGACCAATAATCCCATATGATGCTTAACAACTTCTTCAGAATAATTTTGACCGTTTTGAAGATGTAGAGCTACATTGCACTGAATCAAATGACCATTTCCAGCAGATGAACTTTGAACATTTGGAGGATTCACCGTTGAGAACCCACTTGTGTTGACTGATCCTTGACTACTTGGAGTAAATTGATTTCCAGCACTAAATGCAGTTTGGATCTTTGGACTTGCTTCAGCAGTTTGAATATTTCCTTTGTAATACAGTTTGACGTCTTGTTGATTGCTTGAACTATTCATTCTTGCAATCTTCTGTTGTTCAAGATCTTGTGCCTCCAGTTTTTCAATAAACTGACCAATCGACAATCTGCTAAACTGTCCAGAATTCTTCAGAATCGTGAGATATGTACCCCATTCCTTTTGTGGTAAAGCATCTGCAAGCTTTTCCACCCATTCTGCTGGAGTTTTAGTGATCTTCAACTGGGACATGGTGCGTACAAGATGGCAGTATCTCTCAATGAGAGTCTTTGTAGTCTCACCAGGCATGCTTGTAAACAACTCAAACTCCTTCTTTAGTAACGCTGCTTTACTCTGAAGCATCTCTGTACTTCCTTCAAACTTCTTCTCAAGAGCTTTCCAGATCAAAAACGCATTTCCATCATGCTGAAGCAAAACAAATATATCCTCTGTTATAGCTTGCTGCAACAGACTTATCATCATTTTCTCTCCTTTATAACTTTCTCTCTCTTGATCTGAAAACTCCGAGATAATTTTATCAACATTCATAGCAGTCTGTGGTCTGATGTATGCTGTTTCAATACTTTCCCAAGCTCTCAGATGGTTTGCCTGAACCCAATTCTCAAAGCGATTCTTCCATCCATGATACTCCTCAATTCCCATAAGCTTTGGGGGTTTTTGCATTGTTCCTGTTTCGTTTTCTGCTTTCATGTTTTGAGCAATTGAAGCTGGGGTAGTCGAGGGTGTAGCAAATGCGTTGTAGAACTCGGAATCCATTTTTAGCAACTTGAATCTCTTGTAAAAATCGACAAGTACCTTTACAAAAAAAACAAACAAACAATCAGTTTAAACGCTTATCAATTAATTGAATAAGACTGGTACTCGAACTGATGATTTTTCTGTTCGGACAGAACGTTGACCAACTGTGCGGACTGAATGACCCAGATCGAATTCAATTGACCTTGACCCTTTGAAACTTTTGAACTCCAAATCGTACGGACTGACAGAAACCACGACTCAAACCACGCAACTTGAGTACACACTGTGCAACTTGACTGACAAACGTACTGATCGAACTGTGCTAATCGACACAAACTCCAAACCTTGTGACCTGACTATTAAACTCGGTAAAGTAATTAAAATTCAAACACATGGGCCGATGACAAACTAATCACAATATATGGGCTTCAATCAACATTAACAATCACATGGGCTAAACAAACAACACAAAAAAAAAACAATCACATGGGCTCTGATACCAATTGTAGGATCGGTTTGCGACCTAAACGAGTCGTTTGGAAGAGTTCTAGTCCGTTTCAGAGGAGGAAACTAAGAAACGGACAAAGAAACAGCTTGAGATACACTTTAATCTTCTTGTATATTGATTTGACAACCTTTACATTCAGAAGAGAAACCGGCAGCACTTCGGTATAGCTCTGAGACAAACTGTTACAAATGAAATGACAAATGGCCTATATATAGGAAGCATGATTTCGCTTGAAGCAAACATGAAGGCTTCAAGCGACACCTCTCAAGCGAAATTGACAAATTGTCTTGAAGCGAAATCCTCATGCTATTTTGTCTTCTTGTGAAATCCATGCATAACTTTCATTCTCACGTGAATAAGTAATATGATGTCATTGATGATGTCATTTAGATGATGTCATCATGACATCATGTCTTGATTAGCTCCGCACCGAACTCGAGACTCGATACAAGACGAAGACGACAGATGTGTGCATCAACAGTAAGCTCGTGCAAAACCCATACCGGGTATGCACAAGTCGGTCTGTTGGTACCTAGACTATAGACTAGCTCGTTTCTAAGACATCGACCCGGACTAGGTCGAGTCTTGCCTAATTCCCTATAGTTATGGCTCTGATACCAATCTGTCACACCCCAACCGATGGCGGAATCATCGGGGCGCGACACTGAGCGAAACAGATTGTCCAGGAGAAATCCATAACAACTAAAATTACCGGATATTTATCATTATGTCCCATACCATAATATATAAAAGCATTTATTACATACATTGATTTCTCAAAGACAGATCAAATGTTCCGACAACTCAGATTTAAATTGTTTGTTTGTTTCTAGACTCCATCCTAGCTTGATTCCAGCAAATAACAAGCAATCATCCTAAGAACCTGTCACATACATTAAAATAGAGGTCAGTACACATAGTGTAAAGGTGAGCATACAAGTTTAATAGTAATAATAGAGTTTGAAAGCATTTACGCATAACCAGCATGTAACATGTAATTTGTGAAGCTAGTAGGTTATCGGCAATGAAATATGCACAGACAAGATTGCGAGTTGTAGAATGCACAACACATATCACCACTGTGACACGTGAAGAGGTAACCTTAACAACCCCTGTCCACGACAGGTGCTGAGTCCAAACTATAGTACTATCATTGCTAAGGCGTCAGGCAACAATCACTGTGTTAATATCACATACAAGCATTCATCGAGTGACACGTATCATGCAATAACAGTCAGCGTAAAAATAGTGTTTGCGTTGTGTGTCGATGTGATTTAGAATAAGTAACATATGTAACACCCAAAAGTGCGTAAAGCAAAAGGGGATCAAGTATACTCACAGCGATGGAAGTTAATGGATTGAAGGGAGTGCTAGAGTGATTAGCCTGAACAGTTAACAGTATCATAAGCGAATGAATGGTGCATTAAACGGTAATGAGTGAACAAGTGGCGAATGGTCATCAGATCGGATGACAATCCACAGGGATGGTCATCCGATCGGATGACAATCCATTCGGATGATCATGTCACACCCCCAAAATCCACATGCGGAGTATCACCGCTTGGAGGCGTGACTGACCAGGACCAAGCCACCAATCATGTTGAACATACATGTAAGTAAATATAAAATCCCACACAATTTATTTGGTGTCCAATTCAAAACATAATTAAGTTGCAAGCGGAAGCATAATGTTTAAAACCAAAGCATAAGTTTAAATGTTTCAATGTTTATCATGGCACACAACTGTCCATGTCCCACAACAACCACGCCTCCTCGTGCAAGCTCCATAAGCACCTAACGACCTGCAAGGCATGTAACAACAAGTCAACAACAAAGTTGAGCGAGTTCACAGTTGGTTGTTTAGTTTTACCAGTTTGTTTTGAAAACCATAAGTTGTTTCGTAAACCACGAGTTCATCAATATCCTTGATTCCCAAACCATGTCCAAAACCAGTGGGGGCTTCCCCATGTAAACCACTAGACCGTTACCATATCGACAACTGACGAACAATAAGTTGTGCCCTACGTCAATGTCTATCATCATTGACTAAGTGCCCAGATCCATTAGTACACGCCCGTCCGAACGGCACGGTGTGAGGCTTGTTAACCCTAATAGCGCTATTAACTAATGACCCGCTCGCCATTGGCCCGGCGATTAAGTCGATATAAAATTGAGGGACTTCATGATAGAGTTTTGTCTAGTAAGTTAATGTTTTCGTCCTTCCCATGGAGGAGTGGAGGTACGAAATCTACCCAAGAAGATTACGCAAGTTCAATGTTGTCGTCCTTCCTATGGAGGAGCGAAGGTACATATTCTACCCAAGGAGAATATGCAGGTTCTATTTAGTCTCTTTACCCATTCCCTAATCACCGGGAATCCCATGCCTTGTAGAAAGTGTGAACTCACCTTGATTTTCTCGGCAGATAAACAAAATGGTCACTCGAGCTCTATGGGGTCAACCACGTCCTAACATGGTTACCATACAAGTCAGGTCTAGGTTCAAGTAGTGCACATAGGTCTTACACATAAGCTATCAGGTTACAATCACACAATGATCATGGCAAACACGTAAATCACCTAAACAGTCAAGTCCACAAAATGCCCAAATTGTGCGACTCAGATGGTTGGGCTCGCACAAGCCCATTTTCCCAATAGTCTTGTGAGATATAACAAATGAAACCCAACAACCGCTCCGGCCCAACATGTTGTGCGATCAGCACAGCCTTGTGCGATCCATGACATGTTGTGCGATTCACTATATACCCGGCCCAAACAATTTAAAAGCCCAACACACACACACACACACACACACACACACACACACACATATATATATATATATATATATATATATATATATATGATTAGGTTCAAACGTGAACAAAATCTCAAGAGTGAACTGCGTGAACTGATCTGGGCCCTTGATTTTTATGATCTTGAGATTTTAAGTGAATGGCATGATGGTAATTATTTGGTTATTTGTTACTATTTAATTAAGTAAATAAGGATATTTGTGTAATTTTCCATATTAAATTGATTGCATAAATCCCGTTTATATCTATAATTAGGTTTTATTCATATCCTATTCAAACAAACATATCTTCTCTGCCGAACACAAAACCAACCCCCACCCACTCGTCTTCCTCTCACGCACACTCACACCCTCGTTTCTCCCGGTGTGATCAGCCTCCGGTCGATTTCAGACATCTCACACCCATGAAATCCCCTCCCTTTTTATACCCTCCCACACACACATTTTATCAGAAGAAGCTGTAGAGAGAGAGAACAGAGAGAGAAAGGCCTGTGGTTTTCTCAGTCATCATCATCACCAGCGGTGTATACGGCGGCGCCCGGGGAACAGAGTGATGGTGTTCGGATGGTGTTGGAGGGTGACGGTGAGTGAGATGCAGCGAGAAATGAAACCCGGTGACTGGCGGCGGTGGCGGTTGTGTTTTTCCGATGACCTCCATGTTTTCCGGCGACGTGGTGAGGTTGATGTTGATTATGAAGATGGCGGCGACGTCGGAAGGTCATCAGTGGTGGTTTTGGATTGGACACGAGTGGAAACCCAAGGCAACAGCAACAGTTAACTCCGATGAGTGCCGCACACTCCCTCGTTCATAACCCTTTGGTCAGTGTATGATTATCTTGTTTATCTTGAAAGCTCTGTTTCTTTTGTGTTGATGGTACTGTAAATAGTTAAATTATTATGTTGATGGTACTCATATTTCTTATTATTAATTTTATTTTTTGTTTACACACCCATTAAGCAAGATACCAAAAAAGGGAAACTTAGATACTACCCGTGAGCCATTCATTTTTTCATATTGGTTATTTTATAATTCATTCGCCAGTTATTGACTTTGATGCTTATGATCAATCTTGTTTGTGTTTATAAGTTTATTTATTTAATCTTCTAATTGCCATTGTTACTTTATTGCTCAATGCTAAATTAAATAATTGATGTGTCTCCCGTTATATCTACATTTAGGATTTATTGTTAAGTTGTTTAGCGTTTTTTGGAGTTCAATTTTTTTTTATTTTGCTCTGTTGTTAATGCGATGTACACATGCGTATTCTGATTTGTTCTGTTTTTAATGCGATGTACACATGTGTATAGCGTCTGTTTTTTTTGATATCTCATGTTTTTTGTGTATTGAATTTGTAAAGTTGTTGATGTACACTTGTGAATTATGCAAAATATTAGTTGCTGAGTTTTTTTTGCTCAATTTTTTGATTTTGCTATGGTTTTAACGCGATGTACACATGTGTATTCTGATTTTGCTCTGTTTTTATTGCGATGTACACATGTGTATTCTGATTTTAACGCGATGTACACATGTGTATAGCGTATGTTTTTGTGATATCTCAGAATTTTTTGTGTATTGAATGTGTAAAGTTGTTAATGTACACTTGTGAATTATGGAAAGTATTAGTTGCTGAGTTTTTTGTTCTATTATAGGAGATGTCGTTAACGAGAAAAGTGGAGATGGAAGGTCGATAAGGATGATTCACGTATGAGGTCGATAAGGATGATTCACATATATGAGGTCGATAAGGATGATTCACATATGTTTCTTTGCTTGGTCGATAAGGTTGATTCAGCATACAACGTGGCGAATAGTTGTAAAAGATTATGTTTTTTGTTTTTTCGATTATGTTGGGTTTATTGTTTTTAGGAAACTGGAACTTTTAATTTTATGTTTTTTGTTTGGTTTGGAAAACATTATGGAACTTGTAATTTGTTAAATATAAAATAATTTTACAGGTATTGTTTCAATGTATGTATTAAGTAGCTAATTACACATATGTACGATGCTGAGTACACATGTGTACTGTTCTATTTATATCCAAGTACACATGTGTATACCGTTGAAATATGAAGGTTACGTGGATCTTAAAAATCAAAATTTGAATTCTGGTGATTAAATCTGAAATAAAAATTAAAATTGAAATCTGGTGATTTGTTGTTTGTTTTAATAATTATCTTATTAATAAATAAAACATAATGTGGATAATGAATTTAAAATAGGAAAGATGTAACTTAATTCAATTATTAAAATAATGATTTAAATCTAATTTTTTATATAATTACAATCCTACCCTTAACAACTAAAAAGGAAATCAAGGGTCCAGATCTGTTCACGCAGTTCACTCTTGGGAGGTTGTTCACGCTGGAACCCTACCCTATATATATATATATATATATATATATATATACGGCCCAATTAAATAAACAGGTAATCAATCTTCTGCGATCCATTTAATCTTGTGAGACTGGGTTTAGGCTTTGAGGCCCAATTATATGTTAAGCCCAAACACTGTGTAAGGCCCAAGACTTGTGCGATTGACACTGTCTTGTGCGATCCACAAATCTTGTGCGATCATGCATAACCTAGTTGTATTGTGTGCCTTGTTTAGTTGTACTCTATCTTGTGCGATTAACCCCTTACACGAAACAGGTTTCGTGTGGTCCATACAAACTTGTGCGAATCATGTTTCGTGTGGCTTGTACGATTGGTTATCTAATTCCCTAAAATCATGCGGATCAGTTATATTGTTTCCATTATTCGATCCAGTCACATTCAATCCGTTACATCTTTGATTTTATCAATTCCAACAGTTATCATTTAACATCCAATCGATCAAACCAAACACATTCCAACTGATTTTCATGAACCCTAGTTAATCTTAATCATCATACCAATCATGCAGTAATCATATTAACAACTAACATGCACCCTAACATAACAAACATCCGAATACACTTTCATGATAGTCGATTTCCATGCATCCGGTTCTAGATCATTAGTTACATCCTACGATATACACATCCTTATATCAAACAATTACAACATACATTTGAGCCACCTATCCTTTAATCTTATGAACAGATTATCAACCACTATATTAATCAGAACCCTAGATCATTATGCAAGTTTATCACCACATCAATCAATCATACAATTAACAATGACCAAAACACTAACCGATTAGAAGGATGGATCGAGGATTGATCCGAATAGAAAGTCTTCGATGGGGAAGAGATGTGGCTGCCGTCGAGTTTGTGAGGGAGAGAAAGAGAGTGTAGGGTTTGTATGTGTTGTGTTATGTGTTTGCAAATAGTGGAGGAGCAAAACCTCACAAGGGTTTTGTATTGGTTTATATAGGGAAGTGGCCGAACTCTTGTATGGGCTGCCCATGGGTTTCGAGTGAGGAGTGGGCCGAGAGTTGTTTGGAATCAAAGCCCAAGGGCTTGTACGATCGGCCAAGTGTTGTGCAGTTGGGTTATGTTGTGCAACGACGTTAACTACATACCTCACACACATTCACATAACATGTAGCATTTAATTTATTAAACCAACATATCAGATAATCACACAAAGTTCACATACGTTACACTTAAACACAAAGATAGGTTCTGAAATACGAGTTGTCACATTATCCCCAAGTTGAAAGAAATTTCGTCCCGAAATTTAGCACGTACTCACTGAGGGAGCTAGTTAAGTTGCATGGTTTTCCTGGTTTTCTTGGGGTGTCACAGATCATCCGTTCGGATGGCCATTCGATCGGACCGACATTCGTTTGGGATGGATGTGTTTGTGTATGATGGCTTTGAAGTTTTCGTTATAACATTTTGAAAATAGAGAAGTATCTCTACCTTTCAGGTCGTTCGATCGGATGGCGATCCGTCGGTGAGACATTCTCAGAGAACAAGTTCACAGCAGGATTGTCATTCGATTGGATGGTCTTCCGATCAGATGGCAATCCGTTAGAAACTGATGATCTTTGAAAGTTGCAAAAAGTTTAAGTGTTGAAGTCCAAGTGCAATCCGATCGGATTGTCATTCAATCGGATGGCAATCTGATCGGACGTCAATCTGTCCCGACGATCTGATCGTTTTGAAACTTGAACATTTTGATGAGTTTTAAAAGTTTTGTAGGATCTTTGTCGTGACCCAAACGAGTCGTTCAGAGGAGTTTTAATCTGTTTCAGAGGCGGAAACTAAGAAACAGACTTCGAAACAACTTGCAAATCACTTTAAACAGCTTTCTGATTGACATAACACTGGTTACATGCAGAAAACAAACCGGCAGCACCTCGGTATCAAATTCCACAACTGTTACAACTGATTCGCTTGAACTGCCTATTTATAAGCATGGGGTTTCGCTTGAAAGTGACAAGGTGCATTTCAAGTGGAATCATAACTTGCTGATTTTGCTTGAAAATGACACAAGTCATTTCAAGCGGAATCTGTTCTTTCAAGCGGAATCACACTAAATAACACATAAAACCGCTATTTTCTCGAACACCGTGCCCTGATCTAACATATCTAGTGACAAGACTCGATACAAGACGAAGTCGACAGACGCATGCACCAACAGACTCCCCCTCGAATGTTGACGAGTCTTCAGTGTCGAGTCTTCAATATCTTCAGTCTTTATCAGTCTTCGGGCTTTACTCTTTCTATCAGCACCAACATGCTTCCTTCTAACTAATCCTTTTCTCGAATGTCTTCAGACTTCCCCTATCGATGAACTGGGATCGTAATCTGGCTTTCACAAGATCAGAATTGTGTCCTGGCTCTATACTCAGACTTCAGAATCCAGGCTATCCTGCACATCCTCTACCTCACAATAAATTTCACAAATTTAACATTTGACAAAATTTATATACAAACTCCCTCTCAAATTAATCCAGAATGATTTATCAATGATAATTTCAGATGAACCACTTGTATATTCAAAAACTTTTCTCATTTCCTTTCAAAACATCTCAAACAATTTTCACCCAAACCATTTGTTCATCATGTTCAGCACTTGAAATTTTGAAAATCAGCTCTCCAACATCAGTTGTCGAAAATCTTTTTGGATTTTTCAAACTTTATGCTAAAACACACTAAAAATCTTTTTGGATTTTTAAAAGAAATAAAATGCAGTAAAGAAATATTTACAAACAATATTTTGTGAGTTCGTGTACTAGGATCATATCAGATTATCACAAGTCACAAGTACCGTTGAGCTTAGTTACACATTAAGAATTAAACAATTCACTTAGATTGCCAATATACTGATCCACTTAAATTTTCACATAAATTTCAACTGATTCAGGATACGAATTAGATGTTTTAAGAACTTAAACTCATTCATGTGTCCCACCTCTTGAATATACTCCCGTATCCAGATCCCAATATTCAGTCTTACAGGTGAGTATACCACAGATGATATCAGTAAGGGGTTAAATACGAAAAAACGTGAGAGCTCAGGTCAGAACTTCCGTTCAGCAGAGAGATGACGGCTCGACTTTTGGTGTGTCCCCTTTAGAGGATCTTTTTTACAACAACATTGATTAGCAATTTTACTGTCTCATCATTTTATGCTGAGGGCGGTGCTATATTTCAAGCAAGCGTTAAAGTATTCACCGGGGACTAGGCCATTGCTTCCGCATTATCAGAAGTCCCGGGATAATACCCTAGATATCACTGAGTATAAAGACCTAGTATCTCAGTAAAAGGGACCTTTCAAACGAAATTTTAGGGGTTACCTATATATCCAAGTAGTGATCCCCACAAAATAAGCAAGTTTGAATTTAAGTTTATATCCCGAAAAAGCTTACTAAATGTGTAAAAACCTATTAGCATATCACTAGAGAGACCGTTTAACGCTATTTAAACATTACATTTCTTTAGCATACTATAACTGTCTACTGATGTACTATCATTTCCTCTTTTCTGTCAACAAAACTCATTTTGAATTTTATCATGTTTTTGTCTTTTTCAAATTTTCAAATGTTTTTGGATTTTCTGAAAATTTTTATTCCCAACTTTTGATTTAAAATTCTCAGCCCTCAATGGTGGAAAATGAACATCATCCATTGGAGGTACTGATTTTTCTTCTTTTAACTCAACTTGTGGCTCGTCTGACTTTGTGGAATCAGATTCATCACCAAGAATCTTCTTAACCACCCACATTTGATTGTCCTTAGCTTTCTTTTTATAAAAATGAGTTTTTGAGCATTCACCAACTTCATGTGTAGAATTTTCAAAAATTTAAAATTTTTCCATTGGTGGCTCATTTTTTTCAACAACTTTTCCTTTGAGTTTCTTAGAGACTTCCTGTTTTGTCTTTCATGCTTGAGAGCAATTCCATGCAATGTGACCAGCTTCATTGCATCTGAAACAGGTTCTTGTCTCCTTTCTTTGATTAGCTCCATTCTTCATATTCTCTTGCTTTTTCGGCAAGGAATTCTCTGTTTGATTGTTTCCAGAATGGGCTTTTTGCTTCTTCTTCCGAGCTTGTCCCTGAAACAAATGTCATTTTTGATTTAAAATCTCGGACATATTTTTCATTTTTATAATTTTCTGGTGGAATAAAACCAAGTCCATTCTTTTTGAAATTACCGTTATGGTTTGATTTATTTTGAAAACCAGAACCGTAACCCTTTTTCTTGTTTAAACGTTGTTGAACTCTTGAAGTGTACTTTTTAGGTTTTTCAGTAAGATTTAAATATTTTATTTCAGAAATATTAACTTCTGTTATTTTGAAAACCTTTTTGATCTTTTCAAAATTAACACTTCTTATTGGAAATTCCTCATCAGAATATAATTTGTCTGAATCAATTAATGTATATGCCACTTTGATTGCTTCGTCATTCAAATTAGATTTTGATAACATGAATTCTTTATTGTACACCCATTTAACCGACGACTTTGAACTGTTGACCGACGAACTCGGACTTTTAACGAACGAACTTCAACATCCAGACTCGGACTTTGACTTAGACTTTAACTCCGACTCCTCATCTGTATCCAACACCTGATCAACCACCTTTTTAATTAACTCAGACTCATGATCAGTGTCAGACAATGTAAAAACCACATCAATGTTTTCTGGTAATTCATCGGTTATATCGGACTTTAACTTTATATTGACTGCTTTTTCGACTTGCTCCTCATTCGGTTTTCTAGGCGAATACCCTTCCCAAATCGGAGGCGGACACTTTTTATAACTAACACTCTGTTTCTTACCAGTATCCTTCTTATTTTTCTTCTCATCATCTTTAAATGCTTCAAACCCTGCAACAGTTGGATAAATTCGATCAATAAGATAATCAGAACTAGAATAACTCTGTAATAAACGTCTGATTCTCTCATTCTCAATCTTCTCATTCTCCAACTCTCGCTGCAACTTTGCACATTCTTCGATGTAATGATTTATGGCCTTCTGCTTTGTCATCATCACAGAATTCATCATAGTCAATGCATCTTCTCTTTCAGAATTTGTCTTTTGAAGACCATGTTCTGTTTAGCACATCATATGACTCTTTCACATAATTGAGATTGAACAATAATTGTTCTTTCATCTTTTCTTGCTCAATCAATTTTTCATCTTTTGCTGCACATTCCTTGCAAGATTCCAAACACTTCAAGCAAGGTTTTATGACTTCCACAATCTTTTCAACTTCGATGACCTTCTCAACCTCAATCACTGTTTCAGCTTCAGTCACCTTCTCAGCTTTAACTTCTTTATTTTGAACAGTCTCTTCTTTTTTATCAACATTTTCATTCTTCATTTTCTTTTGTTCTTTTGCTGCACGTCTCTCCTTCAGCTTCTCCAAGCGATCTGCAAAATAGAATTGAAAACTTTCAGGAGATAGATGAGTTTTAGCGATATTAATATGTCTTTCTTCCTCATCATCACCACTATCATCAGTTGGTGATTGATCAAAATCTATCGTCTTTTCAGAACTATCATCTGAAGAACCAGAATCAGATGGTGTTTGATCAAACTCTAATGCTCTTTCAGAACTTTCATCTAAAGAACCAAAATCAGTTAAAGTTTGATCAACAACAGTTGCTTCTTCTGAACTTTCATCGGATGAAACATATTCTTCTACGTGTTTCTTCTCATGAACACCAATTGCTTTCATCCACTCTGTAAACAAATCAGGTTCTTGAACTATCTTAGCAATGAAAGCTTTAAAATTCCCATTCTCATCCGCAAACTGATCCCAGCTAAACCCTTCAGGTAACTTTTCATCATCTTGATTTATTAAACATGCTTTACTATCAGCTGAAATATATTTGTTCCAATTGAAACCTGAAGCCATTTTCTCATCATCTTGATCAATGATACTAGAATAAGCTTTCTTATTTGCATCTTCGATCATTTTCCCATGAGCAGTTTGTGTTTCCTTTTGTTGATATGGTTGATGATCAACTTGTTGATATATGGCTTTCCGATAGTAATCATCTTTTCCAAAAGGATTCTTTGCTCCACTAGCCTCTTGATTTTTGCATTCTCTTTTGAAATGACCTTTCTCCCTGCATCGAAAACAAGTAACTTTAGATTTATCAAAACCCAAAGTAGACACATGTGCATCCAGAAAATCATTTCTCCCTGTTATCATTTTAAACTTTTCTGCTCTCCTCAAGACACTAGCTAGACACCATTTGATATCCATGAGCTCCATTTCTTCAGCGTCTATCTGATCGTAATCCTCTTTTGTCAGCATAGGATTTCCAATCCCTCCTGCAACCAAACCTTCATAGGATTGTAGTACTGTTGCAAGTAACGCCATATGATCTTTTGCAATTTCTTCAGAAAAACTTTGACCATCTGGAAGATTCAATGCAATGTTACACTGTATCACACAACCATTTCCACTTTTTGAACTTTGAGATTGAAAACTTGCAGTTGAACTCTTTGGATTAACACTTGGATATGAAGAAAAACCATTGCTGCTATTTGGACTTTGTTCAACATTTTCTGACGAGTTTCCAGCACTAAAAGCAGTTTGAATTTTTGGACTCATTTCAACCTCTTGAACATTTCCTTTGTAATACATTTTCACATCTTGTTGATTACTCGGATTATTCATCCTTGCAATCTTTTGCTGTTCAAGATCTTGACCCTCAATCTTCTCGATGAACTGAGAAATCGTCAAATCATCATAAACTCCGGTGTTCTTCAAAATCATCAAAAATGTACCCCATTATTTCTGAGGTAACGCATCAGCTAATTTGTCGACCCATTCTTCTCGATCTTTGGTTATGCTTAGCAAGGACATAGAACGCACTAAGTGGCAATATCTTTCAATCAGTTTCTTTGTATCTTCCCCTGGCAGACTTGTGACTAGATCAAATTCTTTTTTACGTAATGACTTTTTACTTTTGATCATATTTTCACTTCCCTCAAACTTGATTTTAAGCGCATCCCAAATTAATTTTGAAGTTTTGTCATGTTGAAGCGGTACAAAGATATCTTCTTTAATAGCTTGCTGAAGTAGACTAATCATCATCTTTTCAGCTCTATACATGTCTCGTTCTTTGTCAGTGAATTCAGAAATTTCTTTCTCAACTTGCAGATCAGTACGTGGTAGCACATATCTCTTCAAAATACACTCCCAAGATCTCAAGTGATTAGCTTGAACCCAGTTTTCAAACCGATCTTTCCAACAGTAATACTCCTCAATGCTCATTAGCTTCGGGGGTTTTGGTGTAGTTCCATTTTCGTTTTCTAAGTTCATTTTTTGAGTAATGGTAGTTGGAGTAGTCGGGGATGTTGCAAACGCGTTGTAAAATTCTTCACTCATGATTCCGTAAACTTTTTCTCAAACAACAGTCACTTTCAAGCGAGATAACACCTTCAAGCGAAATAACCTGCACACAACTTCAAGCGAAATTAAAATTTTCAAACAGAATTTCAACTCAAGCGAAATAACTGTTTGAAGCGAAATCAGATTTTCAATTTCAAGCGAAATAACCAATTTGAAGCGGAAACACAGGTTTCGCTTGAAAATCTCAAGCGGAATAATGTTTTTGAAGCGGAATAAGGCTGTGTCCGTTTAAGCGGAACCACAACTTAGGTCCATTTTAGTCATTTTTAAGCCGAATTTTGTTCTGAAACTCTCAAGGGTTTGTTAAAATGCAGTTTTACACAATATGTAAGAAAATTAGCCGATTTTAACCGTGAAAACTTGTTGATTTTGAAAAGAAGGTGTAGAAAACAGAAATTTCAAGCTGAATTCGAAAGAACTCCTCCTCCTGAGCTCTGATACCACTTGTAGGATCGTTGTCGTGACCCAAACGAGTCGTTCAGAGGAGTTTTAATCAGTTTCAGAGGCGGAAACTAAGAAACAGACTTCGAAACAGCTTGCAAATCACTTTAAACAACTTTCTAATTGATATAACACTGATTACATGCAGAAAACAAACCGACAGCACCTCGGTATCAAATTCCACAACTGTTACAACTGATTCGCTTGAACTGCCTATTTAGAAGCATGGGGTTTTGCTTGAAAGTGACAAGGTGCATTCCAAGCGGAATCATAACTTGCTGATTTCGCTTGAAAATGACACAAGTCATTTCAAGCGGAATCTGTTCTTTCAAGCGGAATCACACTAAATAACACATAAAACTGCTATTTTCTCGAACACCGTGCCCTGATCTAACATATCTGGTGACAAGACTCGATACAAGACGAAGTTGACAGACGCATGCAGCAACAAGTTTGATTGAGACGGTATGACCACGTACTAAACAACAGAACCTCGTCAAGTCCCAAGTCGTCCGATCGGACAGGAATCACCAAAACCCGACCAGTCAACTGTTCTTTGACGGTTGTTCATGTTCAATCTGAAATTAGTCGTCCCGTTGATAGGATTCAGATCTGGAACCGACACTTCACTAGGAAGCGAGTAGAAGGCCTGAACTAGCTCTGATTCTATCGGTTTTGAGTGCACTGAGTGTAAAAGAGTTGAAAGAAAGTTAGAAACCATCTTTCAATCCTTTTAATCATGAAAAAGTTTAGATCTAGATGAAAATAGTGTTGAATCATGTGGTAATCATATAGATCTGAGTCTTTCTTGGTGGAATAATGCCAAAACTTGAAGTTCTTAAGAACCTCATGATGACATCATCCTAAAACACCTCAAATCCGTTGATTTCATGGTTGAAAGTTAAGATTCAAAGGTGAAAATGATGAAGAAAAAGTGTAGATCGTAAGAGTACAAGATTTGAGTTGAAAACTTACAAGAATCGCGAGAAATCAAGAGAAAGAAGGCCTTGAGCGTGCTGGTCGACTGAGGAAGAGGAAAGTGGTAAATGGAGCGGATCGGACGACACTTCGATCGGATGGCCATCCGTTCGGATGACCCTTCGATCGAATGGTCATTCGATCGAGTGGCTCCGGTGGGTTGCGTTTCGATGTTTCATTTTACGTGTTGAGCGTTGCGATGCGTTTCGAGTGAGCGATGCGATGGTATTACCCATTAGTTACATAAATAACCTAACTATTATATCTAACATACAATCACTATAAATAACTTGCGTTTAACGTTTGCGATTAGATTGCGATGCGATAGAATTGCGATTGCGATTAACACCTCAACATAAACATAACTTGCACAGGTAACACATAATAGCACACACACGTAAAACCATATCCAGAACACATAATTCGAGTTGTGATGCGATAACGTAAAGTCGATTAACGATTAAACATGCGATTAAACCTCGATTATTAATAGATACTCCACGTAATACAACTAAAGCAAATAAGAAAAAGGATTCAATTACAAGTCAAGAAGCACATTTCAGTAGTTGAGTGACAGATCGCTATTAGCAATCTTTTCTTCCTTTGGCTTTGACTTTGACTTGTACTTTAACTATCCAAAAAGCGGGTTGTTACAAATTGCAAGCAGTTCTAGAGGATATTTAACTTCCAATGGAATGTTTTGTGTGATGTGAACAGTGGATGGTTGTTTGATTGGGTTGGTTTGTGGAGATGATGAAGGTGGAATGAATGGAGCAGATGATATTGGAATTGGTGTTGGTATTTCTTTTTCTTTTTCATGCACCATGAACTTTCTTTTTCTGGTATAGATAGATTTTGGAGGAGGATGAGTTTTAGATGGAGAATGTGCTTTAGGTGAAAAGGCTATCTGTGAGGGGAATCTTTGTGGTGTTGATGGTGGAGAAACAAAATGGGTTGAATCAGTGGTTTGACTAATAACTGTTGAAACCACAGGTGTCTCAACAGTTGTTGTGTTAACATCTGATGGTGCTTTTAGTGCATCAACATTTGTTGCTATGGAAGATGGTGGTGGTAATGAGGAATCTGTTTTCTGCTTTTTATGAGGTGGGTTTTGTGGTGAAGGTTTAGGTTTGGATGTATCAGTGTTTGGCCTTTTAGAACCAGTAGTGGTTGGCTTTTGTGGTGATGGTTTAGGCTTAGGGAATGTGGCAATTGGTTTGAATGATTTTCTTCTATTTGAAGTTCCAATGTTTCGCACTTTGTTTTCCTTTTTCATCTTTTTCTCCAATTCCTGCCTCAAAACATTTGTTCTACTTTCTTTTGTATCATTTCTCTTCTACTTTGCTTCAATCTCCTTATCTGTCTGTTTGTTAAGGGTTTCATCAACTCCCTTTTTCTTACGAGTTTCAGATTTTCTAAAAGATTTAGCAGAAGTCTTTTTGGCAGTCTCTGGCTTTTGTTTTGGCTGATTCCTTGGTGTTGGTTTGCCAAAGTTTTTCATAGAATCCTTCTCCCTTTTTTGGCATCATCTTAATCATCTTTTTGAAAGATAGGTGCAGGGGAGGTGCCAGTTAACTTAACAAGAGTTTCTTTGATGCCCCTGATATCTGCCCGTGTGTCTTTATATCTTACTTCAACCATAACTCTAATTAGCTCCATGTGGGAGTTAAGTTGAAGTTCAGCCCGTTCCCTTTGAGCTACAAAAATAGGTTGTACTAAGTTCCAAAGCTCTTGGGATAACCGCTGATGAGAAGGTTGACTTTTGGAAGCATCCACCAACTGCTTCAATAGATCTTTCATGTCACCAACAGTTGTTTCAATATTGGACATCCTCTCCGTTAAATCCTTGTATTTTAATTCATCACCCACCTTAATAGGATCACCTGAATTCCCACCAGAGGTGGTTGTATCTGCATCGGTGGTTACCTTAGTGAACACACCAGTGGTTAACTTGAAGTCACCAATGGTTACCTTGGTAGACACAACAGTGGTTGCCTTCAAGGGAGTCTGACTGATGAAACTACTGTCCAAATGTAGATAGGTGGATCCAACATTTGTAATAGCTGCTCCACTTGAACTACCAACAAGAATTTCAGGAAATTCAAGTGGTGTAACTTCCTCATTTGTTTGTGGGTTAGCCAATTGAATAGGTTCAGAAACAGCCAATGTTGAAGTTATACTCTCAGTAATGTGTTGGTGAGAAGGGTTGTTTTGGGTCTGAATTTCAATAGCCTCAAATAGTGGTATAATGGTAGGTGGAATAGGAGATGAAGGGAGTGGTGTTGAAAGAGACATTGCCCTGGAAGAGGGCTTTTAAACATACTCTCAAGTAAGGGTAATGTTTCATATTGTGGTCTCCCTGTGCTTACAACATGTTCCTTTTGTGAGGAATCATAAGGAGTTGAGGTTTCAGGTTGAGATCTTTCCATCTGTTGTGAGAACGTAGCAACAGTGGTTTCTAGTGACATTTGTGTTGTCACAGGGTTAACCTCTAGGATCTCATCTTCCAGAGGACCCTTATTTGTGGGTTTGGTGGGCTTTGTGGTTTTTGTTTTGGTCTTTTTGGGTTTAGATGGTGGGGGTTTCACAGTAGTGGTTGTGGTGCTGTGATCACCATGAGCAGTGGGCTCAGCAACAGAAGTTTGAGGAGCAGATGTGGACTCATCTAAAATTTGCTTAGACTTCTTTGCTTTTTTTGGAAACTTTTGACTATTTTGCCATTAGGCGAGTAAAGGTTTCAGAAGAAAGACTGTTCATTTAAAAAAGGTGTTCCTTGCTCAAAAGCTTTTTAGGAACTTTCTTTTGCAAATAATAGCTCAAAAACCTTGGGAACAGTAAAAAGTAGTATTTTCCCCATCTTTAATGTTTTTCACATTATTGACCAAATCTGTAAACAGGGCTTGGGAGTAGTTAAAATCTGTTTTTGACATGATTGCATACCCCAAGTACTGAATTTTTAATGGTATCTCATTAAAAGCAGCGGTTTTGTTTGACAGACAAGTGAGTAGGGTATGGAACAAAAATTTCATGGGTGGTGGAAAATTTGGTTTAAACATTGTTGCTTTAGTTAATTGTCCATCATAACCCCATTCAATCAAGTCCAATTGATACTCACTTTTTGGAAAAGAAGTTTTACCTACAAGATCATTTATCTGAAATATTTGCGGGGGTGATAGCAACCAAGACACCTCCTACTTTTGAAGTGATTCCCCATGGCTTATTGTCTTGTTCTTGAACTTCAGCATTTTCCAGAAATCACGTAGGGTGTCTTGATATATGGGTGCATCAGCAATGAGTAAAGTTTTGTATTTGGAGGATGACAAAGTGTTAATTATTGAGTGGAACTCTGTATTTTTGTATGTTTTCTTAAACGTACAGAGGTAGTTGTGGGGGTGTTTGATGATTAGAGCCATGATTGTAAGTAGAAATTACGAGAGGTTGAAGAAGAATGAAGAAGAAAATGGTAACCGCTTTGGAGAATTTTGAATTTGATACGGCGATAAAAGCTCTGTTTGGGTTTTAATCATGGTTTTAAAAAGTGAAAAGTGAATGCTGACATGGCAACGGTTTCAAAGATCAAACGGTTAACATTTGCCCATGTGGCAACCTTTGATGAATAAGTGGATGACAGTTGTTTGGAAACCACTGTTGGGCAACAACAGTGGTTGGGAACAGTGTATGAAATATCAGTGGCTGATTTTTGTCTAGCAGGGGTTAGACATCAGAGGTTGAAACCATCAAGGTTTAGTCAACAGTGGTCAACAAAGGAAGGGAGAAACAGAGATTGTCTTTCAGCAGTGGGTGAATTTCAACCATCAGAGGTTTAAAACAAGCAGTGGATATGGACAAAATTTTAAGGATTTATGAAAAAAATTCATCTTAACTATTTTTAAGGATGGATTTTTTATTTTCTAAAAACATTTTAATGCTTTTTATTCAAAGAAAAGAAGGTTTTGCCTTCTAGTCCAAGTTAAGCATGCCAATTCTTGAGATCAAACTTTCAAAGGTAGATATGTCTAATGCTTTTGTTAGCACATCTGCCAGCTGATCTTTTGTTGGAACATGATGCAAAGAAATCAAACCTTTTTCATAGCAATCCCTCACAAAGTGATGTCTGATGTCAATGTGTTTGGTGGTTGAGTGGGATACTGGATTTTTGATGATTTTTTCAGCTGCTTGACTATCCAACATGAGAGGAGTCTTTAGAGCAGTTATACCAAAATCTAGTAACTGGTTTTGAACCCACAACAGTTGGGCTGTACAGCTTGTAGCAGCAATATACTCAGCTTCAACAGTGGAAGTGGAAACAACTGCTTGCTTTTTGCTTTGCCAAGACACTAAGCAGTTGCCTAAGAATTGACACCCTCCTGATGTAGACTTCCTGGTGGTGTTGCATCCAGCAAAATCACCTGGTGGTGTAGACATGACAAGCTTTGTGGGTGCTATGGGTGTACTACATGGTTTACAGTCATTCATGTCAAATTTGTTTAAAATATCTTTTACATATTTGCTTTGATGAATGAAAATACCATTTTGCAATTGCTTAACTTGGAGTCCAAGAAAGCATTGGAGTTCACCCATGGCACTCATTTCAAACTCTGCTATCATGAGTTGCCTAAACTCTTCACACATGGAATTACATGTGCTTCCAAAGATGATGTCATCAACATAAATTTGGACAATCATCAAATCTTTTCTTCTCCATTTTAAAAACAGTGTTTTATCAATTTTACATCTTGTGAAGCTTATAGAGATGAGAAAAGTGGAAAGAGTTTCATACCAGGCTCTTGGTGCTTGTTTCAAGCCATACAAAGCTTTATTGAGCTTGTAGACATGATCTAGAAAAAAAGGATCTTCAAAACCAGGAGGTTGACAGACATATACCTCTTCCTGAATTTTGCCATAAAGAAAGGCACACTTGATATCCATTTAATACACCTTGATGTTGTGGTTGACAGCAAAGGCTAAGAACAATCTGATGGCTTCAAGTCTTGCTACAGGAGTAAATGTCTCATCATAGTCTTTGCCTTCTTCTTGTCTGTAACCTCGAACCACAAGCCTGACTTTGTTCTTGACAACAATGCCCCTTTCATTTGTTTTGTTCTTGAAGACCCACTTTGTGCCAATTGGACTAACTTCCTTTGGCAGTGGTACAAGTTCCCATACTTGTTGTCTTTTGAACTGTTGGAGCTCTTCTTGCATGGCTTCTACCCAACTATTGTCTTTCAGTGCCTCTTGGTACTTGACTGGTTGATGGAGTGATAGAAAGCCTGCAAAAAGACAAATGTTTTAGGATTGACTTCTTGTGAGAACCCCTTCATTGATGTTGCCAATAACTTGATTTGTTGGATGAGATTTATGGAAGATTAGATCCCCCTTGTATGGAACAATGGCATTCAGAGGTGAGGGCTACAGATGTGAATCATCTAAGCTAACATTCGTTTGTGATTTTGAAGAACCAACATCTGTTTGAAATGGAGGTGGAGGAATAGGAGGAATGGGTGTGGCACAATGTTGATTTTTATCCACTGTTGATGGAGTTTTATCAACAGAGGTTGGTGAAGATGAAGTGGCAGAGGTTTGAGTGCTATTTTGATCAACAACTGTTGATTCAGCAGTGGCAGAGTTTTGACAGCTTTTTTGAACATCTGCTGCTCTGGTGGTGGATGTGATTTTGTATTGTGGAATCACAACATCATATCCAAAATCATGGAAGGAAGATTGTGGAGTACCTGCAGGGTTAGTCTTGACAGACACATCTTCAAATGTAAATTTATCAAGGTCAAACAGTTCAACAGGGTTTGCTGGGATTTTCAGTGATGAAAGTTCATTGAACTTTACATTCAAAGTCTCTTCCACACACCTAGTCCTTGTGTTAAACACTTTGTAGGCCTTGGCAGTGGTTGAGTATCCCAGATGGTAACCAGAATCTACTTTGGTTGCAAATTTTGAAATTGAATCTTTTAAGTTTAAGATAAAACATGGGCAGCCAAAGATTTTGAAGTATGAGATCAGTGGTTTGATTTTGAACAGAGTTTCATAGGCAGTCTTTAGATGTCTGGGTTGATTGAAACTCTTATCTGCACATAACAGGCAGTGTTAACGACCTCTGCCCAAAAAGTTAAGGGGAAACCTGAGTCTGCAAGTATTGTTCTAGTAGTTTCAATCAAAGTTCTGTTTTTTCCTTTCAACCTCCCCATTCTGTTCTAGTGTTCTTGGGATGCTGTACTACTTTACAATCCCTTTTGCCACATAGAACTCATCCAACTCCTTTGTAGGATCGTTGTTCGACCTAAACGAGTCGATCAGAAGAGTTCTAATCCAAACCAAAGGCGGAATTCAATGATTCGGACTTGATTACAGCTTGTCTAAAACATAGATTCACTTTAATTGTCTTGTATATTGATTTGAAAGCGTTACAGACCACTTGACACTTCGGCAGCACCTCTGCTCTGGAATCAGCAACGTTACAAATGAAAGACACAAGTCACTTATATATAGCTGAGCCACTTCGCATGAACCATGCACTCCCAGTTCATGCGAACTGGCAGTTTATACGAACTGGATCTGCCAGTTCGTGTGAACTGGTCCAACAACTCTAAAATCCTATTTTCTAGGCTACCGAGCTCCGTTCTACACAATCTAGATACAAGACTAGTTACAAGACGAAGTCGACATACATATGTACCAACAGACTCCCCCTTGGATGTTGACGAAGTCTTCGGTATGAGTCTTCAGTACGTAAAGTCTTCAGTTTTGATCAATCTTTACGCTATTTCCAAAGTATCTTACACTGTAAGCATCTTTTCAATCTCTCGTTTTCTCTTCTTCTTGTTTATCAGCATCAGCAGTTTCTATCTTGAGCTTTGTTCCAGGATCAGAAACTAGCTCTTACATCTTCAGACTCCCCTTTACTAACAGACTCCCCCTTAAGTTGTTCCGGGATCACAATCTGACATAGCACTTTCACAGGTTTAGGAATGATTCCTGACTCTCCGTAGCAACAGGATCAGACACGTGGATCTGTACAAATCTCTACCCAACAATAAATTTCTCAATTGTTAAGATTTAACAGATTTAGAAACCACTTGTATATATCATTAACCATCAACAATAGTTATATCAAGTTCAAATTAATGACCTTGATTCACTATCAACAAAATCAGCTTCAAAACATTTCTTAGATTTTCACAAACTTTAAGTTCATTTTTCATATCAAACAAACTCTCCCAACCCACTGTTGTTGATCATGTTTAGCACTCGGAATTTTGAAAATCAGCTTCTCAACATCAGTTATCGAAAAATAAGATGAAATAAAATCTTTTTGAATTTTCAAAATTTATGCTAAAACATACTAATGAAAAGCAGTAACGAAATATTTACAGCCAATATTTTTGTGAGTTTGTGTAAGAGGATCATATCAGTTTATGACCAATCACTAGCACCGTTGAGCTTTAAACACTTTAAGTTCTAAACGATTCACTTAGATTGTCAGTATACCCCTCCACTTAAATTTTCACACAAAGTTCAACTGTTTCAAGATACGAGATTAGTGTTTTAAAGAACTTAAACTTATTCGCGTGTACCACCTCAGAATATACTCCCTTATCCAGACTCCTATATTCAGTCTTACAGGTGAATGTACACTAATGATATCTGTAAGGGGTGAATGCGAGACCATGAGAGCTCAGGCTATTACTTCCTCAAAATCAGAGAGATGATGGCTCGTCTTTCGGTGTGTTCCCTTTAAAGAATCTTCTTTTCAACAGCACATGATTAGCATTTTTCAATGTTTCATCATTTTTTATGCTGAGGGTGGGCTTTATGATTAAAGCAGTGCAGAGCATTATACGAGGACTAGGCTATTGCTCCCGCAAAATCAGAAGTCCTGGTATAATACCCCAGATATCACCACGCACAAAGAGCTAGTATGTCAGAAATAGAAAGCCCTTCAAACAAGATTTCAGGGGTTACCTATATATCCGAGAGATGTTCCCCACGAAATAAGTAAGTATGATATTTAGGTTTATATCTCGAACACAATCTACTAAGCGTGTAAAAATCTACTGGCATATCATCAGTGAGACCGTTTATCACATTTTAACTTTCCAATTCTTTAGCATGTTGTGATTGTCTACTGATGTACTATCATTTCCTCCTTTTCACAACAAAAACTCATTTTTGATTTTACGATGTTTTTGGTTTTTAGATTTTATCATGTTTTTGGATTTTTCAAATTTTCAAAATTTCTAAATTTTTACTCCCCCTAAAATCAAAATATGTTTCAATTTTGATTTTCCGGGAAAATTTGAAAACTAAAACGCAATAAACTGTACAAATAAACTGACAAACTGATGTGAATTGCTTCAATTCGCCATCCACTTGGCATAAACAATCAGAAATCCCATGACAACAAACTATTTTCCCATTATGATTTCAAAACACTTAAGTTTGTTTTAATCAAAATGGTTTTTCCGGAAAATTAGTTTTGTTGATTTCACACACCACTTGTAGGATAGGGGATTCATTCATCACTTTGATTTTTCAACCACTTGTAAAAATCTATCACTTGTATGAAAGTTAAATCAAGTTCAACTTAATGACCTTGATTAACCACTTGTAGGTTCTTATCAACCACTTGTAAGTCGAAATATAACAATTTTAAATTTCTCAAGAAAGATGCTGATTCCTACTACCCAATTACCAACCTGGGAGTTCCGGCAAGTCAGGAAATTTAAGTATGGAATACAGACACCCAAGCCTAACCAGCTTTGGGTGCTTCCGAGTTATTTTCACTCGGTGTTTGAACATTCCGTTTTGCTTCATAAAACTCTTTTACCCCTTTGACCCTACCATCGACCATTTGACCAAAGATATGTTTTACTTTGCCATCAAAAACCTTTTCGACATCAAATTCTTTCTTTTCAGAATAGAATTGATTTGAAATCTCCACTTTTCCAACTTTTTGTTTAAAATTTTTAGTCCGCAATGGTGGAAAGTTAACATCATCCATTGGCGGTACTGACTTTTCTCCTTTTAGCTCAACTTGTGGCTCCTCTGACTTTGACAAGTCAGATTCATCGCCAGAAAGTGGCTCCTTTGCTTCCGAAGAAACAAATTCATCGCAAGATTTAACATCTGATTTCTTAACAACCCAATTTTGGTTGTTAAGATTCAAATTTCTTTTGTGAAAACATCTTGAACTCTCACCAACTTCAAATGTAGAATTTTTAAACACTTTGAATTTGTCCGTTGGTGGTTCAGTTTTATCTGAAAATTTAACTTTCTTTGTTTGATTAACCAATTTTTCTTTCTTTATTTTCTCCATTCTCCTTAGATTTGAATCTGGTGAATTCGTTTTACTTGACTGATCATTCTTTAGAGAGCAAGACGATTCACCAGAACTAGTATCTGAATCCATGGTAGTATCCGAGGACAAAATCTTTTCAAGATACTCTCTCGCTTTCTTTCTTTTCTTTCTCAGACTATCCTTCTGCCCTTTTGATAATTTCACTTTCTGTTCTTTGGGCTTTTCTTCAATTTTGACTGTTTTCTTTACCATTTTATGAGATTCGGCCCTCGATCTTCTCTTTGATCTCTTTGGGCAATCTTTGGAAATATGACCTTTAATTTGACATTCATAGCATCTTCTCGTCTCAAATCTCTGACTCTGGCAGTTAACAGCAATGTGTCCTTCAAAACCACATTTGTAACACACCCTGTTATCATATTCTCCACTTTCAAACCAAACACTTAGATCGTAACATTGATTTTCCTTGTGGTAATCATGACTTCTCCTTTTTCTATCATCATAATGATTTGTCTCTGAAGGATCTTCATTCCATCTTCTCTTGTAAGCTTGATTTGACTTTTGAGCACCGTGGTCAAACTTGCAGCACTTATTATAAACTTTTTGTGAGTTTTGATTTTCAAATTTTTGTATTTTTTTATAAAGATTGGATGATTGAACTGATGATCTTTTATTGTTACTTCGAAAATTTTTAAAATTTGGTTTTGTTTTTGTTCCACATTCTTCTTAAAAGGTTTTTGCGTTAAGCATTCACCTTTTACAGTAGATTGTAAAACAGTTTCTTGAAATTTTTCTTTTAATTTAAAAAAATATTTTCTTTTTATCATTTTCATCATCAGATTTATCATCACAATCCTCAATTATGACATCTACATAATTTGTGACATTGTCACTTATTGGAATTTCATTGATCGGTTTTGGACATATATGATCTAGTATTAATGTCGAGGTCACAAAACCTTTCAATTTCTTTTCTAACTCATCAATTTTATTTTTAGCACACTCAACTTCATTTTCAAGTTGAGTGATTTTCTCAAGATGAGAATTTATTGTTTTTTGATTTTCAAATTTATTTTTATCCAAACCAGATTTTTCATTTTCTAAAATTTTTATTTGATTTTTAAAATCTTTTTCAATTTTTTATTTTTCATTTTCTAAAATTGTTATCTTATTTTGAAATTCTTTTACATTTTCTTTTAAAATTTTGTTTAAAAATGTCAAACTCTCCACATCTTTCAGAAGTTTGACATTGTCTGATCTAGATTTATCACATTTTGAGCATACTGGTTCAGAACTTGAAGTTTCATTTTCCTCGGATTCTTCATTCTTTGGAATTGACTCTATCTTGAATGTACCTGCAGAAAAAATTTTCATAAAATCAAGAGGATTCAAATTTTTATCTATATAACAACACCTCTTGATATCATATTTCATAACATTTTTTGCTGCAAGACATATATTGACTCTTCTGCTTATTCAAGAATCACATCCAAACTTATTTTATCTAGATTTTTTCTATTTCGTTTATCATATTTTTCTTTTTCTTATTAATTTCATAATTGTGTATTTTAAGCTCTTTGATGAATTCTCTTGGATAAAAATTTGAGAATCTAGAATCCTTTTTCAGATTAATCAAAAATTCATTCCACTCTCCAGGTAACGCATCTGCAAATTTTGATATCTTTTCAGCATTTGACATTCTTATCTCGTACCTTTTTAAATTGTCAAGTTTTCATACCGGTTTTCCAACTCATTCAACGTTTCATTTTTCTTACACAAAAAATATTCAATTCTTTTAACCCAAACATTCTTTTTCTCATCTTCTTTCCTCTTATCCTAATACATATCAAACCAATCATTTAATCTTTCAAGTTTATCGTTTTCCTTTTCGTTAAACATTTTAACCACAATTTCTTTGTTAAATGACATGGTTCAAAACTTTGTTTTTAGTTCAAAGTCCACAAATTTTAACTTCTGCGAATCCCACTAAACGTTTGTAACCAAGAAATCCACAAGCTAGCGGTCCATTAATCAAACCCGGTTTAAAACTAGAAGCCCAAATTCTAACAATCTCGATCCCAAAAATTTTTATTTATAGGATCGGCCCAACAAGCAACTCAATATCCAAACCTTGTTAAACACCTACAAACGAACAAACAAACGATTAGTTTGAACGAACTGGATATGCGAACGTGTGTAACGTTGGAATTGATCTAGGACACCAAGACAAAAAAATTCTGATCACAAAAGTTTAAGTCACATAGGCTGACTCTTCTATGCCATACACTTGATGAGATTTCATGCAATTTGATAATGGTCGACACTTTAATCACTTTACATGCAAACTATTAATGTTGTTTTAATTGCCGATAAAATGTGAATGAGATCTGACAACTAATTCACATGCATTGGGTCGATGATCTCTCTAAAATGTTATATGATTGGGCCGCTCAACTTTAGTCACATGGGACGAAGTCTTTTAATGCAAACAATAACCAAATCACGTGACCACTAAAGTATGTTATTAATGAAACTGAAAAGTGTTGACTAAGTGGCCCTAAAACCCATGGCATTATAGCCTAGTGGTATCTTGGTGGTGGGATAAGGCTTATGACCATTAGGTCATGGGTTCAATTCCCACAAAGGGGGTTTTCACAGATTTATTGGGTTTCCTCCTGAATTGGTGTATAGGCATTATTGGCTAGTGGAGATGGATATGATCGGGTGGTTCTGCTGGAGGCACGATGATACTCCAGTGGTCCGTCAGTGATCCTAATTTGCCGTTCAAAAAAAAAAGTGGCCCTCAAACAGCAAGCTATATTCACACGATCTGGTTCAGTTTTTCAAATGACTTGGTCACTTTCAAACGAGCTGAATTGACTTCGTGCGAACTGATTTATTTCCAAATCGTGCTAACTGATTTGTTTCCAAATCGTGCGAACTGATTACTCTTTGAAACGACTTGGCCTAATTCCAAACCACCTGGACGGTGCGAACTGATCTAAACCGTGCGAACTGGTGATATTTTCACACGAACTGAAGGTTTCTCGAACGAACTGAACATGTTTTCGGTTGATTTTTGTCAAAATTGATCACGTTTTAGGTTGAATTAGGATCTGATCTTTTCAAGGATTGTTTAAAACAATGTTTCGCGTGTTATATTACAAAATCAGTCCATTTTAACCGTAAAAACTCTGTTAATTTTGAGAAAATGTGAAGAAAGTGAGTAGAAATGAGTAGAATTCAGATTAATCGGTGAAAACAAGCTGAAATGGTAAGAACTCTTCCTCCTGAGCTCTGATACCACTTGTAGGATCGTTGTTCGACCTAAACGAGTCGATCAGAAGAGTTCTAATCTAAACCAAAGGCGGAATTCAATGATTCGTACTTGATTACAGCTTGTCTAACATATAGATTCACTTTAATTGTATTGTATATTGATTTGAAAGCTTTATAGACCACTTGACACTTCGGCAGCACCTCTGCTCCGGAATCAGCAACGTTACAAATGAAAGACACAAGTCACCTATATATAGATGAGCCACTTTGCATGAACCATGCACTCCCAGTTCGTGCGAACTGGCACTTTATACGAACTGGATCTGCCAGTTCGTGTGAACTGTTCCAATAACTCTAAAATCCTATTTTCTAGGCTACCGAGCTCCGTTCTACACAATCTAGATACAAGACTCGTTACAAGACGAAGTCGACAGACATATGTACCAACATCCTTGTTTCTAAGCTCTGTTCCATTGTCACTTCTAAAGATTTTTACTAGCAAGTCAAGTTGCTTTTCAACCTGTTTAATAAGGTCTTGCAAGATACATGCAGTCTCATCCTTAGAGTGTAAAAAGTAAGTCCATGTAAACCTAGAAAAATCATCTACAATAACCAAACAGTATGTTTTGTTTTTCAAACTCATGATTTTTACTAGGCCAAACAAATCCATGTGCAACATTTGCAAACACTTGGTGTTTTGGACTCTTCAATGGACTTGTAAGAGCTTTTATGTTGTTTACCTTTTAGACAGGAAACACAATGCTCAGAACAAGTGAAAAGTTTTTATGGGAGACCTCTTACAAGGCCTTGTTTTGAGAGTGTGGTGATAGTCTTAAGATTTGTGTGCCCAAGTCTTATGTGCCATAACTCTGTCTCTTTGGTAGAGGCAGATGAGAACGGACAAGCATCAGTCATTGGACTTTCTTTTGACATAACAACCACATACACATTGCTACTCCGTTGAGCAACAAGCTATGTTTTACCCCCGGCTATGATTTCTTCAATCTTTTTCACCATTTCTGGCCCAACAATCTTACAACTATCCTTAGTGCAGAATGACCCATAGCCTTTGTCACTCATTTGTGAAACACTAAGGAGGTTAAATTTAAGATTATCAATAAGATTGACATTCTCAAACTTGAGCTTCCCAGCCTGAATAGTCCCTGACCCCAACACCTGCCCTTTTGAGTTGTTACCAAAGGATATATCAACCCCTCCATGGTTTTTGAAATCTTTGAGTAGGGCTCTATATCCTGCCATGTGCTTGGAGCCTCCACTATCTACATACCATAAACTATCTAAGCATGCAGAAGCTCCCTGCACATCAAGTAACAAATTAGTTCAGGTGGGTCTCCAAAGCCAATAAGGCTATGGATGGGGTCACAGATAGGTCAGCCTCAAGTCCAGGAGCATGAACAGTGGTTAAGTCAGGGGTTTGAACAGATTTTTGGACATTTTTCTCTAACCACTGTTGTGGTCCATCTCCTGTCAGATGTTGATAACCAAAAGGATTCCTATTCACTTTGGGCTTAGAGGGCCTTTTGTAGGCTTCGTAAGCATGTGGGACCTTTTGGTATGGTGGTTGACCCTATCATCTTGGGAACTGGTTTGATGGTGGTGCATCTGTCACTTGTACCTCTCTGGGAGCAGAGGTTTTGTTCAACTATTTTGTAATAGCTATTTGGACAGGCACAAAAGTCTGTTTGTTCTTGGGGTAGGTTTTTGTGGATTCTCCAGTGTTTTTGATGTGTACTCTTTTCTTTTAACCTCAAAAGTTTTGAGATACACACACTCTTGAGTAAGATGATTGGTTTTTCCACAAATTGTGAATTTTGGTGCAGGGTCAATGACACTTGTTTTGTTTATATCATAAGCTTTTAAATGAAAACAATCATATGTTGCATGATTTCTTTTCTCACAAAAATCACAAAACAAGTTTTTAATCTTTTCTCTTCTCTTCCTCTTTTCAGTTTCCTTTTCAACAAAGTTTTTAACCTCTGTTGGGGTGTCTTTTAGAGGAATGACCTTAGCCTTGGGTGCTTTGACACCATCAATTGTGGAAAAATCCATTGGCTTGAAGTTTTCAAGGATGTCACATTCATCAGACTAGGTGGGTTTGAATTGATATTTTCTATCTCTTCAAAGGTTGATGACCCATCTGTTTTTTCTAAAATGATTTTGTTTCCATTTTTATCAGTGACTTTTATCTCTTGACCAGCCATGTTTGTGGTGATTACTTCAACTAGGCCAGAATCAATTTCAGCAGTATTTTTGGTTTGGTCATATTTTCTAAAGCCAATGCCAAACTTTACATTGCTTTTGATCTGCTTTTCCAACATCAGTTCATAACCTTTACAAGACTCCACCCATTTTTCACAAGTGATTTGGGTGGATTCAAGCTCCTTTTTGCAACTTGGTATTTTTCTACCATAGTTTGGAGTTGGTCTTTGGTTATGCTGTGTTCATGTTTCAGACTGCTGATTTCATTATCTTTGTCAAACAATTTATTTTTCAACTCTTTAAAAGTTTTCTCAAATTGGACATCATCTTTTAAAATCTTGTTTCTAAGGTTTTCATTCACCTCTTTTATGTTAGCAAAGGCAATAATGCATTTATCTGAACACAAATCTTTTAAGATCTGAGGTGATACCTTAGCAGCAGCCATCATGGCACAATCACATTCATTCTCACACACACTAGCATCCCATGGATCAGCAAGAGGTTCCAACAGAGGTTCAGTTTCCTTTTTCTCTAACATATGTTCACCAACTACAGCAGTAACCACTGCTTAAGCAACTTCATCCACTTCTTCAGATCTGGACTCCACTTCCTCAGATTTTTGCCCTTCTGGTATTGACTCTAATGCCATGAAACAAAATTCATCAAGAGAAACATCAGGATTAGCAATTAGAGCAAAATTTTCATCATTCAAATCCTCAGGTAAGCTACTCCAATCAACAAGGCCCTGTGTAAAGAAACTCTGTTGATTGGCCTCTGCTGGAGCAGATGTTTGTGCAGCTTGTTGAGGTGGAGGTTGCACTTGAACCTGAGGTACAGGGGCTTGAACATACTAAATCTGTGGAACAATGGTTTGGACATACTGGATAGGAATAGTGTTTATAGGATGTGAAAAATGGGCAGTGTTTTGCATATGAGGAGTAGGGGTATATTGGGAATAATGCACAGTGCTTTGAGTGTTTTTGAGGTCTTGGGCTAGGACGAGTAATGATTGGTCCACTGTTTTGACTCCTACATTCTCTAGCAAAATTACCAAGCCTATTACACTTATAGCACTTGATTTTTGAATTATCCCACCCCACCTTCAAATTCCCATGCAATCCTAGAAACTTTCTACATGTTCTTTTATAAAACTTGTTGGTTCTTACACTCAACAAGGCCAATTAATGCAAAATGTCCATTTCTTCTAGGTCAGTGGGATCAAAGTGTTGGAGGTCATTCAGTTCAAAGGATAAGTTATATGAGATCTGGTTTTCCCCATTAGTTGTGAAAGCATAACAGGGTGAGTAAGGTTCAGAGTTAAAGGCTCCACCTTCAGTTATGTCAATAATGATCATAACTCTGGTCCTTACTACCACCAGATGACTCTTCTTGACCCAAAAGTGATGTGTTACCAAAAGAGTAATCGTCAGCCACTTTTCCAGATTCCTGCAACTTCTTTTTCTGGTTCAGCTCTTTTTCATATGTGAGAAGCCTACCATGAAGTTGGGTCAGACTTAAATCCTTGAACCCCACATAATTTCTGGTCACAAAGACTAGAGTGTCCCACTTTTCTAGTAATGATCTAAGAAACCTCCTATTTAAAGTGGATTTAGCATATTCAACATTAACCAGTTTTAACTCACAAATTAAACAGCTATACCTTTCAAATTGTTGGGTCAATGACTCTCCCTTAACATGACAGAATGTTTTGTATTGTTGGTTTAAAACCTCTTTGTTGTTTTCGATAACCTCTTATGTCCCACCAAATTGCTCTTTCAGTGCATCCCATAGCCCTTTATCACTATTATAGTGTAACAGGCTAGCATATATGTCATTGGGTATGTTGTGGCCACTATACTGAATGCCTTAGCATCTAGCTCAATCTTCTGAAAATCTTGCTCAAAGTAATTTTTAGGACTTTTAGGTACCTGGACCTTGGGATCTTCTGTGTTTTACACCATTGGAACATGAGGTCCAAAATGACAGACTTCCAGCAAGCGGTGTTTTGTTGTGCTAACACATGGCCCATCCTACGTTCCCAGATATTGTATTCAGATCTGACAAGCATAGGTGGCTTGTAGAGTGTGCCGGTGTTGTGAGGGTCCTGTGATTGTGAAGACATCTTGGTTGTCTTACAGAAGTTTTCAAATAATCAACTTTGAACGTGATTACACTTGTACTATGTTTTTCAACAAATACGGCTAACACTGTATCAATGAAATTGAGCTGATCTTTAATGTCAAATTGATTGTTAAATTGAATTTGACTGGCGTATGCGCTGATACCAACTGTTAGGATCTGAGTTGCCTTGATTGTGTTGTTTTATAAGAAGTGTAAGATGAAGAAGATAACCAAATGAACAATTGCAGCGAAATGAAGTAAAACTTTATAACACAATCAAGGAAAGAACAGTTTTCATCATACAAGCTTTCATTAATAAAAAGATTGAATACACAATGTTTCGACTAGGCATGTATGAACACTATCTCCCCTCATCCTGAGCTCACAATGTTAGTTCGTATAAGATGCAAGTGTGTGCGAAAGAGCTAATAGAACAGTACAGGGACTGTCTATTTATAGTACAATCCTAAACACCGTGACATCTTTGCTGACGTCACCTAGACAGTGACATCTAACCATCTTAACAACCTCCATTAAGACAATGATAAACTAAACTCTGATGAGGCTATCTGTTGATGATGCTCAACCACTGATGAGATTGAGCAGTGCTTTCCATTAAGGTTGATCAGGGCTTTGACTTCAGCAGTGGATTGGTCTTCAACAGTCTTTGCATCCAACAGAGCTTTGCATAACAATCTTTATTAAACAATCAGACTTCAGAGATCATCAGTTGTTAAGTGCCACTGCCATTGGAGGAAAATAATGTTCAAACACTGTTATTGGGATCATCTGTTGTAGAACCAATTTTGGCTTTGTATCATCTGTTCTTTAAGGAAGGATTGCATGAGCCAACACCTTCAATGGTTTCTTTTATTATATAGTATAGATTTACAATAATATTTTTTTAAAAGCAAATACCTTTACTCTTATCGTCCGCGGGACTCGAACCCAAGACCTCTCTCTCCCAAGGTATTTAAAGGCTTTACCTTTGCCAATGTGGCGGAGAGGGTGAAACCTGAGCGTTAACGTTCTTATCTTATGTGTTTTATTACCATTTAAGTAATTATATGCTTTGAATGTGATAATTACGAGAGATTGTGATTTTACAGGTTAATCGCTTAATTTGGTGAAGTTAGAGTGCGTGGTGATGAGCGGGACTATCGAGGTTGATAATCAAGACGTATTACATTAATCGGGAGTTGTTTCGGGTCAAAAGATAGCTTGGAAGTGCAAGAAATGTAAGAGAATGAAGTTGGGGGGGCCTGAGAGTAATTATTTGAAAGTTGAAATCGAGCCAAAGGATGGAGTTAAAGGTCACGATGTAAGCTACGGTCTCATGATCGTAGCCTACGGTCTCATGATCGTAGCCTACGGTCTAGTCATGTTTAACAAAAAGGTTCCAGCATGTTTGGAACGTAGCTTATGGTTGTCTCGCGTACCCTACGGTTGAAGTTATAAGTTTTAGCAATTGCAGACCATAACCTACAGTCATGAGACCGTAGACTACTGGGGAAAAAGAATGGCAGCACGTAGATGTTTTGTTTAAGGGATTAAAAGGGTTTTAACAATCCTAATTTGAATCATTCTTTACACACATGATTTTTGGGGATTAAAGAGAGAACTTTGGGCATTCTTCCATCACTTTTCATCATACATCTCATCAAATCAACCATAGCAAAGATGATTTCAACTGTTTTTCAAGCCTTTGAAGATCAATCAACCGAGATGAGTGACTAATCTTTTATTGGTGTCACACCCCGATATTTCCACATATTACCGGTGGGCCCGGTGGGGAGTATCGTGACGTAGTTGATATCATCATGGTCAAGCATACACAGAATAGCACATCGGAAGTCTTGGAATATAAAATATTATTACAAACCCAAATGTCTGAAAATATCAAAGTATTTATCATAGACGAGCCTGTAATATCAAATCCACAGGTGGATCTTTACAGAATGTATAAAATGAAGTTTAGCAGACTTTAAGGCATCTTTAAGGATTTGCGAGATCCTCTATTTTGACGCCGAGCAACTCCCAGCCTATTACGAGTAGTACCTGTCACTTAGTCTTTGGAAAATACGTCAGTTTTCACTGGTAAATACAATTAACTTACTCTTTTGAAAAGAGTTTAAGAAAATTGATTTAAGTGCACAAGGCACAAACCATTTATAACTTGGGATAATTATTTAATATAATCTTATATACAGTTTTACATGTTTATCATACATATGGGGCCGGTTTGGAAGCCGATCATGATTAACCGACTCACCACTTATAGAACCCATAAAGGAGTTATCCCCAACATGTGGGTTATATTAGCATTTGCATATGTCAGGTGTATGCCTACACCCCGTGCATAGGTCGTAGCCATTTTCAAATGAAATGAGCCGAGGATATCCAGGACACGGTCATATTAATACCCAATGTTCATGTTATCAAACAAGACAGATTAAAACGGGTTATGTAAATTTATTAATCACAATCCGATTAAATGATTTCATACCCGACCAATTGGTATTGTTATAATACCATATCCCA
Organism: Helianthus tuberosus; assembly: GCA_030545235.1. Lineage (NCBI taxonomy): Eukaryota > Viridiplantae > Streptophyta > Magnoliopsida > Asterales > Asteraceae > Helianthus > Helianthus tuberosus. The sequence goes on from CM060372.1 coordinate 93,373,386, forward strand.
AGCCTGTATAAGGGAAAATAAGTTAAAAGTATTTACCTAAGCTAATACTTGATTCACAGCAAAATAACTCAGTTGTATTCAATCTATCTAAATGCAGGTAGCTTTTACCGGGTGGCTCTAGTCTGGAATGATGGTAATATATAACCAATTCAGAATGCTAACGGGTCTTATTTTGGTCATGGACCTAGACCGGCTAACTTAAAGTTTTAGAAACGGTACGATACGCTAGATTAAGCGGTGACTGTAATAGAATGTGATTTAGACCTGACAAGTTTGGATACTTGTATAATATGGGTAAACTAATACATTCTAGATTTTGAAGATTTAATGATAAGGTTAAACCCGTTTCGGCTATTTTATGTAAACTAGTCACATAAACCGACCCGAACGCATAAATGCATAACGGGTAACCAAATGAATTATATACAGGTCTCAAATGTTATTATGCTTAGAATATGTTAATACATCAGTAGGATGTTAACATATATGCCCAAAAAGTATTTAAAACCAATTTAAGTCCCGTAGGGATATTTTGGTCATTTTAATATTTATAAAAGAGATTTTATAATAACTGAGGTTCTGCTCTAAAATATTCAGTAAAAATGTTTATTTTATCACATTACATCAGTAAGATATCATACATATGTGAGGTTTACCATTAATGGCCAAACTATGCCCCGAAAGGGTATTTTGGTCATTTCACATATGCTTTTAAGGACATTTTTGGAAGTCTGAGTTCATGAATTATACCTACTGTAATAATATAAAAATTTATTTAAAAATTCGGTAGGTAACAAGTCTTAGGTGTTAAATATGGTTTGAAACCATACTATGCACCTAAGTAGCGTAAAAATCGCTAATTGACGATAATTAAGATGTTTATGGAAATCTGAGATTTTGATCAGTCTTAAATGCTCAAAATAATTTATTTAATATATAAGATCAGTAGGAAAAAGTTTGGCATTCAAATCATTCGTTAATCTTATTTTATGCATGAAAAGGGTATTATCGTCATTTACCGAATTACACAAGAACTCAATGATATGGTCAGTTTATAATCTGACCAAAGATCCTAAAAATCCTTAAAAATAATATCTTAACAGTAGGTAATGAGTTTTGGGTCAAAATCCAAGTTTAAATATGCCTTATGCAAGATATCGCAATTTAATTAATAAAAAGCTTCTATTTACGATATCGAGCATAACTCCTGTTTGAGACCAGGAACTGATGTGAAATTTTCGGGACATACTTATATATCAGTAACAAAGGTTTTTGTCCTCTCACATTTCTAAAAATCTCGCTTATATGTCAATAGGGAAAATGGGCATTTATAAGCATAATAACGGACATGAGCATATAATTCAAAATACTAAGGACCAGGTAATATAACCTTAGGGGGTTATACAATAACATAATACGGTCCTAATGGAAGCTTAAAACATAAAGGATTTAAATTAGATTGGGTCAGAACTGTAAGTCAAAGCAAAAGTCAAGCTTTTGCGACTTTCGATTGCAAACCGACCCTAAACTCAGAATTGTCAGGTTGAACATGTTTAGACATGTTCTAATAATAATTACCAAGTTATTAGAGTGTCAAAATATAATTTATAACCTCTGTATTATTAGTTATAATTATTATTTCAAGTTCTGGTCAGTTTGACTTTTTAACTTAATAGTTTGACTCGACAATTAACTAGGCAAACGAAATAATTAGGAGGTGCCCTTTTAAGGGTTAATCACATACCTAATTATGGTCACATAACCACTTTTAATTCGGACAGTGGCTGGACCATTTGTGATTAAACCGAAAGTCAAAGTCAAATTACGTTAACTTTGACTTTTCGGTTTTTAAACTAAAAACTAAACTAAGGAAGGGGCTAACACACTTACAAAGGGTCCTAGCTATCTTTTCTACAAGAATAAGCTTCCCTTTGGGTCAGGAATCTCTAGAAAAGCTCAGAAACACTTGAACATAGAGAGATGAGAGTGAATAGTGAATGAGCAAATGAAAAGCTGAACTTATGGTCCTATTTATAGTGAATTGAAGTTGTTCAGATGATCACAAGTGTTCTCAACTGTTACAAGATGGTTCCATGTGTCCTAGTGGTATAAAAAACCATCAACAAGACCCTAGAATTCGATCAAGACTTGTTTGGAGCACAAGGAAAGAAGAAACCTGTATCTGTCCATCATATTCTGTCAAATTAAGGCCGTCGCCGCACACCACGGCGAAGGGGGAGGGCTGTGGCGCGACGCCACCACCCCACTTACCAACAAAACAAGTTTCAAACTTGTCACTTTCAGTCCCTGTACCTTCTAATGCAATATATCTTTCATTTTAGGCACTTTTAACCCTTCTAGTTAGTTTGTGGATGATCTAGGGAGTATAACCAAACACCCTTAGGCCCGGTTTCGTTAAACGATCTCCGGAAATATAAGTTTCGCCTCGTTGATGCTTTAAACCCTAATTCTTGGGAATTCGCGTAAACAACACATAAAGATCTCGAAACCTCGTGAAATTTAAATCACTTATTCTTGAGAGTATATTTGAATATTACGAAGCCTCAGGTTCTTTAAAAGGTCACTTAGAGGTAAGAATTAACATGTTGACATGTTTAACCCCTGTAGTTTATAATCTTTCGATTATTTTCACAAACAGCTTCTTCTATCCAATTAATTACTCGTTTAAGGTTATATTTTTTCGTGGGTGGTCATTCAGAGGCATAAATTTGGCATGATGACACTTTTAGTCCCTTCGGTTTCATATTTTGATCGTTTTACAACTTTAGTCCTTCAAACCCAATCTTCCACATGATTAGGGTTTAGGACATGTGTCTTCACATAAATGGACACGTTTTTACGTGGTGTTACATCCTCACCCCCTTAAAAGAAATCTCGACCCCAAGATTTACTGGAACAAGTGAGGGTACTTCTGTTGCATAGTGGACTCAACTTCCCACGTATATTTAGGGCCTCTACTAGCATCCCATTTAACTTTAATTATAGGCACATGCTTCCTTCGGAGCTTTTTAACCTGTCGATCCTCGATCGATATAGGTCTTTCAACTAACCTCAGGCTTTCATCAATCTGCACGTCTTTATAAGACATTGCTATCGATTTATCAGCTAGACATTTCTTTAAATTACAGATATGGAATACATCATGAATTCCACTAAGCTCCTCAGGCAAGTTTAGCTTATAAGCTACACTGCCAACATATTCGAAAATCTCGAATGGTCCAATATACCTCGGGCTTAACTTGCCCTTCTTACCAAAACGCATCACTCCTTTCTAGGGTGATACTTTTAGTAAGACTTTGTCGCCTACCTTAAACTTTAGAGGTTTTCGCCTCTTATTAGCATAACTTTTCTGCCTATCCCTGGCAGTTTTCAGGCGATCATGAATTTGGACAATCTTGTCCGTCATTTCAAGGACTATATCAGGTCCTGATAACTGAGTTTCTCCTACTTCTGCCCAACAAACAGGTGTTCTGCATTTCCTCTCATAGAATGCCTCAAAAGGCTCAGCTTGAATGCTAGTATGGTAGCTATCATTACAGGAGAACTCGATCAACGGTAGGTGGTTATTCCAACTACCTTCCAAATCGGTAGCGCATGCACGAAGCATGTCTTCCAAGGTTTGAATTGTACGCTCGCTTTGTCCATCTGTTTAAGGATGGTAAGCAGTACTAAAGTTCAAACGAGTGCCTAAAGATTGTTGGATACTTTTCCAAAAGTGAGAGGTGTATCTAGTATCTTTATCGGATATAATAGACACCGGCACTCCATGGAGAGATGCAATCTTATCCACGTACAACTGAGCTAGCTTGTCGGAGCTGTGAGTTTCCTTGATGGGTAAGAGGTGTGCTGACTTAGTCAGTCTATCAACTATGACCCATATGGTATCATTTACATGCCTTGTTTTAGGTAACTTGGTTATAAAATCCATGGTTACCATCTCCCACTTCCGTGTGGGAAGTTCTGGCTGTTGTAACAGACCTGACGACTTTTGATGTTCCGCTTTAATCTGAGCACAATTCCGACATTTGGCTACATGTGTGGCAATAGATTTCTTCAACCTATCCACCAATAATTAGCTCTCAAATCTTGATACATTTTGTCACCTCCAGGGTGAACTGAGTACTTAGAATTGTGAGCTTCCTGGAGGATTATATCTCGAAGTCCTCCATGAATAGGAACCCAGATTCTTCCATTCATCCTAAGGATTCCATCCTTGCCAGGTGCTAACTGTTCAGCAGTTACACCTAACTTTTCACTTGGAAAGTTAGCTTCCAATATAGCTTCCTTCTGAGCAGTTAACATTTCATTCAGGTTGTTCTTAAGTTCAATGCTATTGGCATTAATCCTTATAGGTTTGACTCTTTCCTTTCGGCTTAGAGCATCAGCGACTACATTCGCTTTGCTAGGATGGTAGCGAATTTCGCAATCGTAATCATTTAGAGTCTCATCCAACGGCACTGTCTCATATTGAGATCCTTTTGGTTGAACAAGTGTTGAAGACTTTTGTGATCCTAATAGATCACACATTTGGTTCCATATAAATAATGTCTCCATAACTTAAGTGCAAAGACAACGGCACCCAATTCCAAATTATGGGTGGTGTAATTCTTTTCTTGCACTTTTAATTGTAGTGACGCACAGGCAATCACCTTGCCTCTTTGCATAAGTACACAACCCATACCGGTGTGTGAAACGTCACAGTACACGACAAACTCTTCTTATTCCTTCGGGCAATGTCAACACTGGAGCATTGCTCAATTTCTGTTTAAGAATCTCAAGAGATTCTTGTTGTTTGGGACCCCAATCAAATCTTTACATTCTTGCGGGTCAGAGAAGTCAATGGTGCAGCTATTCTTGAGAAGTTCTCAATGAATCTTTTATAATAGCCAGTTAATTTCCAGAAAGCTGGGAATCTTCGTAGGTGTTTTAGTTCATGAAGGCTTCTATTTTAGCGGGATCTACTTGGATACCACGCTCGCTCACAACATGTCCAAGGAATTGGACTTTGCGAAGCTAGAAATCACACTTGGAAAATTTAGTATATAACTTCTCCTATCGTAGCAATCCTAAAATACATTGAAGGTGTTTCTCATGATCAACTTGACTACGAGAATAGATAAGTATGTCGTCTAGAAAAACTATTACTAACTTATCTAAGTATGGCTTGCAGACTCGATTCATGAGGTCCATGAATGTTGCAGGTGCATTAGTGAGCCCGAAAAGGCATTACTAAGAACTCATAATGTCCATACATTGTTCTGAACGTTGTCTTAGGTACATCTTTAGTTCTAACCTTGAGTTGATGATACCCAAATCTTAAATCGATCTTCGAAAAGAAGCTTGCCCCTTGGAGTTGGTCGAATAAGTCGTCGATCCTGGGCAAAGGATAATGATTCTTGATCGTTGCTTTATTTAGCTCTCTATAATCAATGCATAGACGCATTGATCCATCCTTCTTCTACACGAACAGTATAGGGCTCCCCAAGGTGAAAAGCTAGGTTGTATGAAACCCTTTTTTCCTGTAAGGCATCCAATTGAGTCCTAAACTCTATCATTTCTGCAAGCGCTAACCGATATAGAGCTTCTTTAATAGATACGGCTCCTAATAGGATGTTAGTCCTAACTCCACCTTGCTTTTCAGGAGGTAAACAGGGTTGTTCGTCACTTGTGCCATGTAATTGACACATCTGTTTTACGAGTGCATGGATGCCTTAAGTAGAGACGCCTACTTAGGCATTCCTATAATGGATATCTTCTTTGATTACCACTAGCTGACTTTAGTACAATATGACCATTGGAATATCTTAGTGGTTCCATGCATTAAACCTCCATACTGATCAGACATGGAAGCAATCTATGGGACACACTAGGTTACGCCAATCCTCATATGGCGCTTTTATCAAACATAGTTGGCACTCGTAGTTGATAGAAATCAGTAAGAAAATAATTAAAATAACATATATTGTCGTACTCTATTTGAAGAAAGAGTACTCTTAGATTTTTCAGAAGGATCTTCGTTGAGAATAGAAGAGACGGTCTCTATGGTTTCATTGGTAGGTTCTACCTTAAACTTAGTGTCTGGAGTTCTTGAGTTTCAACAAAAGTTTGCTAAGCTTATGGTCTATGAAAGACTTATTCTTGCCTGTATTAAAAACAGGACACTTAGCAGAAATTTTCATTGATAAATGATAAGGAATGTACCTGATGATATTATTAATATGCACTGCCTCTGGCATTCATCAGGTAGTTCAGGCATTTCCCTTCTTAGCCTCTTCAGGCTTCTTGGTTTTATTTGGGAAATTAGTTTTGATGTGCCCTATTTCATTACAACCATAGCAGGTTGCGTCCTTTATTTTTTGGCACTCCAAAGTTTTGTGCCCTTCCTTATTACAGATTCCACAAGGCTTGGCTTGTGAATCTAAAGTACATTTCCCTTTAGTCGCCCTCTTTGGGCAGTGAGTCTTTATATGCCCTTTCTCGCCACAACCATAGCATGTGGCGTCCATCAAGTCCTTGCATTCATGAGTCTTGTGATCCATCTCCTTACAGATGCCACATCCCCTAGTCTGCTTACGGAAACATTTTCCGAAGTGCTGTTTACTGCAGGTTTTACATTTGGGTTTCGCCTCATTCAGCTTGGACTGGTTATATTTGATAGGGGTTAGGGTTAGAAATCTCAATTGATCATTCATATGATAACCTTTCATTGTTTTGCAATCAAAGTAAGTAGTCTTTGAATAATCACAACCAATTAATCGAACTATGCAATCATGTCTATGTGATTGTGGCAAACGAACACATAATTGAAGTTTACTTTGAATCTAAAATATGGAGGAACCATTGTTTTCTTCTATTGTTACAAATTCGTTTTAGTATTTTTTTTTTAGTTTAATCAAACAACCAATTTTACATTTTTGCAATTAGTTTATTATTACTTAATCCATAACGCTTTCTACCATACTCCTATGGTTCGATACCCTATTTACACTATCTACATAGCTATTTAGGTTTTTGTATGACACTCACGACAGTCATCAAAATGGCGTCGTTGCCGGGAAGTCGTGCGCAAAGTGTTTTGTTTTAAGTGTTTTAGAAAAAAATAATTAAAAATCCAAAAATAGTGTTTATTTCTTTTTGTTCAGAATTACACGTGGAGTCATGTTTGTGTTTGTGCAGGTGATTGCATACGTGTATGCATCATACTAGGAATTCCGGAAAGTCTTCACCACTCGTATTTAATCCAGAAATCGAGAGGACAGTTTGGCATACCCGGGTATTGCATAGAGAGAACAAAATCTTACAATCTCCAACACCTACGTCCAAACCAATGGAGAACTCAAAACATCCAAATAAGAAAACCACTTCACGAACTCAGTTCTCACCAACTCCTACTCAACCACCAGTTAACACCTCTAGACCATCCGAACCGTTACCTCAATTCACTCAAACTACTACTACTCAAATTCCACACATTCCACCGCCACTATTTCCCAATTTAGACAACATACCACCATTTTCAAACCAATCATCATCTTCCTATCAACCACCATTCACTCAACCGGCTACCACTCAATACTCTTCACCATTTGTGAGGTTAGTTCAAGATGAAACCACTATTCCACCAAACCAAAATTGGCATGTTATCTCATCAACCACCTTTCCCATAGAAAATCAACAGCCACAGTACCAATCATCACAACCACAACCTTTCTCATTCAGGAATTCGATGTTTGATCAAAGGGATGATTCGGGGGAGTATGGCGATGGATATGAGTAGTTTGAGAGTTATGTAGGGAATCAAGGCAGTAGACAGGTGATGAACATGGGTAATTTTGAGAGGTATAACACGGGATTTGGATTTGAAGGAAAATGGAATCAAGATACATCTGGGTATCAACAACACGGTCATCCACCCGGCCCGGTTAACCAAGAACCAGTGAATGCAAGACCAATAAACATTCTAATACCACCACTGGTTCAGCAAATACTACTACAAAAAATACCGGTATAACAAATACCGATACAGCAAATGCCAGCTCAACAAAGACCACTCCCGCGAAATATAATCCCACCGGTCAACCAATACGAAGGTATTCCGAGAAGATATGATCGAGGACCGGTGCGGGGGGTCTAAATCCACTTCAAGCCCACAATTGCTAACAATCCATCATCGGTGGTAATACCTCAGTTACAAGGTCGTTCATTTGAGGCGAGGGCACAATCTATCCAGAGCTTACCCAAGTATCACGGTTTGGCGTCTGAAGAACCGTATTTGCATATAGCCGCCTATGATGCTCGTTGCAATACCATCGGGGGTCAAGGTTTTACATCTGATGATGTGAAACTAGTGTTATTTCAGTTTACCCTAGAAGACAAGGCACAACATTGGTTCTACTCTTTACCTTCTACTTCTATTTTTACATGGTCGTAGATGCAACAATTATTTTTGAATGAATTCTACACCCCTTAGAGGACTAGTGATGCCTGGAAAGATATCAGAAATTTCCAACAACAATCCGGTGAATTATTTCATGAAGTATTCAACCGGTTTAAAATGTTGTTGAAGAATTGTCCACACCATGGTGTACAAATGTGGGAATTGCTTAATGCCTTTCACAAAGGACTAACATCAGAAGATGCAAGGGATCTTAGTTCGATATCAAATGGCACATTTGGTACAAATTATGAGCATGTGGATTGGGATTACCTGGAAAAGATGGCAGGTACTTCAAAGAGAAAGGCTTAGTCTTCGAGAAGAGGGCGACATTCGGTGGTAAGGGCAGTGGATATCACACCTGACCTGGGGGGACAAATACCTATGTGCGACCATTGTGGAGATTTGTGGCATATAGCCGATCAGTGCCCCAGTATTGTTGGTACATTTGATGAAGTGAATTTGTTGCAAGGTAGTGGTAGTGGTGGTAGGAATTTCAACATAAACTATAATACCTACCACCCGGGGCTCAGAAATCATCCCAATTTCAGTTATGGGAGTGTGACTAATCAGATAAATCCGGGATTTCAGGGCAACAACCAAGCTGATAGGCAAAGGAACTTTAATCAATCTCGTTACCAAAACAACTATCAAGGGGGTAACACTGGTGGATATCAAAGAACTTATCAGAACAATCAAGGAGGATCATCTGGATCCTCTGGTGCCAGTGGGGGTAATGAGATGATGGAGATGTTAAAGGCGATGCAGCAGGAGATGCATAAGCGAAACCAAATACATGATGTGAGAGCACAGAAAGATGAAGTGCGCAACAAGGCGATTCACTCTTTGACAACGCAGATGGGGCAATTAGCGAGCGAGCTGGCAGAGCTGAAGCAGCAGCAGAATGGAAGGTTGCCCAGCGACACGCAAGTGAATCATTATCATCAAAAGCCGAAGAGCAAACAAGTTGGACAGGTAATAACTCTTATTGCGAGAACCACGAGAACTATTGTGAACACAAAAATATACCTAAAAACACACGGTTTTATTTAATATTTTTTTTAAATCGCTTTATTTCATCCATAAAAAAATCCGAGTAACAATTATGGATGCACATATGCATATGTATCATTTCTTTGACAAATTCCGTAATACATTAACAGTATTATACAATTGCACTTTCATTTACATTACCATCTGTAATACACTACTTTTTATATTAGCAATACTAAAAATGCACATGTGCATCTATATGTATGAACATGATATAACGTGTTTTGATACAAAAGTTTTGTGACTTTGAATGATGAAGTAGGCCAATATACATGTTTTTAGTTAGTTATATCTAGTGGTTAATGGTTTTGTTATATTTGGGTTACTTTATGATGTAATATGTTGTTTGGTATGGTATCAAGGGTGTTGATGTACATGTGCATAAAGTGAAAAATATTATAAATGTTGGTAATGGTAGTGTATTATGGATAGTAGAAGGTAATGGTAGTGTATTATGGATGGTGTGATAGATGAAAAGGAAATTGTATTCAAAGTAGTGTACCAAAAATACGTTATATCATGTTTATACATCTAGATGCACATGTGCATTTCTAGTATATATACATACATACATACATACATACAGGGAGAGGATTATGAGAAAACTAAATATAAATGAGAAAACTAGAAAACTAACTAAAAAAGCCTAAAAAAAGCTAAAAAAACAATTTTTTTATAAAAAAATCACTAATTTTTATATATAAAAAATTTCAAAAAAAAAAAAAAACACATGTACTGCACATGTGCATTATATGTGTACTATGCATGTGCATTACATGCTTAAAATTAGCTTTTAAGTTTAGTTTAGTTTTTAGGTTAGGTTTTTTGAAGGTTTAGGATTAGGTTTTTTTGGTGGTGGGGGTGGGGGTGGGGGAGGGGGGGTTAGGTTTTTTTTTCGGGTTTATGTTTAGGGTTTAGTTTTAAGTTTTCGGGAGGGGGGGGTGAGAGGGTTTAGGTTTTTTTTTGGGGGGTGGGGGGGGGGGGGTTAGGCTTCTGTTGGAGGGTGAATTTAGGTTCTTTGGGGGGGTGGGGGGTTTAAGTTTTTGGGGGTGGGGGGTTTAAGTAGTTTAGGCTTTCCCTATTAGTGCACATGTGCAGTATAGGTTTTTTTAAAACTATATATAAAAAATAGAGATTTTTTTATAAAAAAATTGGTATGTTTTTTTAGGTTTTTTTTAGTTAGTTTTTTTAGGTTTTTTTTAGTTAGTTTTTTGGTTTTCTCTTTTAAATTAGTTTTATCATGATCCATCATATATATATATATATATATATATATATATATATATATATATATATATATAGGGAGAGGAACATGAGAAAACTATACAAAAATGAGAAAACTAAAAAAAGCCTAGAAACATACAATTTTTTTTACAAAAAATCGCTACTTTTTATATCTAAAAAAATTCAAAAAAAAATTGTACGACACATGTGCATTATATGTATATGATGCATGATAAGTGGTAAATTATACATATTTGTCCCCTGTAAAGTGTATAATTTGTGTATAGTTTTTATTTGTTTTATTTAGATTTTAGTATTATATTATTTTGTGTTTTGCCAGTTTCTGCTGCATGTGGAGCGAAAATGAGTAATAAAGAAATATCCAGCTAGTTGAGTAGCGTAGACCGTCAGGGGCCGAATAAAAATTACAGTTATTTCCTATGAGTGGGCCGAGTCCGCTATCTCTATCTTATGTTGTTGTTGTTGAAAAAAAAAAAGATGGGCCCTGAAATATGTGATGTCTAACAATTCACCCATATTTTTGGACGCCACTTTTTGAATGGGAATATAATTCATATATCAAAATTAAAAAGAAATCCTAATGGACACAGCGAAAGTGATTGGCAGAACCATGTTGGAAAAAAATCTAGAGCATCTATTCAAGAATTAAAGTCCAAGCTTCATGGGCCGCTAAAGACATTCAAAATGGGCCTGTTGACATTATTTAACAATGTGTGCATGGAATTAAAGTTGGAGCTTGATTTGCAAGAAATGAAGTGGGCCACGAAATTCTTAAGGCTAGCGAATTCAGCATTGTTTAGTGTAGGGCTGGTAATTTTACACGAATACACGACACGAACCTACACGAAGTTAACAGGTATCGTGTATGGCCTTAACAGGTATCGTGTACCAAACAGGTAGACACGAGATTACCTGTTAATTTTCATGTATAAACAGGTTAAATACATGTTTACCTGTTAATACCCGTTACTACACGATAAGAAATTAAATTAAATAAAACTCATCAGCCATGTGTGTGTGGGTTCCTTAAGTCCTTTCTATTTTCATTCCTCATTCAATTAAAAAAAACCCCCTAAACTCCCTCTGTAACTCTCAGATAGCATGTCGTGTTCGTGTTTTTGTTCGTGTTAACGGGTATTAACAGGTAATTTTCGTGTATAACAGCCGAACAGTCATGTTAACAGGTATTAACAAGTAATTTTCGTGTATATCGTGTCGTGTTCGTGTTTGAAAAAAAGGACACGATAAGTTATCGTGTCGTGTTCGTGTATGGGATTTCGTGTATCGTGTCTTATCATGTACGGGTATACACGATATGCCAGCCCTACGTGAATGTGAATGTTGGCCATAAATAAATTAATTGAACATTATTATATATTAGACTAAAAAACCCTAATATTCCATATATATAATACACGCATCAGCCGATCAAAAATAATTCGGGGACACATCTATACACGCAGAAAAGGAATCATTCTTGAAAAAGAGACTAGCAACCAGAACCTCTGTGCCGATTTGGAGGAGTAGTTTAGCGAGGAAATCAAAGCTACGGAATCATTGGGTTGGAGCGGGAGGTTTGGAGAACAAGGAATTACCGGTTTTGTTATCCGATTCATCTAGTTTTCTTATTTTCTTTGTTTTATCCGATGAATTCTTATTTGAGACTTTGTTTATTTATTTTTAAGACTATGTTACTTGGTTAAATTTCTTAGACTATCTAGGTTGCGATGGACTCTTGAATAAAGTTTGGATTTTTATTAGATGTTAATGTGTTTTATGGGTTTATCTTGAAAAGTTATAAACTTTGGATTCTTGATTTAATGTACATGCGTATTATATCTTGTTTTAAATCTGATCACATGTTTCACTTGCGTTTTGTGGATGTCTTCCATGTAAGAATGCTAGTTAGGTCATGGACTATTTGTTAGTGACTAGTTTACGGCCAATTTTGCGTAGGAACTGTGATTAAGGTTTTTAATGGGATCTAATATTCTACCTATCTTAATATCCGAAAGGTAAGAGATTGTCGGTTTGTCTTTATTGTTAGATTGCTAGGGTTAGTTAATTCAAAAGAATATCTCCTTAGTTCACCTTTCAATATTTGCTTATCAAGTTAAATCAACCTCCTTAGTTGCCTTAGATTTCTAACCGAGAGGTAGTTAATCATATTAGGGCACTTTTCTAAATAATTAGATAACCATAGAGGGAGTCTAATAAACCAGCAGTCTTAACAGTCCTATAGAGTTCCATAGGTGTCTTCCTGAGAAGGGTCGAGGGTCCTGTTCGGTTTCTCTTAGAGTTTAGCATTTAAAGATCACGGTTCCGTAACACATTAGCATCCGAAAGAAACCATATGATATCAATTGGGATTCCAACCTAGGTAGTTGTTCATCACCTCTGATCTCAATCTTCATTTAAGTCGTGTTCTAATTTATTTATTTAATTTAATTTTAATTTAATTGCAAATTAGGATATTTAGACCCCCCCCCCCTCAAATATAAAAACAGTTAGAGTCAGTGTCAGTCTAAGTCTAGATAGAAGTTAGTAAATGTAATTAGAGAGTCTCGTGGGTTCGACACTCGGACTTACATAAGTTATACTACATTGACCGGTACACTTGTCGGTTGTGTGGTTGAAGAAACACGGAATCACCGTCGGGATGATTGGACCGCTTTCTCTGAGGGGGTGAAGAATCACACCTTGTTCTTCCTCTTGAACCTAGATCTGCAATGGAGAAGAGAAAAAAGTGGAGCTGTAGAGATGACCGGTAGGGGAAAGAATCTCCTGTTTCTAGTAACAAAAGTGTGGCGGCTCCATATCTTCTACCCTAATAATGAGGTGAACACCTCTTTATATAGGAGATATGGGTCTCCCCTAACCTCAATGGGCCAGAGGCCCACAACCTAGTGTAGTGTAAACTACAACGCGCTAGGCTTCGCGGGGTTAGTACGCAATAATAATAAATATTATAATAAAATCAATAAGTAACGGGAATATCCGACCGCTCAGGTCGGGTCTAATACCATACCCCATCAAGTCCCCCAGTCTAGTGCTTCTTCTGCGTGCAAGCGTGGGAGGAGTACTAGACTTGTTAGGAGTGCTCGAAAGTAAAGATTGAGTTTTAGGCTTACCTGTCGCCCGGGTACAGGAAAGTTGCTGCCCACGCTTGTTGCATCTGTCTTTAGCTGTGAGTAGAGATAATGGAGCAATGAATATCCCCCGATTTTTCATCGTGGAAATTGGTTGGGCAAACCTGGCGCACGCTGATTGATTGCGGGTAGTTGCTATTTGTACTGGAGCATTGCCATGAACTCGTCAAGGTTGTGCGTACGTGGTTAGGTCTTGTGCACGAGTCTTGGAACTGGCTGAGTTTTGATGGTTGAGTGTGGTTAGGGCCCAACGTGCGTATGACTGATGCAACATTTGGGACCATACCCCTTCTGGTCCCCCCAGTCTAGCGTTGCTCCCATGCGTGGAAGGCAAGTGGGAGGAATTCTGGACTAGATGAGTATCTTCCCTTCGGATGACTTTCGAGTGTGGCCCAGCTTTAGCAGTGCGCACACAGTCGTGTGGCTACTCTAAAATATTCACCTTTTGGTGACTTCGCATGGTTCACGTGTCTTAGGCCATCAAGCATATGTGTATATATATAGTGTTTGAATTTGTGTAAATTGTTGTCTACAATATTTGCACGTGTTAATCCACTTTGTCCAGGTTATCGCGAATGAGAACTGGCATAAAGTTGCGTCAGGATAATGAAGTGGAAACCCGAGCCTGCGCTGGTCCTCCAGTTGTGCCACAACAACAATGTGGCGTGAAGCAAGGAGATGTGGCTTGTCTTGAAGATTGTAGGTGTAAGCGAAACTTTGTTTTAGCCAATGTGTTTTTGCGTATACCCAAAGCGGTGCGTGCATTTGTAGCACAGTTTACATTTTGTAAGCGTTTTCATATATGGCTAAGCATGCGTGCGCGGGCGACATACACGCTCGTATGTAAAGCAGCAGGGCCGCATGGAGATTAGTGTGCTTGCATGTGTAGCAGCAAGCTCGCTTGGAGACTGGCGTGCTCATATCTAAAGGAGCATGCGCGTATAGCGACTTACATGCTCGTTTGTAAAGCAACCGTCTCGCATGGAGATTGAGATGCTCGTATGTAAAGGAGCATGCGCGCATGGCGACTTATGTGCTCGCATATAAAAGAGCATGCGCGCGTGGTGACTTACGTGCTCGTATGTAAAAAAACATGCGCGCGTAGCGGCTTATGTGCTCGTAAGTAAAGGAGCATGCGCGCGTGGCGAGTTACGTACTCGTAAGTAAAGGAACATGCGCGCGTGGATACTTACGTACTCGTATGTAAAAGAGCATGCGCGCGTGGCGGCTTATGTGCTCATAAGTAAAAGAGCATGCGCGTGTGGCGACTTACGTGCTCGTATGTGGAGCAGCAGGCTCACATGGAGGCTGAGATGCTCGTATGTAGAGCAGCAAACTCGTATGGAAACCGGCGTGCTCGTAAGTAAATGAGCATGCGCGCGTGGCGACTTACGTGCTCTCTTGTAAGTAAATGAGCATGCGCGTGTGGCGACTTACGTGCTCGAATGTAAAGGAGCATGCACGCGTGGTGACTTACGTGCTCGAATGTAAAGGAGCATGCGCAGATGGCGACTTACGTGCTCAAATGTAGAGCAGCAGGCTCGCATGGAGGCTGAGATGCTCGTATGTAGAGCAGCAGACTCGTATGGAAACCGACGTGCTCGTATGTAAATGAGTATGCGCGCGTGACGACTTACGTGCTCGTATGTAGAGCAGCAGTCTCGCACGGAGACTAGCGTGCTCGTATGTAAATGAGCATGCACGCGTGGCGACTTACGTGCTCGTATGTAAAAGGAGCATGTACGCATGGCGGCTTACGTGCTCATAAGGAAAGGGGCATTTTAGGCTTTCATCGGCATGCGTGAGGATCAATCGTTGCGATTTACCGATTGAATGTACTGCCAGTCCTGCAAATAAGTTGACAAGGTAAGTCATAATAACGAGTCAGATATATGGAAAACCTTGTACCGAAACGTTGTCCTTAGGAGGTGCTCGTTCTATACATCCATACTTCGTAATATGTTAAAGCGATTTTGACCCTCTCAATGGTGTTGCTCCATACGGATTTCAGTTTATTGCTGCTAAATAGATGTTAGTAGCATTGAAATATGATAATAATAAGCAATGTTACAGTATGTCTAGGAAACACACATGGTTGTTAATAGTTAAAACGATCAACTGTTAACCATGTCATTGAATTGATTCGATTCGCTTGAACTTGGCCACCTTAGTTTATTGGTGGCATTATATAGTAATTAAACCTTATAAATAATTCAAGTGTTTCCAAGAAACAAAATGTGTGGATAAGATCCACATGCTAAATAATCACCTTAAAGGTGTGTCAGAAAAGTCACTAGCCATTTTATTAATTATATACGACACTTCTTTTTTTATGATTGTTTTTTACTATTTCTAAAGCGGCCCCAGTTTAAAACTCGAGGTGAGTGTTCAAATAGTGAAATAATGGCCACCCACTAAGTTGTACAAGCTGGGGAAGGTCATCTGTTGCAGCGATTTCAACCAGTCGGAAGTGCAACATTGGTTCGGCAAGAATGATGTCCACAAGGGGGTTATCTAAAAGATTGATTTATAAAAAATGGCGGACCGGTGTAGGTGCGCGGTGAGACCTTTGCGGCTAACGCGAAGTTTTCTCACGGGACGCAAAGCTTTTTTGGCGGACCTTCGCCATGGTCAATCTTATACGAGCTGTTGCGCGGGAGACCTCGCCGTGTTCCTTTGTCAGGCGTGATGGAGTTTGTCCATCATGCACGGGGCTTCGTCGTGCCCGGGCTTTTGTGAGTAGCTTTTTCGCCTCACTACCGGTATACCTTACAAAGATATTTTCGGATATGGGGAGTAGCCACGAAATATTTATGCATTTTAAAGGTGTGATTCCACAATCACAAAATAAAGTTTTAACACCTTTGAGGTAAATATGAAGTTAAAAACCTCAAGCAAAACATGTATAACGTGGCTTCCCATTTTGTTTTTATCTATATAAAAAGAACATGAAACCGTAACTTGCACAAGACAATTGTTGCTATATCCAAATTACTCCCCCACCAAACATGCACGGGGTGATGAAAGTTTTTGTCTGGCGCGTGCATGCGTGCAGTTGTGTTTATCCGCCTGTAATCCATGGTGTGGGAAATCCCCTTAGTTGTACAGTCTCATTGTCACGGCCCCCGACCTGGTTTGACCCGTTTCAGGAGCCGCGGGACAGAAAATCCCGTGGTATTTATTTAACAGCGGAAGTTTCTTCAGGATCTTTTTAAAACTGTAATTTCCCAATTATTTTATTTCACAATTCGGGACAAAACCCGGGTAATTTACAATCTTAAGATTTCACAGAGAAATTTTTATTTTTACAAAACATGTTTCTTTTATTTTTATATTGAGCCACTGCCTTAAGCTTGTAGTGCTACGCGGCACTTTTCCTTGATCACAACAGATCACCTGAAACATGTTTGAAAAAGGTTTTGTCAGCGGGAAATACTGGTGAATCATTCTATTTTACTAAAATGACTCAGTTGTTATAATTTTCAGTATTAAGAGAGATTACAATGTTTCCAGATATAAACCAACTGCCCACAGTATTTGTCACTCGACCATCCATCGGTAACCTCTTCGTCCAATGGAGTCTGTGACTATGGTCATATCACTCATTGGCTAACTCGTTGTCCAATAGTGACGGTTATCAAGTAATGTATACAAAACCCCATATACCAGCTGTAACTTGGTGATTACATAAACTTAATCACTGTAATTATAACCTTTGAAAATAACATGCTTTTGTAAACAAATTTGATAAAAAGAGAATGACTCACATTGTAGATTTAATTTGAGCAGAGCCTAGCCTACTGATTAGCCTTTTAACCTAATTTAATACATGCACACAACTCGGTTAGTAACTTAATACAGCATCTACGATAACTCACGAGATTAAACCTTCACATCGAATGACAAAGTGCGATACTTAAACATCCATTGAATTAACAACGAATGACAAAGCATAAACCCTAATGTGGGCAGCACTTAAACATCCATTGGATAGTTTAATCGATCGGACATTGAATCGAAGCAGCGATCGAGTTAATACCCGGTATCGGAGCAGCGCCTCGCTAATTATATATGAAATTTCGACCTCAGAGTAATATACTTTCGTTTTTGAAAGTTTGTTTCGACACCAGAGGTTTGTGCAAGTGACGGGCTATTTATAGCTGAAATTTAGACCTCACGCGGCCCGCGTAAGCCTTCAGCTTAACCTTACGCGGCCCGCGTTGCCGCCCAGTCTACGAATAGGGTTGACTAGTCATACGTAGGTGTACCAGATGGTCGACATGTAGCACGGTTATGCTTATCCGGTCAACCCAATGTTGACGCAGCCCGCGTAAGATGTGCCTTGTCTCTTATGCGGCCCGCCTGAGACCCTAAGTTCTTGATTTCTTGATTTTTCTTGTATGGTAGGGTTTCAGGGGCTTGGGTTTATATTTACGGGTATTTTTAGGACAATTTTGAGAGTCCTTACATCCTCCCCACCTTATTTAGAATCTCGTCCTCGAGATTTATTGGAATAAGTGAGGATACTTTCGCTTCATCTTTGATTCCAGCTCCCAGGTGTATTCGGGTCCTCTCTTCGAATCCCACTTGACTTTGACAAGTACTAATCGTTTGTGTTTGAGAAACTTCACCTTTCTATCTTCTATTTGAAGAGGTTTCTCAATAAATTTTAACTTTTCATTTACCTCTACATCTTGGAGAGGTATTATCAAAGATTCATCAGATAAAACATTTCTTGAGGTTGGATACATGAAATACATCATGTACTCCAGCTAATTCTTCTAGTAGTTGTAAATGATAAGCAACTGGTCCTATACGTTGGATTACTGAAAATGGTCCTATGTATCTTGGACTTAACTTTCCTTTCTTACCGAATCGAACTACTCCTTTCCAAGGAGAAACTTTCAACAGTACTCTTTCTCCAACTTGGAATTCTAACAGCTTACGTCGATTGTCAGCATAGCTCTTTTGACGATCTCGAGCTGTCTTCAGTCTTTCCTTGATTTGTGTAATCTTGTCGGTCATCTCTTGCACTATTTCAGGACCTGACAATTGACTTTCTCCTATTTCTGCCCAACAAACTGGAGTTCTGCACTTTCGTCCATATAATGCTTCAAATGGGGCAGTTTCGATGCTTGAATGATAACTATTGTTATAGGAGAATTCAATCAAAGATAAGTGGTCATTCCAATTTCCACCAAAATCTATCACACATGCTCGGAGCATGTCTTCTAGAGTTTGTATCATCGTTTCATTTTGCCCATCTGTTTGTGGATGATATGCAGTACTCAGATTTAGTCGAGTTCCCATTGCTTCTTGGAAACTTGTCCAAAAATGAGAAGTGAAACGACTATCTCTATCTGATACAATGGAGAGTGGAACTCCATGTAAAGATACTACTTCATCTACATACAACTTGGCCAACCTTTCCATGCTAAAGGTTTCTTTCATAGGTAGAAAGTGAGCTGATTTGGTTAATCGATCCACAATTACCCAAATCTCATCATTATCTTTTCTGGTCTTGGGTAACTTAGTAACAAAATCCATTGTTATAAGCTCCCATTTCCATACCGGCATCTCTAATTGTTGTAGTAGACCTGAAGGTTTCTGGTGTTCTGCCTTAACTTGTGAACAAGTAAGACACTTAGAAACATATCTAGCTATATCCTTTTTCATGCCTATCCACCAGAAATTATTTCTTAAATCTTGGTACATCTTATTGTTTCCTGGGTGCATGGTATACCTAGATTTATGGGCTTCTTCTAAAATCTTATTTCTTAATTCTCCCTGCTTAGGTACCCAAATTCTGCTTTTGTGGAATCTCCAAATTCCATCAGCTCCTTGTTCTAACTCTTTTATTCGTCCCTTCATTCCTTCAGCATCATCCTTGATTGCTGTAGCTTGAACATTCTTCAATTGTTCCATTAAATCTAATTGTAGATTTAGTCTGAGAGCACGAACTCTCCGTTGTTTCTCATGGTACTTACGACTTAAGGCATCTGCAACTACATTTGCCTTTCCTTCGTGATACTGAATATCACAGTCGTAATCACTTAGGATTTCCATCCATCTCCTTTGCCTCATATTTAACTCTTTTTGCCCAAATATATATCTTAAACTTTTATGATCTGTATAGACAGTAAATTTACTTCCGTACAGATAATGTCTCCAAATCTTAAGGGCAAAAATTACAGCTCCTAATTCTAAATCATGAGTTGTATAGTTCTCTTCGTGCTTTTTCAATTGCCTTGATGCATACGCAATTACCTTTTTGCGTTGCATAAGCACACATCCAAATCCTAGTTTTGAAGCTTCATAGTAAACTTCAAAATCTTTTGTTCCTTCTGGTAAAGTTAGGATTGGAGAATTGGTTAATTTCTGTTTCAAGATCCTAAAGGCTTCTTCATGTTTAGGTCTCCATTCAAACTTAACTGCTTTACAGGTTAGCTTAGTTAATGGTACAGCTATCTTGGAAAAATCCTTAATAAACCGTCTATAGTATCTAGCTAAGCCTATAAAACTTCTAATTTCCATTGCGGATTGCGGAACCTTCCATTTGGTAATTGCCTCTATCTTTGCAGGATCTACATGAATACCTTCATGATTCACCATGTGTCCTAAGAATTGCACTTCTTGCAACCAAAATTCACACTTCGAGAATTTGGCGTACAGTTTTTCTTTTCTTAACAAAGTTAAGAGTGCATGCAGGTGTTGACAATGTTCGTCCTGACTTTTTGAATAAATAAGTATATCATCTATGAAAACAATTACAAATTTATCCAAATACGGTTTACAGATCCTATTCATCATGTCCATGAATGCTGCAGGTGCATTCATTAACCCAAAGGGCATGACTGTAAACTCGTAATGACCATACCTAGTTCTGAAAGCAGTTTTAGGTATGTCTTCTTCTTGTACCTTCAATTGATGATATCCGGAGCGTAAATCTATCTTAGAAAAATATCTAGCCCTTTGAAGTTGATCGAATAAATCATTAATCCAAGGTAATGGGTATCGATTCTTAATTGTAACCTTATTCAATTCTCTATAATCGATACACATTCTCATGGACCCATCCTTCTTTTTCACAAACAACACTGGTGCTCCCCAAGGGGATGAACTAGGTTGTATGAATCCTTTACTTAGTAATTCATCAAATTGCTTTTTCAGTTCTAACATTTCTGTGGGTGCTAACCGATAAGGTGCCTTGGCTATCGGTGTAGTTCCGGGAATTAAATGAATTCTAAATTCTACCTCCCTATCTGGTGGTAATCCTGGTAACTCTTCTGGGAATATGTCTGGGTATTCTGAGACTAAAGGAATCTCCTTAAGTTCTTTACCCTTAGTACTAATGATTACTGAAATCATATATACTATTCCTTGCTTCCATTCATAACTAGCAACTTTCAATAGAGATATGAACTTCATGGGCTTACGTGGTTTATCTCCTGTAATCATAATTACTTCTCCGGTGGGTGCTTGGATTTCTATGGAATTCTGATCACAAAGAATTCGAGCATGGTTGGCTACTAACCAATCCATTCCTAACACAACATCAAATTCGGCTAATTTCATAGGTAATAGGTTTGCAAAGAATTTATGACCTGAGAGTTCTATATTTTCCTTTTGCAAAACTTTATTTATGCTAACAGAATTTCCGTCTGCCGTTTCGACTGTAAAAATCTGCCTAAGTTTAGTTAAGGGTAAGTTAAGAGCTTGGCAGAATGAAGTATTGATAAAACTTTGGTTTGTACCAGAGTCAAATAATACTTTCGCATATACGTTGTGAACTAAGAACGTACCAGCTATCACGTCAGGAATCATCTCGGCTTCCTGAGTAGTTAACTGAAAGGCTCGAACATTCTTCTTGGTAGCTCTGTCGGCTGTCTTGGCTTTGTTGTCTGCTGGTTTGACCAATTTAGGACATTCTGTTTTAAAATGCCCTGCCTCCCCACAGTTAAAGCAAACTATGGTTTTCTTTCTACAGTTTTCTTCACGATGTCCTACCATTTTCTAAAAATTGCAGGTTACACTACATCTTCCAAAATGTTTCTTTCTGCAATTACTGCAGAACGGCGGATTTGAGTATTGCCCTGTTCCTCTTCTCTTGAAGTTGCTACTATTACCCATACGAACTCCTTGGGTAATTTTCTGAACCAGTTCCTTTTTCCTGTTATCATCTCTTGTGCGCACCAGTTCATCAGTTAGGGTGTTGGCTAATTCCACTGCATCGTCAATAGTGCGAGGTCTCGCAACTTTAACGATATTGCGGATTTCACCAATCAATCCCCAAATATAGCGAGAAATGAGTGCCGGTTCTGGCGAAGCCAGTGTTGGTACCACTCTAGCATATTCAAAGAATGTCGAAGTATAACCGCGACAATCTACACCCATCATTCGATGGTTTAAGAACTTATTTGCCATTTGATCTTTTTCATATTCGCGACAAAATTTTCTTTCTACAAGACTCTTAAATTCTTCCCAATTCATAGCGTACGCCATCATCCTTCCTTTTGCTTGTAATACCGTGTTCCACCATTCTAGCGCCCCTTCTTTAAAAAGATTTGACGCGTACATGACCTGATCGTCCTTGGCACATTTACTTATTGTAATTACGGCCTCGGTTTCTCTAACCAACGCAGTGTTGCAGTCGCTCCTTCATTGCCTGCAAATTCAGCGGGTTTGCAAGCAAGAAATTCTTTGTAAGTGCAACAAGGCGTTGCAGCTTTCATTTTCTTAGGGAGCGGAGCCTGCCGTGGTTCGTTATTATGATTAGTATGATCATTTCCTCCATTTACGCTATTACTGAAGTTATCTTCAGAAATACGTTTGCTCGGAATGATTTGTTGAGGTTCAGCAGGTTTCTGAACAGCATCGACTATTGCTGGAATAACATTAGCTATCCCTTGAGCAACGATATTTTCTATATCTTGCCTAGTCATATATTGATCCCCCGGATGTTGCTCAGATTGATTAACCTCGTTAACTGGTTCATTATTAGCGTTTTCCATCTGATAATTAATATATATAATTTTATTAGTATCGATTAAATAACAATTATACACAAAACAATCATACAAATTTCAAATACACACATATAGCCAAAACTATCGATTTCTCGATTTCCATTTTTATATTTAATAGTATGCATCAATACACGCCATTATCTTACAAAGTTTTATTTGTATTTATTTCACAAGCTATATTCTACTTATTTATTTTACAACCACAGTTTCACATTCTCACACCATACTATCCCTTGTCAGTTGTTATTTTAATAACGGCGTTCCCTCTCATCGTACTTCCAGGAGATCTGTTCTCCTACTTCCCTGATCCTATTTCCTGCATCCATTAACTCCTCGCCAAAGTGGCGGAGTTCAGCTAAATTCTCATTGCTCATAGGAGGATTAGGTATAGGTTCTGGGTCGAATTGAGGAAGAAAGGAATAAGGACTGTTGAGCAGGTTTTGGAACTGTCAATCATTCGTCCACCACTCATCCATTCCTAGAGGTTGGGTGTGAATTATAGGTTCTGGGATTGCTGGTTCTAAGTTTATAGGGAGTTGAGTTTCAATAGGACGAGTAAAAACATTTTCATTGACAGGCTTAATAGTATCACAGCTTGCCAATATAAAATCTAACTCCTCCTGTAATGTCATTTCCTGGGTTTGTTTAGAGCTTTCTCCAATTTCTATCTGGGTTGGTTTTGAACCTCCTCCAATCACCATTTCTATTTGCTTAGAATATTCTTCAAACTGTATTCCCATCTTCCTAGATTCTTCCCTGACTTCAATTCCCTTCCATTTGTCTAAGGGATTTTCTATTTTAGGCATCTTTCTAGTGGCGGGTTTTCTCCTACGCACACGTCTCCATCCCACGAATCTTCTCCTTTTCTTGGGTTTGGGTTTCTCCGGAGGTGGAGCATTGAATTCAATAGATTCTTCTATATCTGGTATATACCTATTGAAATCTCTGGAAACCTCTATTTTTACCGGATAGAGATTTAGGTTCTGAAGGGCTTCAGACAAGTCACTCATGCTGTTATGCAAAATACACACAATTACTAATTTAAAAATTATAACAAAATTTCATAGAAAACCTTTAAATATTATTTCAGACTGGGTAATTACAAAACAATTGAAAACTAAAACACACGAGGTTTTTATTGTAAATTTATTTATTTACTGAATAAGGTTTCTAGACTGTAGGTGATAAAGGTGCTAAGACTTGGGTCAATTTATTTAAAGATTTGCATTAACTGCTACAGTAGCTAGCATATAAAGATCTGCCCATTTTTCATCTAACTTGTCCTCCGAAGGTGTTTTATTGGTTAATTCCTGGTTAACTTTCTTTTCTCGGGATTTCTTTAATTTCTCCTGACTTTTCCTAATAATCAAACTTCTTTTATTAGGAGAAAGTGGCTCCTCATAGTGTGCCTTTCGGACAAATATTCCTTCTTCAGGAATTACAGAGTGATTTGAGGATTTTGATTGGGAGGAACTTCCCTTCTCGTTGGATGACCTATCTAATTTAAGATAGATGTTTGACAACTTTTGCTTACCCATACTGTACACAAATATTCAATTAATAAAACACATAATCACATAATTGGCAACCATTAAAATTAAGTATTTCTAAATACTTAATTGGCTTAAATCAGTGGCTCTGATACCACCTTTTTCTGTCACGGCCCCCGACCCGGTTTGACCCGTTTCAGGAGCCGCGGGACAGAAAATCCCATGGTATTTATTTAACAGCGGAAGTTTCTTCAGGATCTTTTTAAAACTGTAATTTCCCAATTATTTTATTTCACAATTCGGGACAAAACCCCGGTAATTTACAATCTTAAGATTTCACAGAGAAATCTTTATTTTTACAAAACATGTTTCTTTTATTTTTATATTGAGCCACTGCCTTAAGCTTGTAGTGCTACGCGGCACTTTTCCTTGATCACAACAGATCACCTGAAACATGTTTGAAAAAGGTCTTGTCAGCGGGAAATACTGGTGAATCATTTTATTTTACTAAAATGACTCAGTTGTTATAATTTTCAGTATTAAGAGAGATTACAATGTTTCCAGATATCAACCAACTACCCACAGTATTTCTCACTCGACCATCCATCGGTAACCTCTTCGTCCAATGGAGTCTGTGACTATGGTCAT
The DNA here is from genome assembly GCA_030545235.1 of Helianthus tuberosus. NCBI lineage: Eukaryota > Viridiplantae > Streptophyta > Magnoliopsida > Asterales > Asteraceae > Helianthus > Helianthus tuberosus. The sequence continues at coordinate 93,398,452 of CM060372.1, forward strand.
ATCACTCATTGGCTAACTCGTTGTCCAATAGTGACGGTTATCAAGTAAGGTATACAAAACCCCACATACCGGCTGTAACTTTGTGATTACATAAACTTAATCACTGTAATTATAACCTTTGAAAATAACATGCTTTTGTAAACAAATTTGATAAAAAGAGAATGACTCACATTGCAGATTTAATTTGAGCAGAGCCTAGCATACTGATTACCCTTTTAACCTAATTTAATACATGCACACAACTCAGTTAGTAACTTAATACAGCATCTACGATAACTCACGAGATTAAACCTTCACATCGAATGACAAAGTGCGATACTTAAACATCCATTGAATTAACAACGAATGACAAAGCATAAACCCTAATGTGGGCAGCACTTAAACATCCATTGGATAGTTTAATCGATCGGACATTGAATCGTAGCAGCGATCGAGTTAATACCCGGTATCGGAGCAGCGCCTCGCTAATTATATATGAAATTTCGACCTCAGAGTAATATACTTTCGTTTTTGAAAGTTTGTTTCGACACCAGAGGTTTGTGCAAGTGACGGGCTATTTATAGCTGAAATTTAGACCTCACGCGGCCCGCGTAAGCCTTCAGCTTAACCTTACGCGGCCCGCGTTGCCGCCCAGTCTACGAATAGGGTTGACTAGTCATACGTAGGTGTACCAGATGGTCGACATGTGGCACGGTTATGCTTATCCGGTCAACCCAATGTTGACGCGGCCCGCGTAAGATGTGCCTTGTCTCTTACGCGGCCCGCCTGAGACCCTAAGTTCTTGATTTCTTGATTTTTCTTGTATGGTAGGGTTTCAGGGGCTCGGGTTTATACTTACGGGTATTTTTAGGACAATTTTGAGAGTCCTTACATCCTCCTCACCTTATTTAGAATCTCGTCCTCGAGATTTATTGGAATAAGTGAGGATACTTTCGCTTCATCTCTGATTCCAGCTCCCAGGTGTATTCGGGTCCTCTCTTCGAATCCCACTTGACTTTGACAAGTACTAATCGTTTGTGTTTGAGAAACTTCACCTTTCTATCTTCTATTTGAAGAGGTTTCTCAATAAATTTTAACTTTTCGCTTACCTCTACATCTTGGAGAGGTATTATCAAAGATTCATCAGATAAAACATTTCTTGAGGTTGGATACATGAAATACATCATGTACTCCAGCTAATTCTTCTGGTAGTTGTGAATGATAAGCAACTGGTCCTATACGTTGGATTACTGAAAATGGTTCTATGTATCTTGGACTTAACTTTCCTTTCTTACCGAATCGAACTACTCCTTTCCAAGGAGAAACTTTCAACAGTACTCTTTCTCCAACTTGGAATTCTAACAGCTTACGTCGATTGTCGGCATAGCTCTTTTGACGATCTCGAGCTGTCTTCATTCTTTCCTTGATTTGTGTAATCTTGTCGGTAGGGTTTCAGGGGCTCGGGTTTATACTTACGGGTATTTTTAGGACAATATTGAGAGTCCTTACACTCATGCTGCGCAAAGTGGAGGTCATCCTCCGGTAGAGCATGTCTGTAGTGCGCAAAGAGGGGAAGGATGTCTGGCGCGAGGCGGTGCTGCCCGGGAAAGACGCGCGCATATCTGTACGGTGGAGTATGACCGGCAAACGGCGCGCGTCCCTGCGCGGAGAAGTGTGCCAACAAGAGGGTCCGACGCGAGGTGATGCTTGTCCGACAAGACGCACGTGTGCCTGTGTGCAGTGGAGTATGACCGGCAAGAGGCGCGCTTGCTTGTGCGGCGGAGTGTACTTCTGACAAGCGCGAGGTGACAGAGGTTTTCCTCAGTCAAGCTTGCCACTCCTTAACCAAATTTTGTAAACTATCGTTTTTTATATAAAGAAGAAGACAAAGTGAACGTCTTTTTTTTTTCTCGGGTAAAGACAAAAAAGTGCAGTACATGTCAGACACTTTATTCAGCTTTTTAAAGCTGTTAAAACTTTTAAATTGTAGTGTCATCATGGTTCTGTCTTATCAAAACCTTTAATGACATAGATAAAATTAATATCAGCCTTGTTTCACCCAGTAAAAAATAGATTAACTCCATGAGCCTTTCAAATGTCAAGAATATTATTAAATTAAGAATCAAGAGCATTTAGGCTTTTAGGAGGTTCCGTATGAGAGCATTTTGCAATTTGCGTTATTCTCTCATTTTATTTTTCTTTATAAATGCTTTTTCATCAGAAGAAGATATTTCATATGATTTTTGTCATATCTTGGTTTTGAAAAAGCTTGCGTAAAGAAAGAAAGAAAAATAAAATACTTGCCTGATTTCGTATGAATGACGGTTGTCCTTGTTAATGGAGGAATAAGACCCCCTTTGGAGCTGTAACTGTATACTCACCAAACACATGTAGATCTGTTTGGTTTTAAAACCACGAATCTTGTGTGAATCTGGTGACCAAACACCACAGATCTGAAAGTTGGGCAGAGGAGAATAAGTTGTGATTCTTTGATATAGATTTTGAACCAGTGGGCGCCAAAGAAGAAACACGGAATCACCGCCGGGATGATTGGACCGCTTTCTCTGAGGGGGTGAAGAATCACACCTTGTTCTTCCTCTTGAACCTAGATCTGCAATGGAGAAGAGAAGAAAGTTGAGCTGTAGAGATGACCGGTAGGGGAAAGAATCCCCTGTTTCCAGTAACAAAAGTGTGGCGTCTCCATATCTTCTACCCTAATAATGAGGTGAACGCCTCTTTATATAGGAGATATGGGCCTCCCCTAACCTCAATGGGCCAGGCCTAGTTAGGGGTTATCTCTATAGGCCTACAACCTAGTGTAGTGTAAACTACAACGCGCTTGGCTTCGCGGGGTTAGTACGCAATAATAATAAATATTATAATAAAAGCAATAAGTAACGAGAATATCTGACCGCTGAGGTCGGGTCTAATACCATACCCCATCAGTGGTCTAGGTTAGAGAGTCTTAGTTTTATAAATTTAAAATTTAGGTGTCTAATTTAGGGTTAATTAATTCATATTTATTTGACCACTTTTAGCACATCAATACACATGTGCATTATATGCTTAGAGTTAGCTTTTGAGTTTTTTTTTTTTTTTTTGAACGGCAAATTTAAATTACTGACGGACCACTGGAGTATCATCGTTCCACTAGCGGAACCACCCGGTCATATCCATCTCCACTAGGCAATAATGCACATACACCAATTCAGGAGGAAAACCAATAAATCTGGGAAAACCCCCTTGTGGGAATCAAACCCATGACCTAATGGTCATAAGCCTTATCCCACCCCTAAGATGCTACTAGGTTATAATGTCATGGGCTTAGCTTAGCTTTTGAGTTTAGTTTAGGGTTACGTTTTTTGGGTTTAGTATTAGGATTAGGTTTTTTTGGTGTGGGTAGGAGGGGGTTTAGGTTTTTTCTTTAGGGGAGGGGGGTGCAGGTGGGGGGTTAGGCTTTTATGGGGGTTTAAGTTTAGGGTTTAGTTTTAGGTTTTTTTGGGTGGGGGTGGGGTTTAGGCTTTTGGTGGGAAGGTGGATTTAGGTTTTCGGGGGTGGGGTGTTTAGGTTTTTGGGGGGTGTCGGTGGGGGTGGGTTAGGTGGTTTAGGATTTTTCGTATTAATGCACATGTGCAGTACAACTTTATTTTTTGTAAAAAGGTTTTTTTATATATAAAATATTTTTTTTGGTTTTTTTTCATTTAAACTATTTTTCTCATGATCTAGCCTATATGGGAGCATTATCTTGAGAACGCTAAGTATTGCGAGAACCGTGAGAACAAATGAGAAAACCAATCAAAACCAATTTTTTTAATACAAACCTCAATGTAATTAAAATACAATATCAAAAAAAGAATTTACAAGATCAAATAATTCATTTCTCCTCTAAAATTCACTCTTACTAAAATTTTTAACATGTGTAAATTTTTTAAATACAACAAATTTACACATGTGTAAATGAGAAAACTTACACATGTGTAAATTTTCAATATTTATGAATACATGTAAATTTGAACGTGTAGATTTAATTTCTAACATTGTATTGGAATAATAATGATAAGTGTAAAAAAATTTCGAATTTGAATTGTTTTTTACCACGTTCTCGTGGTTTTTCCATTTGTTCTCACTATATTTAGCGTTCTCATTTAAGCCTCCCCTATATATATATATATATATAGGGAGCCGCTAACATAAGAACCACCTCCAATTGTTGGAACCGCGAGAACCACTCTCCACCAATCAGGGTTTGCCAAGTATACACTAGTATTTTATATTCTTGGGGGCATTTTGGTCTTTTGATCAAAGTGTCATGTCCATTAATGTCTGACTTATTTACACACTCTCTCCATCTAATCAGACTTGTTTTATAAAGCTTTGCACTCTCTCTCTCTTTGAAATCCTCTTTGAAATCCTTCTCCGGTGAACCTCTCATCTCTCTCTCTCTTTGTAATCCTTCTCCGTCGACGATTCCGGCCACACACATCTATCTTCCTCTCAAGTTTGAGAGAGAATCGGAGGGGAGAAAGAGAGTGCCGAAGAGAGAGAAAGAGAGAGATTGGCTTGTGGTGTCTGAAAGTTAGGACGCTGCCGCCACCGTCACTGTCTCCTCCGCCGCCGTTCAGCACCATTTAACGGAGATAAAACCCTAGGACGCCGCCGCCGCATGGGGGGGGTGTGGTGTCTGAAAGTTGTCCGGTTCCGACGACAGGTATGGTTTCATCACCGGTGGTGCCGGTGGTGCCGTTTGATGTCGGTTGTGCCGGTGATTGGGTAGCGGTTTGATTTTGTTTTTTTGAATGTTGAACAATCTTGACTCTGTTTTTGCTTAGATCTTGGTTTGATTTGTTTTTAGTTTTGGATTTGCAAGAAGATAGGTGGGTGTTGATCTTTGGATCTTTAATTTGTGGGTTTGATTTTGCAATCTCGGATCTTTAATTTGTGGGTTTGATTTTGCAAACAATGATTTTGCAAACAGTGAACTTGGATTTGAAGTTTGAAAGGGTAATCGTTCTAAATGCCCCTGTTTCTTTGATCTATGATTTAAATGAAGTTTGAAGTTTGGAATTTTATTGAACAAATGTATTCAAAGGTTGAATTTTTGAACCAACAGTTCTTGTTTGAAATTGTTGAAATTTCTTAGTTAGTGGGTTTTGATTTGTGTTCTTTTGAATCTATTGGTTTTCATCTGATCATACGATTCGCGGTGAGACTTCTTTACTGTTCCTGCATTACCTTCATCTACAAGGCACGCTATTATTATCGTCAATACTCAATAGCGTTGAATACCTGCATGCATACTTTCATACATACCTATACATATTCACACAATCACATATAACTACCTACATGCATACCTACTTACCCACATATACACATCTACATTATAACATACGTGTCTTCATACACACATAACTACATTATCGCATACATTCATAACTTTATACATATTTACATACATACATCACTACTTGCAATATACATAACTCATACATGCCTACCCACATACATACCTTTATATATCCGTGTATACTTGCTCACACACTTATAAACTTACATACGTACGTGCATACATACTTACATACATACATTTCTACATACGTGCATAGATACCTACAACATACATACATACATACATACCTATCTACATGTGTGCATATACATATGCTCATAAAAACGTAAGTTAAATTAGTCATACGTAACTTATAACGCGTTTAAATGAGTTCCCAAGACAAAATGGAACAAACAAACAATTTTTCGGAATCAGGGGGCTAGACGCCCCACCTAGCCTCTTTTTTTACAGCAACTTCCTTTGTTGATTGCTGCATTTGCCCAGCTCCATTTTTTTATCAAAATTTTAACTTCAAAGCTTCATAACTTTTGATCTAGATGTCCGTTTTGCGCGATTCTTTTTCCTACGCGTCCGTAATTTAATTCTCCATCTTATGGAGTTAAAATCCAATATCCGGATTAATAAAATTTCAGACTTTTAAGTCTTCGACTTATTACCCTTTTTACCAATATTTTGACCCGTTCATGCATTTATAAAACATAACTCGTTTGTTTGACCATAACTTCTTATGAACCTAATAATATCAATGACGTCTATCATAAAAGACTAAATTCTTGGATGTCTTGCATCCTCTTAACCCATTTTCGCTCAAAAGCTTATTTTGTCCCGTTAAAGGTATATTCCGTATTTTAAGGACCTTGGCTTACGAAAATCATATTTCTCGCTTTCCTATTTTTTCAAAACATTCACTTAATCAAATAGCTTGTTTCTAATCAACTTTTAAGACCGTTTTCCAGATTTACCCATCAAGGGCGTTTTTGTCAACTTTGTTCCATCCTTTATTACAAAGGACTTCCTTTAACATTTGACTAATCGCACGACTTAACTATAACTCAAATCGTACATACCTGGCTAGGATCAAAGCTATGACCCGTTTTAATATTTCGTGCACTAAATGGCTAGTTAATAGCAACATAATTCCTTTCGCTATTCATCCTGTGAATGCATAATACTTGACAAAACAATTCATTAGTCAATAACGCCAAATGGTGATAAATTCACCATTTGACCCGTTAAGTCTAAATGTCCATTTTATCCTTGTAGGACTTTAGTTAGTCATTATCCCATTCATGTAACTTATTCCTTCGTTAACTCATAACCAAAATCACCATAATAACCTTTTTACCCTTTTTGACCATCAACTTAGTTTCTTAACATAATCACATGTTCCGACCCATACCAAAACTTGTCGGAACATCATAATTTACATATTTAGTTACCATGTTCGTAATCTATACAATGAATAGATATTCTACAAAAAGGGGTGTAAGCTTTACTTACTTCGCATCCGAATATGCTTCCCGTGCGCATTAGTCCCGTTTGACCCGCTTCTTTCCCCAAGCTTCCATGTCGCTTATTAAGCATCAACTATCATATATCGTTCTCAAGATAGTTAGCCTGTTCATCATTCATCAAATTCCTTTTTATCACACGGATCTTATATCAAGTTTATCATTTAACCTTAAAACACGCTAATCCATTACTTCTTATCCAATTCTAATAACATATATCATTCATACATAAACATTCAAACATATTATCATCATATTTCTTTCAATTCCTCTAGTAAGAATCCAACCTATCCATCATAATACATGAACAACCATGATTAATTAAACATGGATGATCATTCAAGTCATCATTCTTACCAAAACAAATGGGTTTCACCTCTAATCATCAAATTAGCCCAAACCATGTATAATTTTGGTTCCATATCATGACATTAACACCTACTCATACTCAATTTCATACCAATTCACGATTTTCAACATGACCCATCACATTCAAAGTCATCAAACACCAAAATTCTACTTACCTTGTGTTCAAGAATGCATAGATGATCCAAAATCGAGACATGCATGGACTCAAGATCACATCTAGGGCTTGAATTTGCTAAATTTATGATGATTAGGGGTTTCCCCTTTTTCTCCTTCCTGATCCACGCGACACACACATTCAGGTGCGTGTGTTTGTGTTTTAACCCTAATTAACCATTCAAGTTCCATTTTTTAACATGTTTGCCCCCTAAGGGTTCATTCCTTTATTATTTTTAGCTACCCCTTTTAACTAGGTTAAATAGCCTAGTTATTTATTTCATGATATGTCCTATAGGAACATACGACAATATAAACATTCGGCTTTTGGGGTGTTACAAGTCTACCCCCCTTAAATAAGGTTTCGTCCCCGAAACCTTTCTCATTTCTTCTTACACACCCACATCTATGTTTGACTTAATAGTCATATCATAATTATAAGTAGTCATCCTATCTCATTTCATAATTATTCATACACTTGACTGCTTCTTAACAAGTCTATATTTTCCATAGCATACTTCCACATAACATTCTCATTTCCCCGACCCATTAGTACCAGGTCAATATACATATTTATTTTAACTTATAATAATGCTTACCTTCATATGATCAGTTTATAACAGATTTAATACCTTTATCTCATCCTTTAAGATTTCATTCTATAGACACATTGTATAACATTTAACTCTTGTTTTGTTATCACAACAAAACTACTATTTCATAGTCACACCTACGTGCTTAAATCCATAGTTAACATCGTTCTACATTTCTATAGTTAGTTGTACTATACATACCCTTACGTTACCTTCAAATCATTCATTCTACATTACTATTTTTCTCATTTCATGCATTACTTAATCTGCATGAACATACATGTCATGCAAATTCATTATACGCGAGTTTAACCAATACTCAAAATTTTCACTCAAAACCTTTAAGATTCACTTCTTAATGACATAGTCTTCTTCTTATGTCAACTATTAGAAATCAAACATTCCCTACTTAATCATACCCGTTCCATCATTCCTTTTATAGGTCATTTTCAACCTACCAATTCATATTTATCCGTCATAAATTAAAGCATTTTACTTACCTCGATTTTGTTCCATAATTCAGCGATCCGTAAATCAGATCTGTCCACCTTCTTCACGAGTACTAGCCGTACCAGGCTAGGTTTCATTCATCCATGTAATGTGCCTCCATTCGTACACATCCTTCCACCATTTCGATTGGTTTCATTACATCAAGAGTTCTAACATTATCATTAACAATTCAGCGGTTAGCACACTTCATTCAAACATTCATTCTACTAGGTGATTACTTATCTAGAATTCTTCTATAATTTATTACGTATGCTATAACGTGTCACACATTTCATTTCTCACATGCAATTCTTTCATTTTAGTTACTTATTTCGTCAACCTTTGCAGTTTGACCTTTTAAGGTTAAACTGACTTTTCTTACTTATCATAGATGCATTGAGGTTCACATTCGTGCTTCCTTCCATACATGCTTACTTACAAGACATTCATTACATCATTTCGGTATTCTTAACAAACTTACCCTTCTTGTTCATACTTAAGTCATTGTCCGGGTCGTAGCCCGTCATTCATTCCGATTCCTAAGAGTCGATTACTAACACATTTAACACATAACTTGTTCAAAACTTCTACCTTTCGTTTTAAAATTTAGCTTTACGTGCCAATTACGATCATTCTTTTGTTCATTTACTTTGCACCTACTCATATGACTCGTTTGACTCAACCCTTGTCAAACTATCGACACATTCTGATGTGGACTAATTCCATCCTTTTTATATCTTAAATTTGTCCCGTGGATTCAACGTAACATCCATACCTTTCATTATTTCTATGTTTTGAATCCGCCTAGCGGCTTCATACATATCATTCATATTTTCCATTACTTCTATGTTTTGAATCCTTCTCGCGGATTCAAACATTTCATTTACATCTTCCATTCACATCTTTCATTCATTACATGTGTTGAATCCGTCTCACAGATTCAAACATATCATTTTCTGCATTTCATTCCTTGAATTCGTCTCGCGGATTCAAACATTGCATTCACACCTTTCATTCTTTGAATTCGTCTCGCGGATTCAATCATTTCATTCATATCTTGTTGATCCGTACTTTCTTACGGATTCAACATTCTTCATTCTCATCACTCATGTCTTTTCATTCCTACATAGTACTCTCAATTTCCTGAGAGTCTCACTACCCATTTCACCCGCACGTCCACCTGCTACCCAATTCTAACGGATATACCTACGATAATTACCACGGTCTCACGAACGTCATATGCTTCTTGCGTACTGGCCAGGTGCGCAATTCACATACTAATTTCGTGCCTTTAGGTAATCATCGCCTTATGTCCGCAGTAGTGGGTCTCAGTTCGTGCTACATTTTTTAAATCTTACCAAGACAATATCGTTGTCTTCCGTTTAGTACTTACCCTCCTAAGGAGATTTCTCCCTTTTTCTTTTAACACCGGTACCCTTACATATTAACATTGTGTACCTGGGGTCCATCTGTCCATTCGCATCCTTGCTTGCCTTAGCGTCCATCTTAGACTGCATTCACGGATCATCCTCTTCAAACTTTTAAGCTTACCTTGCACATACAAAGCCGTTAGTTTCTTCATATGAATACATACATACACGCTTTCCCTCAATTTCTACCTTTAGATCTTGTTTGAGTCATGGATTGTACGGGTTCCTTATCACAAGAGCACATAGGTTTGAGTTCAATTACCTACCCTCTCGTACTTGATTCTCTCAAACCAGGGCTCTGATACCAACTTGTAAGCCCCTAGTTCGTATTTGACAAAAAGTCGCAGCGGAAGTTCATGCCATAAAATTTCTTTCCTTATAAATACCTTGACTTACTTAAATCTTCATTTTAACACAACTTTTTTCACATGAAGTCATCAATCGAATCATTTACAATTAAAAACATAACATGAGTTTTCTAAATTTCATACACCAACGTTCCCGTACAATCTGTCTTGTGACTCGATCCTCGATCTCTATTCCTTGATGATCCTCGTGTTTCGTACTACCTGCGCTCACCACATAAAATTCATAACATTAGTACCCATTATAAATATACTAGATTTATTCACGTTCACTTTTCATTTCGCTAACTCTTTACATCGTGGCTTTTCATCTGATCATACGATTCGCGGTGAGACTTCTTTACTGTTCCTGCGTTACCTTCATCTACAAGGCACGCTATTATTATCGTCAATACTCAATAGCGTTGAATACCTGCATGCATACTTTCATACATACCTATACATATTCACACAATCACATATAACTACCTACATACATACATACCCACATATACACATTTACATTATAACATACGTGTCTTCATACACACATAACTACATTATCGCATACATTCATAACTTTATACATATTTACATACATACATCACTACTTGCAATATACATAACTCATACATGCCTACCCACATACATACCTTTATATATCCGTGTATACTTGCTCACACACTTATAAACTTACATACGTACGTGCATACATACTTACATACATTTCTACATACGTGTATAGATACCTACAACATACATACATACATACATACATACATACCTATCTACATGTGTGCATATACATATGCTCATAAAAACATAAGTTAAATTAGTCATACGTAACTTATAACGTGTTTAAATGAGTTCCCAAGACAAAATGGAACAAACAAACAATTTTTCGGAATCAGGGGGCTAGACGCCCCACCTAGCCCCTTTTTTGACAACAAGTTCCTTTGTTGATTGCTGCATTTACCCAACTCCATTTTTGATCAAAATTTTAACTTCAAAGCTTCATAACTTTTGATCTAGATGTCCGTTTTGCGCGATTCTTTTTCATACGCGTCCGTAATTTAGTTCTCCATCTTATGGAGTTAAAATCCAATATCCGGATTAATAAAATTTCAGACTTTTAAGTCTTCGACTTATTACCCTTTTTACCAATATTTTGACCCGTTCATGCATTTATCAACATAACTCGTTTGTTTGACCATAACTTCTTATGAACCTAATAATATCAATGACGCCTATCATAAAAGACTAAATTCTTGGATGTCTTGCATCCTCTTAACCCATTTTCGCTCAAAAGCTTATTTTGACCCGTTAAAGGTATATTCCGCATTTTAAGGTCCTTGGCTTACGAAAATCATATTTCTCGCTTTCCTACTTTTTCAAAACATTCACTTAATCAAATATCTTGTTTCTAATTAACTTTTAAGACCGTTTTCCCGATTTACCCATCAAGGGCGTTTTTGTCAACTCTGTTCCATCCTTTACTACAAAGGACTTCCTTTAACATTTGACTAATCGCACGACTTAACTATAACTCAAATCGTACATACCTGGATCGGATCAAAGCTATGACCCGTTTTAATATTTCGTGCACTAAATGGCTAGTTAATAGCAACATAATTCCTTTCGCTATTCATCCTGTGAATGCATAATACTTGACAAAACAATTCATTGGTCAATATCGCCAAATGGTGATATCTTCACCATTTGACCCGTTAAGTCTAAATGTCCATTTTATCCTTGTAGGACTTTAGTTAGTCATTATCCCATTCATGTAACTTATTCCTTCGTTAACTCGTAACCAAAATCACCATAATACCCTTTTTACCCTTTTTGACCATCAACTTAGTTTCTTAACATAATCACATGTTCCGACCCATACCAAAACTTGTCGGAACATCATAATTTACATATTTAGTTACCATGTTCGTAATCTATACAATGAATAGATATTCTACAAAAAGGGGTGTAAGCTTTACTTACTTCGCATCCGAATATGCTTCCCGTGCGCATTAGTCCCGTTTGACCCGCTTCTTTCCCCAAGCTTCCATGTCGCTTATTAAGCATCAACTATCATATATCGTTCTCAAGATAGTTAGCCTGTTCATCATTCATCAAATTCCTTTTTATCACACGGATCTTATATCAAGTTTATCATTTAACCTTAAAACACGCTAATCCATTACTTCTTATCCAATTTCTTTAAAAATACTTACACATATATGATTTTCAACATTATTAACATGAGCATATCATTACTTCTATCATATCATCAAAAACCCACTTCATAACTACTTTGTTAATCACTTACAAGTGATCTAATCTTAAGTTCTTCATAATTTCATCATACTTTTGATGTGTGTACTACCTACTAAGCATAGGGTACAACCAATTCATGCACAATCTCCTAATTTCATACATAATTCATCAAATCCTCCTACTAATAACATATATCATTCATACATAAACATTCAAACATATTATCATCATATTTCTTTCAATTCCTCTAGTAAGAATCCATCCTATCCATCATAATACATGAACAACCATGATTAATTAAACATGTATGATCATTCAAGTCATCATTCTTACCAAAACAAATGGGTTTCACCTCTAATCATCAAATTAGCCCAAACCATGTATAATTTTGGTTCCATATCATGACATTAACACCTACTCATACTCAATTTCATACCAATTCACGATTTTCAACATGACCCATCACATTCAAAGTCATCAAACACCAAAATTCTACGTACCTTGTGTTCAAGAATGCATAGATGATCCAAAATCGAGACATGCATGGACTCAAGATCACATCTAGGGCTTGAATTTGCTAAATTTATGATGATTAGGGGTTTACCCTTTTTCTCCTTCCTGATCCACGCGACACACACACCTGAATGTGTGTGTGTTTGTGTTTTAACCCTAATTAACCATTCAAGTTCCATTTTTTAACATGTTTGCCCTCTAAGGGTTCATTCCTTTATTATTTTTAGCTACCCCTTTTAACTAGGTTAAATAGCCTAGTTATTTATTTCATGATATGTCCTATAGGAACATACGACAATATAAACATTCGGGTTTTGGAGTGTTACAGCAACCCCACTTCTGCAACCTTTTTAATTATCGGATAATCTGAGCCAAACCCCGTTTTTTTTTCGAGATACACTTTGTTTTGATGTTGTTGGTTTGTTTATTTTTCTCCCCTAGTTGATGATGATAACAATATATCTGAGACACCTCCCGAGTTTACGATTTCTGGATGCGTTCGTTTTTGTATAAAAAAGATTTTGTAAAAAAAAGGTTAAATCGTAAACTTTTTAACGTAAAACGTAAAAAGTTTTACGTAAAACGTAAAAATTTAACGTAAAACATAAAATGTAAAAAGTTTTACGTAAAACGTAAAAACGTAAAAAGTTTTACGTAAAACGTAAAAACGTAAAACGTAAAAACGTAAAACGTAAAATGTTTTACGTAAAACGTAAAAAGTTTAACGTAAAACTTAAAACGTAAAAACTTTAACGTAAAACGTAAAAAGTGTAAAAAACGACGCGTTAAAAAAACGTGTAAAAAACGGCGCGTTAAACGTAAAAAGTTTTACGCAAAACCCGTAAAAACTTTAACGTAAATTGTAAAAAACGTAAAAACGTAAAAAGTTTTACGCAAAACGTAAAATGTAAAAAAGTAAAAATGTAAAACGTAAAAAAAACGGCGTGTTAAATCGAAAAAAACGTAAAACGTTAAAAACCGGCGCGGTAAAACGTAAACATTTTAACGTGAAACGTAAAAAAACGGCGCGCTAAAACGTTAAAAATTTAACGTAAAAAACGGCGCGTAAAAGAAAACGACGCTTGAAAATGCCTGGCGTAAAAATCGGCGCGTTAAAAAAACGACGCTTGAAACGTAAAAAACAGCGCGTAAAATGTAAAAAACGGCGCCTAAAACGTTAAAAAAACGGCGCGTAAAGTTTTTAACGTAAATGTCGGCGCGTTAAAAAAAACGACGCCTTAAAAAGCCGAGCATAAGAACGGGTCGTAAAAAAACGGCTCTTCAAAACGTTTTTTTAAACAAATCTTAAAAAAATTATCATAAAAAATCTAATTTCAAAAAAGTTTTTAAACCAAAAAATCAGTTTCTTAATAAAAAATTATTAAGACAAAAAATTAATTAATGAATGGGACAAAAAAAAACATTTAAAAATAATATTTATAAAAAAGACAAAAAAAAAGCAATTTTACCTAAATACCCTTTAACAATAAAATATTAAAAACATAATAAGACGAAAAGCTTTTAATATTAATATTAAATACTTTTAATCTCATCCATCCATCTACTTGATCTAATGGCAAGAAAGTGGTTCTCGCGTTTCTTACAACTGGAGGTGGTTCTCATTTTAGCGGTCCCCTATATATATATATAGGGGATGGATCATGAGAAAACTAGTTTAAATGAGAAAACCAAAAAACTAACGAAAAAAGCCTAAAAAAAACCTAAAAACATACCAAATTTTTTTCTTTTTTTTTTACATTTTTTTATAGAAAAATCGCTACTTTTTATGTATGGAAAAAAATTTTCAAAAAAAAAATTTCTTTTTTTTTTGTTGTACTGCACATGTGAACTAATACATAAAGCTTAAACTACTTAACCCACCCCCACCGACACCCCGCAAAAACCTAAACCCCCCACCCTCACCCCCCAAAAACCTAAATTCACCCTCCCACCAAAAGCCTAACCCCCCAGCCCCCAAAAACCTAAACCCCCACCCCCACCCTCCCGAAAACCTAAAACTAAACCCTAAACATAAACCCGAAAAAAACCTAACCCCCCCACCCCACCCCCCAAAAACCTAAACCCCCCTCCCCCGACACCCAAAAACCTAATCCTAATCCTAAACCTCCAAAAAAAACTTACCCTAAAAGCTAAACTAGATTCAAAAGGCTAATTTTAAGCATGTAATGCAATTGTAGTACATGTTATATTGCACATGTGCACTACTATAATAATAGTATTGAAAACAAGACGACACCATAAATCTTTTTTTATGTCATAAAAAATATGCTCGAATATACTTGAATGAAAGATACAAAAATTTGTGATCTTATGGTGCCATTTTTGTTTTAAAATGATAACGTATGGAGAAATGGGAAATGTTTGAAAAGTTATATATATTTTTTTTCCAATTTTACCCCTCCTTCATTAAAAGTCTCTCCCCTCCTTTTTAGTGGTTTTTAGTTAGTTTTCTAGTTTTCTCATTTATATCTAGTTTTCTCATGATCCTCTCGAAATATATATATATATATATATATATAGGGAGCCGCTAAAATAGAAACCACCTCCAGTTGTAAGAACCGCGAGAACCACTCTCAACCAATCAGGAAAATGGGTAATTTGGTCATTTACCTCCACACCGGCGACTCCCAAACACCAGACCCACTCCGGCAGCCCCCTCATCTCTCCGACGGCCCCTTGTTCTCCGCACCACCTGTATCTCGGAGATAAAACATTGGAGTGTCGACGTCGGAGGCGGTGGGTGCTCGATGGAAGGTGGTGGGTGTTCGAATCTGGGTATGAATCTTTGTGTTTTAATTTTGTTGAATCTGGTGGTGGGTGTTCGAATCTGGGGTTTATTTTTGTTGAATCTGGGTTTGAATTTTGTTGAATCTGGGTTTTATTTTTTGTTGAATCTGGTTGTGGGTGTTCGAATCTGGGTTTGAATCTTTGTGTTTTTGCTGCAGGGTTGATTCTGTTGAATATAGTTTTGAATCTTGGGGGTTTGACTTTCTGGGTTTGAATGTTGTTCATGTTGAATCTAGGTTTGAATGATATTATTGGGACCTTTTTTGATCCTGTTGAATCTGGGTTTGAATGATGTTCATGTTGAATCTGGGTTTGAATGATGTTCATGTTGAATATGGGTTTGAATGATGTTCTGTTTTTGGGGACCTTTTTGATTCTGTTGAATCTGGGTTTGAATGATGTTCATGTTCCTTCTGGGTTTGAATGATGTTCATGTTCCTTTTGAATGTTTAAACCGGTTGAATCTGGTGGCTTTTTGAATCGGCGGTGATGATGCAAAAAAAAGGACGATGGCGCGGCAAGGATGGTGGAGGGTAGGTTTTTGAACCCACAACCTCACTTTGCAGCCTCTGATGTTCGGAAAATCTGAGCCAAAACCTCTTTTTTTTTTTTTTTCCAGAATCCACTCGTTCTTTTTTTATTTTTGTTTGTTGGGTTTTTATATTTTTTTGAGGCGTCGATGATGATAGCAAACTATCTGAGACACCTACCGAGTAACGATTTTCTGGGTGCGTTCGTTTTTGTGTAAAAAGGTTTTTGTAAAAGAAAAAAAACTTAAACCGTAAACTTTTTAAAGTAAATCGTAAACTTTTTTACGTAAAACGTAAAAAACCGATGCGTAAAACGTAGAAAAACGTTAACGTAAGAAACCGGCGCGTAAAACGTAAAAAACGTTAACGTAAAAACGGCGCGTTGAAAAAACAACGCGTGAAAAAGTCGGGCGTAAAACGAGTCGTAAAAAACAGGTCGTAAAACGGCGTGAAAAAACGGAGCGTAAAACGGGTCGTAAAAAACGCGCGTAAAAAACGGGTCGTAAAAAACGCACGTAATTTTTTTTTATCAAAAAATCTGATTTCAATATGTTTGTTTAATAAAAAAAACTGATTTTAGAAAAAAAAAAAAAAACATTTAATGCAAATAGGGACAAAAATGTATTAAAAACAATAAAACTAATAAGACAAAAAAAACAAAATTACTTAAATACTCTTTTTGATTAAAATATTAAAGACATAATAAGACAAAAAGCTTTTAATATTAATATTAACTACTTTTAATCTCATCCATCCATCTAGTTGATCTAAGGTCTAAAAAGCGGTTCCCATGGTTCTTATAACTAGAGGTGGTTTTCATTTTAGCGATCCCCTATATATATAGTATTGCAGAGAAACCCCCTTCTAATGAGAAAACTTAGCAAACCCAATCGTGTGGCTAAGATTGAGCCACATCTACCTTTTTTAAGTCACATATCCATGCATTTAAGGGTGGTATAGTCATTTTGCATCATGTACTTGCTATGAGAGATCTTTTGTAACACCCCAAAAATATAAATTTTATATTATAAATTAAAATTCAGTTATGGTCAAGATAAAGTAACTAGGAATAAATAACCTACTTAATCATAAGTCTTGAATTAATAAGAAAACAAGGTTAAAACACTAGTTATAAAAATAATTGAATTGTAGAGGGGCTAAACTTGGCAAAAGTGAAAAGGTTTTAATTAAATTAAAAACCAAACACCAAAACACACACCTAAGTGTGTGTTCTAGTCGTGCGATCCATAGAGCCAAGAAAGGGCTCTCAAAAGTTCAACCCTAACTCACAAAATCAACCATATCAAGAGGGAAAATCAAGTCTGAATCGAAAACCGAGCTCAAATTAGTGATCACCTAAGTGAAGGGATCACAAGGTATGTTGAATTTCATCTTTTTGTTACATCTTGAATTCTAGATGAAAACTTGAAATTGAAAATTGAGCTTGAAAGATTGATATTTAGAGGAAGTTAGTAATGAAAACATGTCTAGGAGTAAACCCTAGTCAATAACTTGTTAAACTAGTGATGGATTTTATGAAATTGACAATTACCCATACATGCGTTAAGTGGGTGTTGTAATTATGTGATGAACACTGAATTTCAATGTTGAAATAGTGTAGAATTGATGATTATGATACAAGTCTTGATATTGTTTATGAATGCTAGCCATAAGGACTTGAAGTTTGATGATTTAAAACTTGGTTAAAAGTTAAATATGGACTAGATAGAAGAAGAATAAAAATCATGCCCACAAAGTGTTTGATTAAATGCCTAAACGAATGCTAATGTATCGAAAATTTCGAATGAAACGCGTAATTGAATAATATGGTGAATTACGTGTAATATGAAATGATATGAGTTCTAAACACGGTGTTGGTTGAACTTTATAGGCACGGTGGTTGAATCTTCAAGAGGTCAAGTCGGAGCGGACGCGCGCTTGAAGGATATGCTTTGAAAGGTACGTGACTTGTCGTCTCTTTACATTTATGTAGACAAGCCTAGTCGTAGATACGTTTAATGTTGTTATAGCGAAAATAGTTGCGTTTGGTAAGTCTAAGAAGTGATGGAATTCACTTGACAAACCAAACGGGTCAAAACAAATAGTTGGAATATGTATGATGCTGAAATAGTGAAATTGTAATCGTTTGGTAAGTCTAAGAAGTGATGGAATTTACTTGACAAACCAAACGGGTCAAAACAAATAGTTGGAATATGTATGATGTTGAAATAGTGAAATTGTAATCGCTTGGTAAGTCGAAGAAGTGATGGAATTTACTTGACAAACCAAACGGGTCAAAAAAAGTAGTTGGAATATGTATGATGTTGAAATAGTGAAATTTTAATCGTTCGGTAAGTCTAAGTAGTGATGGAATTCACTTGAAAAACCAAATGGATCAAAACAAATAGTTGGAATATGTATGATGCTGAAATAGTGAAATTGTAATCGTTTGGTAAGTCTAAGAAGTGATGGAATTTACTCGACAAACCAAACGGGTCAAAATAAATAGTTGGTTGGATATGTTTATTGATAATATTGTTTAACTAGTCATGTTTGGAATGTAAATAAAGTAAATAAAGTGATGTAACTCACTAGATAAAGAACGTGTTAAAATAATAATCGAAATGGTAGTGTTCGAAGTGGAATTCACTCGACAAACCAAACGGGTCAAAATAAATAGTTGGTTAGATATGTTTATTGATAATATTGTTTAACTAGTCATGTTTGGAATGTAAATAAAGTGATGTAACTCACTAGATAAAGAACGGGTTAAAATAATGGTAGAAATGGTAGTGTTCGAAGTGACTTGAACGTCACTCGTTAAATTTGAGTTATAAAAGTGTAAACCATGGAATGGAAGCGATACGCTAAGATGGACAAACCCGGGAATGGGTAATTATGGTTAGAAATCAATGACGATGAATTATGCAAGTACGTAACCATGGTTTCGTTATATTATGTTTAATCATGTAATTTTGTTAGTCGACTATGTGTTAGAATGTTATGTAAACTTGATAAATAGTTGAAGTGACGAAGTTCACTAGAAAGACAAACGGGTCAATGGTTGGTTAAAATAAGTTTGGTGTGTCGTAAAGTGGTGGTTTCCATTAGACAACCAAACGGGTCAAATATTGGGTAAATTGGTAGTGTTGAATTGATTTAGATAGTCACTCGTTGATTATGAATTATAAAAACGTAGTCCGTTCAACGGACGCACCAAGAGCATAACTTTTCTTGAAAGAACCCATGATATGGGTCAAAAGAAAAGTATCATAATTTGTTGATTAGTAACAATGTTTTTGATTGAAATAGTTCATAACAAGCACGACATATTGTGTGCAAAAGTTTTGGGAATGGTAGTGAACACCAAGGTTGACAAGCCCGGGTAAAAGGGGTAATTTTTAGTTAGAAACCATTACGAGTAAATTATGTAAAGTTTGACATATACCCAAACGGGTCGAATAAATAAAAAGGGATTTTTTTGGCGATCAGCCTATAAACAAGATTTTATGCAAGTAATGATAATAGACGGGTCCGTAATTAAATTACGGACGCGTAGGAAAAAGAATCGCGAAAAACGGATTTGTAGAAAAAAGTTATGGCCATTCAAAATTTGATTTTTGGAAAAATTGGAGCTGGGCGAATATGCAGGTCCGGGGAGTGGACCTGCTGGAAAAACATCTCCCCCCGGCACGCGACAGGGAGTTGTGGGTTTGGCGCGACACGTGGGGCCGCTCGCGGTCCCCGAACGGTTTAAAGAAGTCTCTCGCGTGGCGCGAGAGACCTAGTTCCGAATTTTTATTTTCTTTTCATTTGTTTTGATATTAGAACTTAGTTGTACTTGTCTATATATTTTCAAAACTAACTTTTAAGTTGGTTTTTGATCGTAGGTGATGTTAGTAATACTCTGGATGGTGATCAAGCTAATTTCAAGAACCGAACACAATATTTTGAAGCTTCCGCTATGATAACCTTTGCTTAGTTTAATGTAAAACATGTACATACTTGAATGTTTTTAAACTAGTATGGTGTTGTAACTTGAACAACTTGGTTAGGTTTGAACGTTAACTCTATAAAGTTTCGTTTTATGGTCACATTTATATATAAAGATGCGTATTTTGTATAAAAATTGTCTAATGTGAGATGGGTCTTACATCTTTTCATAGTACAGGCCATTTCTCACTAACCTTTCACCTCGTCCTCAATTCTACTTTTTTGTCACTCACCAACTTTCACTCACATTTGTTTTCAAGTGTATCTCAATCGAGAATAAATCAACCTCATGATTTTGTTGTAGACCTTGAAGAGTATTCTCCTTGTGGTTCATCGTCCGTTACTCTGTTGAAGGAGTTCAACACATCATCAGGTTTTTGGACTTGTGTTATATTTTATGTTTATATTGTCATGGCTTCTATGCCTTTTTCGTGTTGATGACGTAGTTTTTTTTATAGTATCTCTTTTTTTGTGATCTTCATGCATAGTGTGAAGTGTTCATGTTCTTGTTGACTTATTCATCTCCCCCTCTCTAAAAAAACAACAAGACCACCTTTTTATTTTCAAGTCATTAGATTTGAAGAAGTCATTTCTCAAAGAGTAGATCTAGATATTGTACTTATCCCTTTCTATTGAAGCTACCAGATCTGAAGATCGTTGCCAGCATCGAAGCTCTCAAAGAAAAGGAAGTAAGGTGTTGCTCTCATCAAATCAGTGTTGATGTTTTTAGATAGAGAAAGCTAATATTTTGGAGAAAGAAACCACAATCTTCATTTTGTTCATCTGAACACCAAGAGCACATGCACAAGTGTGTGAGAGAGAAACATGTTTAAAGATCTTACTTTTGTTATTTATGTAATTTGTTTAGATTTATAATTTTTATGATGTTTGATTGATTTAAAATCAGAGCTTAGTATGTTTATTTCATTTTCTTTAAATCAAGACCAAGAAGAATTTTTTTTTTTTGCCAAATTTCTCTCTTCAAAGTATATTGATATATCTTTTACGAAGATTAATGTTAAATTTCTAAACTGTCTATCTATCGATTTGGAGTTGATAATTGTTTTAGTTGGATTTTTTTAGGGGGGGGGGGGGGGGGGGTTGAGCTGGATATTTATGGGGCTTATGAATTTGATTTGGTTTACTTTGTTTTCTGGTTTTGTTTAAAATGGACATCACCATTACTTCACCAAAAACATACAAGGTGCTACAACATTTGTACCTGCACCACAGCAAAAAAATACATAGGAAACATATAGCCAAAACTATACTACAAAATCAAGCTTGCACCACTAGCCCCATGATATGCTTTCATTTTTTGGCCTATGCCTAACCCATTCGTGTGTTGTCGCCATTATTTCGACGATAATTCTGAACGGTCCTTCAGTTGAAAACCTTTCCATTTATTTTCTGCCATAGGGACATAGTTGAAAGTACACAAAGCATTTTTAGGTTTAAATTTAATAATTTAAATCATTTTTACTTAAAGTTGGTCCAACCATTAAACCGGTTCCGGTTCAATCACCACTCATCAAAAACTAGTTGTTCGGCCACTTAAATCGAATCCCAAGGTGGAGTTAATGTTTCTAACAATAGCTAACTCAAATCGAATCGTAAGGCGAGTGAACAAATACGATGGTTTTGAAAATCGTTAATGTTTTATGCAAAATAATTTGACATTTCTAACAATAGCTTGATATAAGAAGGCTCTCACTATTCCCACATCTTTATATCTTATTTTCACATTCTTTTTACTCTGTGTCTCTCTATATATATCTATGTGTATACATAAACAAAATAAAAGGGATGCGTGTGTGAATATTAACTCCATATAAAAATAACTTTAGGGAGTTGATATTCACACACGTCTCATCTCTATTTCTCTCTATACATACATAGATATATATATATAGAGATAAAGTGAAAAGGGATATAAAAATAAAATTTAGGGATGTGAGAATAGTGGGTGGGAGCCCTAACTTTATAGTATTTTCAGATTATTAGAGCGTGGAGTGCTCCACTTTTCATCACTCACCACACCCAACCAGCTTCCTTCACGTCATCAAACTTCATTCCATGACTAGTGATTGAATTTAGTGAGGGGTGCCCATAACCAGTGATGGATTTTTTTAAATAATAAATTAACAACAACACTTTCATTTAAATAAATATTACATTAAAAAAAATCCTAAATTAAAAACTAAAAAAGAAATTAAACATTGCAAAGTAAAAAAAAAAAAACTAAAAAATCTACGGTATCTCCCAATCCCACTTTTCACATATTTCGCGTTTGCGTTGAAGTAGGATCGATTTAAAGGGTTCGTTATGAGTGTCGTGCAGTTGTAACATGACGTTTAAATCACTATTTTGTTCGTTTTCGGTTAAGTGTTTAATATACGCCTTGTCACGTTTAAGTTTTGAGGCGTAAGTTTTTCTTTTCTTTCTTTAGTTTCGGCCATTTCCACCAACCGAGCCGCTTTGAATTCGGTGATTGATTCCGCCACCGCTTCCTTTACTCTGCTTGACGAATCACCACTTTTCTTGCGATGCGGCCTTGTGGTGTATCATCTTGTTCGGGTTGGTCGTCGGGGTTGGTCATTCAGATTCATTTCGGGAATGTTGCTGGACTTAGAAGTAGTGTAGTTCCCGGACTCAGAAGTTTTTGATCTTTTTGAACCTCCTCTTTTCTTTGGAGCCGTCGACCCATCCATGTCGACCAACGTAACTTGTACCCACTTCGAGTGATGTCTCGCAACCTCCCATGACGTCAACTTTGAAAAGATTTATGGCGGTATGTCGTGCAATAGTCTTTTAGGTCGTTTTTTATGATAGTCGTCTAGCTCGCTCCGCTTTATGGATTTCGGGTCTACAAAAAAATACAAAAAACACTATTTTATAACAAGATAAAAAATAACAAAATATAGTAATAACTTAAAAAAAATTACCAATTGAATGAAGCAAGCGTTAAATTTACTCATTTTTCGGTTCAAATCTCCCCACTTTGAAGTCATTTGATCCATGTTGCGTTCGGTCGAACAGGGAAGTTTGGAAAAATGTGCCATAACTCGTCTCCAAAACAAGTCTCTTCTTTGTTCATTTGAATGTTGTTTTGTTTCCGGAGATGTGCAAGTATGCCTTGGTCAAGGCAACCTCCTCATCGCTCGTCCAAGCTCTCCGACCGCCGGATATTGGGACGATATCAACTTTTTCATCGTCTTCTTCTTCATATTCTTCTTCTTTTTGAACCGGTTCACTACCGTCATCGTCATCAAGTTGTTGTTGTGGTTCACGATATGCACGGGCGAATTGGTGGATGAGATTGTTATCTTCTAGTGGGTCGAGTGACATTTGATTAAACGGTTGGGTTTGAAATGGTGGAATAAAAGGTTGGTTAGGGGTGTGCAAAAAACTGAATTAATCGAACCATAACCAAATTGACCGACAAAATCGAACCAAATAAAAAACCAGTGGGTTGGTTAATGATTTATTTGAAAACCGAAAGTAGTGGGTCGGTTATGGTTATCATTTTTTTCATACTCACCATAACCGAACCGAACCAATATGTAATAAACCTTCGTAGGATTTATGACTTTTCACCATATTTTTAATATTTGATGTTTTTGACTGAAGATTTGTAGTACTTATGTGTTTTTCATATCATTTTATGGTTTTGGTTGAACATTTATTTGAATTTATAGAATGTACCATATCAATTTATTTGAATATTCGATAATAATTGTTATTAATATTATAGATTATATGTATTTTTAATACTATGTAATATACTAATATATACAAATATGCAATAACAATTTATTCCATGTAAAAAAAAGCTGTTTTTAGCTAAGCTAAATCCACGGTTAACCACCCATTACCGATCGGTTATGGTTATGGTTATCCAATAACCGACATTGCGGTTATGGTTATAGTTTTTTGTCAAAACCGACCCAAACCGACCAATGCACACCCCTACGGTTGGTTGTGAAACGGTTCATTTTGAAAGGGTTGGTTGGGTTTAAAATGGTGGGATTGGGTCGGCTTCGTCATGCAAGCGAAATCTCGCCGGCTCGCAAAGATTAGCTCGAACCTTTGGCCGTGTGGGTTTTTTCTTCGAACCCGAACCACGTTTTCTTGAACATTCCATTTTTCGCTTTAGAATGTAGAGTGTAGAGATAGTATTTTTGTGGGTTGAAAGGTTGTATTTTTTGTGGGTTTGGTGATGGTATATATAGAGAGAGAAACGGGATCAGGAGAAAACGCTCAAAAGTGTGAGAACGGTGAGAACGCTTCTTGGCCTAACACGTGTCACGCCGCTTAGAGAAAGGCGGAGGGGCTTTTTTGTCCTTTCATATTTCTTTTTTATTAACGCGTGTCCGTTCATCTTTTCATTTTTTTGGCGTTTAATAAATACGCGGCGTTTTTATTGTTTTTAGATAAGAATTATATTAAACATTTTGGCGTTTTAAGTATTGTTTTGGCGTTTTTATTGTTTTTTAGATCAGGATGCAGGCTTTTAATGTAAAAAACTTCAGTAATTTTGTTGATTTATTATATCAAGTGTTTTGCCATTTAGGATACAGACCTATAATGTGACAGGCAATTATGGCGTTTTGAGAAGATAAATAAATTTCAATTTTCTATGTAGTGGCATTTATATAACTATAATATTTTTTTGCAATAAATGATACCGTCTCTTTATTTTACTGTTTCTTTTCAATTTTAATCTGTCAATTAGTGTTGATTTTTCCAGTAATTCTTTGTTTGCGTTTTTTGGCGTTTTATATAGCAACCTCATACTTTGCTAGCATTCGTTCTCACAGTTTTCAAACTATCAGGCGTTTTGTTGTTTGTAGTTTTTGGCTTTTTATACTCAATTTTTTTTAAATAGCAGAGAATTAGATGATAATCAAGAAAGAATTACATAACAAAACAATAGAAAATGAAAAAAAAAAATAAAAATTAAAATCTAATTTCTCATTCAAATCTTCACTGTCATCAGCCTCTTTTACTTTAACTTTTTTGGCGTTTTGAACCTGTTTTTGAATGCCTTATGTAGATCCTTATTTTCCTACATAACGGTCGTCTTTAGAAGATTCTTATTTTTTTGTGGCATTGTAACACCCTAGTTATTAATTCGAAGGTTAACGTATAAATATTGATAACATCCATGTCATTACTATTAATTATCCTTAGAAAATACGAGAAAATCTAAAACTTTTGCAAAAGTTATCCGAATAGTTTAATGTAAACAAATTCGTCATTTAAAAGTGGCGATATAATCATGTGCGGAAGCTTGTGTTTAGAGCGTGTTCGGTTCCTCTTCGAGCTTGATCTTCATCCGGGCACTCTTGGCAATCACCTATAATCAAAACCAACTTAAAAGTTAGTTTTGATAGTCAAATATGAAGTTCAAACAAGTACAGGGGTTAAAAATGACAAAAATAGCATTTTTCCGAGTTGGGTGGCGTCAACGACTCCACTTCCCGCGTCAACCAGAGTAATCTGGCGTCAACAGGAAAACAGGTTTTCCAGGCGGCGTCGGCGACGCCACCTTCCCGCGTCGGCGACGCCTAGCAGAATGTTCAGTTTTTCTGCTGTGTTGATTTGTCGTTCGTACGCACCAAAACGCGCGTAACTTTTGAACCGTTTATCCGTTTAACCTCTCGTTTCTTCCTACGTGTTTGTAATTTGATTCTCCATCATATGGAGTTAAAATATAACATCCGGTTTAACAAAATTTCAGACTTTTAAGTCTTCGGCTTATCGCCCTATTTCCAAATTTTGACCCGTTTGTGCATTTTATCAAACAAACGTATTGTTTGATTTCTATATCACATACACTTCTTCAAATTAATATTACCTACCATATTAGGTTCTAATCATAGGTTTATTACACATTTTAAACCCGTTTTCACTCGTATGCTTATTTTGACCCGTTAAGGGTATTTAAGCACTGTAAAGCTTGAAATCGCTTTCATTCCTTCTAGCACCTTATTCCTACATTTCTTATCAAGTAATATTCAACTACAACTCCTTGTGTGTTGGATTTCAATGTGTATGTCTATGTGTTCCGAGTTTTACCCTTCGGATTGTTATTTTACGGTAAGACTCAAATAGAGCCATTTGGCTAACGAATTACATCTATCAACATCTACACTTATTCTAAGCTTTTGTTTAATCATAAGTCTCGTCTCCAAACAACCTCTAAGGGTTGTTTGTTCGATTTAGCCTACAAGGGCGTTTTGGTCGATTTTGGTCCTTCTTTTTACAATGAAGGACTCTCACCAATAATTCGACCAAATTATCACTTTTAACTACAACAAAAATATGCGTACCTGGCTCGGGTCAACAAATAGACCCGATTTATATCTCGCTTATTTTATCACACAATCTATGGCGGCGCGATTATCCGATTTGCTAATCGCTCCTGTTAACATAAGACTTGACAACCAAATTATTCGATATTGTCAAATGGTGTTATCACCACCATTTGACCCGTTCGGTCTATATGCCCAATGTTGCCTATTAAATCAAAAACATGGTTTTTGATTTCTAATTCATACATACATCCCGTCCCGGATTTCATTACCGAATCCCATTTTCTCTTAATTTCTTTTCTTGCAATTTCAACCCGTTTCGGCTTACGCCAAAGGTTTCCGTTAGGCTTCGGTTTACATTAGTCAATACTTGACCGATTTCCATTTTACCCTTTCTATCATTATTAGGTTATACTACAAGGTGACCTTGACGGAAATTCGTAATTTCCTAGTCTTTACATGATTAATTTACCGTTTTGCCCTTTTTGCCATAAACCATGGTTTTTATCATCTTTATATGTTCCGACTCGTATCAATCGCATCGAAAATCCATATTTTCAATATTAGCATTATTGCATCTATAAGGTATAGAATGAACAAGCAATCTACACAATTATGTAAGTTTCACTTACCTTGCATCCGAGCTACGCTTTTCTTCCATGCTTGACTAGTTTGACCCGCTTTGTTCCCAAGCTTTCACCTAGCTTGTTAATCGTCAAGCTATCATTGCAAATTGTAAGATGGTTAGATTAGTCATAATTATTCACGACTATTCCATCTCACTTATTTCGTACGTCGAAACTACTATTCGACTTCATGATTAGTTAACTTAGCTTATTAAAGTTAACCACTTTAAATCACAAGGTTCACAACATTAAGTCTAAATCAACATTATATTTAGAACCCTTTTCACTTCATATTACGCGTAATCGCCATATCATTCAAATGCGTGTTTTCGCTCTAATTTCAACACTTTAGTTTTCACTTAGGCATTTTAACAAACACCTAATGTGCATACATTTTTACATATTTACTAACTAGTTCATAACTAGTTATTTTTACCAAGATTAGCATCAAAATTCACCACTATCACTTATGATCAAATACTCAAACTTGCAAATTGTTTAAGTATTTCCTGATTACTAACATGCATGATGATCCTAATCACAATCATATCATCAAATTCATCATAAGATTAAAACCCACTTAACCTAGTGTGGTAAATCATTCAATCATTCAATCCATAGCATGTTATGTATGATTTTCACTTAGGGTTTTGTTCCTAAGCAAATATACATCACTAATCTAGCCATAGCTTCTCTAATCCATGCCTAATTCACGATTAGGATGATTATCCAATTTTTTACAACTTCAAGATTGTTAGAAATTCGACATACCTTACGATCCCCTTGACTTGGTGACCGTTTCTATGTGTTCAAATCCGAATTTGACCCTTGTTTGATCTTTCAATTTGAAGAATTTGTTGAGTTTAGGGTTAGCTCCCATGGAGCTTGGCTCCTGTTCTTTCTCACGCACACACACACACACACACTCTAGTGTGTGTGTTTTGTGTTTTATTTTAAGTTTATAAGTGTTATTTCAAGTTACCCGGTTTTGGTCCCTCTTGTTTGGTTAGTTATTAATTAGGTCACAACCTAATTATTTTCAACAATACTCTCACTTATTAACTAGGTTTAATATTCCTAGTTAACTTAGCGGGTTCGGGAATATTTATGACTAAGTTTATTTTAGGTCCCGTTAGCTCGGGCCTTTTATCCATTTTATTTCCTTAAAGCTTTTATTCACTTTTATTTATTATTAGGATTAATTATTTAAATCCTAATATTCCACCGGGTAAATTTTTACCACTAACGGTACTTTACCCATCTTTTAGTATTAACGGGGTTTAATTACCAAACCCGTTTTCGGGGTGTTACATGCATCCTTTATGGTGGGTGGATATATACTTGTTTGATGACATGTTGAAGACCAACGTCTGCTCTAATGTATTGATCCCTTCATGCCATCCATATATCAATCAAGAACAAAGTGACATGATGTCATATCAGTGTCATCAGTCTCTTTATCTTGAATATTTGTGCATCTCATTCAGCAAAAGATTATAGAGATACCCAACTCACAGAAGAATCCATTCAGTGAAACCACACTCAGATCAATACTCAATATAGCAGAATCGAGGTTCTGCATCTGTGGCTTTTTTAAGTATTATTTTTTGGCGTTTTTAAAGTGAATGGTTTCTAGGGAATATGGCGTTTGTTTCTGGTTTTGTGATAAGTTGTTTGTGCAGAGAAGTCTCTTTTTATAGGATGTTTTTGGCGCGTAGTTTAGGCGGTTTTTTATTTATATTAAATGATATTAATAAAGTAGCCGTCTTTTCAGTTTACTGTGTATTTTTACTGTTTTTTATGTTCAGCTTTTTATGAGTTTTTAGGGTCATAGACTTTCCATCTCTCAGGTTTGGCGTTTTTGAATGTTTTTAAGTAGTTTTTGGCTTTTTTTTTTTTTTTTTCATTTTTAGCTTTTATTAATTAATACTTTTGCAAATTACTTTCATTATAGTTTGCGAGTTTTTGGCGTTTTTACTCCATTTTATGGCGTTTTCGTATGCATTATGACTGTTTTGGCGTTTTATTAAGATAATGTATTTTTTATTCTAAGTTAAAAAATACATAGCAAACAACAGAAAAAGAATAAAAAAAATAAAAATAAAAACAATTCATCTTCCAAATCTTCACTGTCATCAGTCTCTTTCTTCATTGAATCATGTTCGCTGGTGGTTTGGCTTAACCATGCTTGTGTTTTTGTGGCCGTTTGGAAAGACAAAATGGCATGAGTTTTTTTTTTTTTTTTTTGAATATGTATCTTCAAACAACTCATTCGTGTCATTCGTCTTTTCATGCCATTAAAATATTCATCAAGAAGAAAACACAGAAAATGACATAAGTCTGACCCCAGCATCTTTTTGTTTATGATTTTTCTATCTCATGTAGCAAAATGTTATTTGAGTCCCAGCACCTCAGGGTAGAATGCATTATTCGAAACTTTGGCGTAGAATAATATTTTGAATATACAAGAAACAATATTTGGCATTTTTGGCGTTTTACTGAGGAAATAGTGTATCTGAAGGAACCGTCGACTTTTTGGAATCTTTTGATATTTGAGTGTTTTGGCGTTTTCTAAGATGAATGGTATATAGTAGAAAATATGGCGTTTTTGAGTAGTTGTGTTTGATGTTTTGGTGATTTTGGCGTTTGTAAGTTGAATTGTATATAGTTGAAAATATGGTGTTTCAGGTTCTGGGGGTGTGTTTTTATGTCTTGGATGTTTTTTGTTTATATAGCGATGTGATTTGATCCGTAATGGCGTTTTATTCATCAGTATGGCGTTTTCGTATAGAGGTGTAAAGACCCTTTTACCCTTAATGAGGCGCGTCCACGTAATAAAATTGATGTTATTTACGAAAACGCCACCGCGCCAATCTAGTCCATAGATTGTTTTAAAGGACGATCTATAAGCGTTCTCACCGTTCTCACACATTCTACCGTTTTTTCCAAATCCCGACCCTATATATATATATACATATAGATAGATGAAACATTCTGCAACTTTTCACACGTTATGACTACAACACGTTATGACCGTCACACGTTATGAAATTCAGTGACGGCGATATTTCACGGTAAACAACGCATGATCACCCAACCACCACGTAGCACAGTGTCTCCCCTTAGTAAAGTGAGGTGTTTCATTTCCACTTATTTACATACCTTCACACCTCCACCTCGTAACCACCACCCTCATCATCCCCCTCTCACACACATAAAAAAAGCTCACTACTGTGCATAAACGTGACATTAAGCACATCCTCCTCTTTCTATAAATAACACTCCACACATCACAGTTCATTCAACCTCTCTCTCTCATCTCATTTCATAAGATCTCGATTTTTCTAGAGAGAGAAAGAAAGAATGGCTGGAGGCGGAAGTCGTTCATACACAGGTTTCGTGTTCCTTCTGTTGTTGGTTCTCATGATTGCATTCTCCGACGTAGCTCAGGTACCCATTTATTCTACATCTCTACCGAGAGTGCTTTTGGTATCAATGAACAAACAAACATAGCTGATAAAAAAAAGTTTAAGGTTGGCGTAAACGTACCCTTTTTTTTCGTTTTTTTTTAATTGTATTTACCAGATCCATCTCTCTACCTACTTTATTTAAGGAAAACTTCAATCGTCCTTCCTACTGAGAGGATGTTTGGGGTTGAGTTTTGAACAAGATTTTTAGATTTTTGAGTTTTGAAATCGTAAATAATCAGTTTTGTATGTTTGGGTAAAATTATTAAAAAAATGATTATTTGCGTTTAGAAAGTTACAAAATGCTGTTTTCCAAAAGCAGCTCTCCCTCTACCACAGTAAAACGCAGTTTTCCAAAAATTGATTATTGGCGTTTAGAAAACGATTTTCACTTGTTTATTTTTGTAAATATATATTTGCCAAAAACTCAAATGGTTGATTATCTGATTATTGTGATATCAAGCAACATAATCAAATCCAAACACTATCTTTCAACATCGTGTTTTGTAACAATTAATTATCTGATTCTGATTATTCAAAACGTATAATCTATTTTCAAAACTCAACCCCAAACACCCTCTAAATCAGTTAGAACGTTCGTTTAACGTATGGGGTACATTTAGACATTTAGTCTCACCCGTATAAAAGTTCTACCAATCTGTAGGGTTTGAGTAGTGGAATGAACCCAAAGTTAGGGATGTAAACAAGCCGGGCCGAACCCAAGCTCATTTAAACGAATTTTTTTAGAAATGGTGTATTTTGAATATATTTTTAGGATAACGGGGAAGTCAAAAAAAAAAAAAGGTTTTTGGTGTATCCGCTATTAGGAATAGCGGATTAGGAAGGAAATTAAATTGTGTTGCAGCAATGCTCAGGTAGGTGTCAGGTGGTTAAGTGTTTCCTCCTAATCCTCTATTGAGAATAGAGGATTAGAAAAACATCTGACACCCAGGCTTGAACCATGGTTAAGTGTTTCCTCCTAATCCTCTATTGAGAATAGAGGATTAGAAAAACATCTGACATCCACCTGACACCTACCAGAGCATTGCTGCAACACAATTTAATTTCCTTCCTAATCCGCTATTCCTAATAGCGGATACACCAAAAGCCTTTTTTTTTTTTTTGACTTCCCCATTATCCTAAAAATATATTCAAAATACCCCATTTCAAAAAAAAAATTCCATTTAAACTTAAAAAGAGCTCGGCTTGTTTAAGACTATTTCTAAAGCTCGAGTTTGGTTCGTGAGCAGTTTTTCAAACTCGAGTCGGCTTGGACCGGATTTAAAAAATCTTCCTTTTGGATACAGAATATGAATGTTGTTAATTGATTTTCTTCATGTGTACATTTAGGGATACAACAAGCTTCTTCCCCGAGGTATGGTATCACTCACCAGAACTTCATTTCATTGTGCATAACCATGCTGTACGTTACAATGCAATGCCCTAATGCATTATCATTATTTATACCCTACAGATTGTAAACCCAGATGCACATACCGTTGCTCGGCAACATCGCATAAGAAGCCGTGCATGTTCTTCTGCCAAAAGTGTTGCGCCAAATGCTTGTGTGTGCCGGCCGGTGTGTACGGCAACAAACAGTCGTGTGCTTGCTACAACAAGTGGAAGACACAACAAGGCAAACCAAAGTGTCCTTGATTTTTATGTTTTAAAGTTTAGAAGGGGATTTATTACGTTTCTTTAAAGTTGAAGGGTTTGACTTGTTTTTCTGGTAAGGATAACCGAAAGGTGTTTTAGTCAATGTGTTATCTATTGGGTCGTATCTAGTTGCTAGATCTTTTGTGTTTCTCTTCTTTTAAGAGAAACTTTTTCATATCCGACCAAGTTTGTGTTTCTCTTCTTTTAAGAAGAATATTTTTCATATGTTTTCGATCTTTTTCTTTTTAATAGTTAATAATTATTTCCACTTTCATTTCAACCCGTTAACGAATCATTTAAATGGACTACTACGAAATTCACTATATCAGGATACACTCAGCTTCGAGCCAAGGAAAATCCTAATCTAGGGCCGAAGCCCGTGAACACTCGCCCGAAGGTACGACAGTGCGGTGAGGTAAAACCCGCTCAGTTCAAGTATCGAACTAGCGATCTCCACATTTTCACATACTCTCCCATCATCACCAGTTGCCGCAAAAAAAATATGGGGAGGTCAGGAATCGAACTTAGGTCTCTTATAACACCAGGCCTCTCCCTTAGTACTCCACCACTACATCATTGGCAATTATTTCCACTTTTACTTTGTGTGTTTCATGGCTCTCGATATTCTCACTTACCTATATTTTATTCTCACCTCCTTTTTTACTAGAGTAAACTGCTAAATTCGTCCCTGAGGTTTGACTCAAATTGCTAGATCAGTCCAAAATCAAGTTTTGTTGCTAAAACAGTCCCCGAGCCTAGTTTCTGTTGCTATTTCAGTCCAATAAATTAACACCGTTAGAACCTCTGTTAATGAATGGGTAAAACTGCTAAATTCGTCCCTGAGGTTTGATTCAAGTTGCTAGATCAGTCCAAAATCAAGTTTTTTGAATTTGTTAATTATAAACTTATTTAGGTATATAATTTTTCTAGACTTGCATTAATTTTTTGAATTTGTTAATTATAAACTTATTTAGATTATAAACTTATTTAGGTATTTGGATTATTATTATTATTATTATCATTAAATGTTTACTAATTATATACTTAAGTATTTAAATAAGATAATACTTAATTTAAATAAAATTAGTTTTAAAAATATAAATGTAGCTTTTTTGAAGAGCGCAATTTAACCGGCCCAGCCTTAAATACTGATTTTATTTTGATGTTGTTATTGTTGTTGTTGTTACCATGTAAATATTTAGTATTTATTTAAGGATTTAAATAAGACAACAGTTAATTTAAATAATATTTAGTTATGAAAAATACAAACATTATATGTAAATTTAAATATTAAGAAATGAACATAATTTTTATTTATTTTTATTTAAATCGTAATATTTAATGTTTAATATTTATCAATTATTTTAATTTAATATTTGTATTATAAAGTTCTTTTATTCATTTTTTCTACTTAATTAAGTGGTTTCGTATTTAATAATATTATCATTCAGGTGAGGTCAGACAACATGTCGTGTCAAACCAGCGTTTAAGACAGGTCAAATAAAATTGCGCTCTCCAAAAGAGCTACATTCTGTTTATATTTTTATAACTAAACACAAATTTAAATTATATATTTAGGGTAGACTTGTAATTTATCTTAAATTTTAAGACATTTAAGAAAATATATAATGCATTTGGTACAAGTATTGATGCATTAAGAACCTGTCATTTACCATTTTTTTTTCTCTTGTGATATTAATGATTTATTCAACGAACATAAATATAACTGGACCCGCCTTAAACTGTATTTGGGTATTATTATTGTTATAACTTTGTAAATATTTAGTAGTTATATACGTAAGTATCTAAATAAGATCACACTTAATCTAAATAGTATTGAGTTATAATTAACAAATTATATACCTAAATAAGTTTATAATTAACAAATTCAAAAAATTAATGCATGTCTAGAAAAATTATATACCTAAATAAGTTTATAATCTAAATAAGTTTATAATTAACAAATTCAAAAAATTAATGCAAGTCTAGAAAAATTATATACCTAAATAAGTTTATAATTAACAAATTCAAAAACTTGATTTTGGACTGATCTAGCAACTTGAATCAAACCTCAGGGACGAATTTAGCAGTTTTACCCATTCATTAACTAAGGTTCTAACGGTGTTAATTTATTGGTCTGAAATAGCAACAGAAACTAGGCTCAGGGACTGTTTTAGCAACAAAACTTGATTTTGGACTGATCTAGCAATTTGAGTCAAACCTCAGGGACGAATTTAGCAGTTTACTCTTTTTACTATATTTCTCTTTATGTATGTATAGAGAGATCGACAAGAGACATGTGTGAATATTAACTCTTGTATTTTATAAATGCTCAAAGTCTATTTTTACACCTAACTTTCTATTTCGACTTGTATAAGTAGGGTTAACCTTAAACAACTCAAACTGTTATTATCAGTCTTTGTCTTTGTCTGGTGACTGGCTGTATACGACTCATATAGGTATATACAAGTTGTATATGACCCAAATGTTTTTTGGGGTTGGAAGATGATTAAGGTAGGTGTTTATTTTTTGTTAATATCATTTCAGAAATTTAAATAATCGCAAAACTTACAGAAACTCAAATAAACAATCATTCTACTAATATATTTTTATATTTAATATTGTTTAAGGATATTTTTATCATTTATTATAATTCCATGTATGTTAAGAGTAGTTTTATCATTTTTCATATCACATAAATAATCTGGTTTTTCATAAAAATAAATATAATATATTCCCAAATAATGTTAAAGATACAAGTATATAAATAAAATAATTGTTGATTAGCAAAGCTGAAAGTTTTTTAATATTTAGAGTTCCGAAATGAACTCTACCATATATGTGTGTGTGTATATATATATATATATAGGATAAGGATCGATTAAGAACCACTCTTTATTGTGAGAACCGCGATAATCAATGTGAGCACAACAAAAAATACTTAAAAACACACAATTTTTTTTTTATTTTTAAAAAAAAAATCGTTATATTTCGTTTCAAATTCGAGTAACAATTTATCTATGCAAATGTGCATATTTATCATTTCTTTGACAAATTCCGTAATAAATTACCAGTATAAGACAATTTCACTTTCATTTACACTATCATCTGCAATACATTACTTTTTACATTACCAATATTAGAAATGCACATTTGCATCTATATGAATAAACATGATATAACATATTT
Source organism: Helianthus tuberosus (assembly GCA_030545235.1). Lineage (NCBI taxonomy): Eukaryota > Viridiplantae > Streptophyta > Magnoliopsida > Asterales > Asteraceae > Helianthus > Helianthus tuberosus. Next base: position 93,434,040 of record CM060372.1, read on the forward strand.
TTGGTACACTACTTTGAATACAATTTCCTTTTCATCTATCATACCATCTACAATACACTACCATTACCTCCCACTATCCATGATACACTACCATTACCTCATACTATCCACAATACACTACCATTACCTCCTATTATCCATAATACACTATCATTACCAACATGTATAATATTTTTCACTTTATGCACACGTACATCAACACCCTCCATACCATACCAAACAACATATTATATTATAAAGTGACAAATATAATCAAACTATCAACCACTAGAGATAACCAACCAAAAACATGTATATGGACCTACTTCATCATTCAAAATCACAAACTTTTTGTACCAAAACACGTTATATCATGTTCATACATATAGATGCACATGTTCATTTTTAATATTGCTAATGTAAAAGGTAGTGTATTACATATGGTAATGTAAATGAAAGTTCAATTGTATAATACTGCTAATGTATTACAGAAATTGTTAAAGAAATGATACATATGCACATGTGCATCCATATTTGTTACTTGAAAAAATATTTTATATGGACGAAATATAGTGATTTTAGAAAATATATATAAAAAAATTGTGTGTTTTCTAGGTATTTTTTTGTATTCACATTGGTTCTCGCAATAAGACTGGTTCTCAAATGAACCATACCCTATATATAGAGTAAATTACAAGTTTGTCCTTTGTGTTTACACCAAATTGCAGGCGTGGTCCTTTGCCTTTAAAATTGACGGGTTTTGTACTTAATGTTTCAAAATCTTACATGTTATGTCCTTTAGGCCAAACCCAGTTAGATTTTTTCATTAATTATGGTTATATCTGCTTCGCAAATGAGAGCATTTTTGTCATTTCATCACTTCAGGGACTATTGTGTTAATAAGTTATATGTGAGGACTATTGTGTAACATATTATATCATTTTATACTATCTCCCTCTTTCTTTCTTTCCCCTCTCTCTCTATAGACTTCATCTCAAGATTCTGATTCTGTTTCTACATCCAGATCTTGTACTTCATCGATCGTTAACAACAACAATAATCTCTCTAGTTGTTTTGAATCCAGATCGCATATCCTGTTGTTTGAATCCAGATCGCATATCCTGTTGTTGTGTACGATTAGGTTATGTATTTTAGGTTTTTTGATGGTTCTGGTGACTTAGGTTATGTGAATTGTGGTTTAGATTAGGATTTGAATCCCGTGGTTTAGATTAGGATTTGAATCCCATAATTATTTTGAATATGCATCTTTGCTGACCAGCAAGGTCAAGGTCTCCGGGCATTATCAAAAGCCCAAATCGATAAGTTTTTAACCTTGCTAAATGCACAATTGTTTCCTCGAATATTTGGACTCACACGTTCTATCCGAGTATAGTCTGTTTATTTTCCTGTATAAGATGGTTATCAAAACCCGTGGGACCACCAAGCTGCTTCTTTCAATCCCGCCTATTTTGAGGCTTGCATAATCAATTTTTCTCACTGTCCGGTCAGTGAGATACACGCGCCTCTTTTGATGGTCAGTGAAACGGTGGCGGGTTGATGGTGGTAGTAGTCAGGTAGAGAGTGTGAGAGAGAGAGAGTCGTTGTGGTGGTTTGGGTGCGACGGTGGTGATGGTGGGTGCAATGGGGTTACGATGGTCGATAGGTGGGGGTCGTGTGGTGGAATGGTAGTGGTCGGTAAGTCGGGGATGGTGGTAGTGAAGGCTGAGGTGGGGTGGGGTGGGGTGGGTGGTGGATGGTGCTTGAGGTGGGTGGTCGAATGTGCAAGAGAGAGAGGGAATAGTAGAGAGTTATAGAGAGAGAGTGTGTTGTAGATAGAGAGAGAGAGAGTGGAGAATTAGATAACAGAATTTTATATATATAAATAATAGTAGTAATAATAATAATAGTCTTTTTTTAAATATTTTGTTCTATTTTTTTAAATAATAATATTAAATATATAGGTAAAAAGACAAAAAAGCCCTTTGGTGAGTAAATTTAACCCAAAAATCTAAGTTGGTTGGCCTAAAGGACAGAACGTGTAAGATTTTGAAACATTAAGTACAAAACCAGGCAATTTTAAAGGTAAAGGACACCGCCTGCAATTTATATATAGAACAAATTGCAGAAAAGATTACGGTACTCCTCCCTACTCACCACCGCCACATACCGCCCATATCCCACACCCATTTTCAACCGTCCTATTTTTCTCCCACCGCTTCTCTCTCGCCCAACGTGTCTCTGCTTCAAGCCAAACCAAATCCTTAAATTTCTTCACAGGTATCTCCATTTTTTCGATAATCTTCTATAGGTTCGTACTTATACTTCACAAATTATTCATTGTTGTTGATAATTTTGAACACTATACGTTTTTGTTAAAAACTGTTCTTACGTCTGTGTATATAATAATTTTCTTTGAAATCAATTTACTATCAATTTCCATTTCCGTAAGATTTGAATTAGGATTTTGTATTAAACTGTAACATGATTTAGTTTATATCAACAGATTATTACAATTACGGCATCTTCAGCGCCAAAATCAAATTGGCCGAAGGAGAATGATGCAGGCATGTACGTTTTCATAATTCATACTAGATTATCATTTAAAACGATTATGTGTGTTTTCATGTTTACAATTCGTATATGATTTCCGTTTTTCAAGTCTGAATGCTTAACAATTAGTATGAGTCTGATTGCTGATCCATTCATGTTGTATTAACAATGCTATATGAAAATCATTTGATGCTTAACAGTTCGTTTGTTACGTTTATGTAGGTTGATCGGATATTCAAATCAACGTGGTGTGGTTTCTTTGATATTTTGAATAATAGATAAGATCATGTGCAATACAATTTTGTAGTTATAAATACAATGGTGTTACCAAATCCTCATGAGTCCGCTTGAATATTGTGATTGATTATAACTAGAATTAGTATGTGTATCTACATTCGCTGTTGTATGTTATTAGTAGAAAAATATGTAATCCAATGATCAGTTTTAACTAATAGGCCGTCATGACCGGTGTTATGTTTTTAAATTTTTAATTTGGTCTTTGATATTATATTTGTAAAGTGCTGTACGAAAAATGCAATTGTTTATCAATAAATTGGGTTATGGATGTGTTATTATTTCCATGAAAGATTATTTCTAAGGGTATCAAAACCCTTCCTATAAATCGAAACATCAAGTTACCAATTGCCGATAACACTAAAGCAGATTCGATCAATTAATTCCATTCTGAACACTAAACCTGTTACAAACGCCGCTGCAACGCGCGGGTATACGTCTACTCGTTTGATACAAATATAAATGACAAAACTTGTAATTTACTCATATATATATATATATATATATAGGCTAATTATAATAAGAAAACTCACCCGAGTTAAAAAAAACCCAAAAAACCCAATTGTGTGGACTAGAAGCATCCACGTCATTTATGTAAAATATGAGATAAAGGGTAATTTCGAAATTTTGCACTAGACATGAAAAGCTTTTGTGCTGACATCTTAATCCCATTAACCTTCATCACCTTCATTCCTTTTTTTTATAAAAAATATACCTCATCTCATTTTTCTCTCCTCATCACCACAAAATCACACACACTTCTCTCTCTCTCTCTCTCTCTTTCTCTCTCTCTAGATAACCATTTTCCAGATCTAAGATCTTAAACAAAAAAAACTTCTTCTTATCAAAATCCTTCATAATCAACCACCAAAACTCCAGATCTACAATCGTAACAATCTGGTGACGGTGTAGTTCAAGATCCGGTTTCTTGGTGAACGAAATATCCATCGATCCACCAAAAATCATCACCAAAACCACTAGTTTTCTTGGCGGATTTAGTGCTTTGAGTAGTTCAATAGATTTGTAAGGTGGGCTTGGGTAATTCCTCGACAAGGGTTTCAAGATCCGATAGCGGTTTCAAGATTCGGCGGTGATCAACGAATCCGGTGAAAGTTAAAAGAATGTCTTTATCTTTTTTTCTGTTGTAGATCTGATGATTTTTTTGGTGACCGGATCTTTGTTTTTTCATAACTTCATTTTTATGTATCTTAGATTAGCTAGATGTTAAATAGATAAAAACATACTTGATTTTGATTTTTTTGAAGTTATGAACCTCAAGATCTGATCATTTTTTATGTGACACTATCGTACAATTTTCTCATCCATAATTATTAATTTTCATAAATAGGCGTAACTTTTGTAAAGCTGTTGTTTTCTTAAATTGTATATTTGTTTTTTTTTTTGGATTTTTATTGTTATGATAATTGAATCAAAAAAATCTGTTGTTGTTGGATTCTTGTTAATGAAGTTATATTTTTATATACATTTTATAACATTACTAGTTACATTACTTATGTTGGATTATGTTAGTGAAGTTTATTTTTTGATGTAACAATTCTCATAACAATTCTTTGCGTCTTAGTTACGAACCTCAAAGATCTAGGCATTTTTTATTTAACACTATGTAACCGGTTGTTAGAAATGTAACAATCGAAAAAAAAATGCATGTTATATTTTTTCGTGTTACATAAATAATGGCCGTTACAGAAAATAAAGTGCATTGTTACACTTCTTTAGATTATTGTAAAGGGTCAAACTATCTACACACCAAGTGTGTAGATAGTCACCTAAAAATGTGTTTTTTGTTTTATATGCGAACCCCTGCAGTGTCGAGCTGTGGCTAAAACGCGACGTTTTGGTCCGGTTAACCAGACAAAGACTGACGGGTGTCTGGCGGGTCTGTTGACCGGACCAAAACGTCGAGCTTTGGCCGCGTTTTGGTCCTGGCAACCAGACAAAAGACTGACCGGGTGTCAGTCTTTTGTCTGGTTAACGCGGCCAAAGCTCGGCGTTTTGGTCCGGTCAATAGACCTGTCAGACACCCGTCAGTTTTTGTCTGATTGACCAGACCAAAACGCCGCACTTTGGCCACAGCTCGACACTGCAGGGTGTGTATATAAGACAAAAATCAACTTTTTAGTGTGCAAATAGTGAAAGAAGTGTGCAAATAGGTACACCCTTGTAAAAATAAGGTGGGTTGTTACATTTTTTCCAGATTACAGAAACAAAGTGTGTTGTTACATTTTTTGTGTTAGAAATATAACAATTAAAGCAAAAAAATACATGTTACATTTTTTTGACAGAAATAATGCTCGTTTGATGTGTGCAAAATGCAACATATAAATTATATCAAATGAGACATAAAACTAACTCTTTTTTAGTACTAATGTTGGAAAAAGCGTGTTTCTTTCTTCCTTTTGAATTTATAGGACCAAACGAGCTTAAAAGAACAAAAGGAGCAAATAAGCAGCCAAAACCAACATAAATACAAAAAGAAGGAATAAACGTGACATGCCCGACCCCTCGGCAGCATCTCGCCAAGCAAAAACAAGGAAACAGAGACTGACCACGGGGCCGTGCCCAGTTGGGCATGAGGCGTGGTCAGGGGCCTGCACAAAAGACAAACCTGTAGAAGCTTCCAAGCCCACCACGGGGGCATGCCCAGCTCAACACGGGGCGTGGTCAACGCAAAGATACGCAAAATCTTGATAGTAGAACAAAGAGTTGACCACGGGGCCATGCGCAGGAGACTCGAGGTCGTGTGGGGTCCTCTGCTGACACTAGCAATTAATGAAGGAAGAGAAGATACTAGCCACGGGGCATGCCCACTGGACATGGGGCCGTGGCCAGGGCTCTGTTCAGGCTATAAATGGGGGTGTTTGGTTCACTTGAAAGGCATCTCTTGGCAAACCACTACTCTTCCACTTTGCCACCACTCCACCACTACGACAACACCAACACCCACCGCCATCATCCATCTTTAGAGTGTGTAGTAGTCTCGGGATCCAAGATTGATTGTAAGGGTTCTTGCCAACCAAAGGCCATGTTTGGTTAAGCCTCTTACATCACTTGGTGAAGACAAGTCTTTTATTTATTACTTTTGATTTTTAATCTTTCGGCACTTTTTATTTGGGTTTGTATTAATGACTTTAATAACTAGTTTCTTATGTTGAAGGTGAATTTTCTTTATCATTTTCTCGTGGTGTCTTGAGGTTACTTTACTGTCTATATAAAGTAAATGATTACATCATTTGTGTCTTTACGGTCTATATAAAGGCACGTTGACTACCTGGTCGTGGGTTAGGGGAATGGTTTGGTAAAGTTCTTGTCTCGTTCGGTATATAGATCCTGCGAGGACCTGGTTCAAGCTTACTAGGACCTCCTTCAATACCCACTGGTATTGGATGGTGGGGGTGCGAATAGCTTGAACCCCTCATGTGTAAACTACTATTAACACTTTAAGCCGGCTTCTTGGGATTGTATCCTTGCTGACTCAAACCACTTAGCCGAGGGTAACGTCACATTCAAAAGAGGGGCCTACCACTTTTTGCATTAATAACTTACTTAATTGTCTTTCAATGTTTCGACCCTTTGGGATTGTATCCCTGCTGACTCAAACCACTGGGTTGAGGGTAACGTCACCTTCAAAAAAGGGGCCTACTACTATAACTAAGATAATCTCTTAAAAAGTACGAAAGTGCGAAAATCATCAAAGGATACATTAAAGACGAGTTGGATCCAAGTGATTCAACATTTTCTATCTGTTTTTATATTTATTTATGTTTTCATTTTTAGTTTTATTTTCACGTTTCAAAACTTTTCCCAAAAATTTTAGATCGATTAGACGTTGAGGATAAACTGGTATTAAAAGCTCTTGTGTCCTTGGACGACCTCGGTATCTTATCAACACTATACTACGCTCACGATGGGTGCACTTGCCCAAGTGTGTGTTTAGTGTTAGTATAATATCGTGTTTTATAAATTTAAAACTTGACTAATGCGTAAAATGGGCTTAAATATCAATAAAAATATATCACACCGAACGCACACCAAGTTTTTGGCGCCGTTGCCGGGGACACAAGGATTTTAAGTAAGTTTAAAATCAACGGCCTAACTATTTTTATTTATTTTTCTATTTTTTTTAGCATTTTTCTTAATTTTTTAGTTTCCGCAGAACTCAGCACGGGCCGTGCTCAGCCAGACACGGGGCCGTGTCCATCATCGTTACTTGCAATCCTGTTTTAAGTCAGACAGTAGCTGACCACGGGGCCGTGCCCACTCGACACCCCCCCCCCCCCGTGTCCACTCCCCAGTTGCTGAAAACAAAACCGTAAGATCCTGACGGTTGGTAAATTCTGACACAAATATGAGTAATATTGATTATTTTTACTTTTGCCACTCTCACGGTGAGTGGTGTCAAATGTGTGGTGGATTCCATCAAGATTTAGAATGTTTCTTTCTAAATTGCGAACCCCACTATTTAGACCCATCGTTTTCCTGTAACCTTAAGATGGGCGAAAGTAAAAACAATCACTATCTCCCACCCGAATGACCTCAACCATCTCTTTCAACCGACATAACCTCTGAAGAATTATGTCGACTCGAAGAGGTAATTCTCCTAAAACTAAAAGAAATAGAGCTTGACATGAACGCAATGTATTCAACACAAGACAATGATCAAGGAGAATTGTTGGGGTCACATTCGGATTCTACCAACATCGACGACACTAAAAGTACCCCAACCTCTTGTGAAAACATGAGCGATAGTCGTCCCTGTGTCGATTGTGCCGTGAAGGACTCTCCATCGCCCCCCACCGATGCGCTCATAGACTTGAGTGATTCGACATATACCTTCTTTAACAAGAGCCCGAACAAGGGGAATAAAGGTTGGTTTCGCCCACCGGTATTTAGTTTAGGTTTTACCCTTTCCGATAACCTCTTGCGTTCTTGTTTAAATCAAGAGCAATTAAGGTACCTTAGGTGTCACACCCCAACCGATGGCGGAAACATCAGGGCGTGGCACTGAGCGAAACAGATTGTCCAACAGGAATCCATAACAACTATTAATGACGATATATTTTACGCTAAAGTCCCATACCAATAACATATAAAGCAAAAACAGTTATTACAAACGATGTTTCTCAAAAACAAGTAAACTGTTCCGACCACTCAGATTTCTTATTTGGTGAGTTTCTAGACCTCCTACTCGATTCATCAAGCAACATAGCATCCTATTAGCCTGTCACATACGTTAAAATAAAGTCAATACATAAAATGTAAAGGTGAGTACACAAGTTTAAGTAGCATATAGTATAGCGAAAGTGTTTACGCATAACCAACATGTAACACATAGAAAAGTGAATCAAGTAAGCTATCGACAATGACGTATGCAACCGACATGACTGCGAGTGTAGAATGCGCAACACATTATCACCGCTGTGACCATGTGAAGTAATACCCTTAACAACCCCTGTCCACAACATGTGCTAAGTCCAAACTATTGTACTATCGTTGCTAAGGTGTCAGGCAACAATCTCTGTGTAAACATAACATACAAGCATTCATCGAATCACGTATAACATGCAAGAGCGGTTAGCGTTAAAAGTGTTTGCGTTGTGTGTTGTCATGTTTTGATAGAGAATGTATGTAACACCCAAAAGTGCGTTTAAAAGAAAATGGGTTCGAGTATACTCACAGTATGTGTTTAATAAATAAACACAGTCTTGAATTGGATTGAAGGGAGCGCGTTGGAGTTAGCTTGAGCATAGAACGATATCGTAAGCATTGAACATCGTGTAAACAGTGCGTTGGGTGAGATAAGTGTTGAATGGTGAGTCGAGCGATGAGACCCATTCGATCGGATGGTCATTCGGAAAAATGGTCATCCGAGCGGATGACCATTCGAACGGATGGCCATTCGAATAAGATGTGTGTGTTTGTAAATTGTTTTGAAACTTTGAAGGTTTCGTTGTAGCATTTTGGAAAATGTGAAGTATCTCTAGATGGCAAGTCATCCGGGCGGATGGTCATCCGGACGGATGGCCATCCGGACGGATGGCCATTCGATCGAATGGCTATTCGATTGAGGTGTTGGTAGTTTGAAGATTGGTCAAATGGTTTAAGTGTTGAAAGTTATATGGGACAAGTCACCTGGTCGGATAGTCATTCGATTGGATGGTCATCTGATCGGATGGCTATTTGATTGGGTGATCTGATGTTTTGAAAGCTTGTAAAATTTTCCAAGTTTAAAAGTTGAAGTTTGACGGAGACGGCGTGACGACGTGTCAAACAACGGGAAACCACACCAGGTCCAGCTTAGTCGATCGGATGGGATTCACCCCATTTGATCAGACTAACTATTCTGGATGGAGTTCATGTTCAACCTGTTAATCGGTCATCTCTCCAGTGGAAATCCGTTTTCAGACCGGTTCTTAACTAAAGAATAAGTAGAGAGCCTGAATGAGTCTAGATTCCATCGGTTTTGAGTAAAAAGTGAAGAATGTTGGAGAAAAGTATGAAAACTGTTGAAAATGTTTAGATCTTGTTGAGATTTGTGTTAAAATGTGTAGAAATCGTTTAGATCTGGACCAATCTTGATGGGATGACGTCACACCACAGTTTGTATATGCAACCGAGATGATGTCACCTTCAAGGAGTCCAAATCGGGTGATTTCATGGTGAAAATCAGTGATTTTGAAGGAGAAGATGATGAGAAAGTGTGTAGTGATGATGGAAGTACAAGATTTAGAGGGATATACTTACGAAATAGCCTTGAATCGAGTGAAAAGTGCTTGAAAGGGACTTGAGAGTGTCTGGTCGAATGGAGCTGTTACATCAGTGAACAGTGATGTGACAGGCGGGTATTTATAGCGTGTGAGAGAGAGTAAGGTGGTAGAGAGTGAGAGTGTCGGATGGTCAGCCGGTCGAATGACCATCCGATCGGATGGCCATCCGAGCGGATGGTCATCCGGATGGTAGTCCATTCGATCGGTTGGTTATCCGGACAGCCTAGTTGTGCGAGTTAGTTTTCCAACTTTCGTTTCGTGTGTTAGGCGTTGCGTTGCGTTTAAGCTAGTTGCGAGTAAGCATTGCGTTGCGTTGAGATAACCACATAACATTAAACAAATAATCACACAATTAACACACATAACAGCCAAGATGCGTAAAAGTAAATTTGCGTTTCTAGTTGCGATGCGATAACGTATAGTATAATCATCCGATGTGGTATGTGATAAAATGCGTTTAAATAGTATGTGTTGTAATAGTGTTAAATGCGATAACTGCATTTTGAATAAGCGTTGTGAATGCCTTATAAAACATAGTTTAAAATACCGTTTAACCCATTGCGATAATCGAAATCTCGGGAGTACAAGGCAATTAAGCAATAAATGATAGATCTAAGTAATGACCCGAAAAGTCGGGTTGTTACAGCCTCCCCTAATTTAGGGAATTTCGTCCCGAAATTATGGCGCAGGCATAACGAAGAGATGTGGATATTTAGCTTTCATATCACTCTCGAGTTCCCAAGTGAACTCGGCACCGCGTTTGCCTTCCCAGCGAACCTTCACCATAGGAATGCGTGAGCGTCGTAGTTTCTTGGTCTCTCGGTCCATGATTTCTACTAGCTTTTCCATGAGGCGTAGAGTTTCATTAACTTGCAAATCCTCGAGAGGGACATGCAGGTTTTCTTCGGCTAGGCACTTCTTGAGGTTCGAAACTTGGAAAGTCGGGTGTACGTTGCTGAGTTCCTCCAGTGATTCGAGTCGGCAGGCCACTTTGCCAATTCTTTCCAGAATCTTAAAAGGTCCAACGTATCGAGGCGCTAGCTTTCCTTTCTTGCCGAATGGGATCACTCCCTTCCAAGGTGAAACCTTTAGGAGTACGTGATCACCAACTTCGAACTCAAGGGGCTAGCAGCGTTTATCGGCGTAACTCTTTTGACGGCTTCGAGCTTTGAAGAGATTGTCTCGTATCTAAAGGATCTTGTCAGTCGTTTCCTGTAATAACTTAGGACCGGTAATTTACGCGTCTCCGATCTCGTGCCATACAATGGGTGATCGACATTTTCTTCCATATAATGCCTCGAAGGGTGCCATTTGAATGCTAGAGTGATAACTGTTGTTGTACGAGAATTCGACTAAAGGTAAATGCGAATCCCAATTACCACCAAAATCTATAACACACGAACGAAGCATGTCTTCAAGGGTGTGAATCGTGCGTTCAGTATGACCGTCGATCTGGGGATGGAAAGCGGTACTGAGATTAAGAGTAGTACCGAGAGCGGATTGAAAAGTTTCCCAAAGGCGTGAGGTAAATCGACCATCACGGTCAGAGTTGATATCATGAGGTGTCCCATGTCGACAAATGACTTCGTCGGTATAGATTCGTGTTAATCGTTTAACCTTATGGTCTTCTCGTATCGGTAGAAAGTGAGCGGATTTCGTAAGACGATCAACGATAACCCAAATGCTATCGTGGCCTGATGGTGTGCGAGGGAGTTTCGTAATGATATCCATAGCTATACTCTCCCATTTCCACATCGGGATCTCGGGTTGTACGAGCAAGCCAGAGGGTCGTTGATGTTCAGCCTTAACTTTGGAGCAAGTTAGGCATTTCGAAACGTAGAGAGCGACATCCTTCTTCATTCCTGGCCACCAATACCTGCCACGGAGGTCTTGGTACATTTTGTCGGCACCGAGATGAATGGAATATCGAGATTTGTGGGCTTCAGTCAGCAATATCTCCCGAAGATTATTGCGACTGGGGATCCAAATGCGATCGAGATAGTAATAGATACCGTTCGATTTGGTGAGAAGCTGAGTTTCGGCGCCACACTTCATTTCCTCTTTCAAGGTATTCTCAACGAAGCATGTGTGCTGAGCGTCATGAATTAGGGCTTCGAGGTCTTGTTGGGGTTGAATATTAGGAACACTATGTAAATAGGTTCGTCGACTAAGAGCATCGGCAACGACATTTGCTTTGCCTGGGTGCTAACGTATCTCACAGTTTTAGTCATTGAGGAGTTCAACCCATCTACGTTGGCGCATATTCAGTTCTTTCTGGTTAAAGATGTGTTGTAGGTTCTTATAGTCGGTGAAGACCGTATACTTAGTACCATAAAGGTAGTGTCACCAAATCTTTAATGCAAAAACAACTGCACCGAGTTCGAGATCGTGGGTTGTATAGTTCTTCTCATGGACTTTGAGCTTACGAGACGCATACGCGATAACCTTGTCTCATTGCATAAGGACACAACCAAGACCTAGGTTAGAGGCATCGCAGTAGACTACAAAGTCGTCGTTTCCATCGGGTAGCGCGAGTACGGGAGCGTCGCAAAGCATACACTTGAGAGTTTGGAAGGGTTCCTCTTGTTCGGTTCCCCAAACAAAAGTCTTGTCTTTATGCGTAAGAGAGGTAAGAGGAACGGCAATTTTAGAGAAATCAGCGATAAAACGATGGTAATAACCCGCCAATCCGAGAAAAGAACGAACTTCAGATGGGGTTCTCGGTGTAATCCAACTCTTAACTGCTTTTATCTTCGCGAGGTCGACGTGAATACCTTGACTGTTGACGATGTGACCGAGGAATTGAACCTCCTCAAGCCAAAATTCACACTTGGAGAACTTGGCGTAGAGGCGATTCCCTTGGAGAAGCTCGAGTACCAAATAGAGATGTTGCGCGTGTTTGGATTTCGACTTCGAATAGATAAGGATATCATCGATAAACACGATGACGAAGCGGTCGAGAAAGGGTTTACACACGCGATTCATCAAATCCATGAAAACTGCGGGTGCGTTGGTAAGACCAAAGGGCATAATGACGAATTCATAATGGCCGTATCGGGTGCGAAAAGCGGTTTTAGGGATATCTTCCTCCTGAATTCGTAGTTGATGATAACCAGAGCGTAGATCGATCTTAGAAAAACACGTAGTGCCTTGTAATTGATCAAACAAGTCATCGATTCGGGGTAAAGGATAGCGATTCTTAATAGTAAGCTTATTGAGTTCCCTATAATCGATGCACATTCTGAACGATCCATCCTTCTTTTTTCACGAAAAGGACAGGTGCGCCCCACGGAGATGTGCTAGTGCGTATGAAGCCTTTATCAAGCAATTCCTGGAGTTGACTAGAAAGTTCACGCATTTTGGATGGAGCGAGACGATAAGGGGCTTTAGCGAGGTCGATACGAAAATCAATATCACGAGAAGGCGGTAGACCAGGTAAATCGTTAGGAAAGACATTAGGAAAATCACGAACCACAAGTACCTTTTCCATCGGCTTCTTTTCCTTCTGCGCTACTATTATGTGAGCCAAGAAAGCCATGTCTTCCTTTCGAGATACTTGTTTGCTTGAATGCACGAAATGAGTTTAAGTTCCTTCGAAGATACTTCACCATAAACACAGAGTTGGTCGCATTAGCAAGAGAGAAACGAATCATCTTTTCAAAACAAACGACTTCAGCACGATTTTCACGGAGAAAATCCATGCCTACTATGATATCGAAACTACCAAGTTGCATCGGAATAAGATCGATCCGGAAGACGTGATTGTTGAGTTCAAGAGTACAATCACGGAGAACAAAATATACAGTGATGGTTCTTCCGGTGGCAATTTCTAGGTCGAACGTCGTTGGGAGGTCAGCGCATTTACGGTGTAGGAGCTTTTCGAATTCAAACGACACAAAACCGTTATCGCCTCCAGTATCAAATAAACACGAAACATATATACCGTTGACAAGAAACGTACCATTGACAACATTGTTGTCAGTTTGAGCCTGGCGGACATTGATGTTGAAAGTTCTTTCGCGGGCTGCTTGCTGTGGTTGCTGTTACTGCTATTGTTGGTGTTGTTGTTGCGGCACTTGTTTCACCACACGGTTCTGGTAGACGTTAGAGAAGTGGTTAGGGTCACTACATGAGTAGCAGGCTCGTGCATGAGCGGCGGGAGCAGGAGCTGCTTGGTTACCCTGAGGTGCGGGGAGTGGAGCTGGTAGTGTAGGAAGAGCTTGAGCTTGAGCATGTTGACGTGGGCCAGTGCGACAGTTCGCTGTGAAGTACCCATAGAGGTTGCAGTGGACACAGAAACGACAAACTATCCCAACTGGGTGATGATAGGTGCAAGTAGGGCACAGAGGATGAGGATCGGTATACGCATGCTTAGCAGGCGATGTGTTGGTTACAGGTGCTGCGACTTGACAGTTCTGGTTCTAGGATTGGGCGGGAATAGCCTTGAGAGGAGCGGTGGTAGTAGCATAGTTCTTGTTGTTGTTACCCTTGCTTTTGCGATTCTAACGTGAGGACTTTGAACCTTGTGATGCTCCAGGTTCAATAGCGGGAGTAGCGGTTGCTTGATTCAGACTCTTAGTTGAGGTTTTGAAATCACCAGCCAAAACTCGCTTATCATTGATCTCAGCGGCGAGTTGGTAAGTTTCCTCAATGGTAGTGGGTTTAGCTGCCTGAACAAAGACAGCTACACAGTCGGGTCAAGCTCGAATGTACTTCTTGATCGTGATATCCGGAGTTGTCACTTGACCAGGACAGATGATGCTAAGCTGCTTGAAGCGAGCGGTGAGACCAATGTTGTCACATCCTTCTTGCTTAATATGCCAGAATTCATTCTCCAGCTTTTGCACCTCATGAGGAGGACATAACTCCTTCATCATAAGCTCCCCGAGCTCTTCCCATGAAAGTCCGTAAGCTTCATCATTACCACGCCTGTTGTGCTCAACAGTCCACTAGTCCAGAGCCCTGGACTGAAAAACTTCAGTTGCGTTAACAGTACGCAAATTTTCTGGGCATTTGCTTTGCCTGGAGGTGACTGATGGGTGGTCCGTAGGACAACCCTTAAATGAGTTAAATACGTGCATTTCCCATACTTTATAAGGTTAAATATTGGAACATGGTGAGTATGGTATATTGGTATTTGCAGGTGTTAAAGTGCCTAAGAAAGAGGATTTTATGATATCTGGAGAGGAGCGCCGGATGTGCAAAAGACAAAGTTCAAAAGAGAAGAATTACTGGCGAAAAGAAGGAAAAAGGCACATACGGAGCCGTAGCCTACGGCTGGAGCCGTAGGTTACGGTGCCTGGGGTTTTGCATAAATGTTCACCGTAGCCCAGTCTCTTAACGGCGTAATGTTCCAATGGCCGTCGTAACCTACAGTGAGGACCGTAGGTTACGGTCCTGTGCTTGACCCGCTGACTTGTTGACTGCCATAAGCTACGGTGCTTGGCGTAGCTTACGGCGCCGACTGTTGCACTTTTGTAACTCACACAATTAATGACTCTTTGATGATGTTTTTTATGGTCCTATCATGGTATTTTCGGTTATCACAACTTTGGAGATGAATTTTGGTTGTTCTTGTGCGTTTGAAGACATCTTTAATCATTGTTCTTATGTTTCTAACTTATTTTGAAGATCAAGACTTTGTTATGATGTTTGTTCGGGCCATGAGTGGCTAAACTTATTATGACTATCTTTAGTTGAAGGTTTGTAAGACTTTATGCTTTGATTTCCTTATTTCTAGAATAGCAAACTTTATCTTTATGTTTAGTTTGTTATGGTGTGTGATTGGTTGTTAGTAAATTATTGATTCTTATGTTAATCTAGCTTGAAACCATACGTTGTTGGTGCCGTTGGCAATCGAGATGTCATGGGTAGAATTAGGCTTGGGTAAGGGACTAAGGGTTAATTGATCATCGGGTAACAACCTCACGTTCTAGGAATCTGAGTACTTAGTTCCCTTTCATCACTACAATTAATCACACATGAACTATGTCTATGTAGTTCTTTCTAGTGGAATGATAGCAAAAACGTCGAAGCAAACCGGAAAATAAAGATGGTCATTTGTCTCTAATTTGTTTACAAACCAAAACTTTCATTTTGCAATTAGAATAGTAATCTTAGTTTAAAAACTCAAATCAATCAAACCAACTCTTGAACTTTACTTTCATTGCAATTAGTTTAATTCTAGTTAACTTAGATAAACCTTTAAATAACACATATTCCACAAACACCCTGTGTTCGATACCCACTTGCCACTAACTGTTTAGTATTAAATGGATTAAATTTGATTGTGACCACGACATCACGTCAAATTTTGGCGCCATTGCCGGGGAGTATTGCGCAACGTGTGTTATTTTTTTTTTTATCTTTTTAAGTTTGTTATTTTTCCGGTTTACGCTGGGTGTGTTTGTGTGCAGGTATTTATAGGTGCATGCGTACTAGGAGCTCTCACAAGCTATCACCATTGGCATTTGATCCAGAAATTGAACGGACTTTGAGAAGAAACAGAATTTTTCTAAGAGAAAACAAAATCAACGGTTCACCAACAACGCCTACTACACCAATTACGCCAATTAGATACATGGATCCACCACCACCACCCACTACGGGTGAGCTTGCACCACCTTTCATACCATCATCAACACAACCTTCACCAAATACCACCATGCCTAACACCACTACCGATCTTACTCCACCACATGATGTTACACCAACCAACACTACACCACCTTTTACTACCCAAGTGGAACCTACACTTACCTTTAATCCTTCTACTACAATTCCACCATTTTCCCATTTCTTCCCAGCTTCGGGTCAATCATCTTCAACCTATTCACTACCACAAAGTTCAACTGTCGTTCATGCTACTTCTACATATAGACCACCAAACCAATCGGGTTTTCAATATTCATCTTTTCCCTTTGTGCAATCTTCGGGTATAGGAAGAGATGGATATGATGAGGGGTATGAAGAAGAGTATGGGGGATATGAAGAAGATGGATTTTACTATGGGGATGATGGAGGTAATTTTGGACCCCAAGGAGGAGCGGGTCAACAAAGTCAACCATTACAACGAATTCAAGATGTGGGTAGGCTACCGGTTGGGGTACAACATGTTCGGTCACAAGGGTTACAATTGCAACATCCTACACCGTTACAACAAATTCGTCCACAAAATGAACAACCTCAATTCCAAAGGCCAATTCAACAACAACCGATGCAACATCAATTTCAGCCACCATTTGCACCTCAAGGGCATATGCAAAGACCAATGGGTCCTATACGTCCAAGGGTTCGGTTGGGTGTACCAAGAAGGCATCTTCGAGAACGTGCAAGAGGTATAGAAGCACATTTTAGACTGGTGATCACTCATAATCCTTCACCAGTAGTTATTCCTCACATTGACCAAGGGAGGACGTTCGAAGTTCGAACCAATTCGTTACAAAGTTTGCCAAAGTATAAGGGTCTAGCAACGGAGGAGCCTTATTTTCATTTGGAGGCTTATGATTCGATTTGCAACACTCTTGGGAGTCAAGGATTTTCGGCTGATGATGTCAAATTTGTGCTATTCCAATTTTCCTTGGAAGATAAGGCGAAAAAGTGGTTTTACACCCTACCTTCGGCATCTATCTATACATGGGCGGAAATGCAACAAATCTTCTTGGATGAATTTTATACCGCTCAAAAGACAAATGATGCTAGAAAAGGGTTGAGAAGTTTCCAACAACAATCGGGTGAGATGTTTCATGAAGCATTCGAGAGGTTTAACATGATGATAAAGAATTTCCCTCATCATGGGATAGAGCTATGGGAGTTGATGAATGCTTTTCATGAGGGGTTATGTGCCGAAGATGCTCGTGACTTGATGTCTATCACAAATGGCACTTTTGGCACGAATTACGAGCATGACTGTCACACCCCGACCACGTAAAACAACAAGACGTGGCGGAAATGTCGGGGAGTGTTGTAACAGAATCATTGTTTCGTAACCATGGAATAAATATTTTTGTTTTATTGAGTAAATGAACTCATTTTTTTAATACAATCAAATAAGTACAACTATGATCTTCCAAGTTTTAAAGTCGCTAAGGCACGAGTTCATCCTAAATGTAGCATGTATCAACAATCATCTCAAGACAGCCCCTGAAACATGTGTAAAAATAGGTACGTCAGCATAAAAATGCCTGTGAGATACATAGGTTTTGTGAATATAGGATTCATGACTTATAAGTTTAGAAAAAAATTGTTTAACAAAAGTCAGTCATGATCCTTGTAAAATGTTTTGTTTTATAAATCATTCGAAAAGTAATGATAAAGTAGATGATACGTAAAAGAGTAATGTAAGGTTAAATGACTAACCAAGTAAAAATGAATTTGTATAAGCTAAGTTGTTGTAAAACAATGTCTTATGAAAAGTATGTTATTTGTATAAAATGTTATATGACTTAAATTGAAATGATTCAAATAACGCTACGATATGTAATACCATACAAACACTTATATACAGGAAGTACTAGCGGCGTATCCACCATGCTTGTATCATATTACACACGCCTCGTTACTTAAGTCACTTACTCAAACCAAACCACCAATATAGAATGTTCATGTTTAAACCAATAGTCCAATGTTATTGTATAACTCAAGTTAAATGTAAACCATGTAATATGTAAACAAAAGTTATGTATGGTAAGTAAAATGAGATTTCTTAAACCACAAGTAAAAATGTACAAAACACAGTGTTTGAATAAATCAAAAGTTATGCTTTGTAAAATAATGTAAGGTTAAACGAATAACCTTATAGTAGCATATTAAAAGTATACTTTGGATTTGTAAATAACATATTAAACAATGTTTTGGTTTCAAAAATAACATATTTAAAATATGTTTTGGTAGTTAATAACATATCAAAATATGCTTTGGATTTGATAAATAACATATCAAAATATGTTTTGGTTTGTTAACAAAATATATATGTTGGTTCTGTACAATACCACACATGAGAGTATATCAAACTATACTTTTGGGAGTATATCAAAATATACAATAAAAGTGTGATTTAAGAATTCATTCAGATCTAGTGCATCAAACTACACCTTTGAGACTATAGGAATACCACAAAGGCAATCCCTATTTGGATGGAGAAACAAATTGGTTTCCGACATTCCATGACAACAGGAATGGGGTGTCTAGTCCTATAGCGCTATATCATACTACCATGCTTCACCCCAAAACAGTTAAAAAACTTGTAAAATAGGGGAACTATGTACTCACTTGAGATTACTTAGTAGTCCTTGAGTAACAACCAAACAATGCTAGAGATCACGGAAATCAAACGACACCTAATATAGGTAACTACGTTAATATACCGGACCTAAATCGGAGGATCGGATAGAATGAGGGCTCGTAAACCAAATGAGTATGGGGACTCATGTAATATGGTTTAACAAAGCCTACATACTAAAATGAAACCTAACCTAAGTGCTTACGACCCATTACGACCCGTTTAGGTAGCTTATGCTACTTTAACGCGCCGTTCGCGTAAAACGCGTTCGGAATGCCTAACTAGTCCTATGATAAGTAAAATATGCCTTAACATGTCTAATATTGTTGAAAAATCAGTTTAGATACCAAAAGTTATGTTACATATGCTTAATTACCAATTACACATGAAAATGGTATTTTGGTAATTTACCTAAGGCATACAAACTACCTATCATACAACTACTTAACGAAGCGACCATAAGGTATAACCTCGGATGGTTATTCCCTATGTACTATGGTCACCTAATGTGTTTGGTCGGATCCTAATGATCGACCAAACGGGTCGGGTTCGAAAGTATAAGCGATTGTCTAGATCGCTTACCTTACGACCCTATATAAGCACTAAACTAAAAGTGACGAGCTAAGCATGTTAAAACATGCTTAACTAAGTTTAGAAAACAGGTTTGGTATCAAAACAAACGGTTTTGATACTTAAATGTAGTTTGGTTACAAAATACGCAATAATACGTATTTTGGCCGAAACTACGACTCGTCAATGAGCCTAGATAACGTGGTAATCAGTAGGTATAGTCACTAGGGACTATAACCATCGTGATTACGCTCACGTTATGAAGTTCAAACGAACTTCGTGTTGACCATAAACTAGTCAACGCAGAAAGTCAAACATAGTTTGACTTTCGGACTCGAAAAGCGATAAAAGAACGAAGGAACACTTACAAAGGGTCCCGCTAGTAAATACTGATCAAATAGCTCAGGTATGAAGCAATGGCTTCAACTTAGAGAATTTAGATCAGATTTGTGGGTTTTTGGGGTTGGGATGGATGGGTATTTATAGTATTTGGACCATCGTTAGGATCGTTTCTTGAAAACCGTGATCGAATATCATCCGTACATGTGTTGAAATGTTATGGTGCAACATTTGCCCCCACCATCAGGGATTAACATGTGGCATTGGCCTTTGGAGTGTTTAAAAGCTGTTAATCAGCAGTCAAAACGAGTTTCTGCATCTGACCCCTTCTTACGGACCGTAAGGGTGATGGCTTACGGTCCGTAAGCCATCAAGTTTGGCAGAATGTCAGTTTCAGTCCCTGCACCTTGTTTCGTTGCGTAACGGCACTTCTAACACCCGTCAAACCCAATTTCAAGCTCCACAATGATGTTAAGACATAGGGAACATGAAATATGCTTGAAAACATCACGGATGTCGGTTCGTTTCGCCGTACGATTGCGTTGTTTGGTTAATTACGACGGAATGCGCATAAGCGCGAAAAACGATCCAAATTGCGTGACGAAAGGATTTTTCTTATGCCAAACATTAAAATAAAATATTTTAGTGCTTACATAAATTTTTGGATGTTCGGATGTATTCAGAACGTAAGTTATGCGCGAAAGTGCAAACTTATGCACTTTTTGACACTTTTAGTCCTTGAATGACCCAAAAGTTTATTTTAGCACACCGAACCCCTCAAAGCCTATTTCTAAGCTATTTAAAGAATATTTAGGGTGTGTTTGACTTATGGTCATGTTCCGGAATGTTTTTTACAGTACGAATCGGCATACTTTTGCAGTTTGTCGAATTTAGTCCCTGTAAGCGATTTAAACTTGATTTTGTCATACCAAAGCCTTCAAAACTTATTTCTAAGTTATGTAAAGGTTATATAAGGTATGTTAAGCCTATTTCACTATTCCGGAGTGCTCGTTGCATTAAACTGGTTATATTTAAGCATCAGTGCACGTATAACCTTCTAGAAAGCGATTTAAGGCTTGAAATCGAACAAGAATTGATATGTGCAAACGATACACATAATTTTACAAATCCTAAGTATGAATATACAATATTTAATTGGTTTGGTATTTGTTTGATGTTTGAAGTGACACAGGTGTCACAATGACGATTGGGAATTTTTGGAGCAAATGACGGTCATAGCGAAAAGAAAAGCTCAAGCATCAAGGAGAGCACGACCGGCCATTACCCGAACTCAAGTGCACACGGTAGACGATGGTAATGTTCAAACTTCTAATAAAATTTATGATGTTTGTGCGCTTTGTAATGAGTTAGGACATGCGGCTGAAAATTGCCAAGGAGTGGAAGGGCAATATGAGGAGGTAAAGGCTTTGCAAGGGCAAGGAGGGGGTGGTAGAAATTACAACATGAACTCTAACACTTACCACCCCGGTTTGAGAAACCACCCAAACTTTAGATATGGAAATCCCTAGAACCAAGCCAACCCAAATTTTCAAGGAAGTCAAGGTAACTTTGGTTCGCGCCAACCTTTCAATAATCAAGGTGGATATCGAGGTGGGAACAATCAAGGGTACCAAAGACAATATCAAACGGGTCAAGAACAAAGGGGGTCTTTGGGTGGAAATGAGATGATGGAGATGTTAAAGACAATGCAAGCGGAAGTGCAAAAGAGATATCAAATGGATGATGCTCGCATGCAAAAGGACGAGGCCCGTGATAAAGCGATTCAAAATTTGACCACCCAAATGGGTCAACTAGCAACTGATGTGGCGGACTTGAAAAAAGCTAAAGGTCAATTACCAAGAGACACTAAGGTAAACCTGTCTCATAATTCTTCTCGAGGTAATAATATTAATATTAATCATGTAAGTGTTTTGAGAAGTGGGAAAGAGTACAAAACCAATCCTTCACTGGATTTGGTTGATGGGGTGGTTGAGGACATAACGGGTCAAGAGAGTGAGGAAGAAAATGAAACACCTCTTATTTCTTCTAAAAAACCCGTTAATAATGAAGAAATATAAAATAAAAACGAGGAAGGGGGATCTAGTCAAGTACCATTTCCCTCGGCTTTGTTAGATGTGGGTAAAAAGAACTTTATTTCAAAACGGGGTCCTCAAAAGGAAGAGATGTGGGAGGTTTTCAAGCAAGTTAAAATTAATCTTCCTTTGCTTGAAGCAATCAAACAAGTACCTGCTTACGCCAAATTTTTAAAAGAATTGTGTACTCAAAAGAGGCAACAAAAAGTGTCTAAATTGGTTGATTTAACTGAGCGGGTAAGTGCGGTTTTGAAAGGAGATCTTCCTCCTAAGCTACAAGATTCGGGAACGCCTCTTATAAACATTCAAGTTGGGAATTTTCAAACTGGAAGGGCGTTACTAGATCTTGGGGTCGGAGTAAGTATTCTACCGGGGGGGGGGGGGGGGTTATATTACCAATATGACTTTGGTCCATTGAAACGGGTTGAGACAACGGTGGTATTAGCCGATTTGTCTCATAAACTTCCTCGGGGTATTGTGCGAGATGTTATAGTAAAAGTTGATGAATTTTATTTTCCCGTTGATTTTCTTATGTTAGATTACTTGTCTGCGGACCATATTCAACAACAAAATGTCATTTTGGGTCGGCCGTTTTTGAACACCGCACATGCCGTAATTGATTGTCGATATGGTATGGTCGACATGACATTCGGTAATAGAAAGATGAGATTAAATGTTTTTACTAACGGTGCTAATTCTTTTAGTGGTGATGAGTGTTTTCTAGCAGATTTCATTGATGGATACAACCCGTATGAATACAAAGAGGAGATTTTGGAATTGTGAATGTGTGATGTTTCTTTGCAGGTTCTTGCATGTGCTTTGGAAATGGAAGAGAAAGAGGAGGAGGCTCTAGCGGTGAAGGAAGGAAGACCGCCATGGACCCACCAAACGGAGAATTTACCGGTGGGAATCGATTCGGGTACAAAGCCTTCTCTAATATGTCCACCAAATGTGGAGTTGAAGGAGCTACCAAAACATTTGGAATATGCATTTTTGGGGGAGAATGACACCTTACCGGTGATCATTGCTTTTAACTTAGGGGTAGCTCAAGAGGAGGAATTGTTGCGGGTGTTGAAGGCTAATAAGGCGGCAATTGGATGGACGATAGCCGACTTGAAAGGTATTAGTCAATCAATTGTCATGCATAAAATTATTACAAGTGAAGATGCAAAGCCAACCCGTGAAACGCAAAGAAGGTTGAACCCGAATTTGAGAGAGGTGGTAAAGAAAGAAGTCATAAAGTGGTTGGATGCGGGGATTATCTATCCCATTTCGGACAGTGCGTGGGTATGTCCGACTCAGGTAGTGCCTAAAAAGGCCGGTATCCAGGTAATTAAGGATGAACAAGGCGAGCAAATTGTCATCCGACCGGTCACCGGGTGGAGAGTTTGCATTGATTATAGAAAATTAAATGCCGCTACCTCAAAGGACCATTTCCCATTACCCTTCATTGACCAAATAATTGAAAAACTTTCGGGTCAGAAATACTATTGTTTTTTGGATGCGTATTTGGGTTATAACCAAATTGCTATTCACCCAGATGACCAACACAAAACCACATTTACATGTCCATATGGTACATTTGCTTTTCGGCGAATGCCATTTGGACTATGTAACGCCCCGGCCACCTTCCAAAGATGTATGATGAGTATATTGTCGGACATGGTTGGGGAGTCTCTTGAAGTGTTTATGGATGATTTTTCCATCTTTGGCCCAAGTTTTGACTCTTGTCTTGATGAATTAGAAAAAGTGTTAAAAAGGTGTGTTGAGAGAAACTTGGTGCTAAGTTGGGAAAAAGTCACTTTATGGTTCAAGAGGGTATTGTGTTGGGCCATGTGATCTCGGACCAGGGGATGGAGGTAGATAAAGCAAAGATTTGGGTAATTTCATCTCTACCTCCACCAAAGAATGTTAAGGGGGTGAGATCATTTTTGGGACATGCGGGGTTCTATAGAAGGTTTATTAAGGGTTTTAGTGTAATCATTTGAAGGAATGTTTGAAATTTGTTATTGAAAGATGTCCCTTTTGATTTTACTGAGGAATGTTTGCAAGCGTTTAATCATTTGAAGGAACAGTTGGTGAAAACTCCTATCTTGCAACCACCGGATTGGTCGAAGCCGTTTGAAATTATGTGAGACGCTAGCGACAAGACCAATGGAGCGGTTTTGGGTCAAAGAGTTGATAAGAAGTCGGTGGTGATTTATTATGCAAGTAAAACTTTGTCCGAGGCGCAACTTAATTACACCACAACCGAAAAAGAATTATTAGCGGTGGTGTATGCCTTGGACAAGTTTATATCTTATATTTGGGGGATCAAGGTGATCGTGTATTCGGATCATGGCGCGGTCAGATATTTGATGGAAAAGTAGGACGCAAAGCCCCGGTTGATTCGATGGGTGCTTTTGTTGCAAGAGTTTGATTTGGAGATTAGGGACAAAAAGGGTTGTGAAAATGTTGTTGCGGATCACTTATCCCGATTCCCATTAGAAGGTGTTGATGATCCGAGCAAAATTAATGAATGGTTTCCCGATGAGCAATTGTTGATTGTCTCCACTTTTGTTGCACCTTGGTATGCCCACTATGTGAACTATTTGGCCAAGGGTGCGATTCCAAGTCATTGGACCAAGAAGCGAAGACAACAATTTTTGAGCCAAGTCAAACAATACATTTGGGATGAACCGGATTTATTTAAGATTGGACCCGATCAAGTGATAAGAAGATGTGTTCCTGAGACCGAAGTACTAGAGATTTTGACCCATGCTCATTCGTCGGCATGTGGAGGGCATTTTAGTGGGAACAAAACGGGTTATCGGGTGTTGTCATGTGGGTTTTATTGGCCCACAATCTTTAAGGATGCTTGCGAGTTTGCTCGAAATTGCATAAATTGTCAAAAAGTGGGAAGCATTTCGAAGCGGGATGAAATGCCTTTACAACCAATCTTGGTGGTGGAGGTGTTTGATGTTTGGGGAATAGACTTCATGGGTCCTTTTCCAAATTCAAACGGATTTTTGTATATCTTAGTTGCTGTTGATTACGTCTCAAAATGGATTGAAGCTATCGCTACAAGAACCAATGACTATTCCGTTGTGTGCAAGTTCGTGCAATCAAACATTTTCACTCGTTTCGGTGTCCCAAGAGTTATCATTAGTGACGGTGGTTCACACTTTAAAAATTTTAATTTTGGGAAATTGTTGAAAAGATACAATGTGAACCACCGAGTTGCTACACCGTACCATCCGCAAAAAAGTGGACAAGTAGAAGTGTCCAACCGTCAAATCAAAGAAATTCTCATGAAGACGGTTCGAACGGATAGGAAGGATTGGTCAAGTAAACTTGACGATGCGTTGTGGGCATATCGGACGGCCTACAAAACTCCAATTGGTACCACCCCTTACCGGATGGTGTATGGGAAGGGATGCCATCTACCAATGGAGTTAGCACATCGAGCACATTGGGCAATCAAAACGGTGAATGCGGATTATGACGAAGCGGGTCGAGTGAGAAAGCTTCAACTAAGCGAAATTGAGGAGATTTGGGATGAAGCATACGAATGTGCATCTGCATATAAAGACAAACTTAAAAAGGTTCATGATGCAAAGCTAAGAAAGAAGAACTTCGAAGTGGGTCAAAAAGTGTGGTTGTACAATTCGAGGTTGAAGATGGTTGCGGGTAAACTCAAGAGCAAATGGATGGGTCCTTATGTCATCCGGAGAGTGGGGAGATTTGGTGATGTTGACATTCAAGATGAGCAAACCAATAAGCAACAAACGGTGAACGGACATCGGCTTAAACCGTACTTGGAAGGCAACGACATCAACAATCTCGAGCTCGACAAAGTGGGGTACATCTTACGCCCATTGGATGATGAGGAAGCTTGAAAGAGGCCCGGGTTTGGTTGTTTACATATTTAGTGTAGTTTATTTTGTTTTGAATAAGGTACCATTTCCGTTAAACTTTGCGTTTGAGACAAGTGTGAGGAAATCCGTACGAATTTCTCTAACATAGTGTTGAGGACAACACGGGTTTTTAACCAGGGGGGGGGTAGGGTATAATTTTCATGTTTTCAAAAAATTATAAAACCATAAAAATTATAAAAGAAAAGAAAAAAAAAACAAAACAAAACTTACAAAGTTGAAAAAAAATGGTCAACCGCAATTACCCAGCGACCACCGTAAGCTACGGCATATGGCGTAAGCTACGGTGGTCATGAATAAAAAATGTGTCTTACGCCGCCAATCAATTGCCTTACGGCGAAGAAAATGAGCCCAGATGGCACCGTAACCTACGGCGCCAGCCGTAGGCTACGACGCCGAGTTTGTCAAAGGGCGGGGGGCCCAAAAGTCGCTGTCGGTAATAAATAAAAAAACGAATTTAATTAATAATAATAATCATTAAACATCACAAAAGTAAACCCAACCACACATGTCCATTCCATCGATCCCCAACCACACATGTATTTCTTCTTCTTCATCTCTTCTTCTCTAGAACCCTAACCTCCATAACTTCAAACCTTCATATCTTCTTCATCTTTCATCCAAATCAAGTGATTTTTGAGTCTATTTTGACTAAAATTTCACGAACATTCTGATTGTGGGTAAAGATTTGAAAGAATACTACAATTGCTTGGCCAAACTTCGAACCCTAGGGCCGAAAATTTAGGGATTTTTTGTGGGTTTTTGCTTAAAAGTGAAGTGCGTGTTATTCTTATCCTCTACAAGGTTAAGGTATGGAATTTCCTTTCATTCTTTGAAGTACATTGCGATGTGTAAGTTTCCATTCTTGTTTTTTCTTACACACTTGCTTATAGAAGATAGATGATAGGATTTTGTTGAGTTGTTGAATATATGGTTATAGATGTATATGATGTCTTGGTTTTAAATTTTGGAAAACTCTAAATTATGGAGACATCATGCCAAATTTTTGTTTGAAAAGATAAATCTTTAGTGCTTGTACATCTATACCCATAGTACCAAGCAAGTGTGGGGAAATTTTGGAAGGTTAACTCATATGGTTTTTGTTTGTGTTTTTGTGAATGTGTGTAGGACATGGTGAGAACGAAAGAGAAAGCAGGTGCAAGTTCCTCAAGTCAACCTCCACCGGAGTCTCAACAAGAAAAAAAAAGGAGGTTGGTTCGGGTGGGAGACCCAGACTCGGAGGAAGATGCTCCTCCAAGTGGTCCAAAACCGGAATGGACATCCGGTTCACTACTTGATCAACCCGAGGAATGGAGAGCCGACTTGTTTCATGAACAAATGAATAATTTGCAACAATGGAAAGAAGCTTTCATTTGTGAGAAAGAGATTCGGGAAGTTGATTTCGGGCCTTTTGGGATATCAGATAAGTTTAGAGCTTTGGGTTGGGAGGCGGCGCTTAAATGTTATGACAATGAGATCAAGATAATGTATGATCAACAAATTCAAGAATTGATGGCCATGCTTGAATGTCCCCCGTTCAAGGCCCCAAGTAAGATGAAACTCATTGGAACGTGTAATGGGGTGAAGGTTGAGATGTCATACGACTCCTTACGCCGCATTGCAAAGTTTGATAGTAAGTCGTCGAATCAATACATTTATCCAAGCCTTAAAGATCTTTACCACGAGCCCGAAAAACACCCCCAATGGCAACACATGCTCGACTATTTTTTTATCCCGGGTACTACGCATGGGAAGTTGTTGAGGAGGAATTTAAGGATTGAGGCGAAATTGATGCTAGTGTTTTGCACACTCAATGTCATTCCATGGCGGGGTGATAAGATGGAGGTTAGATTTCAAGAAGTGCCAGTTCTATACATGTTGATGCACGGGTCACCCATGGTTCCCTTTCGGTTCTTAGTGTTGAACAATATTTGGCTCAGCCGAAATAGTGGTGAGCGAAAGACTGTTCCCCATCGCCGACTGATTACGGCGTTGTTGAAGAAGTATGGGGTGATTGGAGCCGAAGACAAAGGCTCATACAAAAGGTTTAAGCCATTCGATATTCAACATTTAGGGCCGGGATGGGAATACAAAGAGTCAGAGAGGTACCACAAGTTGAAAACCGATGGGAGGAGGTGGAGATCATTGAAGGTGGATGCTCGTCCACTAAGACCGGGGGAGGCCGATGAGACTGAGACGAGTGATGAGGAGGTTAGTAGAGATGATGATCACCGTGAGGACACATTCACGGTTGATGTGGAGATGGGGAGCGCCCGAGTATTAGTGTTCGTGGAGCAGGGGTACTGTCGGGGTATGTTGGTAGTGCATTTGATTATGCACAACAGCCTTATGATCCTTCTTGGGCTTACACGGGGAACATGGGGCAGGTTATTGAGCAGAGGCGACCACCTACTTTTGGTGATTGGTCCGAACCCAATCAAATGCTTTTTTATCAACATACTTATATGGGGGCTAGCATGGAGAAAGCTCTTAAACAGAGCTATGATAGAAATGAGCAATGGAATCGAGCTCATATGTATGCCCACCATGATGAAGTGAACAACTGTTACTTGGATGATCGTCAGCGGAGGATGCATGATCAGTGGCATTCGGGTCAGCCAGTTTTTGCGGATCCACCAATTGTGGATTATTCCACATTGCCGCCATATGATGGAAGTTTGACGTATCCCACCCCACCATTGCACCATTCTCAATGGGTGGATCCACACACCATGGGTCATCAGCAGGCGAGTCAAGAGGGTGATCAAGGCAGCAACAGCAGTAGCGGAGCGTTTGGGTTTGGAGAATGGAATGACATGATGACTTCCATTTTCGGGCCTCCTCAGCCACGTTACTATTAACCAGGTCGTATTTCGCTCCTTCTTGTATATTTGTGTATATTTTCATGTCTTATGTTTTTGGTTGGGAGGTCGGGTTGTGCTTGTGTGTTTAATGTGATCTATGGGATGTGCTAGTTGATGGTGTATTTTTAATAAAAAAAGAAAATACAAAAAGAAATTTGTGGTTTGAGAGTATTAGCGAAAGCTAATGTTTTTGGTTAAAAGTGATCTTCCCTTCAAAACCATACATTGGGACAATGTATCCCAAGTGTGGGGATGGGGGGAAATTTTTGAGAATTTTAAAAAATCTGTGAACAAAGCGAAAAATTGTTGGAATTTGAACACTTGATATTGTTCCGCATGACACACCGACACCCCTTTCTAGTTATTTCTTGGTGAGTTTTTAAGCCACACATGATTATTTAAGATGCTTTCTTTGTTTTGAGTGACGGTGTGTGTATTGTGTTAATAGAACTTGTGTATGAATTCTTGTTGAAGCCTAGGATTAGCATGCTTGTGAAAATGATAGGGACTTTTAGGTAGCCTCGTCTGGATGTGTGAGAGTGTGGGAATTGGGGGTTGGACCTCATACATTACATATATGAGCTTGGTATTGTGAGGGGTGGGGGTTTGGTCCTTAGAAAACCATGTTTGAGCCTTATGCCATTCGGTTGTGACCCAAGCCTATTTCTTACAAAACTTTACCTATTGAAACGACCCGGTTTAGGAGTTTAGTTTGTGATTGTTGATGTTCTTGTATATATATTGTTAAGCTTTTATCTTATGAAAAAAAAAAGAAATGAAAAATATGAGAAAAATACCAAAGGAAGGATTTAGTTGCGTTAGTAGTTAAAAGTTGATGAAGTTGTGTATATAGTTGATGTTTGCTTTGTTAGTAGTAGAAATAAAAACCGGGTCGGATCAATGAGCTACTTTCACAATCCCACTATTTCCTACCTTTACACATAGCCCCGTTACAACCCGTAAGTCCTTTTGATTCATAAGCATGCTAAATGTTTGATAGGAGGAAACTTGATTTTTATACAAGCATATTGTCGCACAATCACACACGTGCATTGATTGTTTTAGCATAATGTGCTAATATTTCTTGTCACCGAGAGTTGTTGTGAGGGGTGTGTCTTGTGGTATGATAAAAGGTTAGTAGAAGGACAATACATTTTAGCTTGGTTTGCATGTTGATCGCTTGTGGTTTTGGAAATGGTTTTTGAATGGGTTGCATGGGACAAGCAACGGGTAAGTGAGGGGATGTGACGGGTGGTCCGTATGACAACCCTTAAATGAGTTAAATACGTGCATTTCCCATACTTTATACGGTTAAATATTGGAACATGGTGACTATGGTATATTGGTATTTTGCAGGTGTTAAAGTGCCTAAGAAAGAGGATTTTATGATATCTGGAGAGGAGCGCGGGATGTGCAAAAGACAAAGTTCAAAAGAGAAGAATTACTAGCGATATTGGTGCATATGTCTGTTGACTTCGTCTTGTATCGAGTCTTGTTAATAGAATGATAGACCAGGGCATGAAAAACGAGAAATATGTAGAAGTTAACCATTTCGCACGAAATGGAACTGGTCCATTTCGTACAAAATGGAACTGGTCATTTCGCTTGAGCTATCTCGTGCAAAATGGCTGTGCCTATATATAGTGCCTTGTTCAAATCAGTTGTAATTTTTGGATTCCGGTAGCGAAGCTCTACCGAAGTGTCTCTAGCCTGTAAAACGCTTTCAAATCAATAAACAAGACAGTTAATATGTATATCAAGCTGATTCAACATCAATACGTTTGTTTCCGCCTCTCGTATTGATCGAGAATTCTTCTGAACGACTCGTTTGGTCGTGAAAACGATCCTACATGTGGTATCAGAGCTCAGGAGGAAGAGTTCTTACCGATTCAACTCGATTGCACCAAAAATTCTGATTTCTACACCTTCTTTTACAAGATTTTTCAAAATAAAACAAGATTTCACGGTTAAAATGGATTGATTTTCACATATAACACGCGTAATACTGTTTTTATCAATCCTTGAAAGAATCAGACCTAAATTCGACCAAAATCTTGATCAATTGTGACAAAATCATACACGATCGTGTGACGTCATCATCATTTCGTACGAAATGAGACAATCCGTGTGAAAAAGATTTCCATTTCGCACGAATTGGATTTCCAGACCTCCATTTCGCACGAAATAGACTCCATTTCGCACCAAACTGTCCATTTCGCTTGAAAGTGCTATTTCGTTTGAATCATAGTTTCATTTCGCACGAATTAAACTTTGTGACCTCCATTTCATACGGATTGGGCTTTAGTGATACCATTTCGCATCAAACTGCCCATTTCGTATCAAAGGTGTTCATTTTGTGTGAAACTTGTCAGTTTGTTTGAAAAGTATTTCAGTCTGTACGGGTTGAGTAAACATCACATCAGGATTGTTTGAAGTGTGGTTAAAATGTTTGACGAAAAGGAAAACAATAGTCTTGAAAGTTTAAATAATTGGTTTGATGGGATTTGGTATAACAGGACAGGAAATGAGAATAAGAATGTTTGGGTTAATAGACTTCAATATTTTTTGTGTAAAAAGCACGAAACGTTGAATGAGTTGGAAAACCGGTATGATCAGTTACTTGAAAATTTAAAAGAGTACGAGATAAGGATGTCGAATGCTGATCAGATATCAAAATTTGCAGACGCGTTACCTTCAGAGTGGGATGATTTTTTGAAAAACCTGAAAAAGGATTCTAGATTCTCAAAGTTTTGTTTAAGACAATTCTTTAATGAGCTCAAAACACACAATTATGAAAATAATAAGAAAAAGAAAGGTTTGATAAATGAAATAGAAAAGAACTTAGATAAAATGAGTTTGGATGTGATTCTTGAATTGAGAAGAAGAGTCAATATATGTCTTGCAGCAAAAAATGTTATGATATATGATATTAAGAGGGGTTGCTATATAGATAAAAATTTGAATGCTCTTGATTTCGTTAAAAAATTTTCTGCAGGTATCTTCATGACAGAGACAGAGTCAATTCCAAAGAATGAAGAATCTAAGGAAAATGGAACTTCAAGATCTGAATCAGTGTGCTCAAAATGTGAAAAATCTAGATCAGACAATGTCAAACTTCTAAAAGATGTGGAAAGTTTGACATTGGAAAACAAAAATTTAAAAGAAAATGAAAAAGAAGTACAAAATAAAATAAAAATTTTAGAAAATGAAGATGTGTTTTGGATAAAACTAGAAAACAAAGTTTTAAAAGAAAAAGAAACAGAATTTCAAATTAAAATAAAATTTTTAGAAAATGAAAAATATGTTTTAGATAAAAATAAAATTGAAAATGAAAAGGCAATAAATTCTCATCTTGAGAAAATTACTCAACTTGAAAATGAAGTTGAGTGTGCTAAAAATAAAATTGATGAGTTAGAAAAGACATTGAAAGGTTTTGTGACATCGTCAGTATTGCTAGATCATATATGTCCAAAACCGATCAATAAAATTCCAATAAGTGACAATGTCACAAATTATGACAGAGTCATAATTGAAGATTGTGATGAGAAATCTGATGATGAAAATGATAAACAGAAATATTTTTGAAATTAAAAGAAAAATTTCAAGAAACTGTTTTACAATCTACTGAAAAGGGTGAATGCTCAAAGCAAAAACCTTTCAAGAAGAATGTGGAACAGAAACAAAATGAAAATTCTAAAAATTTTCAAAGTAAAAATAAAAGATCATCAGTTCAATCATCCAATCAAAAATAAAAAAAATTGAAAATCAAAACTCACAAAAAGTTGGTAATAAGTGGTGCATGTTTGACCATAGTGCTTCAAAGACAAATCATTATGATGATGGAAAATGGAGAAGTCATGATTACCACAAGGCAAATCAATGTTATGATTTGAGTGTGTGGTTTGTGATGTGCGTGAGTGTTATTAGTTTTTAATGTATATGTTAAGCCCTTTTTAACACTTTTTAG
This sequence comes from Helianthus tuberosus, assembly GCA_030545235.1. Lineage (NCBI taxonomy): Eukaryota > Viridiplantae > Streptophyta > Magnoliopsida > Asterales > Asteraceae > Helianthus > Helianthus tuberosus. The sequence goes on from CM060372.1 coordinate 93,466,675, forward strand.
CCAATTTTAAATTTATAAAACAAGATATTTACTAACACTAAACACACATATGGGCAAGTGCACCCATCGTGAGCGTAGTATAGTGTTGGCAAGATACCGAGGTCGTCCAAGGACACAATGCTTTTAGTACCGGTTTATCCTCAAAGTCTAATCAAATCAAAAGTTTAGAAAAATGTTTTAAACTAGAAAAAGAAAATAAAAACTAACTAAAATGCTGAAAATAAAAATACAAGAAAAACAGATAGACAAGAGGAATCACATGGCTCCGACTCGTGTATAGTGCAACCTTTGATTATTTCCGCACTTTTGCACTTTTTAAGAGATTATCTTAGTTATTGTAGTAGGCCCCTCTTTTGAAGGCGACGTTACCCTCAACCCAGTAGTTTGAGTCAGCAAGGATACAATCCTAAAGGGTTGGATCATTGAAAGATAATTAATTAAGGTATTAATGCATAATGTGGTAGGCCCCTCTTTTGAAGGTGACGTTACCCTCGGCTAAGTAGTCTGAGTCAGCAGGGATACAGTCCTAAGTAGCCGGGTTAAAGTATTAATAGTAGTTTAACTTATGAGGGGATCAAAGAGTTTGGACCCTTGCCATCCAATACCGTTAAGTATTGAAGGAGGTCCTACTAAATTTGGCCCAGGTCCTTTGCAGGATCTATACACTGAACAACGGCAAGACTCTTACCAAACCGTTCCCTTAACCCCCGACCAGGTAGCCAACATACCTCCATATAGACCGTGGAGATATGAATGGTAAAAATCTTTTATTTTATATAGACAGTAAAATAATGCCAAGACACCACGGACAAACGATAAGGAAGAATCACCTTCAATATAAGAAACTAGTTATTAAAGTCATTAATACATAACCAAGTAAAAAGTGCGAAAAGATTAAAAATAAAAAGTATTACACTAGACACTTTGTCTTCACCAAGTGATGTAAGAGACTTAGGCAAACATGGCCTTGATTGTTAAGAACTCTTACGGTCAATCTTGGATCCCGAGATGACTCACACACTCTATGATGGACAATGGATGATGGTGGTGTTATGGTGGTGGTGGGTGGTGGGTGAAGTGTGAGAGATGTGGTGTGCCGAGGGATGGTTTGAGCTTGAGCCAAGCACTCCTATTTATAGGCTGAACAGAAGTTCGGGCACGGCCCCGTGTCCACATCCTTCTCTGTCTTCATTAATTGCTTTTGTCTGTATTAGTTGACCACGGCCCCGTGTCCGCTGGGCACGACCCCGTGTGCAGAAGCATATATGTACTATCAAGATTTGCCTAGATTCTGCGAATCTTATAGTTGACCACGACCCTGTGTCCGCTGAGCACGACCCCGTGGTGGGCGATGGAAGCTTCTACAACTTTGTCTTTTATGCTGACACTTGGGCACGCCCCCGTGTTCACTGAGAACGGGGCATGTTCAGCATTCTATTCTCTTATTTTGCTTGGGAAGATGCTTTCGGGGAGGTCGGGCATGCCACGTTTGTTCCTTTTCTTGTATTTATGTTAGATTTAGCTGCCTTTTTGCTTCTTTTGTTAATTTGAGCTCATTTAATCCTGAAAATACAAAAGGAAGACAAAAGCACTCTTTTTCCAACATTAGTACTAAAAAGGGTTAGTTTTATGCCACAATTGATGTAATTTATATGTTGCATTTTGCACACATCAAATACCCCCACACTTGAATCTTTTCTTGTCCTCAAGCAAAAGTCTTTATAATGTGGTTTTGCACTCCCAAATGGAATGGGTAGAAGAGAAGGTTTTTTTGGCTTGTCATAGAGTGTCGGGATTTCCAAGATTCTTTATTTAGTTTTATTTTTATTTATTTACAATCCTATTCGTCATGATTTATTTAAAACTTTTCATATGATAAATTACTTATTAGGGCATAACATGCCTTTTTAAAATTCCATTTATTTACAAGTTCACATACCTCACGGGGATCACTCAACACTCGGCCGAAGATGTATTTTAGTGAATCACTCGAGAGCGGCATGGAACTTACTCCTACCATAGGCTTGCCAGGCAATCAATCCTCCTCCTTTTTAACTATATACCTTTGTATATATCAAGAGGACTTTTGGGTGAAGGGTTAGGCTTGGGTTCAAGGTAGGTGGTTGGGTTAGTGGTTAGTGAAAGGGAGAAAAGCGTAACAAGCGTCGGTTTTCGTAAGACTTTCTCTATTTTTCAATTTTTGTTTTGATGAAGCTTTTATTCAAACAAAGTTATTTTTGATAAACTTGTTTGTTTATTTCTCTTTTGCTTCATCATCAATCATCATTTTTTTTTCAAAGTCATACGAAAAACCGAGCTTGTCACTAAAACAAAGGGCTAAAAATAAAAAGGTTTTGGTGGGTGAAAGGGTGTTTGGTTTGGGTTAAGAAATGAAAAGGTTTAGGCTCAAAGGGGTTAACTAGGGGGATTTTGGGTAGGTGGTAAAAAAAAATAATGGTGTAGAAATAAAAAGGGTTAGTCCTAATGCATCCATCATTTACTTACTCGGGTTTAAGTTGGTAAGGACCGGGAATGTATCGTCGTGACAAGTTCTAGAGTTGTAAGAACCATGCGGCTATTCACACAAGAAACGAAAAATGAGCATTTAATTTAAAGATATGTATTTGTATGCTCAATAAAGGCTCAAAACTCACTTTTGTGGGAATGGGTTTTTATGTGATCAAGTATATATAATCAAATTTTAACTAAGCTTGTCATGCCGTTTCATAATTTTCTTATGTTGGTTCTTGTTATCACGACGCTATCGGTTGTAAATTTGTAAAAATATAACCTTTTTAGAACTTGAAATTCCCAAGTTAAACCTAGACAAGTAAAAAAAATGACAAATTTTTGAAAAAATTTGGGGTGATTAGCGGTTCCAATAGAGTTTTGTGTAAGGCTTGTAATTAGGACTTGCAAGATTCAAGGTTTTAGCCTCCCCCACACATAAATTACACATTGTCCTCAATGTGTCCCAAAAATAAGTTTTCAGGTTGATTGAATGTGTAAAAAGGTGTGAAAAAGCAAAAAATTGTGTTACTAGGCACTGGACACGGCCCCGTATTCAGGTGCCAGTAACAAAATTGAAAAAGAGAAACAGAAACCTGGACACGGGGGCGTGTTGGGTGAACACGGCCCGTGTCCAGTTTACCTGAACTGGGCATTTTCTGCAGACTGTGCAGCACGGGGCCGGGTTGGGTGGGCACGACCCGTGCTGAACCTGCTGTAATGAAGAAAGTTCGTCGGATGGCCCTGTTTTCCTGCATGGTGTGCTGGTTCAAGTTTCCCTTGTTTCCTTTGCCATCCCGAGTGTGTTTTATTCCTGAAAATTAAAACTAACTAGAAAACATAAAAATTAATCTAAACTAAACTAAGGATAGTTTCGCGGAATGCCTCCGTGGTGCGCCACGTTTATAAGGGTCCTTGGCTAGACCCAAAGCCTGGTCATATGTCACCCAAGTGGGATGTTTTGCATCCCATGTTACATCGTCGGAGAGCGTCATCCAAGCTTGAGTCTATGACCTTCATGCAGTTGACCGGGTCTTCGTCTTCTACTCTCTTTCCAACTCCAAACTTCACTTCCTCGTCCCCAAACTTCAAGGTTAGTGTTCCGTCATTCATATCCAACACTGCTTGGGCGGTGGCTAGAAATGGCCTCCCGAGGATGAGGGGGACATCGGTGTCTTCTTCCATGTCTAGTATGACAAAGTCGGCCGGGAAGACGAAATTGTCGACTTTGACCAATAGAATTTCAGCGACACCTTGTGGAAATTTGAGGGATCTGTCGGCTAGTTGTATGCTCATCTTTGTAGGGCTCGTTTTTCCTAAGCCGAGACGGTTGAACATTGATGTGGGCATGAGGTTAATGCTAGCCCCAAGATCGGCTAGTGCATTACGAATGAGGGATTCCCCAATCGAGCAAGGGATCGTGAAGCTTCCAGGATCAATTTTCTTTTGTGGGAGTTTGTTGAGTACTAAGGCGGAGCATTCTTCGCCTAAGTTAACTAATTCCAATGATTCAATTTTCCTTTTGTGAGTGAGGAAGTCCCTCATAAATTTTGAATATTTAGGCATTTGGGTTAGGACCTTGATAAAAGGAATATTAACATGCAATTGTTTTAGTAAATTTTCGAACTTTGCGAATTGCTCATCGGTCTTTTGACGAATTAACCGTCCGGGGTATGGAACCGGGGGAGTCTTGGTGGGCTCTTGATTTGGTGGAGAAGCCTTTTCTGGTTAGGACGCAGGTGGAGTCGTGGTTTGGTTGGATTGGCTTCTTTCAGTTGGCGGTAATGGAGCCTCCTCGGGACCCACGGTTCGGTTTCTTAACGTGATGAGATGCACTTGTGCCTTTGGGTTGGTTTCGGTATTGCTTGGTAACACGCCTTGTGGTCTCTTGGAGAAATTTTGAGCTACTTGATTTAATTATTTTTCAATGTTTTGAATGCTAGCTTGTTGATTTCTAAAATTCGATTCCAATTGCTGAAATCGATCCGAGTTTTTCTTTTCGGTGTCGGAGATGAGGCGAGATACAGTATCTTCAAGCCTTTCTCGTCCACCTTGTTGTTGAGAAAAGTTTTGTGGCTGTTGAAAGTTAGTTCGTTGGTTTTGTTGGTTACTACTATTGCCGGGATCTCTCCAACCAAGGTTAGGGTGGTTACGCCATCCTTGGTTGTAGGTACTCGTTGGTGGCCCCGACGGCCTAGGTCTATTATCAATGTAGTTTACCGTTTCCGTTTGATCATCTACTTCTTTCATATAGCTCCAATTTTCATGTGGTCCACCACACCCCTCACAAGCCATAACCGAGGCCGTTTTTGCCATTTCTAATTTTTTGATTTTTGAAGCAAGGGCCTCGATTTGAGCTTGTAAAGAAGTGCTTTCATCAACCTTATGGGCGCCCGGGGCAATAGATTTATTGCCTCGGGGAGTGTGCCACTGGAAATTGGTTTGAGCAATTTCCTCAATTTGATTATACATTTCATTTGGGCGACGATTACCTAGAAGTCCCCCGGAGCTAGAATCAAGTGCTTGTCTTGTGTGTGGCAACAACCCATTGTAGAAAGTGGATACTTGTTGCCATACCGCAAGACCGTGATGAGGACACTTTCTTAGTAGCTCATTGAACCTTTCCCAAGTTTCATATAAGGATTCCCCATCTTCTTGTGAATATGTATTAATTTCAGTCATTAATTTAGCCGTTTTAGCAGGAGGGAAATACTTATATAGAAACTTTTGGGCTAGTTCATCCCAGGTGTTTACCGAGCCAACTGGGAGGGTATTAAGCCAAGCCTTAGCTCGGTCTTTTAGTGAAAATGGAAACATCCGAAGGCGGATGGCGTCGTTTGATGCTCCATTGATCCGAAAGGTATCACATATTTCTAAGAAATTAGTAATATGTAGATGGGGATCCTCGTCCGCAAGCCCATGAAAGGTTGCAGAGTTTTGAAGCATTTGTATCAAATGCGGTCGAAGTTCGAAGTTATTGGCTTCGACATTCGGTGCATTGATAGCGGCGTCGAGATTACCTACAGTGGGCCGTAGGTAATCCATGAGGGTACGTTGGTCCGCCATTGGAGGTGGGTCCCCCGAAACTTTCTCTTGGTTTTTAGCTTTAAGTATTTTTCTGAGAAAGCGTTCGGGTTCTTCTAGAGGTTCTTTTATGTCTCTACTAGAACTGGAGCTCATGCACTACGTAAGAAATTCAAATGTGGCGTCTGGGTTCCAAGTCCTGCAATAAAAACAGAAAAGAACGTTGGTCAGAAGGTTCACCACGGCCCCGTGTTCAGTGAACACGGCCCGTGGTCGGAGATACAGTGATTGTTTTCCGGATCCCTGTTACTGGGGAGTTGGACACGGCCCCGTGTTGCACCGACACGGCCCCTTGCTCAGCTCTCTGTAACTCAGAAAATAAAAACTACCAGTAACAATGCTGGACATGACCCGTGTCCGACCAGGCACGGCCCGTGCTCAGCTCTGCAGAAGCTGAAAAACTAAAAAAAAATCCTAAAAAAATAGAAAAAAAAAACGATTAGGCCGTTGATTCCTAACTTTCTTAAAATCCTTGTGTCCCCGGCAACAGTGCCAAAAACTTGATGTGCGTGAGTGTTATTAATTTTTAATGTATATGTTAAGCCCTTTTTTAACACTTTTTAGCCAAGTTTTAAATTTATAAAACACGATATTTACTAACACTAAACACACATATGGGCAAGTGCACCCATCGTGAGCGTATTATAGTGTTGGCAAGATACTGAGGTCGTCCAAGGACACAAGAGCTTTTAGTACCGGTTTATCCTCAACGTCTAATCAAATCAAAAGTTTAGAAAAAGGTTTTAAACTAGAAAAAGAAAATAAAAACTAACTAAAATGCTGAAAATAAAAATAAAAGAAAAACAGATAGATAAGATGAATCACTTGGCTCTGACTCGTGTATAGTGTAACCTTTGATTATTTCCGCACTTTTGCACTTTTTAAGAGATTATCTTAGTTATTGTAGTAGGCCCCTCTTTTGAAGGCGACGTTACCCTCAACCCAGTAGTTTGAGTCAGCAAGGATACAATCCTAAAGGGTTGGATCATTGAAAGATAATTAATTAAGTTATTAATGCATAATGTGGTAGGCCCCTCTTTTGAAGGTGACGTTACCCTCGGCTAAGTAGTCTGAGTCAGCAGGGATACAGTCCTAAGTAGTTGGGTTAAAGTATTAATAGTAGTTTAACTTATGAGGGGATCAAAGAGTTTGGACCCTTGCCATCCAATACCGTTAAGTATTAAAGGAGGTCCTACTAAATTTGGCCTAGGTCCTTTGCAGGATCTATACACTGAACAACGGCAAGACTCTTACCAAACCGTTCCCTTAACCCCCGACCAGGTAGCCAACATACCTCCATATAGACCGTGGAGATATGAATGGTAAAAATCTTTTATTTTATATAGACAGTAAAATAATGCCAAGACACCACAGACAAACGATAAGGAAGAATCACCTTCAACATAAGAAACTAGTTATTAAAGTCATTAATACATAACCAAGTAAAAAGTGCGAAAAGATTAAAAATAAAAAGTATTACACTAGACACTTTGTCTTCACCAAGTGATGTAAGAGACTTAGGCAAACATGGCCTTGATTGTCAAGAACTCTTACGGTCAATCTTGGATCCCGAGATGACTCACACACTCTATGATGGACAATGGATGATGGTGGTGGATGATGGTGTTATGGTGGTGGTGGGTGGTGGGTGAAGTGTGAGAGATGTGGTGTGCCAAGGGATGGTTTGAGCTTGAGCCAAGCACTCCTATTTATAGGCTGAACAGAAGCTCGGGCACGGCCCCGTGTCCAGTGGGCACGGCCCCGTGTCCACATCCTTCTCTGTCTTCATTAATTTCTTTTGTCTGTATTAGTTGACCACGGCCCCGTGTTCGCTGGGCACGACCCCGTGTGCAGAAGCATATATGTACTATCAAGATTTGCCTAGATTCTGCGAATCTTATAGTTGACCACGGCCCTGTGTCCGCTGAGCACGACCCCGTGGTGGGCGATGGAAGCTTTTACAGCTTTGTCTTTTATGCTGACACTTGGGCACGCCCCCGTGTTCACTGAACACGGGGCGTGTTCAGCCTTCTGTTCTCTTGTTTTGCTTGGGAAGATGCTTTCGGGGAGGTCGGGCATGCCATGTTTGTTCCTTTTCTAGTTTTTATGTTAGATTTAGCTGCCTATTTGCTTCTTTTGTTAATTTTAGCTCATTTAATCCTGAAAATACAAAAGGAAGACAAAAGCACACTTTTTCCAACATTAGTACTAAAAAAGGGTTAGTTTTATGGCACAATTGATGAAATTTATATGTTGCATTTTGCACACATCAGTTTGAAAGTGGAGATCGGTACGATAACAGAGTGTGTTACAAATGTGGTTTTCAAGGACACATTGCTGTTAGCTGCCAGAGTAAGAGTTTTGAAACAAGAAGATGCCTATGACTGTCAAATGAAAGGTCATATTGCTAGAGATTGCCCAATGAGATCAAAGAGAAGATCGAGGGCTGAATATCATAAAAATGGTGAAGAACTCAGTCAAAATTGAAGAAAATCCCAAAGAACAGAAAGTGAAAGAACAGAAAGTGAAATGATCACAAGGGCAGAAAGATAGACTGAGAAAGAAAAGAAAGAAAGCGAGGGAGTATCTTGAAAAGATTTTGTCCTCGGGTATAACTGTTGATTCCAAAAAAAGTTCTGATGAATCGATTTGCTCAACAAAAAATGGTCAGTCAAGCAAAACAAATTCATCAGATACAAATCTGAGGACAAAAGAAAGGATCAAGAAAGAAAAATTGACTAATCAAACGGTTAAAAAATAAAAAAAAGTTAATTTTTCAGATAAAATCTTTATCAAAGTTTTTGAGTATAAAAGAAACTGTGAAAGGTCGTTCATGTCACAGGTTGATAAATTTGGAAAACTTAAATCCTGTGTGGATTGGGTTCCAATAAAGGTTGGCAATGAATTTGTTTCTTTGAAAACAAAGGAGCCACTTTCTGGGGATGAATTTTTTCTTTGGAAGCAAAGGAGCCATGTTTTGGCGATGAATCTGATTCGTCAAAATCAGAGGAGCCACGAGTTGAACTAAAAAAAGAAAATTCAGTTCTACAAAAGGATGATGTCAACTTTCCATCATTGCAGACTGAAAATTTCAAATCTAAAAATGTTCAGAAACCGAGTGATAATAACTCGGAATTACCCAAGAACCGCCAGGCTTGGGTGGATCTCTTTAAATAAAAATCTTGACTTGCCGGAGCTCCCAATTTGGTAATCGTGGAGCATGAATCGACATCTTTCTCAAAATCTCAAAAATTGTCATATTTCGATTTACAAGTGGTATTGATTAATGAGAACATACAAGTGTATGTACCTTCATGTGGTTAATCAAGGTCATTAAGTTGTACTTGATTTAACTTTCATTCATGTGTTTGAAAAACAAAGAGATGAACATATCCCCAATCCTACAAATGGTAAAATCAACAAAACTAATTTTCCGGAAAAACCATTTTGATTAAAACAAACTTAAGTGTTTTGAAATCATAATGGGAAAATAGTTTGTTGTCAGGGGGAGTTCTGATTGTTTATGCCAAGTGGATGGCGAATTGAAGTAATTCACATCATGTTGTCATGTTATTTGTACAGTTTATTGTTTTCATTTTCAAATTTTCCCAGAAAATCAAAATTGAAACATATTTTGATTTTATGGGGAGTAAGAAAATTTAGAAATTTTGAAAATTTGAAAAAATAAAAAAAAAACATGATAAAATCTAAAAAACCAAAAACATTGAAAAAATTCAAAAATGAGTCTTGTTGTGAAAAATAGGAAATGATAGTACAATCAGTTAGACTGTCACAGTACGCTAAAGAAATGGAAAGTTAAAATGTGATAAACGGTCTCACTAAAGATGTGACGATAGGCTTAGCTAGACTAGTAGATTTGCGATAACGATACAAACTTAAATGAAAAAGTCTAGTTCTAGTGGGAAACGCGGTTGAAAGCATAGTACTTAGTTTTATCCTTCGTGATTGTGTACCTACTCGGTAATCGTTGAATTCTAAAAGAGCATAAAAACCTGTCAGTTTGTGAATTTCACAACTTGCTGAAAAAGTCATTGTGATTGTGCATTTCATTTTGCAAAGATTTAAACTTGTTTGATTTCTTTATTTTGTTTAAGCATTGGACATCCTCTGCGTATACGTGAGTATCTAACTGGATGTTAGTGCCTGAACGTTCTGCTTTATTTTTCTTGATGTTTCGTTTAAATCTTAGATCATCTCTGCGTATATGTGAATATCAAACTGATGGTTAAGATCTAAACATATTCAACTTGTTTTATTTCTTATTTTGTTTAAACATTGGACTTTCTCTGCGTATCGAAAGATTGACCTGATTGTTAATGTTTAAACATTCTGTGTTGTTTTCGCACATATCATAGTTGATGAAAGTTTAAAGGCATTACTTGAGTCAGTGTATTGCATGATGAGGGGATATGCTCAGATCGTGGGGTCCATAAGAATTTAGTACAAAATTAATATATCTTAGCGTACCGGTAAGCATTTCGAAAGTTTTTAGATTGAGTTTAAGAGGATAACAATATCGTCAATCTATGTGAATCGTTTAAAACTTAAAGTGTTTAAAGCTAAACAGTGCTAGTGATTGGTCTCAAAAACTGATATGATCCTCTTACACAAACTCACAAAAATAGTGTCTGTAAATATTTCTTTATTGCTTTTCGTTAAACACAAAAATCCAAAAAGATTGTGTTTTAGAATAAATTTTTGAAAATACAAAAAGAATTTTGACAACTGATGTTGGAGAGCTGATTTTCAAAATTCCGAGTGCTAAACATGATGAATAGCAAGTGAGTTGGAAGAGTTGTGGTTAAAATGATAAAGAAATTTTAATGTTACAAATACAAGTGATGCAGCAGAGCTTATTAATGTCTAAATTGTTTATCTTACAATTGGTAGAGATTTGTGCAGATGGCAGGATTCGATCCTAAGGCAATAGCAAATTCCAGACTGCGATCCCAGCTTGTCGAAAGGGGGAGTCTGATGATGTTAGAGCCAGAATTAGATCCTTGAACATCGTTTGAGAAGGAAAAGCTGCAGATGCTGAAGTGCTTAACGAATCAAAAGACCTGATAAAGTTTTTGGAAAACCAGGTTGCGATCCAGGAATAGTCAGGGTGAGATTCTGAAGATAAGAAGAGAAGATAGAGATTGAGGATGCGTACAATGGAGAATATTTTGGAAAGAGAGAGAAGATTGATCAAGACTGAAGAGTTGACATGCTGAAGACTCGTACCGAAGACTTCGTCAACATCCAAGGGGGAGTCTGTTGGTGCATATGTCTGTTGACTTCGTCTGTATCGAGTCTTGTTAATAGAATGATAGATCAGGGCATAAAAAATGAGAAATATGTAGAAGTTAACCATTTCGCACGAAATGGAACTGGTCATTTCGCTTGAGCCATCTCGTGCGAAATGGCTGTGCCTATATATAGCGCCTTGTTCAAATCCTTTGTAATTTTTGGATTCTTGTAGCGAAGCTCTGCCGAAGTGTCTCTAGCCTGTAAAACGCTTTCAAATCAATAAACAAGACAATTAATATGTATATCAAGCTGATTCAATATCAATACGTTTGTTTCCGCCTATCGTATTGATCGAGAATTCTTCTGAACGACTCGTTTGGTCGTGCAAACGATCCTACAAGCGAAAAGAAGGAAAAAGGCACATACGGCGCCGTAGCCCACGGCTGGCGCCATAGGTTACGGTGCCTGGGGTTTTGCATAAATGTTCACCGTAGTCTAGTCTCTTAACGACGTAATGTTCCAATGGCCTCCGTAACCTACGGTGAGGACCGTAGGTTAGGGCCTTGTGCTTGATCCGCTGACTTGTTGGCTGCCATAAGCTACGGTGCTTGGCATTGCTTACGGCGCCGACTGGTGCACTTTTGTAACTCACACAATTAATGACTCTTTGATGATGTTTTTTATGGTCCTGTCATGGTATTTTCAGTTATCACAACCTTGGAGATGAATTTTGGTTGTTTTTGGGAGCTTGAAGACATCTTTAATCATTGTTCTTATGTTTCTAACTTATTTTGAAGATCAAGACTTTGTTATGATGTTTGTTCGGGCCATGAGTGGCTAAACTAGTTATGACTATCTTTAGTTGAAGGTTTGTAAGACTTTATGCTTTGATTTCCTTATTTCTAGAATAGCAAACTTTATCTTTATGTTTAGTTTGTTATGGTGTGTGATTGGTTGCTAGTAAATTATTGATTCTTATGATAATCTAGCTTGAAACCATACGTTCTTGGTGTCGTTGGCAATCGAGATATCATGGGTAGAATTAGGCTTGGGTAAGGGTTAATTGATCATCGGGTAACAACCTCACGTTCTAGGAATCTAAGTACTTAGTTCCCTTTCATCACTACAATTAATCACACATGAACTATGTCTATGTAGTTCTTTCTAGTGGAATGATAGCATAAACGTCGAAGCAAACCGGAAACTAAATATGGTCATTTGTCTCTAAATTGTTAACAAACCAAAACTTTCATTTTGAAATTAGAATAGTAATCTTAGTTTTAAAACTCAAATCAATCAAAACAACTCTTGAACTTTACTTTCATTACAATTAGTTTAATTCTAGTTAACTTAGATAAACCTTTAAATAACACATATTCCACAAACTCCCTGTGTTCGATACCCACTTGCCACTAACTATTTAGTAGTAATTGGATTAAATTTGATTATGACCATGACATCACGTCAGTGACTTCGATTGCGTCAAACCACTGGAACATAGCGCTGGGTCCATCTTCACCTGTAAAGTTAGCGGAACCATAGGCCTTGAATTGCTTAAAGCTAAAAGGTGCTTTCGGAGAGTCGCTCTTTGATTCAACAGAGGACTTGCTGCTAACGTCATTGATCTCACTGACAATTTGAGGAATGACCATAACCATTTCCTTGGCGACGAGAGAAGCGATGCGCTTGTTATCTCTGCTTCTCTAAGCGTTTCGGCGAGTGTGAGAGCCAAGGGTAGACACTGTCTGCAGCAGACATCGTCGTATGATTTAGACGAGATTCGATTATATCGGGTCTTCGAAAAAGTTTAGCGTATCGAAAAAACTCCTTTGTTGTAAAGCTTCGGGAATTAATCATACACATAGGCACATAATCACGTAGGTATATAAACCACATAGGCACATAAGCACATAAGCATAGAAACACGTAGTCCATGTAAGCACATATTTTGCACGTATTCACCTACATATTTTGCACGTATTCACCTACCTTTCAAGTGCGCGATTCGCATTCGAGGGTAGCGAGTGATAGCGAGTAGCATAGCGTGTGAGAGTTCGAGTTGCGATTAGTTAACGTTTTAGGTTGCGAGTGCGATGTGAGTTGTGAGCGTTTAGTAAGGCGATGAGCGGAAAAGCGTATAGTCTCCAAAATCGAAACATATAAACATATAAACACATAAAATCGATAACTTATAAAATCAGCGATTGCGGGCTTAGAATCGAAATAGATTGTCTTGGGTGTTAGACATCGACTACCCAAAGTGATTCGAATATTCACAACAACCTCGAATACACACTTTTACCTAATAGACCGTGCTCTCGCCGCAATCAGGGCGAATGACACGCATCCTTTCGTTTACTACGTGACTCAAGTCATTGGAATCCATCGAGACTTTGATAAGAGTTTTGTAAAAAATCCAAATAGAGAGTGTAACTAGTCATTAAGATGCGGGTTTTACCCCTAACTTAACAACTTTATTCCTGATATTGTGGTAAAACCACGAGATAGAGGTGGAGTCTTTCGTTGAGATTGGGATTTCACTCCTGACTCAACAAATGATTCTCGTGCTGGGAGTAAAAATACGCGTAGAGTGAGTGATTTTATCGAGAGTTCTTAGTTTTCACACCTAATCTTGACCTAATCACTTGTCACACCCCGACCACGCGTAACATACAAAACGTGGCGGAAAACGTCGGGGAGTGTTGTAACAGAATTAATTGTTTCATAACCATGGCATACAAAGTTGTATTTTATTTATCGACATAAGAGTTACATTGTTTTAAACAAAAATCAAGGAGTTTAGAACATAATTAAACTAAGTCTATCTTCATTTTATGTCTCTAAGGCACAGGTCCGCCCTAGTGTCACGATCATCATCCTATGCAAAAGCTCCTGAAAACACATGTGAAAATAGGTACGTTAGCATAAAAATGCCTGTGAGATACATAGGTTTTGTGAAAATAGGATTCATGACTTATAAGTTTAGAAAAAGGTTGTTTAGCAAAAGTCAGTCATGAACCTTGTAAATTGTTTTTGTTTTGTAAATCATTTAAAAAGCGATAAGATCAAATGATATGTATAAATAAAAGAATAATGTGTGGTTAAATGTTTAACCAAGTAAAATGTGTTTGTATAAGATAAGTTGTTTTGTAAAACAATGTCTTGTGAAAAGTATGTTATTTGTATAAAATGTCACATGTCTAACTTGAAATGATTCAAATAACGCTACAATATGTAATACCATACAAACACTTATATATAGGAAGTACTAGCGGCATATCCACCATGCTTGTATCATATTACACACGCCTCGTTACTTAAATCACTTAAACAAACCACCAATGTATAAAGTCCATGTTTAAACCAATTGTCAAAAAGTCCTTGTATAAGCCATGTCAAATGTTTAAAGTCCAAATGTAGTCAAGTAATGTGTAACAAATGTTATGTATTGTAAGTAAAGTATTGTCACATAATCCAAATGTAGAAATGTACAGAACAAAGTATTTTGAACATATCAAAAAGTTATGTTTTGCAAAGTAATGCATGTTACATTGATACAAACATTTATGTGGTGAGTTAACGCATACATTCAAGCCTTGAGACAGTCGGATAACCCTTTTAGTCAAGGTTATCAAAAGAAATGTTTTCGGATTCAGTCATTCCTTACATCCAAACAAACCCGAGATGCCAGGAATGGGATTTGTCAAGTCCTATGGTACCAGTAATTACTACCGAGCGGCGTAGCTAATGTTAATGAACGTATAATAGTCTCGTTTGTGCAAACCAAATGTCATAGCAAAAGTGAACATGTTATATGAAAACAATGTACTAAGTATGCTAAGTTAACATACAAAGCAGAAAAGTCATGTAAATCAATGTGCTAGCATGCTATCAGTTAACATACATAGCAGAAATGTAATGTAGAACAATGTACTAAGTATGCACACAATGGACATACATAGCATAAAATGTAATGAAATCATGTACTATAATGTACTAATGAACATAACAAGCATATGATACGAAAGCATGAAAAGCACGAAAGTAACAAGTAGGCACATGTGTTTCACCCCAAAACAGTTGGGAAAACAGTAAAAGAGGGGTCTATGTACTCATATGAGATTGCTTAGAAGTCCTAAGATAACCACCAAGCAATGCTAGAGATCACGGATATCAAACGACACCTAAAATAGGTAACTACATTAATAAACCGGACCTAAATCGGAAGGTCGGATAGAATGTGATTTAGACCCGACAAGTTTGAAGACTTGTTTAGTATGGGTATTTCATACACATTCTGGATTTCTAGATAAAACCGATAAGGTTTGACCCGTTTCGGCTAATTTATGTAAACTAGTTATATAAACCGAACCGAACGCGTAATAAGCGTAACGGGTATCCGTAAGAGCCATATACAGGTTTCCTAAGTTAATATGCTTCAAATATGTTGTGACATCAGTAAGATGTCTTTTATTATGCCCGAAACGAATTTAAACACAAACTATGCACCGTAGGGGCATTTTGGTAAATTCACATAAGCCGTGATGCTCAAAACTGAAGTCTGAGTTAAACAACTTTTGCTTACTGTTAAAACATTATAATTTACCTAAAATATCAGTAGGTATCAACCCTTGTATGTCTAAAATAGTTCTAGTACATACTATGCGTTAAAAACGCTTAGAAAGGCGATTAGGAGCCGTTTCCGGGTTATATACATAGAGCTGATATTTTTATTATTCCAGAAGGCTTAAAATAATTTATTTATCATTTAAGATCAGTAGCAAAAGGTTTGGAGTCGTTTAGATATGTAAAACTCATTTTATAGCCCGTAAGGGCAAAACCGACAATTACCGGATTAAGCCTATGACTATAAGTTATGCTCAGCCTAAAATTTATTAAAAATCTTCAAAAATCCCAAAATAATACATTACATCAGTGGGTAATAAGTTTGATATCAAAAAGTAGGATTAACTAGGCTATACGCTAATTACGCCATTTAATTAACATAAAGCTTTCATTTTGCGCTAATGAACATAACTCTCAATCTACACCACCACTTGATCTCAAATTTTGGATACAAGTTTATATATCAGTAACAAAGGTTTCTACTCTTTTACATTTTCTAAAATCACATTTTAAGTTAAAAAGGGCATAATGGTCAACATATGAGCAATTAACGGAAACATGAATATTAATTGAATAACTAATGAACCAAGGTGTATAATCACAGAGGGTTATACTAGTATGTAACCTAGTCCAATTAAAGCTCTGAGGCATTTCTAAAACATGCCTAAACGGGTCAGAACTGAAAGTCAAAGCAAAAGTCAAACTATACGACTTTCGGTTCCGAACCGGGTCTAAACAGGAAATTGTCGGGTTGAACATGTTTAGACATGTTCTTACACTAATTACCAAGTTATAATAATGATCAAATAGGTCGTATATGTTCTACATTGCTAATTATGCATAAATTAGAATTTAAGCATCCTGTTGAGTTTTTATTAGCAAGTTTGACCCGACTTTTGGCCTAGTTAGAG
Source organism: Helianthus tuberosus (assembly GCA_030545235.1). Taxonomy (NCBI): domain Eukaryota; kingdom Viridiplantae; phylum Streptophyta; class Magnoliopsida; order Asterales; family Asteraceae; genus Helianthus; species Helianthus tuberosus. The sequence goes on from CM060372.1 coordinate 93,483,057, forward strand.
TGGGAATCAGGGGGAACCCTTTTAAGGGTTTATTACCCACATAATTACCAACCTATAACTACTTTTGATTCGACTAATCACTGGACCATTAGTGATTAATCTTAAAGTCAACCGTTAATTACGACGGTTTGACTTTTAAGCTAAAACTAAGCAAAAACTAAACTAAGGAAGGTTAGGCAAACTTACTGAAGTCCTAAGCTCGATTAGTGATCACTTGGGAGAAGACTTGTGCTCTAGAAATGCTCCAGAAATGCAGAAGTGAAGTGTGAAGAACTTGTTGCAACTTATGGCCTTTTATAGTGTTTAAATCACCACAAAATGTTGACACATAGGTCTACAACTGACCACAATTCACAAACAAGTGTCCCTAGTGTTCTAGGAGTCGTTTAGGGGCCATCCAAGATGAGGAAAATCGTTTAAAGGTCGAATATGCGCGAAAACAGGCAGCTGTCAAAGGTTTCTGCATCTGATGGTCTGACGCGGCCCGCGTAAAGTCATGTTAACCTTTACGCGGCCCGCCTCAGTCTTGTAATCAGGCAAAAAGGTTTTTAAGTTGTTGCATCTCGTCTCTTGGCCCTTCCGAAAGGTCAACTAACTTATTTCTTGCAATTTGAACCCCCCTAATTTGACATATAAGGGCTTCAAGATATTTACCCACTTTGTTAAGTCCTCGGTTAACTTTATTGTTACCCGAAAGGTCCTAAAGTTCAACGTTGACGTTTTAACCCCTTGTACACGGATTTGATCATAACTTTCTCGTACGATAACGAAACTTTATGAAATTTATATCGTGCTTTCTAGTGAACATAATTAACCGTTACAAAGCTTCGGGTTTGTCAAGTTTAGTCTCTGTAAGCGAATTAACTTGTTTTTGCCATACCAAAGCCTTCAAAACTTATTTCTAAGTTATGTAAGGGTTATTTAAGGTATGTTAAGTATATGTTGAAGTTCCGGAGTATTTGTCGCATTAAACTGATTACGTTTACGCACCTGTTTGCGTATAAATCTCCAGAAAGCGATGTAGAGTTTGAAATTGAACAAAAGTCAAAACATGAAAAATGTAAAACATAACCAAACAAACATTGGGATCAAATAACATTGTTTTATTGATAAATGAACTGTTCACAATGATAACAAGCACAGATGTTACAGTCTCCCCTACTTGTGGAAATTTCGTCCCGAAATTTATTTAGAGGAAACTCGTGGGAAAAGATGCGGATACTTCGCCTGCATTTGATCTTCGCGTTCCCAAGTAAACTCGGGTCCACGTTTAGCTTCCCAGCGAACTTTGACCAACAAATTCCATGATTTCCACTGGCTTCTCAACAAATTTCAGTGTTTTGTCAACACGAATTTCGTCAAGCGGTATGTGGAGGTCCTCATCAGCTAAACACCTCTTGAGATTGGATACGTGAAAGGTTGGATGAACATTCCCAAGTTCAGGAGGTAACTCAAGTCTGTAGGCTACCTTACCGATTCTTTCGACGATCTTGAATGGTCCAACGTATCTAGGTGCAAGTTTTCCTTTCTTTCCAAATCTGATCACACCTTTCCAAGATGAGACCTTAAGTAATACTCGATCACCGACTTGAAATTCCAAGGGCTTGCGTTTTGGGTCCGCGTAACTCTTTTGACGGCTTCTAGCTGTCTGAAGGTTATCACGAACTTTCTTAATCTTGTCAGTTGTCTCTAAAATGAGAGCAGGTCCAGTAAGCTGAGCCTCGCTGATCTCATTCCAGCAGACTGGTGAACGACATTTTAGACCATAGAGAGCTTTGAAAGGAGCCATTTTGATGCTGGTGTGATAACTGTTGTTGTAGGAGAATTCAATTAACGGGAGATGTGAATCCCGACTACCACCAAAGTCGATCACACAAGCTCTAAGCATATCCTCCAGAGTCTAGATTATTCTTTCAGATTGACCATCCGTTTGCAGATGATAAGCTGTGCTCAGGTTAAGTTGGGTCCCCATAGCAGATTGCATGGTTCCCCAAAAATGAGAAGTGAAACGAGCATCTCTATCAGAAATGATGTTCAAAGGAACACCATGTCGAGCTACAATTTCATCCACCTAGATTTTAGCAAGTTTGTCAGCAGGAAAATCCTCACGGATTGGCAAGAAATGCGCTGACATAGTAAGACGATCAACAACTACCCAGATGGCATCATGACCTTTCTTTGTGCGCGGAAGTTTAGTATTGAGATCCATAGTAATGTTTTCCCATTTCCAAACTGGGATCTCTGGTTGCACCAATAAACCAGAAGGATGTTGATGTTCAGCCTTAACCTTGAGATAAGTAAGGCATTTTGATACGTATAAGGCAATGTCTTTCTTCATACCAGGCCACCAATAGTGAATACGAAGATCCTTATACATCTTATCTGAGCCCGGATGAACAGAATAACGCGACTTATGGGCTTCATCCATAAGCAAGGTGCGAAGGTTATCTTGGCTTGGGACCCACAAACGGTCCATGAAGTAATACGATCCATTGTCCTTCAGTTCCAGAGCAGGTGTTATGTGATAGGGAAACTCCTTATCCATCAAACCTTGTGAAACACAAGATTGTTGAGCCTGAGAAATGCGTGCTTGGATATCGGATCGAGCTTGAATAACAGATTGAACACGTACACAATGAAGCTTAGTACGTTCCTTACGACTCAATGCATCGGCTACGACATTCGCCTTACCAGCATGGTAGCGAATTTCGCAGTCATAGTCGTTTAGAAGCTCCACCCATCGTCGTTGCCTCATGTTGAGTTCTTTCTGATTGAAGATATGCTGAAGACTTTTGTGGTCCGTGAAAACCACACATTTTGTACCGTACAAATAGTGTCTCCAGATCTTAAGAGCGAAGACAACTGCACCCAACTCAAGATCATGAGTGGTGTAGTTCTTCTCATGTATCTTCAACTGCCTCGATGCATATGCTATGACTTTGTTCCTTTGCATCAGAACACAGCCAAGACCCAATTTAGATGCGTCGCAATAAACGACGAAATCATCATTGCCCTCAGGCAAAGTCAGAACAGGCGCGTCGCAAAGCTTTTGCTTCAAGTGTTGAAAAGCTTCCTCTTGCTTGAATCCCCAATCAAAGGGTTTGTTCTTCTGAGTTAGAGCAGTTAGAGGAACTGCAATCTTTGAGAAGTTCTCAATGAAGCGGCGGTAATAACCCGCTAGTCCAAGAAAAGATCGAACTTCAGTAGGAGTAGTAGGCGTATCCCAATCCTTAATCGCACTGATCTTGGAGGGATCTACATGAATACCTTGTTCGTTGACAATATGCCCCAAAAATTGGACTTCTTTAAGCAAAAATTCGCACTTGGAGAATTTAGCGAAAAGTTGCTCTTTCTTTAGGAGTTCCAAAGTAAGACGAAGATGTTTCTCGTGATCAGCTCGCGTCTTGGAGTAAATCAAGATGTCATCAATAAAAACAATGACGAACTGATCCAAATAAGACTTGCAGACCCTATTCATTAAGTCCATGAAAACAACAGGAGCATTAGTCAAACCGAATGGCATGTCTGTGAATTCATAATGCCCATAACGAGTACGGAACGCTGTCTTGGGAATATCTTCTTCATGCACCCGAAGTTGATGATATCCAGATCGTAGATCGATCTTTGAAAAATAAGAAGTGCCCTGTAACTGATCAAAGAGATCATCGATGCGAGGTAGGGGATATCGATTCTTGATGGTAAGCTTGTTAAGCTCACGATAATCGATACACATCCTAAAATATCCATGAGTAAATTGCCATTTTAGTCCCTGAGTTTTGACCAAAATTGCCACTTTAGTCCAAATAGTTTTTTTCTTGCCATTTTAGTCCAAATAGTTTTGTTTTCTTGCCATTTTAGTCCAAATAGTTTTGTTTTCTGCCATTTTAGTCCCTGGGTTTGCCATCCACTACCACCTCCCACCATCCACCCCATCATAACCTTCTATCATCGCCACCACCTGCCTGCACCGTCACCACCCACCCACCCACCCACCCCACCACCATCACCACCCACCATTTCCACCACCACCGGGCACTTTTACGCCACCCACGTCATTAACCAACATCACCGTCATCATCGTAAAACCAACAACCACCGCCATCATCTTCACTGTAAACTGGCACAACACCATCCCCATACCATCGCACCTGCAAAAAAAGAAAGAAAAATGTGGTTCGACCAAAATTCACCTAAGTTAAATAATTTTTTTTGAATGGAGTTTGTGGGTTGGATGAAAATGGCAACAAATGACAAAACTCAGGGACTAAAATGGCAGAAAACAAAACTATTTGGACTAAAATGGCAAGAAAACAAAACTATTTGGACTAAAATGGCAAGAAAAAAACTATTTGGACTAAAGTGGCAATTTTGGTCAAAACTCAGGGACTAAAATGGAAATTTACTCAAGATCCATCCTTCTTCTTGACAAAAAGAACGGGAGCACCCCAAGGTGAAAAGCTAGGACGGAAAAAACCTTTCTCAGAGAGCTCCCGAAGCTGCTTAGATAACTCTTGCATCTCAGACGGTGCAAGACGATATGGAGCTCTGGCAATGGGATTTGCACCAGGTACGAGATCAATATGGAACTCGACTTGGCGTGCTGGGGGTAGACCAGGTAAATCTTCAGGGAATACTTCAGAATAATCCCGAAAAACAGGAATATCTTGAATAGATTTACCTTTTCCTTTATCTGTTGTGACATGTGCCAAGAAGGCCACATAATTCTTTCGCAGATACTTCCGAGCTTTAAAACAAGACATGAGTTTGAGACCACCGGCAGGTTTCTCACCATGCACCTGTAGGATCTCTCCTGTTGAAAGTGGCACACGAACAATCTTCTCAAAACAAACTACCTCTGCGCGATGCTTGGTAACCAATCCATACCCACGATAACGTCGAAGCTTCCAAGTTTCATAGGTGTGAGATCGATAGGAAAAAGATGATCGTTAAGGTTCAACTGCAGTTGCGAAGAACAGAATCAAGAACAATGGGTTCACCACTAGCAACCTCTACTGTCAAAGGTTTACCTAGTTTCGTTCTAGACACTCGAAGCAATGGCTCAAAAGATAAAGACACAAAACTCTTATCGGCACCCGAATCAAAGAGAACAGATGCAAACTGATTATTAATAAAGAACATACCGTTCACCACTTCATTGTCTGCTTGTGCCTCTTGAGCATTCATGTTGAAGACTCGACCTCGAGCCGGAGCCTGATTCTGATTCTGATTCTGGTTGGCTAGTCTTGGGCACCGGTTTCTGTAGTGGGTCAGATCCCCACAATTGTAGCACGAACCAGGAGGAAAATGAGGTCGTGCAGCTTGACCTTGTTGCTGAGCAAGAGGCTGAGCAACTTGTTGGGCTTGGTTCTGAACTACCTGATTCTGGTTAACAGGAATGCGACAAGTAGCGGCAAGATGACCAATTCTCCCACAGTTAGTGCAATGACGGCATTGGAGATGTGGTAGGTGATGGCCGTTACACCTGTTGCATAAAGGTGCAGTGCCAAGATATCGCTTCTTGGCTAGTGGCTGCGCAAGCTGAATTGGTGCAGCTTGGGCCTGTGCAGTAACGGCATAGTTTTGGGAAGCCTTCCGCTTCCTAGACCCTCCAGAATTCTTTCCCTTCTTGTTTTGACCTTTCTTGCTATCTTCCTTGTCAGATGCCTGCTTCTTACCCTTGTCACCCTTTTTATGCAGCTTTCCCTTTCGAACCTGCGACTCAGTCAATGTCGCTGCTAACTCGATCGCCTGACGGAGTGTGGCAGGGTTACTACCAGTAATGATGTCTTGCACTGAGTCAGGTAGGCCGTCGATGTACCTTTCGATAGCCTTATCGAGTGGGGTGACCATTGTTGGGCAAAGTAGGCACAACTCCTCAAATCTATCAGTATATGCCCTATGCTCGCCACTGTCTTGTTTCAAGTTATCAAACTCTTTCTCCAACGCTCGCTGTTCATGACGAGGACAAAACTCCCTCATCATAAGGGCCCTGAGTTCAGCCCATGTCTGTGCTAGAGCAACTTCTGCACCATGGTTTCTCATAACCCCGTTCCACCATGTGAGAGCCCTCTTCTGAAACACACTTGAAGAAAACTCGACCTTGCGATTGTCAGGACACTGCACGTGGCGAAAAGTATTCTCAATGCTCTCGAACCATTGAAGAAGCCCAGTCGCTCCTTCAGAACCACTAAACTTGAGTGGTTTAGCCGAGTTAAAATCCTTGTATTTGCGTGGAGCATTGTTGTTGTTGTTGGCTTGGTTCCATTGAGCAAAGAGGTTTGGGAATTGAGCAGCCATCTGTTGCGCAATAATTTCTGCTAGTTCGGCAGTCGCTATCTGGTTTTCGCGTCGAGGAGGCATTCTAAAAGAGGAAACATGAAAGGAAACGAGTGAGATGATCGGGTGAAAGGAATGATATGATACAAAAATTGTCAACGGCAAAGATGGTGGTCATTTGTTCGCATCCCATAGCAAACAAACGACACACTGTGACTAATCAAAGTAAATGGGTCAAAAATAATGTATCGCGAAGACATGCTCGCCTATAAGTGAACACTCACCCCAAGAGTTCCCAGGTAAGAGTGACTGGTCCGATTATGTGGATTTGTACGAACACTCTAGCCTTAGACAGAAAACCCAGGGTAGAGGCATTCACTCTTCCAGTTTGCACGTGTTCATACTATTTAGAACCTAAAACTTTGACGAGATTTTGAAAATTCAAAGGGGTTCAAAACCTTATAACAGAGGGTTCAAAACCTTACAATAGAGGGTTCAAAACCTTATAATAGAGGGTTCAAAACCTTACAATAGAGGGTTCAAAACCTTGTAATAAATCATTCAAAAACAGAAGATTGTTTTTCAAAAATCGTTTCGGAAAATTTGGTTTTTGTTTTGATAATCACCTAAGGATAGGTGATGTGCATGTTTTAAGATCTAAACACAAGATAACTTGTGTTAGGGTCCTAGAAAGGTTATAGTCTAGGTCAAAGCATTACTAATAACCTAATTCCCTATAACCATTGGCTCTGATACCAACTCTTCTGTCACACCCCGACCACGTGTAACATACAAAACGTGGCGGAAAACGTCGGGGAGTGTTGTAACAGAATTAATTGTTTCATAACCATGGCATACAAAGTTGTATTTTATTTATCGACATAAGAGTTACATTGTTTTAAACAGAAATCAAGGAGTTTAGAACATAATTAAACCAAGTCTATCTTCATTTTATGTCTCTAAGGCATAGGTCCGCCCTAGTGTCACGATCATCATCCTATGCAAAAGCTCCTGAAAACACATGTGAAAATAGGTACGTCAGCATAAAAATGCCTGTGAGATACATAGGTTTTGTGAAAATAGGATTCATGACTTATAAGTTTAGAAAAGGTTGTTTAGCAAAAGTCAGTCATGAACCTTGTAAATTGTTTTTGTTTTGTAAATCATTTAAAAAGCGATAAGATCAAATGATATGTATAAATAAAAGAATAATGTGTGGTTAAATGTTTAACCAAGTAAAATGTGTTTGTATAAGATAAGTTGTTTTGTAAAACAATGTCTTGTGAAAAGTATGTTATTTGTATAAAATGTCACATGTCTAACTTGAAATGATTCAAATAACGCTACAATATGTAATACCATACAAACACTTATATATAAGAAGTACTAGCAGCATATCCACCATGCTTGTATCATATTACACACGCCTCGTTACTTAAATCACTTAAACAAACCACCAATGTATAAAGTCCATGTTTAAACCAATTGTCAAAAAGTCCTTGTATAAGCCATGTCAAATGTTTAAAGTCCAAATGTAGTCAAGTAATGTGTAACAAATGTTATGTATTGTAAGTAAAGTATTGTCACATAATCCAAATGTAGAAATGTACAGAACAAAGTATTTTGAACATATCAAAAAGTTATGTTTTGCAAAGTAATGAATGTTACATTGATACAAACATTTATGTGGTGAGTTAACGCATACATTCAAGCCTTGAGACAGTCGGATAACCCTTTTAGTCAAGGTTATCAAAAGAAATGTTTTCGGATTCAGTCATTCCTTACATCCAAACAAACCCGAGATGCCAGGAATGGGATTTGTCAAGTCCTATGGTACCAGTAATTACTACCGAGCGGCGTAGCTAATGTTAATGAACGTATAATAGTCTCGTTTGTGCAAACCAAATGTCATAGCAAAAGTGAACATGTTATATGAAAACAATGTACTAAGTATGCTAAGTTAACATACAAAGCAGAAAAGTCATGTAAATCAATGTGCTAGCATGCTATCAGTTAACATACATAGCAGAAATGTAATGTAGAACAATGTACTAAGTATGCACACAATGGACATACATAGCATAAAATGTAATGAAATCATGTACTATAATGTACTAATGAACATAACAAGCATATGATACGAAAGCATGAAAAGCACGAAAGTAACAAGTAGGCACATGTGTTTCACCCCAAAACAGTTGGGAAAACAGTAAAAGAGGGGTCTATGTACTCATATGAGATTGCTTAGAAGTCCTAAGATAACCACCAAGCAATGCTAGAGATCACGGATATCAAACGACACCTAAAATAGGTAACTACATTAATAAACCGGACCTAAATCGGAAGGTCGGATAGAATGTGATTTAGACCCGACAAGTTTGAAGACTTGTTTAGTATGGGTATTTCATACACATTCTGGATTTCTAGATAAAACCGATAAGGTTTGACCCGTTTCGGCTAATTTATGTAAACTAGTTATATAAACCGAACCGAACGCGTAATAAGCGTAACGGGTATCCGTAAGAGCCATATACAGGTTTCCTAAGTTAATATGCTTCAAATATGTTGTGACATCAGTAAGATGTCTTTTATTATGCCCGAAACGAATTTAAACACAAACTATGCACCGTAGGGGCATTTTGGTAAATTCACATAAGCCGTGAAGCTCAAAACTGAAATCTGAGTTAAACAAATTTTGCTTACTGTTAAAACAATATAATTTACCTAAAATATCAGTAGGTATCAACCCTTGTATGTCTAAAATAGTTCTAGTACATACTATGCGTTAAAAACGCTTAGAAAGGCGATTAGGAGCCGTTTCCGGGTTATATACATAGAGCTGATATTTTTATTATTCCAGAAGGCTTAAAATAATTTATTTATCATTTAAGATCAGTAGCAAAAGGTTTGGAGTCGTTTAGATATGTAAAACTCATTTTATAGCCCGTAAGGGCAAAACCGACAATTACCGGATTAAGCCTATGACTATAAGTTATGCTCAGCCTAAAATTTATTATAAATCTTCAAAAATCCCAAAATAATATATTACATTAGTGGGTAATAAGTTTGATACCAAATAGTAGGCTTAACTAGGCTATACGCTAATTACGCCATTTAATTAACATAAAGCTTTCATTTTGCGCTAATGAGCATAACTCTCAATCTACACCACTAATTGATCTCAAATTTTGGATACAAGTTTATATATCAGTAACAAAGGTTTCTCCTCTTTTACATTTTCAAAAATCATGTTTTAAGGTAAAAAGGGCATAATGGTCAACATATGAGCAATTAACGGAAACATGAATATTAATTGAATAACTAATGAACCAAGGTGTATAATCACAGAGGGTTATACTAGTATGTAACCTAGTCCAATTAAAGCTCTGAGGCATTTCTAAAACATGCCTAAACGGGTCAGAACTGAAAGTCAAAGCAAAAGTCAAACTATGCGACTTTCGGTTCCGAACCGGGTCTAAACAGGAAATTGTCGGGTTGAACATGTTTAGACACGTTCTTACACTAATTACCAAGTTATAATAATGATCAAACAGGTCGTATATGTTCTACATTGCTAATTATGCATAAATTAGAATTTAAGCATCCTGTTGACTTTCTATTAGCAAGTTTGACCCGACTTTTGGCCTAGTTAGAGTGGGAATCAGGGGGAACCCTTTTAAGGGTTTATTACCCACATAATTACCAACCTATAACTACTTTTGATTCGACTAATCACTGGACCATTAGTGATTAATCTTAAAGTCAACCGTTAATTACGACGGTTTGACTTTTAAGCTAAAACTAAGCAAAAACTAAACTAAGGAAGGTTAGGCAAACTTACTGAAGTCCTAAGCTCGATTAGTGATCACTTGGGAGAAGACTTGTGCTCCAGAAATGCTCCAGAAATGCAGAAGTGAAGTGTGAAGAACTTGTTGCAACTTATGGCCTTTTATAGTGTTTAAATCACCACAAAATGTTGACACATAGGTCTACAACTGACCACAATTAACTAACAAGTGTCCCAAGTGTTCTAGGAGTCGTTTAGGGGCCATCCAAGATGAGGAAAATCGTTTAAAGGTCGAATATGCGTGAAAACAGGCAGCTGTCAAAAGTTTCTGCATCTGATGGTCTGACGCGGCCCGCGTAAAGTCATGTTAACCTTTACGCGGCCCGCCTCAGTCTTGTAATCAGGCAAAAACGTTTTTAAGTTGTTGCATCTCGTCTCTTGGCCCTTCCGAAAGGTCAACTAACTTATTTCTTGCAATTTGAACCCCCCTAATTTGACATATAAGGGCTTCAAGATATTTACCCATTTTGTTAAGTCCTCGGTTAACTTTATTGTTACCCGAAAGGTCCTAAACTTCAACGTTGACGCTTTAACCCCTTGTACACGGATTTGATCATAACTTTCCCGTACGATAACGAAACTTTATGAAATTTATATCGTGCTTTCTAGTGAGCATAATTAACCGTTACAAAGCTTCGGGTTTGTCAAGTTTAGTCCCTGTAAGCGAATTAACTTGTTTTTTCCATACCAAAGCCTTTAAAACTTATTTCTAAGTTATGTAAGGGTTATTTAAGGTATGTTAGGTATATGTTGAAGTTCCAGAGTATTTGTCGCATTAAACTGATTACATTTACGCACCAGTTTGCGTATAAATCTTAAGAAAGCGATGTAGAGTTTGAAATTGAACAAAAGTCAAAACATGAAAAATGTAAAACATAACCAAAAAAACATTGGGATCAAATAACATTGTTTTATTGATAAATGAACTGTTCACAATGATAACAAGCGCAAATGTTACATCACTCGATTGTGTTATGAGAGTGTTTTCAAAAACGTCTGAATTGTGTCAGCCTTAGGAAAGGCAATAGTGCGTTTTCAGCCTTAGGAAAGGCTCATCCGTGCGAAGTTGTAGTATGTGGTGTTCGCACAAAGATGTAGTTTTAGCAAGTATCAAGAGTGGGCTCGTGCAAAAACCCCTATTGGGTTCGCACAAGGCGATCTGGTGGTACTTAGACTATAGACTAGGTCGATTCTAAGACATTAACCCGGACTAGGTTGTGTCTTTCCTAGTTCCCTATAGCTTTGGCTATGATACCAATCTGTCAGACCCCAACCGATAGCGGAAACATCGGGGCGTGACACTAAGCGAAACAGATTGTCCAAGAGAATCCATAACAACTATTAATGACGATATATTTACCGTTAAAGTCCCATACCAATAACATATAAAGCAAAAAACAATTATTACAGACGATGTTTCTCAAAAACAAGTAAACTGTTCCGACCACTCAGAATTCTTATTTGGTGAGTTTCTAGACCTCCTACTCGAGTCATCAAGCAACATAGCATCCTATCAACCTATCACATACGTTAAAATAAAGTCAATACATAAAATGTAAAGGTGAGTACACAAGTTTGAGTAGCATATAGTATAGCGAAAGCGTTTACGCATAACCAACATGTAACACGTAGAAAAGTGAATCAAGTAAGCTATCGACAATGACGTATGCAACCGAGATGACTGCGAGTGTAGAATGCTGACATGTGCGCGTATACACATATTTTTATCATGAATAAACACACGATTCGGTTTTAAATTTATAAAAGTGATTTATACTTCAACATCAAAACACACACGAAAGAGGCAAGTGTACTTCGTCATATATGTAGTAAAGTATCGGTAAGAACCAAGTATCGATCCAAGGAAATGGGCGGAGGAATAATACTAGACCTTTTTCATTAAATTAACGGAAGGAAGATAAGTTTTGTGATTTTCTAAAAACTAAAGTAAGCATAAACAAGTACTTATAAAAACATAATAGATTTCAAATATGAAAATAGATAAAATAGCCTTGCTTAATACACAACCAAAGCATGTCAACTAAGTCGGTTTTGGCACTAGAAACATTCGATCAATTCTTCATTTTCAAGACAATTAGTATCCCTTTTGGGAATCCTAACATAACAATTATTCGGAAAGCTAAAACGATAAACACACTTTAACCACCTAAAAATGTTCTTTAACGTGCAATTGATAAATGTCTATGAAAATCTCTTAAAAATAAGTTAGTCATCCGTTAGGAATTTTCTAACCTCACTTAAACAAGGAAAGTGACATCGATAAATACAATGCAACCACCGAGACAAGCATAAACTAGATTAAATCACAACCGAGTTCATTTTACAAATCTTGCATATAAATTCACCAAGATAGCAATTTTGGCCTAAACTACTAACTAAGTTAACAATTCATGGCAATAATTCATAACAACACCATTTAACCCGTTAAGGTCCTTACGTGACGGAAAGCTTTCTTGATTAATAATAATTACATTTTACTAAACCACTAACCATTTCTAGTATTATGGTGCACACATTTTAACCAAGCTAAACTAGTTAACCAAGTTCAAAGTATACTAATACATGATTAATTAAGCTTCATTTTTCAACTATCTCAACTAACCAAATATCAATCATCTAACATAATTACTAATAATCAAGAAATCAATAACAATAACAAGGTTGCAAACTAATCATCAAAGATTAACATAGAAAATATTTCCAAGTGTCATTACAAACAAAGTTAACGTACTAATGGTTATAATTAAGCAAGGGATTGTTGTTTTTATCCAAAGGCTTACAATAATACATAGAACATTAATCTAAATGCTTGAAAGATTAACTAAATTATGGAAATATTAGAAAACCAAACCATAAACAAGCACTAGATTAAGAATCTGGAAGATAACGGAGATAATCGGCACAATGTGGCTTGAATCCGGGTGAAAGCTAACGCCTCCGGAGCCTGAAAATCACCAGAATCGCTCCCAAAAAAGCCAGAGTTACGAGCAGAATGTTTCTGCATGATTTTTATAACTTTTTGAAACCGCACGGTCGTGCCAAGAAAGTGCACGACCGTTCACTTTTTGCATTGTTCACCATACCGCATGGCATCATTAGATCTTGACCAGATTTCGTAGCCGCACGACCGTTCACTTGGAGGCACGATCGTGCATCTCCGGGTTCTTGTTGCACGGACTCTTAAACGGGCAGTGCATCGCCGGGCTTGTGTTGGATATCGGATCCGCACGGGGTGCAACCATCCGCACGACCGCTCATTTCCGAGAATGACTTGCACTCCGGATTCCACCCTCGTTCAATGCCGGGTAGGGCTGTTTTGTTGGATATGCACGGTCGTTCCACTTGTTGTACGACCATGCCAAACGCCCAGGTCAGATTCTTCACAGAATGTTCGCAGCTTTGTCGTTTCGTTCGGAAAGTCCTCGTTTTCACTATCATCTTGTCTGGCATGTTGTTTTAGGCCTGTAAACAAAAGTATACATGATTAAGTATCCGATTCACGGGTTTACGGCCGAAAACGCATAAAATGGGGGTAAAATGGGGGACTATAATATGTATAAATTGGTGAATATCAAATCTCCCCACACTTGAACCTTGCTTGTCCTCAAGCAAGCTAAACTAAAATGCGATAAAAAACAAGAATCTAACAAGAACGAGTATTTACAAAATATTTATTGAAACAACTGCAAACGGTTAGCTGGTTTTTCGAAAGACAACATCAAATGAATCGAACCAAACAAGCATATGTAAATATATGTAGATAACAAAAAGGCCGTGACTTCACTTTCAATTGACTTAACATGCTAATCTTCACACAACTCACAATGTTCACACACACTCGGTTTTATATGTGAAAGATACATAAAATGTGTATGTGCAAACACTCAATGCCTTGTCAATGAAACGTGTAATATCATAAGCTTGTCATAAGATCTCGTCTGCACCAACTAACATGCGAAAAAGTGCAAATCAAGAGGACTTTACGGGGTGTAACGTTAGGCTTGGGCGAAGGGTGTGGAAATGGATATTTAAAGTGGCGAAATGGTTAAAAATCGGTTTTAGCGTTGAACTAGCGTAAAACAATAAAGCTATACATACTAACACCTTAAAAAGGCGACTTTTGCGAAATCGAGCTCATCAATCGAGATTTTATCATTAAGCATTCAAAATTTGCTCGAATTTTGTCGAATTCACCCTATTTTAGGGTGTTTTATTTTCTGGTTTTTTTTTGCAAACTAATGGATTTATACAATGAATAATAAACTATAACAAGCGCTAGTTAAACGATTATTTTGACCGAGTTTCAACACTAAAATGTTTAAAACATAAGAAGGCTAAATTTGGCAAAGTGGGCGATTATGTTGGGTAAACAAAGGTAAACGGTAAGGCTCGACATGGTTAATCCTAAAGGTAATGTAAGGTTTACGAGAAACACAACACAAAGAACATGGGTAACACAAAGGGTTTTCTAAGTGCCTCTATCACTTGTACACAATTTTGTAAGTTCATGGTCTTGATAAGTATGCTATTGACAAGTTCTAAATTACACATGACATCCGGCTCACTCCTACTCCGAAATGAACAAACATATAACAATTTTACGACTCAAATATGCTCACATAATCGGAAGGAATGGGTAAAAGTGTGAAAATTCTCATGCAAGTCCTTCTTTGTTTGTCACGCTTTCCGGTTATATTTTTCAAAATTTATTTTGCTTGTCGAGTTTTTATCATGTCCGAAGTTTTCTAAAACACGACCAACCGGTTTATTTACTAAAAATATAAAAAACTACTGATATTTTTGAATGATTTTTTCTGATTTGATTTTTTTTAGGACAAATGTCACACCCCGATATTTCCACGTATTACCGGTGGGCCCGGTGGGGAGTATCGTGACGTAGTTGATATCATCATAGTCAAACAACACAATTTAAATGCACAACGGAAGAAAAAGATAGATTTATTTCAACCGAATAAATTGTAATATTAAGTATCACAAAATAGTTGAAACAGATCCACAGGCGGATCAAATAAACAGGAAACATAGTTCATCACATTTAAATGCATCCAAGCTTGCGAGACTCTTATTGATGCTAAGGAGAGGCTAGCCTATTTCGAGTAGTACCTGCACTTAGCCTTTTTGGGAAAATACGTCAGTTTACACTGGTAAATACAATTAGCTGACTCATTTTGAAAAGGTTTAGAAAATTGATTTGAATGCACGAGGCACAAAATATTTTATAACTTGGGATAATTATTTATATATAAACTCGTAAAAGAATTACATAGTTGTTATACGTTCACTAGCCCGGATTGACACCGGGTTAAAGATTAATAGACACACCACATGATATAGTCCCGTGACGGGTTATTCCCGAAACCGGCGATTATACCTTATTATTTATTTATGCACTGTCGGGTGTACGCCTACACCCCGTACTTAGGTCGTGGCCATTTCGTAAAATGATGCCAAGGATATCCGGGACATGTTCATTAACCCCCCAAAGGATTTAAGCAATCAAAACAATTTAAATGGGACATTTCAATAAATTAATCTTCATACAATTAAAAATTCAATGCCCGACCAAGAGGTATTTTATATACCGTACCCCAAGCCCGTATAGGGAAAATAAGTTAAAAGTATTTACCTTTGCAAGTATCAATCACAAACAAAAAATGCACGTAGCTTTTACCGGGTCTCCTATCCTTGAACAACGGTTATTAATAACCTATTAGATTCCTAACGGGCCTTTAATTAAGCCTAAACTTAGACCGGTTAGTTTTAAAAGAAGATACGGTTCAAAAGCACAATTAAGAGAAGACTGGAATAGAATCTGTTTTAGACCCGACAAGTTTGGAGACTTGTATAATATGGGTAAACTAAACACATTCTGCATTTTGAGACAAAAATGATAAAGTTTGACACCGTTTCGGCTAATTTATGCAAACTAGTTACATAAACTGAGCCGACCACGAAAGATGCGTAACGGGTAACCATAAGATCCATATACAGGTTTCCTAAGTTGATATGCCATAAATATGTTGTGACATCAGTAGGATATCTTCTATTATGCCTGGAATGGATTTAAACCCAAATTATGCCCCGTAGGGGTATTTTGGTCATTTAAAAGGTTATAAATAAGATTTAATATAAATCTGAGTTTCAGGTCTGATATAATCAGTAAAAATACTTAATTTAGTAAGTTATAACAGTAGGGTATTACATATATGTGAAATTTATCATTTATAACCAAACTATGCACCTTAGGGGCATTTTGGTAATTTCACATAGGCTTAAAAGGTCAAAACTGGAAATCTGAGTTTAAAACTTTTGCTATCTGTTAATATATAAAATTTATTGAAAATATCAGTAGGCATCAAACCTTATATGTTTAAGATAGTTTTGATACATACTATGCGTTAAAAACGCTTAAAAAGGCGATTTTAAGCGATTTCTGGGTTTTGTAAGAAAAGCTGATATTTTTATCATTCCAGAAGGCTAAAAATAATTTATTTATCATATTAGATTAGTAGAAAAAGGTTTGGGGTCAAAAAGATTTGTAAAACTCATTTTATAGCCCAAAAGGGCAAAACCGACAATTACCGGATCAAGCTTAGAACTCTATGTTATGCCCAGCCTAAAATTAAATAAAAATATTTAAAAATCCCAAAATATTATTTTATATTATTAGGTAAAAAGTTTGGTATCAAAAATTGAGTTTAGATAGGCTATACGCTAATTACGTCGTTTATTTAATAAAAAGCTTTCTAATTACGCTATGGAGCATAACTCTTACTCTAGACCTCAAACTGTTGTCAAATTTTAGGGACAAGTCTATAAATCAATACTGAAGGTTTCTACTCTTTTACATTTTCAAAAATCACGTTTTAAGGTGAAAAGGGCATAATAGTCAACATTTAAGCATTTAACGGAAACATGCATATGAATCGGATAACTAATGAACCAAGTTGTATAATCACATAGGGTTATACTAACATGAAACCTGGTCCTAATAAGGCTCTAAGGAAATTCTAAAACATGCTACATTGGGTCAGAACTGAAAGTCAAAGCAAA
Organism: Helianthus tuberosus; assembly: GCA_030545235.1. NCBI lineage: Eukaryota > Viridiplantae > Streptophyta > Magnoliopsida > Asterales > Asteraceae > Helianthus > Helianthus tuberosus. The sequence continues at coordinate 93,500,275 of CM060372.1, forward strand.
AGTCAAATTATGCGACTTTCGGTTCTGAACCGAGCCTAAACTGAAAATTATCCGGTTGAACATGTTTAGACACGTTCTTAGATTAATTACCAAGTTATATTCGTGATAAAACAGGTTGCATGGGTTCTACATTGTTAAATATGCATTAATTTGAAAATAAGCTTTCTGTTGACTTTTTAAGATTAAGTTTGACCCGACAATTGACCTAGTTAGAGTGGGAATCAGAGGGTGCCCTTTTAAGGGTTTATTACCCACATAACTACCAACTCATAGGTACTTTCAATTCGAGATTTGACTGGACAAATTTTAATTAATCACAAAGTCAAACTCTAATTATGACGGTTTGACTTTAAGCTAATTAACTAAGCTAAACTGAATTAAAGAATATTAAGGACACTTACAAAGGTCCTAAGCACGACTACTGACTCCTAGGATGGGTGCTTGAGCTCCAAAATTCTCCAGAAGTGAAGTTGTGAGAGTTTCAAGTGAGTGTGATCAAGTGTTGCAACTAAAGGGCTCCTTATATATGAGTTTTGATGCCATTAGATCATGCCAAGCAACTCTATGCATGGATTCAGATCATCCCAACTATCCCTAGTACATGAAATACCAGTGGGGGAGTCCCTGGTATAAGAAAACAGGCTTTTAAGTCAGTTACAGACCTGAACTGGCAGCTGCCAGGAGTTTTATGTCGCTGGCATGTTTACACAGGCCGCGTAGACGCATAAGGAATCTTAAGCGGGCCGCCTGGCTCCCTAGAACCAGCCAAACAAGTTTCAACTAATTGCAATTTGGCCCCTGGTCCTTTATAACGTGGTTTTAAGTTCCAATTTTGCATTTTCAGCCCTCTAACTTGATTTTTAAGGACCTTAAGACTCATAAAAACTTTGTTAAGTCCTTGGTTAACTTTGTGATCACCCGAAAAGTCATAAATTTCAACGTTGACGCTTTTAACCCCTCGTTTACGAATATCGTCATAACTTTCTCATACTTTTTCGAAACCTTGTGAAATTTTTATCACTTATTCTAGTGAGCATAATTAACTGTTACAAAGTTTTGGGTTCGCTAAAAGGTCACTCAGGGGTATACTTTAAACATGTTGACACATTTAACCCCTGTAGTTTGTAATCTCTCACTTTCTTCCACAATTAGCTTCGTATGACCCATGATTCATTCGTTTAAGGGTATAAACACCGTGTAGGGTTACAGTAAAGTATATTTATCCATTGTTGACACTTTGAACCCTTATATTCACATACTTTCTTTGTTTGTCAACTTTAGTCCTTCATAAGTAATCTTCTACACGTTTAAAGCTCATGACACGTGTCGATACATTATTGGACACAAATTTTCGAGGTGTTACATCCTCACCCCCTTAAAAGAAATCTCGACCTCGAGATTTACTGAAAAAATGAGGGTATTTTTCTTTCATTGTTGACTCTACCTCCAACGTGTACTCGGGACCTCTGCGGGCATCCCATTTCACCTTTACAATAGGCACTTGCTTCTTTGAAGCTTCTTAAGCTGTCGATCCTCTATTGACAAAGGTTTTTCCTCAAATTTCAAGCTCTCATCTATATACACATCCGTATGTGGTATGACTAATGGTTCATCAGCTAGACATTTCTTCAGATTGCATATGTGAAACACATTATGAATACCACAGAGCTCTTCAGGAAAGTTTAACTTATAAGCCACTGATCCAACACATTCGATGATCTCGAATGGTCCTATATACCTTGGGCTTAATTTGCCTTTCTTACCAAAATGCATCACTCCCTTCCAGGGTGATACTTTAAGCAACACTTTGTCCCCAACCTCGAACTTTAGAGGTTTACGCCTATTTGACGGTCACGTATTTGGACAATCTTGTCCGTTGTTTCAAGGACTATATCAGGTCCTGATAACTGAGCTTCTCTTACTTCTGCCCAACAAATAGGCGTCCTGCATTTCCTACCATATAATGCCTCAAAAGGCGCAGCCTGAACGCTTGTATGGTAGCTATTGTTATAGGAGAACTCACTCAATGGCAGGTGGTTATCCCAACTACCACCTAAGTCAATCACACATGCATGAAGCATGTCCTCCAAAGTTTGGATCGTACGCTCACTCTGTCCGTCCGTCTAAGGATGGTAAGCCGTACTGAAATTTAGACGCGTGCCGAAAGATTGTTGGAAACTTTTCCAAAAATGTGATGTGTACCTAGTATCCCTGTCGGAGATAATAGACACTGGTACACCATGAAGAGATACAATCTTATCCACGTACAACTGGGCTAATAAGTCGGAGCAATGAGTCTATTTGATGGGTAGGAAATGTGCTGACTTAGTCAATCTATCTACTATGACCCATATAGTATCATTTCCTTTCTTTGTCGTTGGCAACTTGGTGATAAAATCCATTGTCACCATCTCCCACTTCCAGGTGGGAAGTTCAGGCTGTTGTAGCAAACCTGAAGGCTTTTGATGTTCAGCTTTGACTTGAGGGCACGTCAAACATTTGGCTACATAGGTAGCTATAGACTTCTTCAAGCCTATCCACCAATAGTTCGCCTTCAGATCCTGGTACATCTTGTGAGCTCCAGGATGAACGGAGTATTTAGAACTATGGGCTTCCTGGAGGATAACATCCCGAAGTTCTCCATAAACTGGAACCCATATTCGTCCATTTAACCTTAGGATTCCGTCTTCTCCATAGGATAACTGCTCTTCAGTTACTCCTAGCTTTTCATCATGATAGTTAGCTTCTAATACAGATTCTTTCTGCGTAGCTAACAACCTTTCATTCAAACTATTCTTTAATTCAATGCACTTGGCATTGATTCTTATAGGCTTCACCCTTTCCTTTCTACTTAAGGCATCGGCGACCACATTCGCCTTGCCTGGATGGTATCGGATTTCACAATCATAGTCATTTAGAGTTTCCATCCATCGTCGCTGCCTCATGTTTAAGTCCTTCTGATTAAACAAGTGTTGGAGGCTCTTGTGATCAGAATAGATCACACATTTGGTACCATTCAAATAATGCCTCCACAGTTTTAGTGCATATACAACGGCACCCAACTCCAAGTCATGGGTGGTGTAATTCTTTTCATGTACCTTTAACTGACGTAAAGCATAGGCAATGACCTTGCCTTTTTGCATAAGCACACACCCCATACCGGTGTGTGATGCATCACAATACACCACAAATTCATCAATTCCATCAGGCAACGTCAATACTGGAGCATTGCTCAACTTCTACTTCAGAATATCGAAAGATTCTTGCTGCTTAGGCCCCCAGTCAAACTTGCTATTCCTTCGAGTTAGTAAAGTCAGGGGTGCTGCGATTCTTGAGAAGTTTTCAATAAAACGCCTATAATATCCTGCCAGACCTAGAAAACTGCGAATCTCAGTGGGCATCTTCGGTTCTTGCCAATTCATAACAACTTCAACCTTAGCGGGATCTACTTGGATACCACGCTCACTGACAACATGTCCAAGGAATTGGACTTCACGAAGCCAGAATTGACACTTCGAAAACTCTGCTGAAGTAGTTCTAGAATGCATCGAAGATGCTTCTCATGGTCGGCCTGATTCTTTGAATAAATCAAAATGTCGTCAATGAAGACGATAACAAATTTGTCCAAGTATGGCTTGCAGACACGATTCATGAGATCCATGAATGCTGCTGGTGCATTAGTGAGCCCAAAAGGCATCACTAAGAACTCCTAATGACCATAATGAGTCCAAAAAGCAGTCTTGTGTACATCTTCATCTTTAACCTTCAGTTGATGGTAGCCTGATCACAAGTCGATCTTGGAGAAACAACTCTCCCCATGAAGTTGATCGAACAGATCGTCGATCCTGGGCAATGGATATCTATTCTTGATAGTGACTTTGTTAAGCTCGCGATAATCGATGCATAAACGCATCGATACATCCTTCTTCTTCACAAACAGGATTGGTGCTCCCCAAGGAGATGAACTAGGACGAATGAGACCTTTTGCCAATAAATCATCTAGCTGAGTCCTTAAGTCTTTAATCTCTGTTGGTGCCAACCCATAAGGTGCCCTTGTAACAGGTGCTGCTCCTGGAATAATGTCAATTCTGAATTCTACTTGCCTATCTGGTGGCAAACCAGGTAGTTCTTCAGGGAATACTTCGGGATATTCAGAAATGACGGGGATGTCTTCAATCTTAGGCTTCGGCTCATCAATAGTTACTTGTGCCATGTAAATGACACAACCCTTCTTCATATACCTTGAAGCCTTAAGCATAGAAACTTGCTTAGGCAATCCATACTGAGAATCTCCCTGTATGGTAAGTGGCTCGCCATACGGAGTTTTAATCACTGCTTGCTTCTTGTAACACACAATCTAGGCTTGGTTATGGGATAGCCAATCCATGCCTATTACTATGTTGAAACCGGCTAACTTCAAAGGAAGTAAGGACAATGGAAAAGAGTGGTTCCTAATGGATATGAAACATCCATCTAACATGGTTGATGCGGTTTCTATGGTGCCATCTGCTAATTCAACCTCATATTTTATACTTAGGGTTCTAACAGGTAGGTTTAATAACTTACAAAACTTATCATCAACAAATGACTTATCTGCTCCCGAATCAAATAACACCCTTACATAAACATCATTAATAAGGAAGGTACCTGTTATGACATTGTCATTCTGGATCACCTCCTGTGCGTTCATCTGGAAGACCCTAGCATTGGTCTTTTTCCCTTCCTCAGTTTTCTTAGCAAACTTTGGGCAGTTGGACTTGATATGCCCTTTTTCATTGCAGTTATAACACGTAGCATCCTTGATTTTCTTACAGTCTAAGGTCTTGTGCTCAGAGGATTTACAAATCCCACAAACTCTAGGCTGTGACTGGGATTTCGATTCATATCTGCACCTCCCGAAATGGTGCTTCTTATAGACCTTACACTTGGGCTTATCACCCGACTGATGACCATCCTTCTTAGTTCCAGAACTCTTCTTGTGGTCATTGTTTCCCTTACGCTTCCTGTCTGATCGTCGTGAGTTGTCATCCTCACGCTTTCTCTTCTCATTGTCCGTGTTTCTCAGCGATCTCTGCCTGACCGCGTCCAAAGTAAGTGACAATGATATATCAGCTGCAGACCTAAAGGTAGCTGGTCTAGAGGCCTTCACACTGGCCTTGATTTCTGGGGCCAAACCCCCAATGAAACGAGCTATCCTCTTGGGTTCTGGAGTTACCAGATACGGAACTAGTCTTGACATAGTGTTGAAGCTCGTAAGGTAGGCTTGACAATCTAGGTTTTTCATAACCAAAGACAAGAAATCAGCTTCAATCTTTTCAACCTCGTGCTGAGGGCAGTAGTTTTCCTTAATGAGAGTAACAAACTGATCCCATGTCAGATTGTACAATGGAATCTTCCCAGTGGCTTGAATCAAAGACCTCCACCATGCTAGTGCCTTTCCTTTGAATGACTGAGATACAAACTTTACCACATCCTTTTCAGCGCAACCACTGATATCCACCACAGTGTCCATCTCGTCTAACCATGACATGCAATCAACTGCTCCTTTCTCCCTAGTGAAATCCCTGGGTTTGCAGGAAACAAAGTACTTATAGGTGCAACCTTTAGAAAGTGGTTCTTGGTTCAACACAGCTCTCTTAGATGGAACACTCCTTTGATTTGTTGAGTGATGAGAATCACTTTTATGAGCGGTATGAGTTCTAGAGGGTGGTTTAGAGTGTGGCACACACTGGGTCCTTACATGGGTACCACTGGATTCATTGAGCTGCCTGTCCAAAGCTCACGTAACAACATTATCTATTAACGCTTGTAATTCTGCTCCTGCTACGTTGACTCAAGAGGTGTCATGATCCTCTCTGGGGTGACTGTTGACCTCGTCTGACCCAGGCATGTAGCTTGATTGCTACATAAGATAAATGATTTAATTCATTCAGAGGTCTATAACAACTTTATTATTCTAGAATATTTATTAATCATGGTATTTAAGAACCATTTCGATTAATTTGTTAAACATATATATATTCAAGATATTATAAAAATCCTTAGTTAGGATTAAAATATATTAATGGCAAAAAGGCCTAGTCACGTGGACGGTTTTAAATTTTCATTCATGATCTTATAGGATCAAGGTATTGAGGTTTTAATTTCTAATTTCTAATTCATTACCTCTTCTTAACAGGGGTCGAAGACCACGATTGTCTTTTGTCTTATATGACAATGAGTATAGCCCGTAGGCGTTATATCCCTAATGGATGTTTTAATTTATTAAAAGTATTTGGGAGAATCCAATATAAGGATGACTCGTGCGATTTTATCGAATCACATTTTGTCAAGAGTGTTAACATGTTTTCAGATGTTAACAAGGATTGGAACCTTTTGAATAGGTTTTACCATCTAGGTCATGTCTGCAACGACATATAGACTAGGTTTTACCTTTAAGACTCTTTTTAATATTTAACGCAGAACAATCCTAAATTGAGGTGTTAATAAGGATCTGAATCTAATTATGGAACTACCATTTTGGCCCTGTCTTAAGATGACACATGGCTAGGTCTTGTCCCTTTTTAGATTTTGTCATTTTATTATAATGACAGATCTTATAAAAGGAATGTTATATTTTCATTTATTTCACATATTTTATGTTTATGCATATAAATTAGCAAAAATGAAAATTGAAATTAAATCATTTCACTGCCACTCCACCCATCTGCGGGTCTTCATGGAGTGGCGGGTAGCGGCTGCCACTTGAAGGTTGAGGGGTGCTGATATGCACTCCTCCTTGCACGGACATCCGTGCGGTTGTTCTCCTTCGCCTTGGTGGCTCCGGAGGCTGTTGCAGAGCTGGTGGTGATGGCGGAGTGACCGTGACAAAACGAGAATCCTCGAAGGGATCCTGCTGTGGCTGTTGCGGCTGTGGCGAGTTGTGGTAACTGGGAGTAAACACCCAGTCTATCTGTCGAAACCTGTCCTCATAGATGTCGGGACCATTATAAGGTGATCCCACAAAAGGTGACCCATCCGAAATTTCGATGGGGTGGTTAGGGGTTCCGGACGGTGGCTCTGCGGGATCGGTGTCCTCATCCATGTTCATTGCATGGTCGCCCGAGAAATGGTCTTCGGGTCCTAGTGGGTTAAAACCAGTCACACCCCGATATTTCCACGTATTACCGGTGGGCCCGGTGGGGAGTATCGTGACGTAGTTGATATCATCATAGTCAAACAACACAATTTAAATGCACAGCGGAAGCAAAAGATAGATTTATTTCAACCGAATAAATTGTAATATTAAGTATCACAAAATAGTTGAAACAGATCCACAGGCGGATCAAATAAACAGGAAACATAGTTCATCAAATTTAAATGCATCCAAGCTTGCGAGACTCTTATTGATGCTAAGGAGAGGCCAGCCTATTTCTATTATGCCCGTAATGGATTTAAACCCAAATTATGCCCCGTAGGGGTATTTTGGTCATTTAAAAGGTTATAAAAGAGATTTAATATAAATCTGAGTTTCAGGTCTGATATAATCAGTAAAAATACTTAATTTAGTAAGTTATAACAGTAGGGTATTACATATATGTGAAATTTATCATTTATAACCAAACTATGCACCTTAGGGGCATTTTGGTAATTTCACATAGGCTTAAAAGGTCAAAACTGGAAATCTGAGTTTAAAACTTTTGCTTACTGTTAATATATAAAACTTTATTGAAAATATCAGTAGGCATCAAACCATATATGTTTAAAATAGTTTTGATACATATTATGCGTTAAAAACGCTTAAAAAAACGATTTTAAGCGATTTCCGGGTTTTATAAGAAAAGCTGATATTTTATCATTCCAGAAGGCTAAAATAATTTATTTATTATATTAGATCAGTTGAAAAAGGTTTGGGGTCAAAAAGTTTTGTAAAACTCATTTTATAGCCCAAAAGGGCAAAACCGACAATTACCGGATCAAGCTTAGAACTCTATGTTATGCTCAGCCTAAAATTAAATAAAAATCTTCAAAAAACCCAAAATATTATTTTATATCAGTAGGTAAAAATTTTGGTATCAAAAATTGAGTTTAGATAGGCTATACGCTAATTACGCCGTTTATTTAATAAAAAGCTTTCTAATTACGCTATTGAGCATAACTCTTAATCTAGACCTCAAACTGATGTCAAATTTTAGGGACAAGTCTATAAATCAGTAATGAAGGTTTCTACTCTTTTACATTTTCAAAAATCACGTATTAAGGTGAAAAGGGCATAATAGTCAACATTTAAGCATTTAACGGAAACATGCATATGAATCGGATAACTAGTGAACCAAGTTGTATAATCACAGAGGGTTATACTAACATGAAACCTGGTCCTAATAAGGCTCTAAGGCAATTCTAAAACATGCTACATTGGGTCAGAACTGAAAGTCAAAGCAAAAGTCAAATTATGCGACTTTCGGTTCCAAACCGAGCCTAAACTGAAAATTGTCGGGTTGAACATGTTTAGACATGTTCTTACATTAATTACCAAGTTATATTAGTGATAAAACAGGATGCATAGGTTCTACATTGTTAATTATGCATTAATTTGAAAATAAGCTTTCTGTTGACTTTTTAAGATTAAGTTTGACCCAACAATTGACCTAGTTAGAGTGGGAATCAGAGGGTGCCCTTTTAAGGGTTTATTACCCACATAACTACCAACTCATAGGTACTTTCAATTCGAGATTTGACTGGACAAATTTTAATTAATCACAAAGTCAAACTCTAATTATGACGGTTTGACTTTAAGCTAATTAACTAAGCTAAACTGAATTAAAGAAAGTTAAGGACACTTACAAAGGTCCTAAGCACGACTAGTAACTCCTAGGAAGGGTGCTTGAGCTCCAAAATTCTCAAGAAGTGAAGTTGTGAGAGTTTCAAGTGAGTGTGATCAAGTGTTGCAACTAAAGGGCTCCTTATATATGAGTTTTGATGCCATTAGATCATGCCAAGCAACTCTATGCATGGATTCAGATCATCACAACTATCCCTAGTACATGAAATACCAGTTGGGGATTCCCTGGTATAAGAAAACAAGCTTTTAAGTCGGTTACAGACCTGAACTGGTAGCTGCCAGGAGTTTTCTGTCGCTGGCATGTTTACATGAGCCGCGTAGACCCATAAGGAATCTTACGCAGGCCGCCTGGCTCCCCAGAACCAGCCAAACAAGTTTCAACTAATTGCAATTTGACCCCTGTTCCTTTATAACGTGGTTTTAAGTTCCGATGTTTCATTTTCAGCCCTCTAACTTGATTTTTAAGGACCTCAATACTTATACAAAATTTTTTAAGTCCTTGGTTAACTTTGTGATCACCCGAAAAGTCATAAATTTCAACGTTGACGCTTTTAACCCCTCGTTTACGAATATCGTCATAACTTTCTCATACTTTATCGAAACCTTGTGAAATTTTTATCACTTATTCTAGTGAGCATAATTTACCGTTACAAAGTTTCGGGTTTGCTAAAAGGTCACTCAGGGGTATACTTTAAACATGTTGACACATTTAACCCCTGTAGTTTGTAATCTCTCACTTTCTTCCACAATTAGCTTCGTATGACCCATGATTCATTCGTTTAAGGGTATAAACACCGTGAAGGGTTACAGTAAAGTATATTTATCCATTGTTGACACTTTGAACCCTTATATTCACATACTTTCTTTGTTTGTCAACTTTAGTCCTTCATAAGTAAATCTTCTACACGTTTAAAGCTCATGACACGTGTCAATACATTATTGGACACAAATTTTCGAGGTGTTACAACAAACAAAGTTAACAAAGTTAAACCCCTCCCCACACTTGAACTTCGCATTGTCCCCAATGAGAAACCCGAAATATAGAGATAAAGGAGAATAATACTCCCCTGATGATGATTTTGATGAAACGAGACTTCTAAAGCTGATCCTGTGATGTGCTCCGGTCCAAGACGTGCTAGCCAAAATCTGCAAGTATGTCACAAGGTACAGCAAAACAGAAAAGAAACAGTATAAACACAAATAAACCATAATTTACATAAATGAAAGTACTAAATATTCCAACATGAAATAAAGCAAACATACGAAAGTGTCAGAAATATAAAGTACATATCCGGGGTGTTTGAAATAATAACCAAAATGAACACCCGAAAAACAAAGTACTGAAATAACAAAGCCACCAACAAACAACTCCACCTAATCCTCGTCATCGTCACCAGCATCTCCTCCAGTGTTGGATGGGCCAGAGCCTCCATAACCAGGTGGGTTCCCGTATGGGAACTGTGGGGGCTCCCCAAAGTAGTTCGGGTAGGTGTTCTGAAGCCCCTCGAATATGTACGAGAATCCATCATGCACCTCCCGGCGCATGAAGTCCTGGTTCGCCCTTATCTGCTCTATATGAATCCTTTGCTGCTCCTGGTTAACCTGCATTTGTTGGAACTGCTGGTAAAACTCAGGGTAAGGGGGAATGCCGGGAGGCCAGTCCTGGTGCAAGTGGTATTGTGTGTGGCTCATGCTGCTCATGCTGCTCTCCCATCTCCTCATCCTCATCTTCCTCCTCAGCCGGAGGCAACGGGTCCCAGACCTCGTTGTTTAAACCCTTCAATCGATCCCCGCGATCCGTCTCAGCAATCAACCCCATCGCCTTCAATGACCGAATATCTACATATAAAACCCTTGGTCACCAAAGTGAGACTCTGAAGTACCTCATCAGTCATCAACCCTAAATTGTAGGCAATTTCGGTCACAAACTGACCACCGTGAATCTGACTGTTGGGCGTTCTCCCTGAGCTGTTCACAAAATACTCCGCCATCCTTGCAGCTAGGTTGATGTGTACCCCCTCAACCAGCGCATAAAGAAATATCAGATCTGGTGTTGGACAGTTCCCCAGACTGTCCATGCGCCCGCAGACAGTATGGCTGAATATATGATGCAACACTCGATGCAGAGGGTCTCTCAATCGTGAAGCTTTTGACATCCTTGGATCGAATGGGTCGCCAACTGCATTTTGAGCCCAAAATGGGGCCCGCGCTTCGTCACTCAGGAAGGTGAACTCATCTGTGAAGAACTCTGAATCCATGTCTTCATTTGTGTAGATTCCAAGTCTCCGACCCAATCTACCCACCGACCAATTGTGCCAGCATCCGCCCAATCTGAAAGTTATCCTCTCCTTCCAACGAAAGTTTGGAATTTTATAAGCTCTTGGCTTGTTGTAGGAATAGGTGGCGAAGAATTCTATCGTTAGCTCACGATAGATAGGGCGATCGATAGCGACTAAACACGCTGATTTAAATCTCTCATAAAATCCCAATCTAGCCTCCGGGGGATGCCAAACTGCCCTCGCCTATTCCATAAAGCGTTACATTTTGGGATACAAAGGCTCTCTCTCTCGTCCTCAGGGTCAAACTAGAAGAAGGGATGATCCATCTGCAATGAGGGAAGATAGTTAAAACAGGAGAAACAGAAAAAATTTAATTCAGAGCAGCCGAACACACTGTTATGAAACTACTGACTTGCTGATCTAGGCATTTGGCATGGGCGTGCGACCAACCGCACGATCGTGCGTTCCCGAGAAACAGGAAGGTGGTCAGCTTTTGTCGCATCTGCACGGCGTGCAGTCAATCGCACCACCGTGCATCGCCGAACTAACATGAAAGTATCGTGAACAGCTGAAAACGCACGGACCGTGCCACAGGGGGAACGACCGTGCGACCCGTAATTACTGCAGACTCTAACCTCGGCTCTGAATAGCCCGATTTTTCAAAAATCAACAAGTTTTTATGCAAACAGGGGGTACAAAATCAACCGGTTGTTCACGAGACAAATGTTTCTTGCAAGGGTTAGGGTTTCGCTTGTGTTTATGAAGGGAACCCTAAAAAGCCTTGAAGAATCAAACGAATCTTACCTAGACAAAGATGAAACAGGAAATCGACAAGAAAGAACATACCGTGCGAAGAGATGTGTGAAACCGTGCGAAGAAATCGTGCGATTTGAGACAAAATCACTCTGGAACGGCTGGTGCGGATAGGGTTTCCGCGAATTGTGAATGGGGGCTGCAGATGAGGGTACTTATACTGCCAAATGACAGAAATGCCCCTAGCCTCACGCACGGTCGTTCGACCAGTCGCACGGTCGTGCGTCACCGAACAAGGGTCACCCTGGCACGATGATCTCGTAGATGCACCGGGGTGCGACTCGAGGTTCCGGTCAATCCCGCAATAGCATGGGCGTGCGGCCCGTGGCACGGGCGTGCCACAGCTGCAGATTAGTTATTTCTGCAGAATGCATTTTCAGCACCGGTTTTGGCTTTTTTTCGACATTTTTTCAACATGCAAACTGTTTTAACAATATCCCAACATAGAACCTTCGTTCGGCACGTCTAAAAACTAAACAAACTAACGAAAACTACAAAACACGCCTAAATTACGCTAAAACTACAAAAGGACAAAAATGGATGATTTTACCCTTAAAGCGCCAAAGACGCTCTTGCTACATTTTTAATCCACGAGTCAGTAGCGTAGACTCTCCTCCACACACTTATGATGTGTGCGGGGTGTGGAGTGCAATAACCTCCACCGCCGACTCGATCAGCCCGGCAACGTAAAGCTTCAAGCGGTGCCCATTCACTTTGAAAATAACGTCGTCCGCGTTCTCTATTGCAACAGTCCCATAAGAGAATACCTCTTTTACTGTGTATGGTCCTGTCCAACGTGAATGAAGTTTTCCTGGAAATAGGCGCAACCGCGAGTTGTAAAGAAGAACAAGATCGCCCGCTTGGAATTCTTTGTGGTCCTTCAAGCGTTTATTGTGTAATCTCTTTGTGCGCTGTTTGTAGAGGACGAAGCTCTCATAAGAGAATTGTCGTATCTTGAGAAACCGGGCTTCACCTCCGGTTTTCAAGTCCAGATTTGCGGTTTTTAGAGCCCACATCGCTTTATGCTCCAATTCCACCGGTAAATGACACGCATTTCCGTATACAAGCCTAAAGGGAGTAGTCCCAATAGGGGTCTTATAAGCTGTATGGAAAGCCGACAGCGCCTCATCGAGTTTGTCCAACCACTCCTTTCGGTTTGCACCTATAGACCGCTCAAGGATTCGCTTTAGCCCACGGTTCGTGACTTCCACGTGCCCGCTCGTCTGTGGATGATAGGGTGTGGACAAACGGTGATGCACACCGTAGCGGGACAAAGCTTTTTCAAGCTTAGTATTGCAGAAATGAGTCCCTCTGTCACTGATAAGTGCCGTCGGAGTGCCAAATCGGGCGAACAAACTTTTCAAAAATCTTACAACCACCCTGGCGTCATTGGTGGGTAAGGAATGTGCCTCAGCCCACTTTGACATATAATCGACCGCGGCCAGGATGTACTTATTTCCTCGTGAGGGGGGAAATTGTCCCATGAAGGCTATCCCCCAAATGTCAAAGACTTCACAAACTTGTATCCAGTTCTGAGGCATTTCATCACGTGCCGATATATTTGTCGCCCTCTGACAGGCATCGCATGCTTTTACCCAACTTTGCGCGTCACGAAAAATAGTAGGCCAATAAAACCCGGAATCCAACACCTTCTTGGCGGTGAAATTGGCTCCATGGTGGCCTCCGGTAGGTCCCTCGTGACAATGGCGCAGAATATCAGTCGCCTCCTTCCCTGAAACGCATCTTCTGATCACCTGATCAACACCCACCCTAAATAAGAAAGGGTCATCCCAAATGTAGTGCTTGACATCCGAAAAGAATTTCCTCTTTGTTGGTGAGTCAACCCTTTAATCAGAATCCCACAAGCAAGATAGTTCGCAAAGTCGGCGAACCAAGGTGACTCATCACATATCTCAACACCCATCAACGACTTGTGTGGGAAATTGTCATTGATTGAATCCCAACGCGTGTCCTTGATGTCTCCATGCTCCAACCGAGATAGATGGTCAGCCGCTACATTCAACGCAACCTTTTTATCTTGAATTTCAATATCAAACTCCTGCAGCAACAAGATCCATCTGATTAGACGCGGTTTAGTGTCCTGTTTGCTAAAGAGATATCTGATGGTTGCGTGATCAGTATACACAACTGTTTTTGAAAGCACCAAATACGATCTAAATTTATCAAATGCGAAAACAACTGCCAAGAGCTCTTTTTCAGTCGTGGTATAGTTCTCCGGAGCGTCGTGAAGAGTCTTGCTCGCATAATAGATCAGGTGTAAGTGCTTTTCTTTCTTCTGCCCCAAAACGGCCCCTATAGTGTAATCACTCGCGTCGCACATTATTTCAAATGGCAGACTCCAGTCAGGTGCAACTAAAATAGGGGCCTCAATCAACTTTTGCTTGAGAAGCTCAAAGGCTCTCAAGCAATCATCTCCAAATATGAACGGAGCGTCTTTCTCCAACAGACGGGACATGGGTCTAGCGATTTTTGAGAAATCCTTGATGAATCGCCTATAGAACCCCGCATGACCAAGAAAGCTCCGTATCGCTCTCACAGAGGAGGGATGCAGAAGTCATGAAATAACGTCAACTTTAGCTGGATCGACCTCCATACCAACACGAGAAATCTTATGTCCCATAACTATGCCCTCCTTCACCATGAAGTGGTACTTCTCCCAGTTTAGGACCAGATTCGTCTCCTCACACCTCTTCAACATCTTTTTCAAATTTTCCAAACAATGATCGAAGGAATCCCCAAATACCAAAAAGTCATCCATGTAAACCTCCATAGAATCCTCGATCATATCATGAAAAATTGCAACCATGCATCTCTGAAAGGTCGCCGGTGCATTACACAACCCAAAAGGCATCTGCCGGTAGGCGAATGTGCCGAAGGGACAGGTAAAGGAAGTCTTCTCCTGATCCTCATGAGCAATAGGTATTTGGGAGTACCCAGAGAAACCGTCCAAGAAACAGTAATACAACTTCCCCGACAGATGTTCCAACATCTGGTCGATGAATGGAAGCGGGAAGTGATCCTTACGAGTAGCATCGTTGAGTTTGCGGTAATCAATGCAAACTCGCCACCCAGTGACGGTACGGGTAGGAATTAGCTCATTCCTATCATTTGAGACTACAGTAATACCACATTTCTTTGGTACCACCTGCACTGGACTCACCCATACAGAGAAATAGGATAAATCAACCCGGCATCCAACAACTTAATCACTTCTTTCTTCACCACGTCTTACATATTCGGATTTAACCGCCTCTGATACTGTGCACATGGCTTGTACTCGTCTTCCATCAGAATCTTGTGAGTATAAAAAGAAGGATTGATACCCTTGATATCCATGATTTTCCAAGCAATGGCTCTCTTACGAAGTCTAAGAACCTCGAGAAGCTGTTTCTTCTCATCCTTTTCCAATGATGCCGAAATTATGACCGGTAAGCGATGCTCCTCGTCCAGAAATGCATACTCGAGATATGGCGGGAGTTCTTTCAACTCCAAAGACGGTGGATCTTCAACCGAAGGCTTTGCTTTCTCTTCTTCTACATGGGCAATTTCTAGAAACATCTCCGGACTCTGGGAACCATCGTCACCAATCTGATAGACTGGCTGCTCTAAATCATGGCCCTCCTGCGTAATGCCAATCAGGTCCCCACACGACAGACGTGTGTCCGAATCAATCTCTTCAATAGTGCCTTGAAAATGAGAGCACACACATGCATCGACAATGTCGACATAATAAAGCATGTCATCGTGACTTTGCGGATGCTGCATTGATCTTTTGATATCAAATGTCACGTGCTCGTTATTTACTCGGAGCGTGATTTGGCCAGCTACCACATCAAAAATCATCCTCGCTGTATTGAGGAACGAACGTCCAAGTATCAAAGGCACTCTTGAATCTTCGTCCATGTCAAGAATAACAAAATCCACGGGGAAAACAAATTTATCGATTTTAACAAGCATGTTTTCAACAAATCCACGCGGATACTTGATTGAACGCTTTGCCAACCGAATGCTCATTCTAGTGGGTGACGGCTCACCCAGATCCAGTTTAGTAAAAACCTTATAAGGCATAACGTTGATACTCGCTCCCAAATCAGCCAATGCATGGCTAACAGACATGTTTCCAATCAAACAAGGAAGCGTAAAACTACCCGGATCTCCCATTTTCGTGGGCATACGGTTTTGTAGAACGGCAGAACAAGTTTCATTCAACACCACACATGATATATCCTCGAGCTTCTGCTTATTCGAGTGGATGTCCTTAAGGAATTTCGCATACTTTGGCATCTGGGCCAAGGCTTCAACAAACGGTATATTAATGTGTAGTTGCTTAAACAACTCAAGGAACTTACCGTATTGTTCGTTGTTTTTCTGTTTCTTTAGCCTGCCCGGATATGGTACTGGTGGAGTGTAATCTTTGACCGGCTCCTGGACTTGTGCTGTACTTGCTGGGCGCAGCCTGGCTTGCACCTCGTCCGGTGTGTCAGTCGGGACCGCTCCAGTGATCGGTGATGAGTCTGATATGACGGGTCCGGTAGTCTTTCCACTCCTGGTCATGATTGCATTCACATGCTAGCCCGGGTTTGGCTTTGTATTGCCCGAAAGACCACCTGGGGGCCTTTTAGACATCATCTGAGCCAGCTGACCAACCTGATTCTCGATATTCTAAATCGAGGCTTTGTGACTCCTCATTTCTCCTTCATGGGAAAGAAAACGATCCTCGCTCTGCTGGTATCGTTTTTCTGCCAACTGATTTACACTCGACGAGCTAGTGAGAAGCTGAGCCATCATATCCTCCAGCTTGGAACTAGCCTGAGGGGCCTGCTGCTGAGAACTACTCCCAGTGCCCTGATTCTGATATGAATATGGACGCTGCTGGTAAGGTTGGTTGTATGGCTGGAACTGCTGACCCTGACCCTGCTGTGGCGCTGGAGCGCACTGAGTGAATCCCAATGGGTTTTGATTGCCCGTATTCGCTCGCCACCCAAAATTTGGGTGATTTCTCCATCCGGGGTTATAGGTGTTGTTGTAGGGATTATTCTATGGCCTCACCTGATTACTCACAAAGTCTACTTCTTCGTGGCCCTCATACACGACTCCCTGAAAGCATGCACCAGGCTCGTGTGACACTCCACACTGGTCACATCCTGAACCAGCCTGCGTAACTATCTGGGACCTGTCGAATTTCGATGCAAGAGCCGAGATTTGTGCAGTAATGGCCGTATAGTCGTCTACAGTGTAAACTCCTGCGCGAGATGCTGATGATGATGATGTTGCCCGGCCTCTATCTCCTTCTCGTCGCGAGCTAGACTTCAATGCAACTTTTTCAATGATATCATAATCCTCATTCGGCGTCTTTGTTCCTAGATCGCCTCCTGCATTCATGTCTAATCGCTCCCGCGTATTGTAGCTAAGCCCTTGATAGAAAGTCAAGACCAGCTGTCTCTTGGAGAAGCCATGATGTGGAACATCAAGTAACAGATCCTTAAATCTCTCCCAAGCCGCGTGCAACGACTCTCCCTCATCTTGGCGAAAGATCACAACCCGGTTTCTTAACATGGTTGTCTTCTCAGGCGGAAAGTATTTTTGCATAAACAGCTCCGCCAGCTCATTCCAGGTCCTGATGGACCCAGCTGGAAGTGACATAAGCCAAGCTCTGGCTTTCTTACGTAATGAGAATGGAAACAACCTCAACCGAACGACATCCTCCGAAACATCTCTAATCTTGAACGTGGAACAAACTTCGAGAAAAGCCGTTATATGTCGTCCGGGATCCTCATGCTCACACCCGTCAAACTGCACCGAATTCTGCACCATATTAATAATACTAGATTTAATTTAAAAAACAGGTGCATCTATAGTAAGTCGTAGGATACTCGGCTCCAGGCCTGCCCGTCCGGGCTGATTTGATTCATTCAAAGGTCGCTTGTCGTCCGCCATGATTGCGTTTTCAGTTGCGCCTGAGCCCTCGGCTTCAGCGGGTACCACCGGCTCCGGCTCACCAGCTGCTAGCAGTAGCCCAACCGCACGAGATCTCGCACGAAGACGTCTCCTCAGATCACGCTCGGGTTCGTCTGACGGCTCAACAGGATCGGGAGTGGGGGATTGAGGACATCAACCTGCAAACGAAAATTTGACACAATGAATATTTTATTAATATAATAATGTTGTTTTTTTGGCTGAAATGAAACAGAATATTATTTAAAATGGGCTGAAAAATTTATAAAAATCCGAAAATGGGCCCGAAATTTTATAAAAATTAAAGCAATAAATATAATCGAATCGGCTAGTGTATAAATGATTTTCCAAAGCCGAATATTGAAAGAATAAATGAATGAATAAATCCGGATTCAAACAAATAAACGGAACAAAAATTTACAAGTGTACAAAATAATCTTGAAAACGAATAAATCGAATTAAAAGAAAGAAATATTAACAAATAAATAAACAAATAAATAATCAAGAAAATATTCACAAATATTAACAAGTATATACACCGATAAAACAATGACTCGGGTCGTTCCTAATGCTCGCCAGCTCCCCGACAACGACGCGAAAAACTTGATTTGTGCGCGTATACACATATTTTTATCATGAATAAAGACACGATTCGGTTTTAAATTTATAAAAGTGATTTATACTTCAACATCAAAACACACACGAAAGAGGCAAGTGTACCTCGTCATATATGTAGTAAAGTATCGGTAAGAACCAAGTATCGATCCAAGGAAATGGGCGGAGGAATAATACTAGACCTTTTTCATTAAATTAACGGAAGGAAGATAAGTTTTGTGATTTTCTAAAAACTAAAGTAAGAATAAACAAATACTTATAAAAACATAATAGATTTCAAATATGAAAATAGATAAATAGCCTTGCTTAATACACAACCAAAGCATATCAACTAAGTCGGTTTTGGCACTAGAAACATTCGATCAATTCTTCATTCTCAAGACAATTAGTATCCCTTTTGGGAATCCTAACATGACAATCATTCGGAAAGCTAAAACGATAAACACACTTTAACCACCTAAAATTGTTCTTTAACGTGCAATTGATAAATGTCTATGAAAATCTCTTAAAAATAAGTTAGTCATCCGTTAGGAGTTTTCTAACCTCACTTAAACAAGGAAAGTGACATCGATAAATACAATGCAACCACCGAGACAAGCATAAACTAGATTAAATCACAACCGAGTTCATTTTACAAATCTTGCATATAAATTCACTAAGATCGCAATTTTGGCCTAAACTACTAACTAAGTTAACAATTCATGGCAAGAATTCATAACAACAACGTTTAACCCATTAAGGTCCTTACGTGACGGAAAGCTTTCTTGATTAACAATAATTACATTTTACTAAACCACTAACCATTTCTAGTATTATGGTGCACATATTTTAACCAAGCTAAACTAGTTAACCAAGTTCAAAGTATACTAATACATGATTAATTAAGCTTCATTTTTCAACTATCTCAACTAACCAAATGCCAATCATCTAACATAATTACTAATAATCAAGAAATCAATAACAATAACAAGGTTGCAAACTAATCATCAAAGATTAACATAGAAAATATTTCCAAGTGTCATTACAAACAAAGTTAACGTACTAATGGTTATAATTAAGCAAGGGATTGTTGTTTTTGCCCAAAGGCTTACAATAATACATAGAACATTAATCTAAATGCCTGAAAGATTAACAAAATTATGGAAATATTAGAAAACCAAACCATAAACAAGCACTAGATTAAGAATCTGGAAGATAACGGAGATAATCGGCACAATGTGGCTTGAATCCGGGTGAAAGCTAACGCCTCCAGAGCCTGAAAATCGCCAGAATTGCTCCCAAAAAATCTAGAGTTACGAGCAGAATGTTTCTGCATGATTTTTATAACTTTTTGAAACCGCACGGTCGTGCCAATAAAGTGCACGACCGTTCACTTTTTGCATTATTGAAGTTACTGTTCACCATACCGCATGACATCATCAGATCTTGACCAGATTTCGTAGCCGCACGACCGTTCACTTGGAGGCACGATCGTGCATCTCCGGGTTCTTGTTGCACGGACTCTTGAACGGGTAGTGCATCGCCGGGCTTGTGTTGGATATCGGATCCGCATGGGGTGCAACCATCCGCACGAGCGTTCGTCTCCATGAATGACTTGCACTCCGGATTGCACCCTCATTCACTGCCGGGTTGGGCTGTTTTGTCAGATATGCACGGTCATTCCACTCGTTGCACGACCGTGCCAAATGCCCAGGTCAGATTCTTCACAGAATGTTCGCAGCTTTGTCGTTTCGTCCGGAAAGTCCTCGTTTTCACTATTATCTTGTCTGGCATGTTGTTTTAGGCCTGTAAACAAAAGTATACATGATTAAGTATCCAATTCACGGGTTTACGGCCGAAAACGCATAAAATGGGGGTAGAATGGGGGACTATAATATGTATAAATTGGTGAATATCAAATGCGCAACACATTATCACAACTATGACCATGTGAAGTAATACGCTTAACAACCACTGTCCACGATAGGTGCTGAGTCCAAACTATAGTACTATCATTGCTAAGGTGTCAGGCAACAATCACTGTGTAAACATAACATACAAGCATTCATCGAATCACGTATAACATGCAGGAGCGGTTAGCGTTAAAAGTGTTTGCGTTGTGTGTTGTCGTGTTTTGATAGAGAACGTATGTAACACCCAAAAGTGCGTGTAAAAGTAAATGGGTTCGAGTATACTCACAGTATGTGTTTAATAAATAAACACAGTCTTGAATTGGATTGAAGGGAGCGCGTTGGAGTTAGCCTGAGCATAGAACGATAGCGTAAGCATTGAACAGCATGTAAACAATGCGTTGGGTTAGATGTGTGTCAAATGGTGAGTCGAACGGATGAGAACACATTCGATCGGCTGGTCATCCGGACGGATGGTCATCCGAGCGGATGACCGTTCGAACGGATGGCCATTCAAATAAGATGAGTGTGTTTGTAAATTGTTTTGAAACTTTGAAGTTTTCATTGTAGCATTTTGGAAAATGTGAAGTATCTCTAGATGCCAAGTCATCCGGTCGGATGGTCATCCGGACGGATGGCCATTCGATCGGATGGCTATTCGATCGAGGTTTGGTAGTTTGAAGTTTGGTCAAATGGTTTAAGTGTTGAAAGATATGTAGGACAAGTCACGTGGTCGGATGGTCATTCGATTAGATGGTCATCTGATCGGATGGCTATTTGATTGGGCGATTTGATGTTTTGAAAGCTTGTAAAATTTTCCAAGTTTAAAAGTTGAAGTTTGACGGAGACGGCGTGACGACGTGTCAACCACACCAGGTCCAGCTCAGTCGATCATATGGGAATCACCCCATTCGATCAGACTAACTATTCTGGATAGAGTTCATGTTCAACCTGTTAATCGGTCATCTCTCAGGTGGAAATCCATTTTCAGATCGGTTCTCAACTAGAGAATTAGTAGAGAGCCTAAATGAGTCTAGATTCCATCGGTTTTGAGTAAAAAGTGAAGAATGTTGGAGAAAAGTATGAAAACTGTTGAAAATGTTTAGATCTTGTTGAGATTTGTGTTAAAATGTGTAGAAATCCTTTAGATCTGGACCAATCTTGACGGGATGACGTCATACCACAGTTTGTATATGCAACCGAGATGATGTCACCTTCAAGGATTCCAAATCTGGAGATTTCATGGTAAAAACCAGTGATTTTGAAGGAGAAGATGATGAGAAAGTGTGTAGTGATGATGGAAGTACAAGATTTAGAGGGAAATACTTACGAAATAGCCTTGAATCGAGTGAAAAGTGCTTGAAAGGGACTTGAGAGCGTCTGGTCGAATGGAGCTGTCACATCAGTGAACAGCGATGTGACAGGCGGATATTTATAGTGTGAGAGAGTGAGTAAGGCGGTGGAGAGTGAGGGTGTCGGATGGTCAGCTGGTCGAATGACCATCCGATCAGATGGCCATCTGAGCAGATGGCCATCTGAACGGTAGTCCATTCGATCGGTTGGTTATCCAGACAGCCTAGCTGTGCGAGTTAGTTTTCCAACTTTCGTTTCGTGTGTTAGGCGTTGCGTTGCATTTAAGCGAGTTACAAGTAAGCGTTGCGTTGAGATAACCACATAACATTAAACAAATAATCACACAATTAACACACATAACAACCAAGATGCGTAAAAGTAAATCTGCATTTTGAGTTGCGATGAGGTTACGATGCGATAGCGTTTAATATAATCATGCGATGTGGTATGCAATAAAATGCGTTTAAATAGTATACGTTGTAATAGTGTTAAATGCTATAACTGCGTTTTGAATATGCGTTGTAAAACATAGTTTAAAATATCGTTTTACCCATTGCGATAATCGAAATCTCGGGAGTACAAGGCAATTAAGCAATAAATGACAAATCTAAGTAATGACCCGAAAATTCGGGTTGTTATATTAGACACTTCGGTGTTGTTCCCTCCAGTATGGAACCACCCGATCCGAATAACAACCTTGAAATAAGACGCCACTTCATAAAAACTCTAGCCATGGGGCCATGCTCAGGTCAACACGCCCCGTGCCCACCTCAATTCTGACCACGGGGGCGTGTCCAGACCAACACGCCCTGTGTTCATAATACAGACAAAATGTGTCAGAACCTTGTCTGACCACGGGGCCATGTCCTACCAACACAGGGCCGTGGTCAGTGTGCTGCCGTTTTCTATAAAGTCAGCCTTGTTCCTGCACATTTGGATCCATTCCAAAGACAGATATTTGCTAGGATTTTCACACATACCTTAAAAGGTATATTCCAAAGAAGGTTTCTCACCAACCATCTTGTCTTTGCCATTTTTGTTAGTTACCTTCTTCTCCAAAACACTCCAACCTCCATTAAAGTTTGAAACATTCATAACTTCAAGCTTTATTGTAGTATTTGCAAGGCTTTTAACCAAGGAATCTTATTAAACATAAGTTTTACAACACTGTTTTAAGTTATTTATGTTCAGAAATGTTTCAAAATACAGAAAAATAATTTAAAACAATGATATTCCTTGGTTCAAAAACCTACAGAGGTGTGACCACGGGGCCGTGCCCAGCGGGCACTGGGCCGTGGCCAGAGTCTCAGTTTCATTAGTTTTGAATTTTTTGTCTTGTTTTCTTGGCATGTTGAGCCAAAACAGTGGAACATCTTCAGCTCACTTAAGAAACAGTCGAAGGGGGAGAAGGCCGTCAATAGAAGCTACCCTTGTTCGATACGTGTGTGCACTAAGGGAAGCACTTGATGAAATGACGTCGGTGGAAGAGGTCCTCATTGACCATATCAACTATTTGCTATTTGACGGTGGGGCTGGAGAATAGCTTTCAAGAAATCAACCTTTTGCACCAAAGGTTGAACATTCTTGCTATGCCACCCATGGAACCAATCTTCCCACAAGAAGATTGCAACTTGGCGCAAGAAGTTGTCAACCCAACCGGATGGGATGACATTCCTCCGGAACCTCCTCTAGACGCATTACACGAGGTTCCGTTGGATGTCGCACCTCCCCCACAAGAGGTTGTGGACAATGAGCCCGTCTTCCTTCTCCCTCAGGAGATTGAGGAGTGGCTCAATGATGTTTGAGGAGCACCCTTCGGGTTGAAGTTCTAAGAGCCTTTGTCAACCGAAAAATCATTTTTCGGGTTTTTGTTGTTCTTGTTATGAAAACATCTAGGGTAGAACTTCTTCATGGTTTGAATTTCTTGCATTCTAGGACCTAGTTATCTATCTTAATTTTTAGTTTGTAATTTTAATTTTTAGGATCTATGTATTTTGCACTCTAAATGAAGGATGGTTTAAGTTATTTTGTGGTGTTTGGATGTTTTGTAATGGTCTAACAAACGAAAAGAAGTGAAAATTTGCCAAGGGAATGTTAAAACCACACCCTATGCACGAAAACAAATCCTTCCGTCAACATTTCCAGCATTACAGAATGTGCAGCACGGGGTTGTGCTCAGCCCAGCACGCCCCATGCCCAGGCTCTGCAGAAAAAAGTCCCAGCTCAGTTAACTGGCCACATGCCATGCTCACTGAACACGTCCCGTGGCTAGGCTTCTATTACATTTTGATACTGGCGATCTGTCCACGGGGCCATATCCGGACCACATGGGGCCGTGGCCAAACGCCCATTAACAGAAAAACATGCTTTTAAACACTTTTTACACATTCGAATCAACCTAAAAACTTATTTTTGGGACACATTGAGGACAATATGTAATTTAAGTGGGGGGGGGGGGTGTGCTAAAATCTTGAATCTTGCATGTCTTAATAACAAGCCTTACACAAAACTCTATTGGAACCGCTAATCACCCCAAATTTTTTAAAAAAAATCATTTTTTTACTTGTCTTGGTTTAGTTCGGGAATAACAAGTTCTAAAAAGGTTATATTTTTACAAATTTACAACCGATAGCGTCGTGATAAAAAGAACCAAATAACAAAATTATGAAAAGGCATGACAAATCTATTTAAAATTTGATTATATATACTTGATCACATCATAAACCCATTCCCACAACAAGTGAATTTTGAGCCTTTATTGAGTATATGTGCATATATCTTCAAACTAAATGCTTATTTTTCGTTTCTTGTGTGAATAGACGCTTGGTTCTTACGACTCTAGAACTTGCCAAGGTGATACATTCCCGGTCCTTACCAACTTGAACCCAAGTAAGTAAATGATGGAGGCATTAGGACTAACCCATTTTCCTTCCAAAATCATTATTTTTCATTTTTTTATCACCTACCCAAAATCCCCCTAGTTAACCCCTTTGAGCCTAAACCTTTTCGTTTCAAAACGCACAAAACAAACACCCATTACCCACCGAAACATTTTTCTTTTTAACCCATTTGTTTTAGTAAAAAGCTCGGTTATCTTGTGACATGAAAAAAAATGAAAGTCTTGCAATAAACAAACAAGTTCCTCAAATAATTCTTGTTTGAATGCGCTTAGTTTGAATAAAAGTCGCAAAAACAAAAAAAATTACGACGACTGACACATTTTACGCTTTTCGCCATTTGTTGGTGCATTCATCTGTCGTCTTCGTCTTATATCGAGTCTCGGGTTCGTTGCAGATTTGAACAAGAGTGATGTCATCATTCTTGATGATGACATCATATATGTGACATCATTTATGACATCATGGAAGGATATTACACAAGAAGACAAAACAGATTTTATGTTCGGTTGAAAGTCTTGAATGATCGCTTGAAGACAAAAGCATGTAGTTCGCTTGAAAGTCAATATGCATGGTCGCTTGAATTGTTTTGATCGCTTGAAGTGTAACCGCTTGAAATTGTTTGTGTAATTTCAAGCGGACTAGCAACACTATATATAGGCATGTCATGTGTTCATTTGAAGAAAACAGAGGAAAGATCTTAGAGAGTGTACCGATGTGACAACTCGAAATTTAGAACCTTTCATGTATGCTTAAACGTGTGGCTAGATAACTTATGTGATTAATGACAAATGAACCTTTATGTGATTATGTGTTATTGGTGTGAGCTTGTATGTATGTGATACATGTATATATGAACCGAGACACAAGAACCCGACTCGAGACCATGTGGTCTCGAGTGAACTAGTATAACATACGGGCCGGTTGGGCCGCACACACATACACACTTAGCCTATGTCGAAGCCCATTAGGGTGCACTTGGAGCTAATATATAACCCGATTGTTAGCCATCCTTGCCACTTTCTTGGACAACACACACACTCTCCATTCTCTCACTAAGACCCTAGACACCAAACATCATACTTCTTCTCCTTCCTTTTCGGATCAAACCAACCGACCACAAAAAGGATTTCTCGGATTTGCTTGTTCACACCAAACAAAGCTTCATCTTTCACCACCTCACAACTGGTTAGTGTTTATGATGTTTGTTAGTGTTTATGATGCTTGTTAGTGTTTATGATGCTTGTTAGTGTTTATGATGTTTGTTAGTGTTTATGATGTTTGTTGGTTAGTGTTTATGATGTTTGATGTTATGGATGACATGATTGAACTAGAACCGTTTGTACAATGATGATGTGCTTGTGAATCGTGTGTATGATGTTGATAATCGGAACATGCTTTGATTTCGGATATGTGGCGTAATGAACTCATGATGTTTTGTGTTTAAATGTAGTCTAAAACACTAGTTGTTGATGTTCATATAAATCGGATTGTGTGCTCTTGTGTTAAGAACCGAAAGCTTGCTATTAGGGTGATTTGTTGATAAGTTGTTCATAATTCTTGTTAGACCTAGGTTCATAGGAATAAAGATGAACTACTTGAATATTGAAGAACAAGATGAACATGATGAACACATGAAGAACTTGTTGAATATCATATGAACATGTTGAATATTTGAAATCTGATATGTTTGATCCATTTTTAGTAATTTGCTAGACAAGAAACATGTTTAAGGAATTTGGTTGGATAGTACAAACTGTTACATGAAATCAGAATGTTAGTGGGTAGTACACTGTACCGAATCAGCTCCTGTCCAACCGAAACCATCAGTTGCGACTCGAAACCAAGCACAACGAGTCGAGATCCCCGATTGCGACACCGGTTGCGAGTCGCAAACACCTAGTTGCGACTCGAAACCACACATGATCAGCACACCAAACTTGTGACTCGAAACCACAGTTGCGAGTCCGGTTGCGACTCGTAACCAAAACAGCACGAACCGAAACCGTGGTTGCGAGTCCGGTTGCGACTCGAGCCCATGTGCATGTACACACTGTTTGGTCTCTCACTGTTACGGGCCGAAGTGTTTGGGCCGGACTATTGGGCCTTGTTCGCTTGTATACTGAACTCATAAGTGTCTTTGTGAACCGTATGGTTATGAGTGTATGCCATAAATTATACCTGCATGCTACTTGCTATTATACGTGTATGCCATACGTGCACTACTTGAATACGAACCTGATTGGTATGATACAACTATGATAGGACGTGAGTAGCCACAACATTGCTTGTTTGACTTTTCTGTGTTTCTACCGAGCAAACCAAGGTGAGTTCACACCCTCTACAAAGCATGGGATTCCCAGGGGTCGGGAATTGGGGTTAAGGAACTGGGTTCCTCGTCCTCCTTGGGTAGGACAGCAAAGGTTCAGGAATGTAATTCCTCGTCCTCACGGACAGATAACTCGTACTAGACCAAAACTCTATCACGAAGTCCCTCATTTTTATATCGACTTAATCGCCGGGCCAATGGCGAGCGGGTCATTAGTTAGATAGCGCTATTTAGGTCTGACAAACCTCACACCGTGCCGCAGAGGACGGGCGTGAACTAATGGATCTGGGGCACGTCAATGATGATAGACATTGACAGTTTCAGGGCACATAAACATGACTACAGTCAGCAGTCGATATGGTAACGAGTCTAGTAGATACATGGGGTAGCCCCCACGGCCGAAATGCCAGATAACTAACACGGGGTAGCCCCCACGGCTGGATAGCCAGAGTAACCGGAAATAAACAAGACACGTTTTTAACTATGGGGTAACCCCCACGGCAGGATGCCAGCTAAAGGAAACTGTTTTCGAAACAACTTAAAACGAACACCCAACCGTGAACTCACTCAACTTGTTGTTGACTCGTTACTACATGCTTTGCAGGTCCTTAGGTTCTTAGCTGGAGCTTGCATGGAGGAGGATCGTTGTGGGACATGGACGACTGTGTGTCCACGTTAAACTATGAAACAATTAAACTTATGTTTGATTTAAGACTTATGCTTCCGCTTGCAACTTAACTATGTTTTGTTTGAACACCAATTGTATTGGTTGGATTTTATAACTACTTATATGCTTGTTCAATATGATTGGTGGCTGGATCCTGGTCAGTCACGCCTCCAAGCGGTAGTACTCCGCAGGTGGATTTTGGGGGTGTGACAACCGAAGTGCTGCCGATATATTTTGTGTCTGTAATCTTTGTTAAATCAATATACAAGAGATTTAAAGTGATATTCAAGCTGTTTCAAAGTCAGTTTCTTATTTTCCGCATCTGAAACTGATAAAATCTCTTCTGAACGACTCGTTTGGGTCACAAACCGATCCTATAAGTGGTATCAGAGCTCAGGAGGAAGAGATCTTGCCAAAACAGCCTGTTTTCATTACTTTTTATGTTTTCTACACCATTCTTTTTTAAAACTAAAAATTTTTCATGGTTAAAATCGGCTCAAATTCACACATTTTGTGCGTATTCATGTATTAACAAATCCTGGAAAGTTTCAGCTTTAAAATCGACTTAAAACTGGCTAAAATCATGTTCTCGCTTGAAATTTGTTCGAAGTTGCTGACGTCATTGATTGTTCAAGCGAACATGACTTTTGTCCTATATGAACTTTCAATTTCGTTTCATTTCATGTAGTATATATATAGGTCATGTGTTGTCATTTGTCTGTTGGTGCATTCATATGTCGTCTTCGTCTTATATCGAGTCTCAGGTTCGTTGCAGATTTGAACAAGAGTGATGTCATCATTCTTGATGATGACATCATATATGTGACATCATTTATGACATCATGGAAGGATATTACACAAGAAGACAAAACAGATTTTATGTTCGGTTGAAAGTCTTGAATGAGCGCTTGAAGACAAAAGCATGTAGTTCGCTTGAAAGTACACCGCTTGAAAATTACATCGTGTTGTGTGATTCTTTAATCGAAGTTGTCAGTAGATTGGGAAAACAAGTCACATGTTTGTGTCAGATGGCATGCGATTCTCGTAAATTGTCCTTACATTTTGTCGGATATTACCTCATAGTGCATGTGATTGTTTCTGCAATAGTGGGTATATTGGTCAAACAATAATTCATGCAAAATTAAAGTTGTTGCTGGTTAAGCTCATGTGATTCTTGGTTCGATATTCAAGAATTGTGTCTATTGCACATGTTATCTGATCAGTTAGTTTGGAGGTCCAATTGATTTGTTTTGAGTATTAAACTTTGTCAGCCCAAGGTTTGGATAAAGACTAAATAGTTGCGGCCCAATCATTTGTGTTGAACAGTTAAGGTTGTCGAAAATTGTATTAAAGCCCATGTGAATGTTGACTAATATTGTTGTCTGACATTTATTTTAGAGGACCAATTGAATATAAGCTTTTGTCGGCACATTCAATGTGTTGTTTGATTCAAGTCTCGGCCCATTGAAGTTGGTCAAAACAGTTTGGAAGTAATTCAGATTGTGTTGTGAGTTTTGGGTTAGTTTGCACCAAATTCAAGTCACATCAATCTCATTCGAACAAGGTCGCTTGAAATTGATTCAGTTCGTTTGAGAAATTAATCAGTCATTTGAATTCAAACTCGGTCAAGGTTGTGTGGTTTAGCTAGGTCATTGGAAAAGGTCATTTGAATTTGATCCGGGTCATAGTAGTCCGCATAGTGTGTCAACCTTCAGTCCGCACAGAATATTCACCAGTTCGAGTACCAGTTTTATTCTGTTAATTGATAAATCTTTAAACTGATCGTTTGTTTGTTTGTTTTAGGTATTATTGTTTTACGAGGTGAACCAGTTCGTTTGAAAGCTTGTTTGAGAAATTATTCGATATTGAATCATGGGTGACGATTTTTACAATGCGTTTGCTACTCCGACTACTCCAGCTTCTATTGCTAAGAATATGAACTTAGAGAACGAGACCGGAACATTACAAAAGCCCCCTAAACTGATGAGCATAGAAGAATACTATGGGTGGAAAGACAGATTCGAAAACTGGGTTCAGGCAAACCATCTTAGGTCATGGGAGTGTATTATGAAGAAATATGTTTTGCCACGTACTGAGTTACAAGTTGTGAAAACAATTTCTGAGTTTAGTGATCAAGAATGAGAAATGTATAGAGCTGAAAAGCTGATGATCAGCTTACTTCAGCAAGCTATCAAAGAAGACATTTTCATACTGCTTCAGCACGACAAAACTTCAAAGTCAATCTGGGATGCTCTAGGTGTTAAGTTTGAGGGTAGTGAGAACATGATTAAGAGCAAGAAGGCGTTGCTCAAGAAAGAGTTTGATCTGTTCAGTAGTTTACCGGGAGAAGATACGAAGAAGCTGATTGAACGTTATTGCCACTTAGTGCGATCTATGTCGATGATTGGTATAACCAAAGATCCTGATGAGTGGGTAGACAAATTAGCTGATGCGTTACCGCAGAAAGAGTGGGGAACTTACTTGATGATTCTGAAAAATACCGGGGTTTATGATGGGTTAACGATTTCTCAGTTCATTGAGAAAATTGAAAGTCAGGATTTGGAACAGCAAAAGATCGCGAGGATGAACAGTCCAAGTGGTCAACAAGATGTAAAAATGTACTACAAAGGCAGTGTTCCGGAAGCTGAGAGAAGTCCTAAAATTCAGACTGTATTCAGTGCTGGGGATTCAACGGAAAAAGCTAATCAAAGTTCAAACAAAAGCAGTGGATTTTCTTCATATCCGAGTGTTAATCCAAAAAGCCCAACTTCAAGTTTCAGTTCTCAAAGTACTAAAAGTGGAAGTGGTTATGTGATACAATGCAATATTGCCTTGAATCTTCTAGATGGTCAAAGTTTTTCTGAAGAGATTGCGAAAGATCACATGGCTTTACTTGGTTCTGTGCTACTTTCTTATGAAGGTTTGGTTGCAGGGTGGATCGGGAATCCTATGCTCACAAAGGAGGATTACGATCAGATAGACGCTGAAGAAATGGAACTTATGGATATCAAATGGTGTCTAGCTAGCGTTCTGAGAAGAGCTGAAAAATTCAAGCTGATTACTGGAAGAAATGACTTTCTTGATGCACATGTTTCTACTTTGGGTTTTGATAAATCTAAAGTTACTTGTTTTCGATGCAGGGAGAAAGGTAATTTCAAGAGAGAATGCAAGAACCGAGAAGCAAGTGACGTGAAGAATCCATTCCGAAAAGATGACTACTACCGGAAAGCCATATATCAACAGATTGGTCAACAACAACTACAAGAACCACAAGTGGCACATGGTAGAAAGGTGATAGAGGATTCAAAAAGAGCATGTCTGGGGAATCAAGAGAACTTTAACTGGAATTTTCAAGATGATGAAAAATTGCCTGAGGGCTTTAGCTGGGATATGTTTGTAGATGAAAATTTAGATTTTAAAGCATTCATTGCTAAGATTGTGAAAGAACCAGATATGTTTACCACATGGATGAAGTCTATTGGTGAGATTGTGAAGAATGTGGAGAAATAGTCTGTTGCATCTGAAGAAAGCTCACATAGCTCAGTTGAAAGTTCACAAAGTGATGAAAGTTTAGAAAAGGAAGTTGTTTTTGATCAAACACCAGTTGATTCTGGTTCTTCGGATGATAATGCTGAAAAGTCAATTGAGTTTGATCAATCACCAACTGATAACAGCAGTAGTGATGATGAAGAAGAAAAACATATTAATATTGCAAAATCTCATCTATCTCCAGAAAGTTTTCATTTTTACTTTGCAGATCGCTTGGAAAAACTGAAAGAGAAACAAGCTGCAAAAGAACAAATGAAACATAAGTCTGAAAGAGGAGATCAAACAAAGGAAGGTGTTCAGAATGAAGAAGTAAAAAGTATTGCTGAGGAGATTGCTGAACCAAAAAAGATACATGAAGCAGAAAAGGTGGTTGAAATTGAAAAAATCATAGAAGTTGAAAAGATTGTGGAAGTCGTCAAGCCTTGCTTGAAGTGTTTGGAACCATGTAAGGAATGTGTAGCAAAAGAAGAGAAGCTAGCAGAGTTTGAGAAGATGAAGGAACAGTTGTTGTTCAATCTCAACTATGTGAAAGAATCTTATGATGTTTTGAACAAAACAGTAACTGGTCTTCAAAAGACAAATTCTGAAAGAGAACAAGCACTAACAATGATGAATGTTGTGATGATGACAAAACAGAAAGCTATAAACTTCTACATCGAAGAAAGTGCTAAGTGGAAGCAAGATTTGGAAATTGAAAAGATTGAAAATGAGAGAATCAGACGATTATTGCAGAGTTATTCTAGTTCTGATTATCTTATTGAAAGAATTTATCCGACTGTTGCAGGTATGGAAGCTTTTCAAGATGAGAAGCCAAAGAAGAAGGATACTGGTAAGAAACCGACTACTAGCTATAACAAGTGTCCGCCTCCGATCTGGGAAGGTTATTCTCCCAGAAAACCAAATGAGGAGCAAGTTCAAAAGGCAGTCAATATAAAACTAAAGTCTGATATAACCGATGAATTACCAGAAAACATTGACGTGGTTTTCTGATACTGATCATGAGTCCGAGTTAACAAAAAAGGTGGTCGATCGGGTGTTTGATACAGATGAGGAGTCTGGGTCAAAGTCCGGGTCTGGAGGTTCAAGTTCGTCGGTCAACAGTCTAAAGTCGTCGGTTAAAAAGGCTTACAGTAAAGAGTTTTTGTTATCAAAATCTAATTTGAATGATGAAACATTTGAAGTAGCATACACTTTAAATAATTCAGACAAATTATATTCTGACAAAGAGTTTCCAATAAGAAGTGTTAGATTTGAAATGATCAAAAAGGTTTTCAAAATGACAGAAATTAAGATTTCTGAAATAAAAGATTTAAATCTTACTGGAAAACCTAAAAAATACACTTCAAGAGTTCAACAACGATTAAACAAGAAAAAGGGTTGCAATTCTAGTTCTGGTTTTCAAAAGAAACCAAACCATAATGGTAGCTACAAAAAGAAAGGTTTAGGTTTTATTCCACCTAAAAATTATAAAAATGAGAAAATTTCTAAAACAAACACAAAATTTGTTTCAGGAGGAAGTGCAGAAGAAGAACAGAAGAAACCGTTCTGGAGACAATCAAACCAGGAGTTTCTTGCTGAAAAGAAAAGGAATGGAACTGGAGTGTTTCATCCAAAAGAGACTCGAACCTGTTTCAAACGCAATGAAGCTGGTCACATTGCATGGAACTGTCCAAAAATTGCTAAGACTAAACAGGGAGTTTCTGAAAAACTGAAAGAAATAGTTGTTGATGTTGAACCACCAGTCGAAAAATTCAAAATATTTGAAAATTGAACTTATGAGGTTGGTGAATGTTCTAAAAAGAATTTTTACAAAAAGAAAGCAAAAGATAACCAAATGTGGGTTATCAAGAAGGGTGATGTAAAAGTTGGCGATGAATCTGGTTCCACAAAGCCAGAAGAGCCACAAGGTGAGGTAAAAGAGGTAAATTATGTATCTTCAGTGAATGATGATGAATTTCCATCACTAAATTTTGAAAAAATAAAAAAAAAAATTGGTAAGGTTGAAATCTCAGATCAGTTTTATTCTGATAAAAGGGAATTTGATGTTGAGAAAACATTCAATGGAAATGTTAAGAATTTTTTTGGGAAAATGCTTGATGGGAAAGTAAAAGGGGTTAAAGATTTTTACGCAACAAAGAAAACAACTTTTAACCCAACTGAACAAGAGCTAAAGGAGCTAAAAACACCCAAGGTTGGTCAGACTTGGGTGGAAATTCTTTTCCCTTGAACATCTGACTATGCCGGAGATCCTAAGTTAGTAATCGTGGATCAGGAATCGGCATCTTTCTTGATAATTGATTTTGCGAATGAATCTTATAATGGTTAAATTTTTACAGGATTAGTGTGACTTGCCGGAGCTTCCAGGTTGGTAAGTGTGAAGCAGGAATCGGCATCTTTATTGGTAAAATGATTTTGTGTAGATGTGGTATTCCTACAAGTGGTAAATCAAGGACATTAAGTTGTACTTGTTTTTCCTACAAGTGGTTAATCAAGGTCATTAGGTTGAACTTGATTGGACTATACTTACAAGTGGTATTTGAAGGACAATATGATGACCCAATCCCCTAACTTACAAGTGGTAAAATCAACAAAACTTATTTTCCGGAAAAATCATTTTGGTTAAAACAAACTTAAGTGTTTTGAAATCATAATAAGAAAATAGTTTTGTGTAAGGGGGAGTTCTGATTATTTATGCCAAGTGGATGTCGAATTGAAGCGATTTGATATTGGTTGTCAAGTTTTTTGTACAGTTTATTTTCAAATTTTCCTGAAATGTGTTTGCATTTTAGGGGGAGTAGAAATTTCTGAAAATCCAAAAACATTAGAAAATTTGAAAAAGACAAAAACATGATAAAATACAAAAATGAGTTTTGGTGTCAAAGAAGAGGAAATGATAGTACATCAGTAGACAGTCACAGTATGCTAAAGAAATGTATTGTTTAAATAGCGTTAAACAGACTCACTAATGATATGCCGATAGGTTTTTACACATTTAGTAATCTTTTTCGGGATATAAACTTAAATTCAAACTTGCTTATTTCGTGGGGAACACTACTTGGATATATAGGTAACCCCTGAAATCTCGTTTGAAAGGTCCCTCTTTCTGAGATACTAGGTCTTTATGCTCAGTGATATCTGGGGTATTATCCCGGGACTTCTGATTTTGCGGAAGCAATGGCCTAGTCCCCGGAGAATACTTTCCGTATGCTTGAAAAATAGCGCCGCCCTCAGCAAATTGATGAAACAATAAAATTGATAGTCATTGCTGTTGTAATACAAAAGATCCTCTAAAGGGGACACACCAAAAGTCGAGCCGTCATCTCTCTGCTGAATGGAAGTTCTGACCTGAGCTCTCACGGTTTCGTACTATAATTTATTCCCTTACAGATATCATCTGTGGTATACTCACCTGTAAGACTGAATATTGGGATCTGGATACGGGAGTATATTCAAGAGGTGGGACACATGAATGAGTTTAAGTCCTTAAAACATGTAACTCATATCCTGAATCAGTTGAAATTTGTGTGAGAATTTAAGTGGATCAGTATATCGACAATATAAGTGAATTGTTTAATTCTTAATGTGTAACTAAGCTCAACGGTATTTGTGACTTGTCAAAAACTGATATGATCCTCTTGCACGAACTCACAAAAATATTGTCTGTAAATATTTATGTATTTCATTTCATTTAAAAATTCCAAAAAGATTTTTAGTGTGTTTTAGCATAAATTTTGAAAAATACAAAAAGATTTTCGACAACTGGTGTTGGAGAGCTAATTTTCAAAATTCCGAGTGCTAGACATGATGAACAGATGGTTTGGGAGAGTGTGTTGTTTTGAAAATGAAAATGATATATCTTCAAGTGGTTCATCAAAAGATTAACATTGAAAAATCATTTTTTGATTGTATAATTCCTGCAAGTGGTTCATTAGATGGTGAGATTGTTTTTACAAGTTTTCATCAGAAAATTTATTTCTGGGTTAAGAATGTGCAGGTGTAGCCAGGTTTCGATCTTGAACCTGATGATAGAGAGACAGGTTCCGATACCTGAGGAATGTGTGAGTTCAACATGCCAGACTGCGATCCCATCATATCGAAAGGGGGAGTCTGAAGACATCCGAGTAGAGATTGTTCATGGGATGTCTGTTGATGCCGAAGAGAAGGATGCTTACACTGTGAGATATTTCAGAGAGCGTTCAGATTGATAAAGATTGAAGACGTTGAAGACTCGACACTTAAGACTCGTCAACATCTGAGGGGGAGTCTGTTGGTGCATTCATCTGTCGTCTTCGTCTTATATCGAGTCTCGGGTTCGTTGCAGATTTGAACAAGAGTGATGTCATCATTCTTGATGATGACATCATATATGTGACATCATTTATGACATCATGGAAGGATATTACACAAGAAGACAAAACAGATTTTATGTTCGGTTGAAAGTCTTGAATGATCGCTTGAAGACAAAAGCATGTAGTTCGCTTGAAAGTCAATATGCATGTTCGCTTGAATTGTTTTGATCGCTTGAAGTGTAACCGCTTGAAATTGTTTGTGTAATTTCAAGCGGACTAGCAACACTATATATAGGCATGTCATGTGTTCATTTGAAGAAAACAGAGGAAAGATCTTAGAGAGTGTACCGAAGTGCTGCCGGTATATTTTGTGTCTGTAATCTTTGTTAAATCAATATACAAGAGATTTAAAGTGATATTCAAGCTGTTTCAAAGTCAGTTTCTTATTTTCCGCATCTGAAACTGATAAAATCTCTTCTGAACGACTCGTTTGGGTCACAAACCGATCCTACACCATTTTACTAACCACTAACTAAAAACCACCTACCCTTAGCCCAAGCCTAACCCCCACAAGTCCTTTTGATATTTACAAAGGTTTATAGTTAAAAAGGAGGATGATTGATCGCTTGGCAATCATATGGTAGAAGTAAGTTCCATGCCGGTCTCGAGTGTTTCACAAAAATACATGTTCGGCCGAGTGTTGAGTGATCTCCCGTGAGGTTTGTGAACATATATATAAATGGAATTTTAAAGAGGCATGTTATGCCCAAATAAATAATTTTTCTTATAAAATGTTCTAAATAAATCATGAATAATAGGATTGTAAATAAAATAGAAAAAAAAACTCAATAAAGATCTTAGATTCCCGACACTCAAGATAAGCCAAAAACTTCTCCTCTACCTCTTCCATTTGGCCGTGTAAGCCACATATTAAAGAGTTTTGCTTGAGGATAAACAAAGATTCAAGTGTGGGGGTATTTGATGTGTGCAAAATGCAACGTATAAATTACATCAAATGAGGCATAAAACTAACCCTTTTTTAGTACTAATGTTGAAAAAAGCGTGTTTCTTTCTTTCTTTTGAATTTAAAGGACCAAACGAACTTAAAAGAACAAAAGGAGCAAATAAGCAGCCAAAACCAACATAAATAAAAAAAGAAGGAATAGACGTGACATGCCCGACCCCTCGGCAGCATCTCGCAAAGCAAAAACAAGGAAATAGAGACTGATCACGGGCCCGTGCCTAGCCGGGCATGGGGCGTGGTCAGGGGCCTACACAAAAGACAAACCTGTAGAAGCTTCCACGCCCACCACCGGGCGTGCCCAGCTCAACACGGGGCGTGGTCAACGCAAAGATTCGCAGAATCTTGATAGTAAAACAAAGAGTTGACCACGGGGCCGTGCCCAGGAGACACGAGTCGTGTGGGGCCCTCTGCTGACACTCGCAATTAATGAAGGAATAGAAGATGCTGGCCACGGGGCGTGCCCACAGGACACGAGGCCGTGGCCAGGGCTTTGTTCAGACTATAAATAGGGGTGCTTGGTTCACTTGAAAGGCATCCCTTGACAAACCACTACTCTCTCACTTTGCCACCACTCCACCACCACCACTACAACACCAACACCCACCACCATCATCCATCATCCATCTTTAGAGTGTGTAGTAGTCTCGGGATCCAAGATTGATTGTAAGGGTTCTTGCCAATCAAAGGCCATGTTTGGTTAAGCCTCTCACATCACTTGGTGAAGACAAGTCTTTTATGTATTACTTTTGATTTTTAATCTTTTGGCACTTTTTATTGAGGTTTGTATTAATAACTCGAGGTGTCTTGAGGTTACTTTACTGTCTATATAAAGTAAATGATTACATCATTCGTGTCTTTACGGTCTATATAAAGGCACGTTGACTACCTGGTCGGGGGTTAGGGGAATGGTTTGGTAAAGTTCTTGTCTCGTTCAGTGTATAGATCATGGGAGGACCTGGTTCAAGCTTACTAGGACCTCCCTCAATACCCACTGGTATTGGATGGCGGGGGTGCGAATAGCTTGAGCCCCTCATACGTAAACTACTATTAAAACTTTAAATCGGCTTCTTGGGTTTTATCCTTGTTAACTCAAACCACTTAGTCGAGGGTAACGTCACCTTCAAAAGAGGGGCCTACCACTTTTCTCATTAATAACTTACTTAATTGTCTTTCAATATTCTGACCCTTTTGGATTGTATCCCTGTTGACTCAAACCACTAAGTTGAGGGTAACGTCACCTTCAAAAGAAGGGCCTACTATTATAACTAAGATAATCTCTTAAAAATTTCGAAAGTGCGAAAATAATCAAAGGATACATTAAAGACGAGTTGGATCGAAGTGATTCTATCTTGTCTATCTGTTTTTATTTTTATTTATCTTTTCATTTTTTTTGTTTTATTTTCATGTTTCAAAACTTTTCTAAAAAAATTTAGATCGATTAGACGTTGAGGAAAAACCGGTATTAAAAGCCCTTGTGTCCTTGGACGACCTCGGTCTCTTACCAACACTATACTACGCTCACGATGGGTGCACTTGCCCAAGTGTGTGTTTAGTGTTAGTATAATATCGTGTTTTATAAATTTAAAATTTAACTAATGCGTAAAATGGGCTTAAAATATCAATAAAAATATATCACACCAAACGCACACCACCGTTACAGAAAATAAAGTTCATTGTTACACTTTTTAGATTATTGTAAAAATAAAGTGCGTTGTTATATTTTTTTCCAGATTATTGTAAAAATAAAGTGTCTGTTACAGAAGCAAAGTGTGTTGTTACATTTTTTGTGTTACAAAAATTTGTTTGTTACATATGTGACGTAATTGATCATGTAAAAATTATATGTTACGTTTCTATGTAACATTTGATCATGTAAAAATTATATGTTACATTACTATGTAACAGTTTTTTTTGTGTCAAGGTTTGAATCGCTGGATGAAAGATTTTATTACTGTTTTCATATGTTAGCTCACTAGTTACATAAAATAAAGTTTCTTGTTACATTTGTAATTTAGTTTGATACAAAAGCAACTAGAGAAGAGACTTTTTTTGTTATTACGGACAAAAATGAAATTTTTTGTAGATGCATGTCACATTTTTGATCATATAAAAGGTGGATTTTGTTGTTGTTATTACACAACTACCTAGCATGTTACAGAAATAAAATGATCTCCGGCGAAGTTGGTGTGGAGGATGATAATTTTCTGATTTTTCTTGGCGGTGGAAATCTCTGGCGAAGTTGGTGTAGATGGAATGAAAAGAGAGAGAGAGATTGTTAAAAAAATGAGGGAAATGTGAACTGGATCTGATTTTTGTATTTTTGTGTGGTGTTTGAATGACGTAGCTAGGGTTAATAGGTTGAAGATGTAATAATGAATACTAGTGATATGATGCATATGCTGCATCATATGAAGACAACAGTTCCATTATTCCAACAATACAATTGTCACACTTTATTTCCATTTTACCCTTATGTGTACTATTACTGATTACAATATTAAAAATATTAAAAAGTAACAGAGATTACACTAAAACACATCATAACCATCCATCTTTTTTAATCAATGGTAGATCTAGAGTTTTCTAGGTTTCTTTAACTAAAGAGGGTTTTCGATTTATCCTCCCCATATATATATATATATATATATCCACTTAAGTTGAAAAAATCAAGAAACCCTTGTAAAACCCTATGTAACATTTTTATTAACATATATATATATATATATATATATATATATATATGAACATTTTTGCAATAAAACTAAAAGCGCATAGTAGTTTTTTTTAAATGTTAAAAATTCCATGTTACATAATATATATGTTAAAAATGTAACATACAGATTATGAACATTTAAAAAAAACTAGTTTGCGCTTTTTACATTTTTTTATAAAAATGTCCAAATACGTGTATGTTACACTCCTATTTAAAAATAAAAATAAAAATGTTATATAGGTTTTTCTTGAGTTTTTTCAACTCAAGTGAGTTTTCTTCATATACTTCACCTATATATATATATATGGTTGGGTTCA
The DNA here is from genome assembly GCA_030545235.1 of Helianthus tuberosus. Lineage (NCBI taxonomy): Eukaryota > Viridiplantae > Streptophyta > Magnoliopsida > Asterales > Asteraceae > Helianthus > Helianthus tuberosus. The sequence continues at coordinate 93,539,806 of CM060372.1, forward strand.
TTTCAGAACTCTAAATAACTACAGAACTTCTAATAAACAATCATTTTATATGTATATATATATATATATATAGTGGAAGGTTCAAATGAGAATAATTTTTTGTAAGAATAAAAAAAGAAGAAGTTTCAACCAATAAGAATGCTTCATTTTACTTCATTTAATATTTTTATTTAATTTTAATATAAGGGTATATTGGTAAACTTACATAAATCATTAATTTGTATTCTCTCTTTAATAACTAACTAAATTAATTTTGTAACTCCTTTTCAAAATATATACTTTTTCCAAATTAAAAAAAAAAACAACTTAATTTAAAGTGTAGGATAAATTACGAGTTGTGTAGGATATATTTCGAGGTGTGTAGGATAAAATTCCGACCGTGTAGGATAAAATTCTATAATATGTAGGGTATATGTAGGAAAATTTTGATATGTGTATGTTTTGTAGACTATATGTAGGATAATTAATGATTAGTTGACTAATTAATTAAAGAGAGAAAACTTAATGATATGAGTTATAAATGAAATAGTATTTTACTAATATGTTCTTTCTTCTTTTTCGTCTCACATTAAATTTCTTCTAAAATGAACATTCCCCTATATATATATTTATGGATCTTTTTATCATCTATTATATGTATTTTTTTGGTTACATACATGTTAGAAGTGTCTACGCTTTTTACATTTTTTTTTATAAAAATGTCCAAATACACGTATGATACACTCCTATTTAAAAAAAAAATAAGTGTGTTACATAGGATTTTCTTGAGTTTTTTCAACTTAAGTGAGTTTTCTTCCTATACTTCACCTATATATATATACATACATGGTTGGGTTAATTTCAAAACTCTAAATAACTACAAAAGTTTCAGCAGTTCTAATAAACAATCATTATATATATATATATAGTGGAGGGTTCAAATGAGAAGAAAAAATTTGTAAGAATAAAAAGAATAAGTTTTAAACCAATAGAAATGCTCCATTTTACTTCATTTAATATGTGTATTTAATGTTATTAATAAGGGCATATAGGTAAATTTCTAATTGTAATTAGTTAGGTAACTAATTAAAATTGTAACTTACTTTTAAATATACTCTTTCAAGATAAAATAATTTAGGCTGAAGGAGAATTTTCGACATTTGTATGATAAATTTTAGTATGTGTAGGATAAATTCTTAAATGTGTATAATAAATTTAGATATGCGTCGGGTAAATTTCGGTAAGTGTAAGATATGTGTAGGATAAATTTTGAAAATATGTAGGATAAAATTTTTTTGGTTTATTAATGAGAGATAACATAATTAATGGGAGGAGTTGTAAATTATTTAATGTTTTACCATTATGCCCTTTCTTCTTTTTTCTTCTCACATTAAATTTCTTCTCAAATGAACATTCCCCTATATATATATATATATATATATATATATATATATATATATATATATATATATAGTATTTAGGATCTTTTTATTATCTATTATATGTATTTCTTTGGTTACATACATTTTAAAAGTAGTTTACATATCTGTAATAGCCAAATTATATATATATGTGCCATAACTAATTATGTATGTGTAAAAAAACTAGTTTACATAAGTGTAATTATAAAATTACATATAAAAAATAATAAAATCAATTTTTAACATGTATGTAATCATAAAAATACACATAATAAATGATAAAATACCCAAAAATGGATCCGTTAGGAAACACCCTTTATTGCGAGAACCGCGAGAACCAGTATGAACACAAACAGTAATACCTAAAAAAATCTAAAAAACACCCAAATTTTTTTACTATTTTTTTTGGAAAAATCGCTATATTTCGTTTATAATAATAAAAAATTTTCAAAAAAAAAGTTCGAGTCACGGTTATCCATGCACATGTGCATTTGTATCATTTCTTTGACAAATTCCGTAATTCATTACAAATATTAGACAATTGCACTTTCATTTACACTAACACGTGTAATACACTATTTTTTACGTTAACAATATTAGAAATGCACATGTACATCTATTTGTATCAACATGAAATAAGGTGTGTTGGTACAATACTTTCTCTTTCATCTATCATTCCATCCATAATAAACAAACATGCACATGTGCATTTTTGTCATGTCTTTGACAAATTCCATAATTCATTACAATAATTAGATAATTGGAATTTTATTTACCCTACTATATGTAATACACTTTACATTACCAATATTAGAAATGCACATGTGCATCTATATGTATCAACATGAAATAAGGTGTTTTGGTACACTACTTTGAATACACTTTCCCTTTCATCTATCATACCATCCATAATACACTACCATTACCTCCTACCATCCATAATACAATATCATTACCTCCTACCATCAATAATACAACACAATTACCAGTATTTTCACTTTATTACATGTATATCAACACCATTTATACCATCCAATCATCATATTACATCATAAAGTAACAACTATAGCCAAACCATCAACCACTAGATACAACTAACCAAAAAACATGTATATTGGCCTACCTCTCCATTCAAAAAACATGTGCATTTTGAATATTGGTAATATAAAAACTAGTGTATTACGGATGGTATTGTAAATTAAAGTGCAATTGTCTATTACTGATAACGTATTACGGAATTTGTCGAAGTAATGATACATATGCACTTGTGCATGGATAACTGTTACTAAAAAATTTTTTTTTTTGGTAACTAAATATAGCGATTTTTGTTAAAAAGATATTAAAAAAAATGAGTGCTTTTTTTAATTTTTTTTTGATTTTATTTTGTGTTCACATTGGTTCTCGCATGAACCTTACCCTATATATATATATATATATATATACAAGGTAAGGTTAAAAAAACCTTAAAAAACCTAACCCCTACCCCCCAAAAAAAACCTAACCCCCCCCCCCCCAGCTAAATGCTAAAAACAAAAGCGAAAGTGGCATCTTGTCCCACATAGGAGGAGACATGAAACTTAAATGGCTATTTAAGTGGGAACTCTCCATCCTTATTGTTTCATGGAAGCACACACTAAGTGTACTCGCGAAGGGTGCGGAGCACCTTAACTCACACCGCACACGCGCGCGCGTGGCGTGGGCGATGAGGCGCAATGTGGCGCTTTGATGGCGCACTTTGCACATCGCCGCGAGCCGCTTGAGAGCCGCCTTTGTATTTTTTACCGTGCGCGTGGTCAAGCACATGGGCTGCAAGGACCAAGTGGCACAGAGATGGAGCACGGGTCCGAGGTAGCTCAGGTAGAGCTGCGCACGTAAGGACATTCAGTAGCAGTCCGCGCGGTTGTACACTTGGCCCAGTTGGCGCGCATAGGGGCACCGAAGGCGCGCGCGAGCAGATTGAAGTGAGCCAATACGACGCGACTGTGTGGCGTGATCGCATAGGCTGACTTGTGTCTCGCACGCGAGCACGGAAGTGAGACCAATTAGCGCGCACATCAGTGTGTGTTGCGCGCATGCGTGCACAGAAGCTTCCAGCAGTCAAGAGCAATGCAGTTACACTTCAGCAACGAAACTGCCAAGTCAAACGGTTATGACTGAGAATTAAATCACGTATTAAATTGCATTGAAGACGTTTAATGCAATTTAAACCTCTCATTTAATTCGGTGTTTGGCTGTTTCAAATCGGGAGCTGTATAAATACAGCTCCATACCTTGCTGCAGAACACACCACGAAAACAACAGCAAAAGCAACTTTCTCTCTACTACTACTGATTTTTCCTTTGCATATTTCAAGGTAGACGTTGGGTTTTGTGCCAACTCCGGCAGTACCACTGCTGCGGCTGTTGTACCCTGGGAAACAAAACAAGTACTCCTGGGAGACTTGGAATTTGTTTTAAGGGGAGCGTGTTGAACACACGCCTCAGCCAATTTGTTTCTACTCCATTCTTGTATTTTGGTTTATTTCAGTTGTAATTGTATTAATAATTTTAGCTTTCTTATTTCTGTATTGTAATCATCTTAATAAAATTTGTTTATTTTTATACAATTACGCGAACGGTTCCTACAATCTTAAAACAAATTTTTAAACCGTTCGTGTAATCAAAACCATTCTGTTTTGTGACTCAAACTAGTTTTGATTCACTCAGTTTGTGTTTTAAAAACATATTTTTTTTTCTTCTTCAAAGGAGCGACTTTGGTTGAAAACAATCTGATTACTTCAGAACTTGTCCTAAAATTGCTAAAACTTTCTGCCTTGGTCTTCAAAGTTGGTCTTAGAAGCCAAACAGTAAGTTCTAAGAATTATAAAATTTCTGTTTTTGGTCTTCAAAGTTGGGCTTATAAACCGAAACAGTAATTTTGTGGTAAAATTAAAATTTACTAGTTTACTTCTGGTTTTTACTACGAATGTTGTGACGGGAACCCCCTTAAACGCCACCACTGTGGGAGCGTCCACAGTGGCCAATCACGCTGAACGACCCGAGAAGTTCTCGGGTCTACACTTCAAAAGGTGGCAGCAGAAGATGTTCTTCTACCTGACCACCATGAACCTTGCGAGGTTCTTAACGGCAAGGGCTCCCCAACCTGTGGAAGGGGAGACCGACACACAAAGACAGTTTGCGGTAGATGCGTGGAAGCATTCGGATTTCATATGTCGTGGCTATGTGTTAAACGGCCTGTCGGATGCGTTGTATAATGTGTAATACAACGTCAAGACATCCAAAGACCTTTGGGATGCCTTGGACAAGAAGTACAAAACGGAGGATGCTGGCACAAAGAAATTTGTGGTAGCCCATTCTTTGGAATTCAAAATGGTTGATTCAAAAATAGTTATGAATCAAGTCCAAGAATTGCAAATTATACTACATGACATCCTAGCGGAAGGCATGACACTTAGCGAGACATTCCAAGTGGCAGCGATGATTGAAAAGTTACCTCCTGGTTGGGTGGATTTTAAAAATTATCTTAAACACAAACGAAAGGAGATGACTATAGAGGATCTTATTGTTTGCCTTCGGATTGAAGAGGACAATAGAATTGCCCAAAAAGGCAGCCTTGCACAGACTAGTGCTAGCGCAAATGTCGTTGAGCATGGGCAATCCTCTAAGGGTGCGAAGGGTAAGGGGAAAAAGGACAAAGAGAAAGCAAAGGCTAGCAAACTTGGACCAAAGATAGGGGTTGTGAAAAAGAAACCTCAAGCGTTCCAAGGGACTTGTTACAATTGTGATGAGCCGGGGCATCGGGCTAACCAATGCAAGAAACCAAAGTGTGAGCATGCGCACATGGGGGATGAAGACGGAATGCCTTTGGTGGCAATGATTTCCGACAAAACCGCAATGTTGGATGAGGTTAATGCGGTGACCAACACTCCAAAAGTATGGTGGGTTGATACGGGCGCGACTCGTCATGTGTGCCCAGACAGGAGCCTCTTTACCACCTTCAAAGAGCTTGCGGGAGATGAGAAGCTGTACATGGGAAATGCAGCCACCGCGGACATCAAGGGTGAAGGAACGGTGATTTTGAAGTGGACTTCAGGGAAGGAGCTCACTTTAAGCAACGTGTTATATGTCCCAGACTTGCGCAAGAGCCTAGTCTCGGGTTGGTTGCTTAATAAGTTTGGATTTCGTTTAGTTTTTGAGAGCGATCAATTTGTACTAACTAAATGAGGAATGCATGTAGGCAAGGGCTATGCCCAAAATGGTATGTTTAAATTGAATGTAATTGCAGTCAAGAAGAACATGAATAAAATTGCTTCTACTTCTACTTATATGCTTGAGTTTTCTGATTCGAATAAATGGCATGGTAGATTAGGACACGTAAATTTTAATTCAATACGCCGTTTAATCAATTTAAATTGTATACCAACATTCCATACTGATTCACACTATAAATGTGAAACATGCGTTGAATCCAAACTTACAAGATCATCATCGAAATCGGTTGAACGAATAACCGAACCCCTTGATTTAATTCACACCGATATTTGTGATTAATAGAGGTACCCACAAGAGGTGGAAATAAGTACTTCATCACGTTTATTGATGATAGTACTAAATATTGCTATGTATATTTACTAAAAAGTAAAGATGAAGCAATAAGTAAATTTATCTTGTACAAAAATGAAGTTGAGAATCAACTTCAAAAGAAGATAAAAGCTTTGCGAAGCGACCGAGGAGGTGAATATGTTGAACCTTTTGCCGATTTATGCGCAAAAAGTGGCATTGTACATGAGTGTACACCTCCTTATTCTTCAAAATCAAATGGCGTGGCGGAACGAAAGAACCGTACATTGAAAGAAATGATGAACGCCATGTTGATAAGTTCTGGGGTGAGCCAGGAAATGTGGGGGGAAGCCATTCTCTCGGCTAATTATCTTTTGAACAAGATACCACTAAAAAAGAGAGACGAAACTCCATATGAGTTATGGAAAAGGAAGAAGCCTTCATACAAATACTTGAAAGTGTGGGGGTGCCTAGCAAAGGTGATTGTACCACCTCCTAAGGCTCTTAGCATAGGACCCAAAACTATTGATTGCATATTTATTGGATATGCGCATCAAAGTAGTGCACATCAATTTCTTGTACATGAGTCCAAGAATCCTGATGTACACGTCAACACTATCATGGAGGTGAATCCTAACGTTGTGTCTTACTTTGAAAATGTGTTTCCTTTGAGAAGACAAACACATGCAACGTCATCAACACCTAATTTTGAAGTAGGTGAAGCTCATATACACCAGTTGATGAGGTAGTTCATGATAAGACACATGAACGACCTGAGGTTGAAGAAAGTGATCGTAGGCGAAGTAAAAGGCCAAGGGTTGAAAAATCCTTCGTTCCAGACTTCATTAGCTATATGGTTGAGGGCGAGCCCAATACATATCTCGAAGTGGTTTCCTTTTCAGAAGGACCTCAATGGAAAGAAGCAATAAGGAATGAAATTGATTCTATATTGCAAAATCATACTTGTGAATTAGTAGATCTTCCACCTGGTTGCAAACCACTTAGACATCTTTGGATATTCAAAAGGAAGATGAAAACTGATGGAAGTATTGATAAATACAAGGCTAGGTTGGTGATTAAAGGTTTCAAAATAAATGAGTGCGACAAATGTGTTTATTTCAAAGATACAGATGAAGGTTATGTGATCTTATGCCTTTATGTAGATGATATGCTTATCATTGGGAGTAATGATAAGATTATCAAAGCTACTAAAAGCATGTTGAAAGCGAGATTTGATATGAAAGACAAGGGTTTAGCGGTGTGATTCTTGGAGTAAAGATCATAAGAACCCAACATGGTCTTGTGTTAAGTCAATCTCACTATGTGGATAAAATTCTTAAAAAATTCAACTCGGGAGATACGAGTGTAGCTCGAACTCTAGTTGATACCTCCCAACATCTCAAGAAAAATAAAGGAGATGGAGTTGCTTAGTTAGAGTATTCAAGAATTATTGGCAGTCTAATGTATCTAATGACATGTACTAGACCCGACTTGGCTTACGCGGTGAGTAGGCTAAGTAGATACACCAGCAATCCGTGCGCGGATCATTGGAAAGCTATCACGAGGGTGCTTAGATACATAAGATACACAAGAGATTACGGACTGCATTATACCCGACAACCAGCAGTAATCGAAGGATACACTAATGCAAACTGGATATCGGATAATAAAGATTCCAAATCAACAAGTGGTTACGTGTTTACACTTGGAGGAGCTGCTATTGCTTGGAAGTCTTCTAAGCAAACGGTCATAGCAAGATCCACAATGGAATCCGAATTTATCGCCTTGGATAAGTCAGGCGAGTAGGCGGAATGGCTACGTCAATTCGTGGAATATATTCCAAGATGGCCAAAGCCTTTGCCAGCCATATGTGTACATTGTAATAGCCAATCAGCGATTGGTAGAGCTCAAAGCTTGATGTACAATGGCAGATCAAGGCATATGCGACGTAGACATAACACGGTACGACAACTACTCTCAACGGGTGTTATCATAATTGATTATGTGAGATCAAAGGATAACGTTGCTGACCCATTTACAAAAGGCTTAAGCAGGGAGTTAGTAGAAACGTCGTCAATAGGAATGGGACTAAAGCCCGTGATAAATGGGAATATGAGGGAAACCTAACTTAGTTGACTGAAGATCCCAAGATCTAAGTTCAATAGGACAACTTAATCATATTACCAAAATGGACTCACTGTGGGGGAGTACCCCAAACTAAATAAAAGGGAGTTATATATATATACTTCCTAGTCCATTCCAATCAGTGACATGAAGTGAGGTTAAGCATATTAAGGTTAATGATTTTGGGAAATCAAATAACCATGATGCTTTTAATGATTCAGAGGAATCACCTATGTTAGAGAGAAGTGGGGTCGCTTCAAATGGATTTGTGGGGTGAGCAAATCCTAGAGCTCTCGCAGAACTAGGCTAGTGTTCCAGGACCATAACAGGACATGACAATGAGGGGTTGGCCAGACCAGGGAGAGTATTGTGTGAACTGTATTGTCGTTTACACAAATAGGGGTATGTTCAAGGACATCGCGTCTACAAACCGCTAGTAAGCTAAGTATGCTTCACAAAAGAAGGTTCAAAGGTAATAACCTACCTATCTTGCAATACTCAACTGCCGAAGTTTATTGTTGAAAAGTGTAAGGAAAAGATCCATTTCCATACATGTGGGGGATTGTTGGAAATTTGATGAAAATAGCATTTTTCATGTGGGGGATTATTGGAAAAATAGGTGAAACTAGCATTTTTCACAAATATAGGAAAATGATTTTTTCCTATTTTGGACTAGAAATAAATATAAGAAAATGAGCGGGTTTTATATATTTATTTGTGGGTTTGTGTTCTATGTTGGAAGAGCTTCGCAACGAACTAAACCACGTCCAAAACGGAGCTAAGATGAATGAGATATCGATGCTCAAAGTTGGGTGTTTGAAACATTGAATGCTGAAACAAAAGGGAAAGTGCCATCTTGTCCCACATAGGAGGAGACATGAAACTTAAATGGGTATTTAAGTGAGAACTCTCCATCCTTATTGTTTCATGGAAGCACACACCAAGTGTACTGGCGAAGGGTGCGGAGCACCCTAACTCGCACTCGCACACACGCGCGCGTGGTGAGGGCGATGAGGCGCAATGTGGCTCTTTGATGGCACACTTTGCACATCGCCGCGGGCCGCTTAAGAGCCGCCTTTGTATTTTTGACCGCGCGCGTGGTCAACCACATGGACTGCAAGGACCAAGTGGCACAGAGATGGAGGGCGGGTCCGAGGTAGCTCAGGCAGAGCTTCGCGCGTAAGGACATGCAGTAGCAGTCCACACGGTTGTACACTTGGCCTAGTTGGCGCGCATAGGGGCACTGGAGGCGCGCGCGAGCAGATTGAAGTGAGCCAATACGACGCAACTGTGTGACATGATCGCATAGGCTGACTTGTGTCTTACGCGCGTGCACGGAAATGAGACCAATCAGCGCGCGCATCAGTGTGTGTTGCGCGCATGCGTGCACAGAAGCTTCTAGCAGTCAATAGCAATGCAGTTACACTTCAGCAATGAAACTGCCAAGTCAAACGATTATGACTGAGAATTAAATGACGTATTCTATTGCATTGAAGATGTTTAATGCAATTTAAACCTCTCATTTAATTCGTTTTTTGGCTGTTTCAAATCAGGAGCTGTATAAATACAGCTCCATACCTTGCTGCAGAACACACCACGAAAACAACAGCAAAAGCAACTCTCTGTACTACTACTGATTTTTCATTTGCAGATTTCAAGGTAGACGTCGGGTTTTGTGCCAACTCCGGCAGTACCACTGCTGCGGCTGTTGTACCCTGGGAAACAAAACGAGTACCCCTGGGAGACTCGGAATTTGTTTTAAGGGGAGCGTGTTGAACACGTACCTCAGCCAATCTGTTTCTACTCAATTCTTGTATTTTGATTTATTTCAGTTGTAATTATATTAATAATTTTTGCTTTCTTATTTTTGTATTGTAATCAACTTAATAAAATTTGTTTATTTTTATTCAATTACGCGAACGTTTCCTACACCCCAATGACTGTGGATGCGGTAGTGGTGGTGGGAAGACTCGGTCGACTTAGAGGTCTCTCTCGACCGAAGGGGCATCCTCGTCGTCATCCACATCGGCGGCCGGGCCCGCTCCATGACTGATGACCTCCGACAACCAGCAAAGGAAAAAAACTGTGCTGGTCGATGTCCGGACCGACCCCCAAGTGGTGGGCAGTCATGGTGATGAATGCCCTCGTACGACGAAGACCGATCTTGTTTGTGGTGTGTTGACGCGAACCACTCGGCAAGGCAAAAGTGCAAGGTGCACGATACTCTATATAATAAACAATACATATAAAAAAGGCATCCCGATTGCACCACTTTCCAGTTACAAAAAAAGTGATAGCAAAGGAAAATTGTGAAAAAGAAAGAAAAAGAAAAGTCGTAAAAGAAAACAAAAAAGAAGAAAGTTAGTTGCTAGTTAAAGAGCTATGAATTATAACAAAATTGAATTATAGAATGATTAGCCTTTTGTTTACCCAATTTCATATCTTTGTTACTACCTTTTAACCCATGAACCAAAAACCCATAAAAATGTCCTTATCATCTGTTAGATTTATTTGTTGATGTAGGCTATTTAAATATGTACAAGCCTATGAAAATGGTAGTTATAGCTAGGTTTTGAGCTTATTAAGTATTTACTAGCACATTTTATGCTAGAATTATAAGGCTACACGGTATGGGGGTCGTCCCCCTACTGTCCCGGTCTGTCGCCGGTTTGAACACCGTGCCCCCCCCCCCCACGTCCCGTCGTCTCCGTCGATAAAAGGACGTTGGCGACGCTCATGTGAAGACAAAAAAAGTGGGCCCCAATTTAAATATGATCGTTTAAAAAAAATCAAATTCATAATTATTAATTATAAATAACGACTATATTTTAAATATTCACCAAATTCACTTCCATTTTTATAAATACTCACATCTTTTACACATTTTTCACAACTTTTCACCCACTACAATCTCACATCTCTCTCACATTTTATAACCCCTCTTCCCTTTTTATTAAAACTCATATATTTTTATACCATTTTTTACCCGCTAGCACCCCATCTCTCTATAAAAAAATATCATGTCTTAACCTTCTCCCATTTCTTCAATTTCTTCTATGTCTTCATCGTCTTCGTCTACGTGGTATTCATCATCTTCGGAAGAGGATGGTATTATGCACAACATGATTATGAACGCGGCTCAGGTCTTCATGGCGGGTGATGAAGCGTCATCCCAACGGCTAACTAGACGAGCAAAATATAACCGAGACCAAGAAGGTATTTTACTTTTTTTCCTTATGTTTTATATAGATTTGAAAATGTATTTTATAATTAATTTCATTTATGTTTCGTTTTAAATTTATAGCCGACCACGTTAAACTAGTAGGCGATTATTTTGCCGACGAACCCGTGTACCCAGCCGATATTTTTCGACGTCGGTTCCGCATGAGTCGTCCACTGTTTTTACGTATTGCATGCGACATGGCCCAGTCTGATCCGTTTTTTACATTGCGAAACGACGCTAGGGGGCAAAGGGGTTTCAGTAATTTACAAAAATGTACGTCGGCCATTCGCCAACTTGCGTACGGTTACGCACCCGATGCATTAGACGAGTATATTAGGATGTGTGAAAGAACCGCACGTCGATGTTTGCACAAGTTTTGCGAATGGGTTGTCAAATTGTATAGCAAGCGATGCCTGCGGAAACCGAACGCAAACGACGTTCAAAAATTATATCAAGCACACGAACAGAGACATGGTTTCCCAGGAATGCTCGGGAGCATTGATTGCATGCACTGGCCATGGTAGAATTGCCCAGTTGCCTGGCAAGGTCAGTATACTAGGGGAGATCATGGACATCCTACTATTATTCTAGAGGCTGTTGCGTCACAGGATCTCTGGATATGGCATGCTTTTTTTGGTCAACCTGGTTCGCTCAATGACCTTAACATCATATACCAGTCACAGATATTTGAGGATGTAGTGGCGGGTACAGGTCAAGACACAAGCTTTACGGTTTCGGGGGTGGAATACTGTTAGGATCTGAGTTTGGTTTTGATTGTGTTTTACGTTTGAGTTTAAGATGGAGATGGATGAGTTGTGCAGCGGAATTAAGATGGAAACAAACTTTGCACACAATCAAACGAGAGAATTTCTTTAATCAACCATTTTCCACAAAGAACCGAAAGATTGAATTTATTTCAACAATGATTACAATGCAATGTCTGAATCCAAACTCCCCCTCAGCCTGAGCTCACAGTGTTTGTTGGTGCAGGAAGAAGATGTTGTAAAGAGCTAAATAGAACAGTGCATGGTATCGTTCTATTTATAGGCACGAGCAAACCACTGAAGCATCTAAGCTGACGTCACCATGAAAGTGACATCTAACCTCCTAACAAACTCTAACCTCTGATCTATACAACCTCTGCTATGCTAACTACTGTTATCACATTTCATTACATAAAGACATCTAAACTACTGTTGCATCCTTCCACTGATGTGAACCCAGCAGTACTTGTCCGGATCAGCAGAGCTTGACTCAAGGCAGTAGATTAAACAACAGAGCTTTAGTCTTCCATCAGGCTTTTACTAGATCAGCATTTTGTAGGTCAGCAGTTTGTATGATCAGTAGATAGGAGGTCAGCGGATGTTGAAACCACTTTCAAGGGGAGAGATATGTAAACAAAACATCTGCTTATTCTGGATCCACTGCTCTGATCCAGTTTTGGCTTTAATTATCTGTTCCTTTGGTAGGGTTCAATCCCAATAATCTCCCCCTGGAACAGATAATGCCAAAACTCTTCATTATTGTGGAACTTTATTGCCTCATCAACAGTTCCCTTATCTGACCTTTAAGCTGTAACTCAAAGTCTAGGGCATCTGTGTCATCTTCATCCCTACCAAGTGGAAGATCAATGAGATCCTGCATATCTTCAAGACTTAGGCCAAGTGCTTGTTCCCTTGATATTTTCTTCACTTCTCCACCAGACCTGAACATAGTCAATACATGGGTCTGTTTGTCAGTTTCCCACTTTAGTACATTTAAGCTGGTGGGTTTCTTGGGAGATTGTTATTGGATGAGGTGTTTGGAGATGCAGGCCTATTCATAACTGTTTGAGCAGTGTTTGCAGGTTGATTCAGGCCAAGAGTATCAGCTATCATTTCTTTAATAACTTCTTTTACAAGCTCATCTCCTGCCATTAGTTCTGCCACTGTTTCTGTATCCAACCGTTTTTGTGGCCTTCTTTTAAAAATGGCTGCACCATCTGGAGCAGTGGCTGTCCTGATTTGCAGCTTTGATGGTCTTTTTGAAACCACTGCTTCAGGATAATCAGGCTTTTGTGGAGCAGTAGGATCTGTCTTTCTTAATTTCTCCAAACTTTTGTAAATAGCCCTGACTTTATCTTCTTTCCATCTCATCACTTGATTTTTGGACCCATAATCAGTAGCAACCAATTCCTCTTTCATTCACTTTAGCTCTAGTGTCTTTTCAGGCACATTTCTTTTGTATTTTGACCAATCAGGAGGAGTGTGTTTGACCTTTTTGTTTATCATTTCTTGAATCCTGGTTGCTTCTTGTTCAAGCTCAGGAATGGTCCACTCCTTGTACATGTGCTTCTCTCCCTTGTACTTCTTGGTTGCCATAATGCTTTCAATGTAGTCTTTTCTCAGAGTTTCATCTGCTCTCTCTCTGAGATTTGCTCACAAACATTTTTTGCAAACTGCTCTAAAGATCTGACTTGTGTGAGCAAGTATTGATAATTCTGCTGAATTTCTCTATCAGATTTCCCATGTGTATTTCTTTTTGAGATATCATCTGCTTGTTTTGCTTTGATTTTCAAATATTCTTCAATATTGTTAGGCATGGGATATCCTTCAACAGATGGTAATTTCCTTTTAGAAGGGTCATCCTCATAGTAGAAAGATTTGATATCTTCTCTTACTGCTATAAGTTCAAGAGGGAATTGAACACCTACAGGAGCTAAGGGCTTTTGAATTTGAGCTGATGAGAGAGGAACAGGTTTGGGTATTGTAACTAGTGATAGATACTTTGAAGATGTTGGTGGTGGTGATGGTGAATCATCATCTGGTATGAAAATCCTTCTCTTTTTTCTTGTAGGAGAGGCAGATGATGTTTTGGGTGGATCAGTGGTGGTGATTTGAGTGGCAGTGATTTGTGATTGACTAACAGCTATTGAAACAACTGGTGTTTCAACCACTATTGTCATTACAACAGATGTTGTAACATCTGTTGTCTTCTGCTTTTCGGCAGGAGGCGATGGTGGTGATGTTGTTTTTGGTGGTGATGGTGGTGGTGGTAAAGCAGTGGTTGTGGTGTGTGTTGAAGTGGTGTGTGTTGAAGTAATAACAGATGTTGAAACCTCTGAAGTACCAGCAGTAGTTGATACAGCAGGAGTTACAACAACTGTTTGGGTGGAGCTATGATGTTGGAGGCTTTTGGATGGTGGTTTTGGAGTATGCTTTGTGAGTCTGGATGGTGTGGACTTGGGTTTCCTCACTTTTCTAGTGAGATTTCTTTTTAGCTCAGGATTTTGAACATCCTTCAGCCCAGAACAACCCTGCGCATTCAGCTCCATGTAAGCTCTTTTCTCTTTATTCCACCTTGACATATCCTTTGTCGCTCTGTCCCTTTTTACACTTGTTATAGCTTCATCAAGTGCATTTTGGGTAACATCAACCTTTTTGCTACCATCTGGCAAAGGTATCTGCTTGGTCATATTCTCCATTTATGGTTCTATGTAGAGACCATCATCTACTCCCTTCTTCTTCCATTCTTTAATTTTCTCCCCCTTTTTGGCATTATCTGGGGGTAATTGATCAATGAAGAGAACAGTTGGAGGAGCAGTGCCAGTGGTTTGCAATAAATGGGCCTTGAGAGCCTTGATGTCTGCTTGTGTGTTCTTGAACCTAGACTCCATGATGTTTCTCAGCTTTTGTACTTGTATTTCATGTTGCTGATCAGCCATTTGTTTTTGTTGTTGGAGAAAAGGTTGAAATAGGTTCCAGAGCTCATTTGTAGCAGGTGCTTGTGATGGAGCAGGTGCTTGAGGTGGAACAACAGTGGATTGCATCTTTTGTACTTTCAACAACTGATGTAGCATGTCTTTGATATATGCAACAGCTGTATCCAGTTTGTCAACTCGTTCCGTCAACCATCACCCAATTTAATGGGATCATCTGATTTCCCTCTAGCAGTGGTTTTATCAGTGGTTGAGGTAGGGAGTGTACTCCAAACATTAACCACTGATGCCCCTTTTTCTTGGTACTGGGTCTTCTTCCTTCAACACTTGACAGCCTTTTGATGTTGCCAGTGGTTAAAACAAATCCACTGGTGGATGTCAGAGGTGCTATGGAAGGAATTGCCTCCAAGGAAGTCTTATTGATGTAACCACTATCCAAATGTAAACCAGTGGGTTCAACATTTGTAGTGGCTGCTTCACTTGGATTACCACCAAGAGTTACGTGTAACTCAAGGGGTGTAACCTCCTCAGGTTGTGTTGGTGGGTTAGCAAAGATTGATACATCAGACCCAGTCATTTGTTGAGGCATATTCTCATTGATAGGTGACTGAGAAGGACTGGTTTGTGCCTGGTTCAAATCAATTGCTTCCAACAAAAGTCTAGTTGGTGGAGGAATTGTGGATGTGAGGTTTGGGTTGAGATATTTGTACCAACTGCTGTGAGGAAGTAGCAGCAGTGGTTTCTTGTGACTTTTGTGTTGTCACTGGGAGTAGCTCTGGTATCTCATCCTCCAGATTGCCTTTTTAATGGGTTGGGGGGGGGGGTTTGAGTTTTTCTTTTTGTTGGCTTTTTGGTGATTGTAGGTGTGGGTTTCAAAGCAGTTGTTTTGCCACTTAGATCACCTTGAGCAGTGGGCTCAGCAGCAAATACCTGAGGAGCAGTGGTAGCTGCTAAATTCTGCTCAGGCACCTCTGCTTGTGTTTTGCAAGGTGTTGACATTCTTGTAAAAGTTTCAGCAGTTAAGCTGTTTATTTGAATAGAGTCACCTTGTTTTATTGCAGCAGCCTCATTCTTACCAAGTTTCTTTTTAAAATAGTAACTTAAAAATCTTGGAAAAAGTAAGAATGGCTTTGTTTCAACATTTTTAACCAGGTCATTAAAGATTACCTGAGAATAATTAAAATTTTCGTTTTGAAGAATAGCATACCCCAGGTTTTGAATCTTTAATGGTATTTCATTAAAAGCAGTGGTTTTGTTTGAAACACACATTAGGAGGGTATGGAATAAAAATCTTGTTGCAGAGGGGAAGAAACCTTTTTGTAAGGTATCCCTTTTCATCATTGTATCTGCATACCCTCTTTCAATGAAGTCAATTTTTAACTCGTTTTTAGGGATAGAAGTTAAACCTGTCTGATCATCGAGTTGAAAGACCTCTGATATGGATTGTGGTGTGATTTTGACTGCTTTACCCTGTAAAGTGGAGTTAATGGCTATGACATCGTCGCCTTGTTTGTCAAGGGTTACATTTTTCCAAAACTCCCTTTGGGTTTGCAGGTAAATGGGTGCATCTGCTGTAAGCAAAGTTTTGTACTTTGACGCAGACATGAGATCAATGATGGAATCGGAAATTTCTGTGGTGCCGGGTTTTGTGAGTAAACCCAGAAGGTTGTGAGACGGTTTGTGTGGAATTTCAGTGGGTTTTGCCTTTTGAGAGACTTCTTTTGATAATGATTTGGAAGTGGGTTTTGCAGATGACTTCGATTTTGTCATTTTGAAGATGAAGATCGAAGAAGATGGTGAAGAAGTTTGAGAAAAACTGCTTTGAGAAGAGAATGTTTAAGAATTCAATTCGACAGTAAAACCCTGTTTTTGGTATTGAATGAGGGTTTTATAGAGAAAAAGTGAACGCTGACGTGGCAGCGGTTACAAAAAGGTCTGACCACTATGTACTGCCCACATGCCAACCCTTGATGAATTGAAGGACAGTACTTTTATGAAAGTTACTGATGAAGGCAGTGGTTACAACGGTAACAAATGGAAGCAGTGGATAAGACACTGCTTTTGAGCAACAGTGTTTATCAAGGAAATGGGAGAACAGGGGTTGACTTTCAGCAGTGGACAAACTTTGAAGGAGAGCAGACTTTTGAACAATCAGTGGTTATGGCATACTTTTAAGGATTTTAATGAAAACTTCATTTTTAGCTATTTTTAAGGATGGATTTTTGATTTTCTGAAAACATTTTAATGCTTTTATTCATAGAAAAACAAGATTTTGCTTGTTATTCCATGTTTAGCATGCCAATCCTAGAGACCAAACTTTCAAAGGTGGCTGTATCTAATGCTTTTGTGAGCACATCTGCTAGCTGGTCTTTAGTTGGAACATGATGCAGAGAAATCAAACCTTTTTCATAGCAATCCCTCACAAAGTGATGTCTGATGTCGATGTGTTTGGTGGTTGAATGGGAAACTGGATTTTTGATGATATTTTCTGATGCCTGGCTATCCAACATGAGTGGTGTCTTTAAGGCAGTGATACCAAAATCCAGCAAAGTCACTGTCTGAAAATCCTGAAAGCTTGATATTCCCATTAGCTGGATACTAGATACCAAGTATGGGAGCACTTTTTATGTATCTGAATATCCTTTTTACATCAATAAGGTTGGATTTTCTAGGGGCTGATTGACTCCTTGCACAGACACATGTTGCAAACATGATGTCTGGCCTAGATGCAGTTAGGTACAAAAGAGACCCAATCATGCTTCTATATAAAGTTTGGTCAATCAGCTCATCCTTTTCATCAGACATGACAAGCTTATTTGTTGCCATGGGTGTGCTGCATGGTTTACAATCATTCATATCAAATTTGTTTAAAAGTTCTTTAGCATACTTGCTTTGATGAATGAAAGTTCCATTTTGCATTTGCTGAACTTGGAGACCAAGAAAGGATTGTAGATCACCCATTGCACTCATTTCAAACTCAGCTATCATGACTTCCCTAAACTCTTCACACATTTTATTACATGTGCTTCCAAAAATAATGTCATCCACATAAATTTGGACAATCATTAAATCCTTTCCTCTCCATTTTAGAAACAATGTTTTATCAATGGTACCTCTTTTGAAACCATTTGAGAGTAGAAAGGTGGAAAGAGTTTCATACCAGGCTCTAGGTGCTTGTTTCAGGCCATACAAGGCTTTGTTTAACCTGTAGACATGATCTGGATAAAATGGATCCTCAAAGCCTGGAGGTTGACAAACATATACCTCTTCTTGAATTGTACCACAGAGGAAAGCACTTTTGATATCCATTTGAAACACCTTCATGTTGTGGTTGATAGCAAAGGCCAGGAACAGTCTTATAGCTTCCAATCTTGCTACAGGGGCAAAAGTTTCATCATAGTCAATCCCCTCTTCCTGTCTGTAACCTTGAACCACAAGCCTGGCTTTATTCTTGACAACAATGCCCCTTTCATCAGTTTTGTTTTTGAAGACCCACTTTGTGCCGATGGGGCTAACATCTTCTGGCAGTGGTACAAGCTCCCATACTTGTTGTCTTTTAAATTGTTGGAGCTCCTCTTGCATGGCTTCTACCCAGTTGTTGTCTTTCAGTGCCTCTTGGTACTTGACTGGCTGATGGAGTGATAGAAAACCAACAAAAAGACAAATGTTTTGGGTTTGGCTTCTTGTGAGCACCCCTTCATTTATGTTGCCAATGATTTGGTCAGGTGGATGAGATCTCAAGAAGATTAAGTCTCCTTGGTATGGTATGATGGCATTTGTTGGTGAAGGCTGCAAATGTGTATCATCTGAGCTAACCACTGCTGGTGACTTTGACGACCCAACAGTGGCTTCAAAAGGTGGTGAAATGGGAGGTAATGGTGTGGACACCTGCTGACTATTATCCACTGTTTGAGGACTTTTGTCACCAGTGTTTGATGATGTGGAAGCAGTGGTTAAGGGGCTACTTTGGTCAACAA
The DNA here is from genome assembly GCA_030545235.1 of Helianthus tuberosus. Classification (NCBI taxonomy): domain Eukaryota; kingdom Viridiplantae; phylum Streptophyta; class Magnoliopsida; order Asterales; family Asteraceae; genus Helianthus; species Helianthus tuberosus. The sequence continues at coordinate 93,558,786 of CM060372.1, forward strand.
CTGTTGAGGTAGCAGTGGTTGAGCTTTGACAGCTGTTTTGAACATCTGCTGCTCTTCCCGTTTTGACAGACTTTTGAGGGATGATGATTTCATAACCATAGTCTGGTGTTGATTCCTCTAAAGAACCTGCACTGTTAATCTTGACATCAGTATTTTCAAAAGTGAATTTATCAAGATCAAACAAATCAGCAGGATTTGCAGGGATTTTCATTGATGAAAGTTCATTGAACTTTACATTCAAAGTCTCCTCCACTGCTTTGGTCCGTGTATTAAACACTTTGTAGGCCTTGGCAGTGGTTGAGTATCCCAGGTGATAACCACAATCTACATTGGCTGCAAATTTTGAGATGGAATCTTTTAAATTCAAAATAAAGCATGGGCAGCCAAAGACTTTAAAATATGAGATCAGTGGTTTGATTTTATACAGAATTTCATAAGCAGTCTTTTTGTGCCTGGGATTTATTAAAACTCTGTTTTGTACATAGCAAGCAGTGTTTACTTCCTCTGCCCAAAAAGTTAATGGTAAACCTGAATCAGCAAGCATGGTTCTAGCAGCTTCAATCAAAGTTCTGTTCTTTCTTTCAACTACCCCATTTTGCTCTGGTGTTCTAGGGATGCTGTACTGCCTTACAATCCCTTTCTTCACACAGAAGGCATCCAACTCCTTATTTTTGAATTCTGTGCCATTGTCACTCCTGAAGACTTTTACTGGAAGGTCAAATTGCTTTTCAACCTGTGTCATAAAGTCTTGCAAAATGCCTGCAGTCTCATCTTTTGAGTGTAAAAAGAAGGTCCATGTAAACCTAGAGAAGTCATCAATAATAACCAAATAATATCTCTTTTTCTTGAGACTCATGACTTGAACTGGGCCAAACAAATCCATGTGCAACATTTTCAAACACTGGGTTGTTTTGGACTCTTCTATGGACTTGAAAGAGCTTTTATGATGTTTTCCTTTTAAACAGGAAATGCAATGCTCAGGACATGAAAACAATTTTTGTGGTAAGCCTCTTACCAAGCCATTTTTTTGAAATTTTAGTGATTGTCTTGAGATTTGTGTGCCCCAATCTTTTGTGCCAAAGTTCTGTCTCTTTGTTAGAGGCAGCTGAGAACAAACAGGCATCAGTTCTGGGACTCTCTTTTGACATATCAACAACATAAACATTGCCACTTCTTTGAGCAACAAGTTTTGTTTTTCCAGTTTTTATTATTGCTTCAATCTTTTCAACCATTTCTGGTCCAACAATCCTACAACACTCCTTTGTGAAGAATGATCCATACCCCTTATCACTCATTTGTGAAACACTCAGGAGGTTGAATTTCAGATTGTCTATCAGATTGACATTTTCAAATTTTACATTTCCAGATTTCACTATACCAGATCCCATAACTTTCCCTTTACTATTATTCCCAAAGGATATATCACCCCCTCCATGGATTTTGAAATCTTTGAGTAGGGCTTTACATCCTGTCATGTGCCGGGAGCCTCCACTATCTACATACCAAAGACTATCTAAGCATGCAGAAGCTCCCTGCATATGAAGTAAAAGGATTAGTTCATTAGGGTTTCCAAAGCCAATAAGGCTTTGGATGGGATCTCAACAATGTCTGGGATGGATGCAGATGTATGGACAGTGGTTAGGTCAGGGGTTTGGACAGTTTTAGGATTGTTTCTGTCTAACCACTGTTGTGGGTTTTGACCAATCACCTGTTGATACCCAAAAGAATGCCTGTTCACTTTTGGTTTAGAGGGCCTTTTGTAGGTCTCATAAACGTGTGGAATCCTTTGGTAAGATGATTGTCCCTTGCCTTTTCTGAATTGGTTGGCAGGGGATGCATCAGTCACTTGAACATCTCTTTGGATAGATGTTTGATTCAGCTGTTTTGTAACAGCTATTTGGACTAGCACAAACAGTGGTTGATTCTTGGTGAATTTGACAGATGAAGTTGATGGACTCAAGGATGTTTTAGCAGTGTACTCAATCTTTTTAACATCAAAGTTTTTGAGATACACATATGCTTGAGTTTTGTGGTTACTTTTACCACAGATGGTGCAGCTTTCAGCAGGAACAATGACACTTGTTCTGTTTAGATCATATGCTTTTAAATGGAAACAGTCTTTTGTTAGATGATTCCTTTTTTCATAAAATTCACAAAACAGGTTGTTGATCTTTTCTCTCTTCTTTCTCTTTTCAGACTCCTTTGCAGCATAGTTTTTAACCTCTGCTGGGATGTCCTTAAGAGGAATGACTTTTGCTTTAGGAGCTTTGACACCATCAGTGGTTGTAAAATCCATGGGCTTGAAATTTTCAAGAATGTCACACTCATCAGACCATGTGGGTTTAAACTGGTATTTCTCAAGCTTCTCAAAAGTAGAGGATCCCATTGGTCTGTCAAGTGTGATTTTGTTGCCAAGTTTATCAGTGATTTTCACTTCTTGGCCATTCTTGTTTGTGGGGATGAACTCAGTGGTTACATAAGTGGTTTGAACAGATTTTTCAGAAGCAGTGTTTTCATCATCATGTTTTCTATAACCAATACCAAATTTCACATTGCTTTTAATCTGTTTTTCAAGCATTACCTCATATCCTTTGCAGGATTCCACCCATTTTCACATGTGATTTGGGTGGACTCTAACTCCTTTTTGCAAACTTGGTATTTTTCTACCATAGTTTGGAGTTGAGTTTTGGTGATACTTTGCTCTTCTTTGAGACTGCTGATCTCTTTACCCTTTTCAGCCAATTTGTTTCTAAGTTCTTTTAATGACTTTTCAAATTTGACTTCATCAGTTAAAATTTTATCTCTAAGGTTTTCATTTACCTCTTTGATGTTAGCAAATGCAATAATGCATTCATCTGAACACAGTTTTTCAAGAACTTGAGGTGTTACCTTAGCAGCAGCCATCATGGCACAATCACATTGATGATCACCTTCTTCATCAAATCTCTCTTCTTTCTCACCTGCTTTCTTTTCTTCCTTGTCTTCTTCAGACCAAGGGTCAGTCAGTAGTTCAATCAAGGTTTCTGAAATTTCTCCCAGCAGTAGTTCACCAGCAACTGCAGCAACCACTGCTTCAGCCACTTTATCCATTGTTTCAACACTTAGCTGTTCACCTGCAGTTGCTACCCCTTCTGGTATTGACTCTAATGCCATCAAACAAAATTCATCATTAGAAGGATCATTAAAAGCATTGAGTGCAAAATTTTCATCACCAAGCTCATCAGGCATGCTGCTCCAGTCAACAAATCCTTGAGTGAAAAAGCTTTGCTGATCTGGTTGTGTTACTGTTGGAGCAGCTGGTGGAGGTGCAATAGGTTGCACTTGTGCCTGAGGGACAGGGGTTTGAACATACTGAATTTGTAGAACAGTGGTTTGAACGTAATGCACAGGCACAGGGGTTGCAGCATAGTGAGCAGTGTTAACATGGGCAGCATGGGTATATTGGGTATAGTGGACAGTGCTTTGCTGTTGTGGTCTAGGGTTTGAGCTGGGATGAGTGATTATTGGACCAGTGGTTTGACTCCTGCATTCCCTATAAAAATGACCTAGCCTATTGCATTTATAGCACTTGATTTTTGACTTATCCAACCCCACTTTTAAATTCCCATGTAACCCTGGGAATTTTCTCCCTGTTCTTTTATAGAATTTTCTTGTTCTTACACTAAGCAAAGCCAATTGATTGAAAATGTCCATTTCTTCTAAGTCAGTGGGATCAAAATGTTGCAAATCATTGAGTTCAAAGCACAAGTTATCTGACAACTGGTTATCACAATTTGCAGTAAAAGCATAATTGGCAGAGTGAGAATCAGGGTTGTTGAAATTTCCACCAGCAGTTATATCAATAAAATGGTCATAATCCTGATCCTTACTACTGCTACCAGATTCTTCCTGACCAAAAAGAGTTGTGCTGCCAAATGAATAATCATCAGCAACTTTGCCAGACTCTTGCAACTTCTTTTTCTGGTTTAACTCCCTTTCATAGGTCAGGAGTCTACCATGAAGTTGGGTCAGGGTCAGATCTTTGAACTCAACAGATTTTCTTGTCACAAATGAAATTGTGTCCCATTTATCAGGTAGTGATCTAAGAAACCTATTATTTTGTGTTGATTTTGGAATTTCAACATTAACAAGTCTTAGCTCACTGATGAGACAACTGAACCGTTCAAACTGTAGGGTCAATGATTCACCCTTAATGTGATAAAATGTTTCATACTGCTGATTCAGAATTTCCCTATTGTTTTCAATGACTTCTTCTGTTCCCCCAAACTGTTCCTTCAATGCATCCCATAGCTCTTTGGCACTGTTACAATGTAACAGTCCAGCATAGATCTCATTGGGTAATGCAGATGCTATGATGCTAAATGATTTGGCATCGAGTTCGAACTTTTGAAAATCAGTTTCAATATAGTTTTCAGATGGTTTAGGTACGAACTTCTTTGCATCCTCAGCACTTAGCACCATAGGAACATGGGGACCAAAAACAACAGACCTCCAACATCCAGTATTCTGTTGAGCAAGGATGTGACCCATCCTTCTCTGCCAGATGTTGTATTCATTACGTTTAAGCATGGGTGGCTTGAAAAGAGAACCAATGTTATTCTTATCATCTTGTGATTGTGACGTCATCCTGGTTGTTTTACAGGCACTGATTAATCAACTTTAATGGTGATTAAACCTTGCTCTGTTTTTCAACAAACCGAACAAACTATCGATATCAACGATTATGAGCTGAACTATTTATGTCAAAATGATTGTTAAATCAAATTTGACTGTCCAAGCTCTGATACCAATTGTTAGGATCTGAGTTTGGTTTTGATTGTGTTTTACGTTTGAGTTTAAGATGGAGATGGTTGAGTTGTGCAGCGGAATTAAGATAGAAACAAACTTTGCACACAATCAAACGAGAGAATTGCTTTAATCAAACATTTTCCACAAAGAACCGAAAGATTGAATTTATTTCAACAACGATTACAATGCAATGTCTGAATACAAACTCCCCCTCAGCCTGAGCTCACAGTGTTTATTCGAGCAGGAAGACGATGTTGCAAAGAGCTAAATAGAACAGTGCATGGTACTATTCTATTTATAGGCACGAGCAAACCACTGAAGCATCTAAGCTGACGTCACCATGAAAGTGACATCTAACCTCCTAACAAACTCTAACCTCTGATCTATACAACCTCTGCTATGGTAACTACTGTTATTACATTTCATTACATAAAGACATCTAAACTACTGATGCATCCTTCCACTGATGTGAACCCAGCAGTACTTGTTCGGATCAGCAGAGCTTGACTCAAGGCAGTAGATTGAACAACAGAGCTTTAGTCTTCCATCAGGCTTTTACTAGATCAGCAGTTTGTAGGTCAGCAGTTTGTACGATCAGTAGATAGGAGGTCAGCAGATGTTGAAACGACTTTCAAGGGGAGAGATATGTAAACATAACATCTGCTTATTCTGGATCCACTGCTCTGATCCAGTTTTGGCTTAAATTATTTGTTCCTTTGGTAGGGTTCAATCCCAACAAATATAGGCGAGGTTACTACCTAGCCGATGGGATATACCCAACGTACTCAACAATCGTTAAAACTATTCCGCACCCGACAGATGACAAAAGAAAAAAGTTTGCGAAGTATCAAGAAGGTGCGAGAAAAGATATTGAACGGGCTTTTGGTGTTCTACAAAAAAAAATGGCACATCATTGAACATCCAGCACGTTCGCAAACACCAAAGAGGTTACGACACATTATGTACGCTTGTATCATCCTTCATAATATGGTCATTGAAAACGAAGGTAGAGCGATATGCGAGTACGACGAAAACGCGTCTACGGGAAATTCTGTTCCAGTTAGTGGGGAACAACAAGATTTGAACATGTTCGCTCTACGTAACGAGTACACACATCATAACCTACAAGCGGACTTGGTGGAGTACATTTGGAACAACGCTCAAAACGAACCCGGCCACGACATTGAAGACGGAGACTAGTAGCTTATTTTAATATATTAGGATATTTTTAAGTTTATTTTTTTTAAGTTTATGTTTTTTAAAATTTTTTTTTTTAAGTTTATGTAATGTTTTTTAATATTAATGAAAATATTTTGTTACTTTATTTGTTAAATGTTAAAAAAAAAGTTAAGGATTTAAAAAAATAAAAAAACATAAAAGTGGTGGAGGACTATGACTAGGACCATCCTCCCATGCCCTCTAGTTTTGGAGGATGGACCATCCTTGGGAGGACTATGACGTGGCGCCTACGTGGCAGATCATCCTCCAAGGATGGTCCATCACCATACCCACTAGCCTAAATCAATCGAGGGGAGTGTATATTGTGATTGGTATGTACTACATAGGTGTTTAATAGGGGTGGACTAATCGATGTTGAAGTATTTTTTTATTTTGAAAATGTAATACCAAAATGACTTGTTAAGGTTGTCAATATCTTGCCTTTGTAAGTCTTGGGAATTGAGTTTGGATTCATGATTTAGGAATAACGTTGGTCTTGGTGGATGAGTGTTATGTAATTGGATAAGGTGCTGAAGTTTTAATAAAATGATTGCTTCGGGACAAACAATGCCTAAATGTGGGGAAATTTGATGTGTCGAAAAGACAACAACCCCCCCCCCCCCATTTTAGTCGTTTATTGCATTATTGGTTAAATGTTTGTCTAAATGTTCAAGTTTTAATAAAATGATTGCTTAGGGACAAGCAATGCCTAAATGTTGGGAAATTTGATGTGTCTAAAAGACAACACCCCCCCCCCATTTTAGTCGCTTGTTGCATTATTGGTTAAACGAATCGTACCAATAGGAGTCAGGTACGGGGTCGTACCATCTGAAGATGGGTTGGAGAGCACCGCCTTTAAAAGTCGAACCCCTAGTGGGCTAACTTGCTGACGCGCAAGGATACGGGTCGTACCCGCTTAATGATAGTACGGGTCGTACCTGGTTCACAACTTGAGTTGAGCTATAAATAGAACATTACGTCTAAGAAACCCTAGTTTATGAACTTAGGCGACTAGTAGAGCGAAAAAGGGATGTTCAAGGTTTTCATTCACTTTTGAAGATCCAAGGAGGAGAAGTATAACAACCCTCCTAAATATTTTCGACAACTTAAAATATATTAAAATATCCCAATATGTCTTAAAATATACACCGTATGCGAAAACCGAGCCCAAAATACATTATATCATTAAAAATTAAATAAAAACAAGAAAATTGAGGCTGTCGCGGGGCGCGTAGCCTTTGGCTACTGCCTACGCGGGCCGCGAGCGTCAAGACACCAGGCGAGCCCCGAGGCCGCCACGTGTCCTAATCGTGTCGAGTCTATTGGTCGAATCAGCAACCCTAGGGCCTACCCTAGGGAGCCTCGCGGGCCGCGTAAGCCCTGGAGGAATGCTACGCGGGGCGCGACGAAACCAAAAATCAGCCCTATAAATTGAGGGCAACGGCCTTCAGTCCAGATCGTTCACATTTTCTTTCTCTCTCGACTTTCTACATAATTAAAGCTATTTCCGGGTATAATACCCCCCTAAATAACGAAGTTCTGCCCCGTTGTAAGTATCATAACCCCTAGATACGTATTAGATACGTTGCCCGATTGATCTAGGGTTCCGTAACAACTGTTGTGGTTCTGCCCGACGTAGTCATTGGAATGCCGTCTCGGGGAGGGTATTACTAATGTTAAAATGAGTTATTATACTAACGCATGTGCATTTGTGTAATTTATAGATTGTCACCAGGAAACCCTTACAGAAAACCTAAGACAACAATGTGAGTAATCTCCTTTTTACAAATTGTTTTTACAAAACCTCACACGATTAATTATATATTAAACAGTTATTGAGTATTTGTAAGGATACAATTATCGTCGATATGTTGGGGTTTTTTATACAAAATTTGTTACTGCCTTGCGAGGAGTCACATTTCCACAAGTCGGGTTGTTGGTACCGTGGGTGGTAATTGGTATGACTTGGAAACAAATGTAATTGCGCGACCGCCCTCAATACTGTACAATGGTTTTTATTAAACATGATTAACTGAGATTCACTCACCAGTATTTCCCACTGACAAAATGTTTTTAAACGCGTTTCAGGTAAAAAAATGTGAAAGCCAAATAGAAGCCAGCTGGACAGCACTGAAGGCTTGGAAAAGTGGTTATAAAGTTACCTAAAATAAATAGATGTTTTTATTAAATAAATTAGGATTTATTCCTATGAAAATGTGTGTACTTAAAACTTGAGGTTTATCCCATGTGTTTAATTTTATGAAATTGTGGTATTTTACTCTGATAAAATATTTTCTAACTACGGTCCTGATGTAATTTCCGCTGCCAAAATGGATAAACACAGGATACCACCAAAACTGGTCGCGACCGCCCGTTCCCGGGTTGTTAGGGGACGGGGGTTGCGACATAAGGTGGTATCAGAGCTAAGCCACTGATTCAGCTACAGAAATGTTCTGCTAACACCAAAAGTTATTCAAAAGTGTTAGGAAATAAATTACGGAACTACGTGCATATATGTATTTTATTATTGTGTGTTATTTGACTATTTGTTAGTTTACAGCATGAGCGACCAAGGAACATCCGACGCGTATCGTCAGTTGTCTGGTTCGCCTAGAAGGGAATGCGCCTCTTCACAGCCTGCCCTCTCAGGGTATTCTGCTGATAATGATGAAGGAATATTCGTGTTTAAGGCTTAGTCTGAAGAGCCATTCCCTCCTAAAAAGAGAGGATGGTTCAGTAGGGGAGCGCATGAGTGTAGGAAGCGAATGAAAAAGTTGCAACAACAGTGAGTCCTAGCAGCCGCTAAAAGAGAGACAGATGCCCATACACAGGATAGGCTTAATAGAAGCATAGCCAATTTCCATATCCTAGCAACCACAGCAGCCGACCCTAACCTAGAGCAACTAATAGCACCCCAACCCCTACCACTATTTCCTAACCAGCCAATGGAAATAGAAAACCCAGAAAATCAAGTTGAAATGCATGATTTTAATCCAGAAGAGATACCTAGGGTACCGGCACCCAATCCCTTAGACCCAGATTATGACCCGTGGTGGGATGACAATAGGGATTATGTGCAATGATACCCAATAGCAGAAAATGAACCCATGCCGAATCAAGCAGCCTACCTAGGTTTGGACCCTCTAGATCCCTACTATGATAACGATGTATTTATTAGGGAAATTTTAGAGAATCCTTACCCGTACCAGGAACCCGCACCCGAAATTCCAAACCCAGTACCCGCACCTGCACCCCCAATGAGTGCAGAAAATGTGCAAGAGCTCCGAACTTTCGGAGAAGAAATTTTAGAAAGTAGCGAGAGAATGAGGCATGTAGGAGAGTGTCTTGTCTGGAAGTACGACGAGCGCAATATGGATTTCTGGATGAATCCATATCCGTAAAAGTGATGGTGGAGGTAGTAATAATAGTAATAATAATATAATATGTGTGTATGAAAAAAAACTTATGTATACGGATGCCTACTACTAGTAGTTTAATTTCCATTTCAGCTGTATTGTAATTTTAATTTCGAGTGTTGGCTTGTATTAGATGCATATTATAAAAAAGAGTAAGTTGCAATGCTCAACATTTTTGAACAACCTGCATGTTGTGCGATTGATTGTATTAAATATTATCTTGTGACATTAATAATTGGTAAATGTTTAAAATTCAGATGGACAACATAGTGAACCAGGAAAACCAGAATGAAAATAACTAGAACGACAATAACCCGAATAATGAGAATCCGAGCAACAATAACAATGGAAACCAAGCGAAAAATAGAGCTATCCAACACATAGTGGCACAAGGGATCATAGATGCAATGCTATTTATTATCCAAACAGTTAGGGAAGTGGATAATAAAAGTAAGCATAGCAGTAAGCGACCAACTGAACCGGAACACAGCGTAAACAATGGACCCCTACTTCAAGCGCCCATTCCCAAAAGAAGAAGAACCATATCTCATGGTTGTTATTATAAAGAATTCTGGTCTTGTAAACCAATGGAATTCTCGGGCAATGAAGGGGCCATTGCAACTCTATGCTGGATAGAAAAGACTGAGGTTGTTCTAAAAATAAGCAAGTGCGCGGAAGAAGATAAGATAATGTTTGCTTCCAATCTGTTTAAAAACTCAGCCTTAGAATGGTGGAACACTATCCTTCAGTCTAGAGGAAGTGATAGGGTTTATAATATGGAATGGGAGGAATTTAAGAACATGGTGGAAAGAAAATTCTATCCTCCCAATGAAAAGGAGCAGATAGCAAATAAGTTCCTAAACCTTAGAATGAGTAGGGTAGATAGTAAGGGTTATACTACTACATTTATTGAATATGCTAGAATAGTACCAACCCTTGCATCACAAGAACCAGTGCTGATCTCCCGATACATCTGAGGATTAATCGGGGAAATTAGGCATGTAGTCAAGGCAGCGAGACCTCAAACCATAGAAGAAGCTGTAGAACTAGCAAACACCTTGACTGATGAATTAGTTCGTACGCGAGAAGAGGATCAAAGGAGGAACCTAGCCCAAAGACTTACCCAGGAATTTCGTTATGGAAATTTAAACCGTAGGAATGTAGGTTCTACCTCGGCACCGTATGCAAGGCCTGTAAGAAGAAGCATTCGGGAAAATGCTACACTTACTGCAATTTCTGCAAGTTATCAGGACATAAGGAAGAAGATTGCAGGAGGAAACCTAATAATGGACTGTGCTTCAACTGTGGAGAAAAGGGTCACATCAAGCCAAATTGTCCGAAACTAGTTCCAGCCATGGGCAATAGGACTACCAAAAATGCTAGAGCATTTCTTTTGACGACAGATGAAGCCAAGATGATTCCAAACGTGATCGCCAATACGTTTTTAGTTAATGATGTTTTTGCTAAAGTATTATTTGACTCTGGTGCAAACCAAAGTTTTATTAATACTTCATTTTGCAAACTTCTCAATCAACCATTAACTAAACTCTCACAAGAATGTCTAGTAGAAACAGCAAAAGGGGAAACCATTAAAATTTCTAAAATCTTGCAGGGAGCAAGAATAGAAATTTTAAATCAAAAGTTTATTTCAATCCTTTACCCAATGAATCTGGCAGTATTCGATGTTGTATTAGGAATGGATTGGTTAATAGCCAATAAAGCTAGTATTTTTATGTAATCAAAAGTCAATTCAAGTAAACTCACCAAAGGGTGAAAATATCACAATTAAAGGAGATAAACCATCTAGATCCACGAAATTCATCTATGTGATGAAAACAGCAAGTTATATAAGAAAAGGGTCATTAGTGTATTCGATTTCTATAATCACTAACACTAAAGGAAGAGAACTGAAAGATATTCCAATAGTATCTCAGTTTCCAGATGTGTTTCCAGAAGAATTACCAGGATTACCGCCAGACAGAGAAGTCTAATTTAGAATCCACCTACTACCAGGAACAGCACCAATTGCCAAAGCACTATACCGTTTGGCACCAGCAGAAACGCAGGAACTAAAGAAACAATTGGACGAATTGTTGGAGAAATGATTTATACAACCAAGTTCATCCCCATGGGGAGCACCGATTTATTTGTTAAAAAGAAAGACGGCTCTATGTGTATGTGCATTGAGTACCGTGAATTAAACAAGGTCACGATTAAGAATCAGTATCCACTACCACGAATCGATGATCTGTTCGACCAGTTGCAAGGAGCTCGATTTTTCTCAAAAATCGATTTAAGATCAGGATATCATTAATTGAAGGTATAGGAAGAGGACGTTCCTAAGACCGCGTTTAAAACCAGGTGTAGCCATTATGAATTTACTGTCATGCCATTTGGTTTAACCAATGCCCCAACTGCATTTATGGACATGATGAACATAATATGTAAGCCATATTTGGACAAATTCATAATTGTCTTTTTAGATGATATTCTTATTTACTCTAAGAGTAAGGAGGAACATGCAAAGCATTTGCACGCACTTTTAAGTTTATTAAGGAAAGGAAAGCTTTATGCAAAATTTTCCAAGTGTGAGTTTTGGTTAGAACAAGTACAGTTTCTTGGACATCTAGTCAATCATGAAGGAATCCATGTGGATCCCACCAAGATCGAGGCAATTACCAAATGGAAAACCCCTGTGTCACCAACCGAGGTTAGAAGTTTCTTAGGATTGGCCGGTTATTATAGGAGGTTTATTCGAGATTTTTCTAGAATAGCCATTCCCTTAACTAAGCTAACCTGTAAATCTGTTAAGTTTGAATGGGGACCAAAACAGGAAGAAGCTTTTAGAATTCTTAAGCAACGACTAACCCATGCACCCATACTAGCGTTACCAGAAAGAACTGAAGACTTTATAGTCTATTGTGACGCTTCTAAGTTAGGTTGTGGATGTGTGTTGATGCAACGTCAAAAGGTTATAGCTTACGCATCTAGACAACTTAAGAATCATGAAGAGAATTATTCAACCCAAGATTTGGAATTAGGAGCTATAATTTTTGCCCTTAAGATTTGGAGACATTACCTTTATGGTAGTAAGTTTACCATTTTCACCGATCATAAGAGTTTAAGGTATGTCTTCAGACAAAAGGAATTGAATATGAGGCAAAGACGCTGGATGGAAATTCTTAGTGATTACGATTGCAATATCAAGTATCATGCAGGAAAAGCCAACGTAGTGGCTGACGCTTTAAGTCGAAAATATCATGAAAAGCCAAAAAGAATACGTTCTCTTAAATTAAATCTACAAGTAGATTTAAATGAACAAATTAGAAAAGCACAAGAATCAGTAATCAAGGATGATACTGAAAAGTTAAAAGGAATGATTAAAGAATTAGAACAAGGAACGGATGGAATTTGGAGATTTCATAAGAAAAGAATGTGGATACCTAAATTAGGAGATCTACGTCATCGTATATTAGAAGAAGCCCATAAGTCTAAGTATACGATGCATCCTGGAAGTGATCAAATGTATCAGGATTTAAGAAAGAATTTTTGGTGGATAGGAATGAAAAAGGATATAGCAGCTTATGTTTCTAAGTGTTTAACATGTTCGCAAGTCAAAACTGAACATCAGAAACCCTCAGGATTGCTGCAACAGTTAGAAATGCCTGTATGGAAATGGGAATTGATAACAATGGATTTTGTTACTAAGTTACCCAAAACAAGGAAAGCTAATGATACAATCTGGGTGATTGTAGACTGGCTAACTAAGTCAGCTCATTTCTTACCAATGAAGGAAACTTTCAGTATGGAACAATTAGCTAAGTTATATGTAAATAAAATAGTTTCATTATATGGAATTCCTTTATCAATTGTTTCTGATAGGGATAGACGTTTTACCTCTCATTTGTAGGTCCCAATACTCGGAGGATCGAATACGAAACCAAATCACTTGTTTATCACAAACACGGTCACGAGTGCGGAATCCCCGTGACTATGCCAAACCAAACATAGATAGTAACAGCACAAGGTAACCAATGAATCACAGTCAATTGATTAGTGAGAACAAGGTTCAAACAGATACACACAATGTTTGACACTATACTTTCAGACATGGTATGCTCTCATAGTTTCTGTGTGAAACCATGAAGTGTTTATATAGGCAGCCCAGGCTCAACAGTTGACGACACATGAATTGGGCCTGACGAAACATCATGGACGACGAAACCCAAGGAGTTTCGTCACCCATCACGGCAAAACTTGGAGTTACAACCAAAGGGAGTTTCATCATCATGTCTTCGACGAAAGTTGGGAGTTTCGTCGAGGGCTGCACAATCTGTTTGGCTGCAAACTGTTAGACAGTTTGCAGCATATCTTATAAACACACAAACAACATATAACCCAAATATGCAACATGCATTGTCATTAATCATTACATATCAGACGAGACAAACTTAGTCGGACACAAGTAGGATAGGAGGATATCCTACTTGGTCGACGGCGAATACATAGTCGATAATATAAAAGACCGTACACTACAACGCTAATGAAGACAAGTTACAGACACCAAAATATGCATCAACAAACTCCCCCTTGTCTGTTACTGTCTTCGGTCTTCAATCTTCCGTCTCTAGTGTTTCAGCATCCAGGTGCTTCCAGCATGAATTCCTCGGTAAAAGCAGTAACAAGCGAAACGCTTAAATCGCAACGCTTGATGCGCATCATTGTCATCATAGAATATATCATGCCGGAACAGCTTGCTGATGTCGTTCGATGACATATTCACGATCCACATCGGATCTAGCATCCGAAAGTTTTCACGATCGCCATTAAACACAATCACCACTTCATGAGTATCCGAATCGTAACACCATAACCTTATATCATCAAGAAAGTTCTGTTTCATCGGCATTAAAGGGATCTTGTCCATGACGTTAGCGGGTTGATACACAAGCTTGTAACACGCTGTGTTGCTAGATGGATCCAAGGTTAAAAAAACAGTTGACTTTGACCATGGGCTTTCGTCGACATTTAGGAGTTTCGTCGACATAAAGGTGTTCCGTCGACAATTTTCCCAAAAATTCACTAAGTCTTTGAAAATTTCACACTGAACAAATTTTGTTTATTTGAGCAAATTTTCATTTTGATTGAGTTTACCAAATGCAAGGACACTTTATGAAGTAGGTTTCAGGCTTTCGGCAGAAAACTCCAAGCAATAAACAACTTCGGCTAAATCAAAAATGAACTTTACAACTACACTAAATTAGAATTTAAAGTGCGGTAAACTAATCGAAAAGCTTTAAAAGCAATAAACAACTGTACAAGAGCAATCTTTTGCGAATTTCAAGGAAAAGTAATCATACCAGCTTACGGTCTTAGTCAACATGATTTTTGTTCGGTTTAAAGCTCTGGATAAGTATACTACCACGATTATTGGTATTGTTGTCCACTTAAGCTCAAAACTGACCAGATGTAATCACAATTAGGAGATATGATTTACGGTAAGGATTATGCTTACAAGTCGATGATCATCCACTCACGACACATTCCTGTATCAAGGTATGCACGAGAGTTCATCTTACCGGTGAGTATACCATTTATCATCTGTTTGACCGTATAAAAGAATGTGAGATACTCACTTATTTTTCATTGAAAACAAGCCCTATGTGATAGAATCACTTATTGATGAGGAACTTGATTTTCATATGCATGAGGGCACAGGAGCAAGTCCGTGAACAGGTCAGTACAATGTACAGCAAAGAGACGAAACTTGACTCCCGGATAAATGTGATATTTTATCACTTATTTGATTGGACATGTGATTGTTGATAACTTATTGAGGTCGAATGCAATATGTACACGTATGTATAGTATCATGGAAGATCTAGACTTTGTCTCCGTTATTTTTTTGGTAAAAGATACAACCATGATACCCAAATGATAAACAGCATAAAGACCGAATATCTCAGAACCTCGGCAATCTCTCAAACGAAATTTCGAT
Organism: Helianthus tuberosus; assembly: GCA_030545235.1. Lineage (NCBI taxonomy): Eukaryota > Viridiplantae > Streptophyta > Magnoliopsida > Asterales > Asteraceae > Helianthus > Helianthus tuberosus. Next base: position 93,574,206 of record CM060372.1, read on the forward strand.
ACCAAGACCATATGCCAATGAATGGTTCCCATCTGACTTGAAGTCTGTTAGGTTTGTATCATCCTGCACATTTTAATCTGATTGTGAGCCTACCGATACATCGTTAGTAGAGATACTTATTATTTCTCAAATTTTTGTTTTGCATTTTGAACATGTTGACCGACCACACCAGTGAATATCATCATCTTCCTTTATCCAAGAAACTCATTTTTGGTTTTCTAATTAATTTTTTTTTGAATTTTTGATTTTCTATTTTTTTTTTGAATTTTTGAATTTTTTAAACGTAAAGACAGAAAGTAAAGACCTATTTTTGGATTTTTTTTTTAATTTTTCAAATGTTTTTGTATTTTCTTGAATTTACTCCCCCTAAAATGCTAAAAGGTTACGAAAATGAAAATCTTTTTGAATTTTTTGAGTTTTTAAGAAAATATTTACAAAAACGATTAGCCAAAGAAGTTTTACTCGGGTATCACCTTAATGCCATTGACCAAAAGTAGATAATCAAAACGTGATTTATCAAAAGCTTTTGTAAACAGGTCAGCACGTTGGTGATCAGTGTGGAGTTTAACAACATCGATTAATCTTTTGTCAAAACAATCACGTATGAAGTGATATTTAATTTCGATGTGTTTGGTCTTGGAATGCTGCATAGGATTTCTAGTGATCTGTAAGGCAGCATTGTTATCAACAAAAATAGGAGTAGATAAGAATTTAAAACCGTAGTCGCGCATTTGTTGTTGTATCCAAAGAACTTGTGAGCAACAACTAGAGGCAGCAATGTATTCTGCTTCACAGGTTGATATAGCAACACAGGTTTGCTTCTTGCACTGCCACGTGACCAGTCGATTTCCTAAGAATTGACATCCCACTGTTGTTGATTTGCCATCAATTTTGCAACCACCAAAATCAGAATCACTGTATGCAATCAAGTCGAAGCTATCATCCCTAGGGCACCATAGACCGGTGTCCGGGCAACCCTTCAAATAGCGAAAAATTCTCTTAACAGCTTCCAGATGTGAGGCCTTCGGGTTGGCTTGATATCTTGCGAGCAGGCACATAGGATACAGATGTGAGGCCTTGAGGCTGTGAGATACATGAGAGATCCGATCATAGCGCGATACTATGAAGAATTAATGCTTTCACCCTTCAGATCCGGAGTAATCCCGTGATTCTGCGGAAGTGGGGTACCAATGGGAGTTGCATCAGACATCTGGAACCGGCTCAAGATGTCACCAACATATTTAGTCTGATGGATGAATATCCCAGACTCGGTTTATTGAACTTGTAGGCCCAAGAAGAAAGTCATTTCCCCCATTGCGATCATCTCGAATTTTTCTTGCATCACACGCTCGAATTGCATGCACAAAGAATCATTAGTCGAACCAAAAATTATATCATCAACGTATACCTGCACCAACAGAAGATATCCATCTTGTTCTTTGATAAAGAGAGTGCAATCAATAAGACCTCATCAAAAACCATTTTCTAGAAGATAGTTGGATAAGGTTGCATACCAAGCCCTAGGTGCCTGATGTAAACCATAAAGAGCTTTGTTGAGCAACCAAACCCGATCGGGGTGAATAGGATCTTCAAAACCCGGAGGTTGTTCGACGTACACCTCTTCTTCAACCACACCGTGTAAGAAAGCACTTTTGATGTCCATCTGGTAGACTTTGAATCCTTTAAATGAAGCATAAGATAGAAAGATCCGAATAGCTTCCAGACGTGCAACTGGTGTATAAACTTCATTGTAGTCAATGCCTTCGATCTGGCGAAATCCCTGAACAACCAATCTCGCCTTGTTACGAATGACTACTCCACGATCGTCCTTCTTGCATTTGAAAACCCAGCGTGTGCCAATTTTCTTGTAATTTTCTGGTCTTTCAACAAGCTTCCAAACACCTAGCTTTTGAAATTGCTGCAGTTCATCCTGCATGGCTTCAACCCAAGAATTATCCTTTAAGGCTTCTTTCCAAGATTTTGGTTCTTCTTTTGAAACGTAACACGCGAAGGACCAATCATTTTGAAGACCAGATTCTCTAATGGCTGAATACAAACCAACATTTTGGTTGTTTCTCAGCTGATTACGCGTCTTCACACCGCGTTGGACATCTCCAATAATATTCTGCTGCGGATGGGTATCATGAATTCTTGTTTCAGGAACATCAGGGACACGAGTATTGATACCCAAATTGTTAAGATTAAGATCAACAACCAACTCTACACTAGGTATTGACGTAGAAGTGGATGCATACCCTTTAGCAGTATCTACATTCTGCACATGAGGAGTTGATTCAGAAGCACCTTGAACATGAGAAACCGGAGCTGAAATGCCTTCTTTCGCATCATGGTATTCATCATCTTCCGATGACTCATTGTAATCAGCAGCATCTTCAAATACCTCATTTTGTACCGTGTTGTTAACCGAATTAGAAGCTTGGGGGTTAACAATAACAGGTCTTACCAATGGCGAGCCAGCAGCATTGTCACTATCAAATAACATTTGAGCAGCTGCAAATGCGTTGTCAAAGGTTGGTAGATTAAAGGAGTCGAATAGCCCATCGTAATCGAACATCCAAGGATCACCTGGAGCTCTAACAGGATTTGTATACCTTTGAACCTTTACTTCACTCCATAGCTCAATCTTTTTGGTTACCAGATTCCATACACGAAAATTCGGAGTAGCATATCCAAGGAAGAAACACTTGATAGCTTTCGCACCAAACTTTCCATCCGGCTCTATCATAGTACATGGACCGCCAAAAGGTTCTAGGTAAGAAAGATCCGGTTTCCTTTTCTGTAGAGGTTCGAAACACGTCTTGCCATACCTTTTAACTGTGAGAACTCTGTTTAACGTGTAGCAAGCAGTCGACACAGCCTCCCCCCAGAACTGAACAGGAAGCTCCGACTCTACCAACATAGTTCTTGCAGTTTCGATTATTGTCCGATTCTTCCTATCAACGACACCATTTTGTTGTGGAGTGTAGCGAGAACTGTATTCATGACTAATGCCCTTGGAAGTACAGAACTCATCCATTACACGGTTTTTGAACTCAGTTCCATTGTCGCTTCTAATCCTCTTCACCTTCAGTGTGTACAAATTTTCCAGCATAGTAAGAAGATCCTAGAGGATTCCAGGAGTTTCACTCTTGTGTGCCATAAAAGCTACCCATGAAAATCTAGAATAATCATCAGTAACCACTAGACAATAAGCATCCCCAAATGTTATCTTGTGTTTCATAGGTCCAAAGAGGTCCATATGAAGACGTTCGAGAGGCATGCTAACAGTGTTGATTTTCTTAAGCGGGTGAGACTTCTTCGTTTGCTTCCCTTTCTGGCACGAAACACAGATATCTTGTAGATGAAAACTTCTCACAGGCAGACCATTCACAAGATTTTTTTTCACCAAATGGTTCATTTTTCTTAAGTGAATGTGCCCCATTCGTCTGTGCCAAGATATAGACTCCTTCTCTGTTGCTTTTGAGACAAAACATGTCACTTGTGCAGATGTCGTAATCGCTTGGCTCATATCAAGAATATAAAGATCATTAACTCTAGGAGCCGATAAGAGAATGCATTCTTTTGGAATTTTGAAACCAGGTTTCAGCACATAACAACCGGCATCATTAAAATGCACGGTGAACTTCTTATCGCATATTTGCGAAACCCTCAGAAGATTGTGATCAATTTGACGAACGTAATTGATTTTATCGAAACATACAACCCCATTGGAGATCATTCCCTCTCCAGTGATATATCTGCCTTTGTCTCCAGCAAACGCGACATAGCCTCCTTTAATATTTTTCACATCATACAGAAGCCGTAAGTCGCCTGTCATGTGCCTAGATGCTCTACTGTCAACAATCCAATGACTATTAACAGTTCCTCCTGGAACATCCTGCACATATCATCCAACGATCAGTTGCGGATGGGTACCCAAGCCTTAGTGGTCTTGGGTCGTCCCTGAGCATCACGAAATGTGATCTCAATTTCCTGATGGTTTTCAAAAACAGCACCTCCCCCCTGAACTTTCACCCGTTTTAGGTTTCCAAGTTTGTTTTTGTTTACCAGTTTGATTCTTATGAAAAGATTTTGAAACTTCTGGTTTTAATGATTGTGAAGCACTTGGTTACCTATTAACAGATTTGACTTCAGATTTTAAAGCCTTTTCAACTGCCTTGACGTTTTGACGTCGTTGTTTTGTTTCTTGCTCTTTTATAGTTCGTTTATCATGTTTTGGTGAAACAGGATGACGTTGAGGGTGAACATTTTTAGGTGGTGCTTTCTCAACAAATTTCTCTTTGGAAGTATTAGTACAATTTTTAATAATGTGTCCAAACTCTCCACACTTAAAATACGTTCTCCTTTCAACAAACTTAGGAGAATCCGATCGACGAACAGATGTCGAACCTGTAGAACCTGAGGTACTTGCCTTTTCATCACACCCGTTTGTATGTTGAGTGTAATTGTTTTGGCTGTTATGTTTAAAATTTTGACTTGTTGTACAAAACTGGTGTTTGATTTGTTTTCAAAAGTCTAAATTTTATCAGTACCCTTTGATGCTACAAATTGGACATTACTGCTTTTCTTCCTGTAACGAGCTCATTTTGTTTCAAATTTTGATTGAGAAACTTTAGGATTTTGAGCTCGCTTTCTGGTTGTTTACCCTTAGAAGCAATAGGTTGTTGCTTTGTCGATTGTTTTTTATTTCCAAACTGTTTTCTAATCTCAGATTTTGGAATAGGATCACATTGAGTTACAACAACTCCTGGGATCGTCTTTCCGAAAAACTTGCTTGTGTTATCTTCAAAAACTTTATCAATCGAAGATGGATTGACATTTTTAATTGGAAAATCATTGTCTGAATAAATTTTAACATCTCCGACCAAAGTATACAACACATTATTGCTCTTAATAGCAGACACACATTCATTGTCATCCTTGAGAGGATTAATCACTTGTTTTGCAACAGGTTGCATAGCAGGAGTAGGAGGATCACAAAGAATGTAATTCTCAATAGGAATTTTCACTCCTTTCTTCTTATCAAGTGATTCATCCTGATCACTCACATCTGATTCATGATCAAACGAATCATAGTCCTCAATGATTGGAGCACTTTGATTCGTCAACGTTGAAGTGTCTATTCCTTCAGATGAGGTACTTGAGGAACTGTCTGATTTGAACCCTAAACCAGTAGTAACTTCCTCATAATCGAGAGGCACACTAGGTTCAAAACGAGGCATTTCTCTTCATTGGGCATTCGAGTATAGTTGTGTCTCAAAGGGGGCGGACACTTCTTATACCCAACGCCTTTCTTGTTCCCTTTTAGCTGTTGAGTGTCGATGATGTGATCAAGCACATATCGGGAGTTAGAATAACTCTCCAATTTGAGCTTGATTGCATCATGCTCGCATTTGGCAACGGCTAGCTCTTTCTTGGTTTCCTCAATGATATTAATGTAATTGTTAATACCAATTTGTTTGTTAAAAAAAGTTTTTGTTAATACGGAAACACTTTTCTTTAAAGTTTCGATTACATATTTGAAATCCCTTTCATTTCAAGCTAACGCCATGTTTGCCTCCTTGCATTTAGACAGCTCAATAACCAAACTTTGATTATGACTATGAACCTTTTCGGATTCCTCTTTCAAATCTGCACACATATTACAAATACTAAGAGTAGGAGGATTAGAATTTACCTGACTTGTCGAGGCAGAGACATTTTCCATAAAGGCAGTATGACAAGAAAAAGATCCGTCTTCAGAAAAGAACTTCTCCATTTCCTTTGATGCTACAGTAGCCTTCTTGATAAGAATAGATTTCTAACACTTTAACTCCTCAGCTTCATTCAATAAGTCTTCAACATCAGAATTTACTTCTTCCTTCACATCAGATTCAGAATTATAACCAACTGAATTTGAGCTTTCTTCATCAGAACTCCCGCTATAACCCGAACTATCATCACTTTCAGCGAACTCTTCTCTGTGAACGTGCTTGATGTGATTGATGATCTTTGCATAACATGCAGTTCCTCCTCCTTCTTGATCACCATCCCCAAATTGTACAGACCAATTACACCCTTCATCAGCTTGAACAACTAATGCTCTGGTGGTGTTTGAAGGTCCAGCCTGGTTTTGATTGGTGGTGTTGTTCACAGCTACCATCCTTCTTTCACAGTTCTCTTGATTTGTGTTGGAAGTACTTGTCTGATTACAGAAGGGATTTTGATTGCCTTGTCTGCTCGGTCGGGTGCACTCACGTTTGAAGTGACCCTTTTCGCCACAACTGAAACATGTAACCACATCCTTATCAAAACCGTACTTCGTATCCTTCTTGCTTTCCAACGAGGTTCTTCCCGTTCGACTCATGAAATCCCTTGCCCTTCTAACAGCACTTGCAAACGCCCACTTGATATCCATTAACTCCATTTCATCAAGGTCTATCTGTTGATAATCTTCATTGGTCATATTGATGTTTCCAATTTGACCTGCGACCAATCTGCAGTAGGCACTGACCATTGTATTAATAAGTTCCATATGTTCCTTAGCCACTTCGATGCTTACTTTTGATAGGTTTGAAGTATCACTCTGACAGTGTTGGGGTTTTGGGGTGGAGAGTTGTTACTGTAACATGCTTGCTGCTGTTGTTGTGGTTGGGCTTGTGGTGGGGGCGGAATATAAGCACTTGGATCAAATTGAGGTTGAGTAGTGGAAACTTGAGGTCTAGGTTGGGGTTTAGGTAGCCAGGCACTTGCATCGAATTGAGGTTTTGAGAAAGCGTGAGCTTGAGCAATCATATGAGCTGGCGGAAGATAAGCACTAGCATCGAAAACCTGAGGTGGAGCTGACTGTGGAAATAGAAAACAACTTGTATTTGACATAAACGCCGTTTGAAGCTTCGGTTGCTGAACGGAACTAGAACTAGCTGCAGGATTAAAACCACTCAGATATATTTCTATGTTTTGAGGAACTGCAATCCTTTTAGCTTTCTGGATTTCCTCTTCGTTCTTATGCTCTAACTTTTGAACGAAATCATTGATACTAACAGTATCCAAAACACCCGTATGCTTTAAAAGTTCAATGAAAGGACTCCACTTCAGAGGTAGAGCATTAGCAAACCATGCAACCATTTCCTGTTGAGTTGCAAGAACAGTATAATAATACATTTCACTAATCAAATGATAAAAATGAGTAGTCATATCATTTAGGGTTTCGTTATCCATGAATTGAAATGATTCAAATTCTTTCTTCAACAAATCATGGCGTGTCTTTCTAGTAGCCGCATTCCATTCTCCTCTCGCTACTAAGGCATCCCATAAGGCTTTCGTGCTAGTACAATAACCAAATTGATGATAGATATCTTTGTGGAGTGCTTGTGTGAGAATAGAAAACGCCTTCTTCTCAAGATCATATGCCTTCTTGTCGGCTTCTTGCATATTCGCAAAGGTTGTGGCATTTGATCCTGCTTCTACAAGAGCTGTGTTATATGGCGAAATGAAGCACGTCCATAATTCGGTGTTTTGCCCTAGAACATACGTGTGGAAACGACCTTTCCAAGTCGGATATTCGTTCATGTGATTCAACTTTGGCGGGCGATTGTTGCTACCCGTTTCACTTTCACTTATCAATAAATTTTGAATGCTTTGATTTTGGTTCGTCACGAATGCCCATTGGCTTGCACTAATAGATTGTTGAGGCATGACATTCTTTAACCAAATGGCTGCGGAGGTCTGATCTTCACCTGGTCATGGTTCCGTACTCCAATCCCATGGACTAGTACAACTCATGATTGATGTATTAAGGATAATACCTGATCAAACACTTAAAAACACACTGTTAAACCACTTTTACAAGTCTTCTGTTGAAAATTGACAAGTGTATCGATGAAACTCTTCCCACGAAAGTCAAGAAGTTTCATCGAAGACTCTTTGACGAAACTCTAGTGGTTTCGTCGAAGTTCCTTATGGCGAAACTCTATGGGTTTCGTCGCAGTTTCTTATGGCGAAACTCTATGGGTTTCATCGCTTGGGACTTTCGTCGAGATAAGGTCTCAGTGAATTGGTGAAAGTTGGTGAGATTTTTCAAAAATAGATCTTATCTTTAGCTGACAGAACACACAATTTTTCAACTCACAACATGCTCAGCTTACCAACCAGCATGGTCATCAATATTTTAATCCATTTATCAATTTATCTTTTAATTTTAAATTCAAGAAATATTCAAGAACACTTTGAAGATTCTTTGAAGATATGAAGATCACAGAAGAACACTTGAATTTTCCGGTCAGTGAAGAATTTTTCGAAACACGAAATTGCTTAAAACTTTCACTAAAAACCCGGTTTAACTATGTAATCATGCAAAATAACAAGGTTTTTGATAAAAATTTTTAGCAAACAACAAGATCAACAGATTTCTAAGAGACTTTTCCAGAAATTTATGAGTTTTTTAAGAACAATTTTCAGAAAATAAAAAACAGAGTGTTTTCAACACTTGATAAAATCAACTATGTTTGGATTTAAACAAGGATAAGAGCCAACGCTCTGATACCACTTGTAGGTCCCGATACTCGGAGGATCGAATACGAAACCAAATCACTTGTTTATCACAAACACGGTCACGAGTGCGGAATCCCCGTGACTATGCCAAACCAAACATAGATAGTAACAACACAAGATTACCAATGAATGACAGTCAATTGATTAGATGAGAACAAGGTTCAAACAGATACACACAATGTTTGACACTAAACTTTCAGACAGGGTATGCTCTCATAGTTTCTATGTGAAACTATGAAGTGTTTATATAGGCAGCCCAGGCCCAACAGTTGATGACACATGAATTGGGCCTGACGAAACATCATGGACGACGAAACCCAAGGAGTTTCGTCACACATCACGGCGAAACTTGGAGTTACAACCAAAGGGAGTTTCGTCATCATGTCTTCCACGAAACTTGGGAGTTTCGTCGAGGGCTGCACAATATGTTTGGCTGCAAACTGTTAGACAGTTTGCAGCACATCTTATAAACACACAAACAACATATAACCCAAATATGCAACATGCATTGTCATTAATCATTACATATCAGACGAGACAAACTTAGTCGGACACAAGTAGGATAGGAGGATATCCGACTTGGTCGATGGTGAATATAGACTCGATGATATAAAAGACCGTACACTACAACGCTAATGAAGACAAGTTACAGACACCAAAATATGCATCAACATCATTTTTGGGCAAGTTTCCAAAAAGCAATTGGAACCAAGTTGAATCTAAGCACCGCTTATCATCCTCAAACAGACGGACAAAGCGAAAGGACAATTCAGACTATGGAAGATATGCTTAGAGCTTGTGTAATTGATTTCGGAGGTAATTGGGATGAACAATTACCTTTAATAGAATTTTCATATAATAACAGTTATCACAGAAGTATCAATGCTGCACCATTCGAAGCACTTTATGGACGAAAGTGTCGAACCCCAGTCTGTTGGGCAGAAATTGGAGAAAAGCAACTATCTGGACCTGAGATAGTACAAGAAACAACCGACAAGATTATTCAAGTCAAGGAACGACTGAAAGCAGCACGTGATAGACCAAAGAGATATGCTGATAACAGACGCAAACCGTTGGAATTTCAAGTAGGAGATAAAGTGTTATTAAAAGTCTCTCCTTGGAAAGAAGTGGTAAGGTTCATCAAAAGAGGAAAGCTAAGCCCCAGGTATGTTGGACCTTTTAAGATTATTAAAAGGATAGGACCTGTAGCCTATCAGCTACAATTGCCAGAGGAAATGGCAGGAATACATGACGTATTTCATGTATCTAATCTCAAGAAATGCTTAGTTGATGAATCACTGGTAGTACCTCTTAAGGATATAGAGGTAAATGAACAACTTAAATTTGTAGAAAGACCTCTACAGATTGAAGACAGAAAAGTCAAGAACCCCAAGCACAAGAGATTAGTTCTGGTCAAAGTGAAATGGGACTCCAAAAGAGGACCAGAGTACACATGGGATCTTGAATCAGAAATGCAAAGGAAATATCCACACCTGTTCTCGTAAATATCGAGGACGAGCTCTAAAACACGGTGGGGAGGATATAACAACCCTCCTAAATATTTTTGACACCTTAAAATATATTAAAATATCCCAATATGCCCAAAATACATTATATCATTAAAAATTAAATAGAAACAAGAAAATTGAGGCTGTCACGGGTCGCGTAGCCTTTGGCTACTACCTACGCGGGTCGCGAGCGTCAAGACACCAGGCGAGCCCCGAGGCAGCCACGTGTCCTAATCGTGTCGAGTCTATTGGTCAAATCAGCAACCCTAGGGCCTACCCTAGGGAGCCTCGCGGGCCGCGTAAGCCCTAGAGGAATGCTACGCGGGGCACGACGGAACCAAAGATCAGCCCTATAAATTGAGGGCAACGTCCTTTAGTCCAGATCGTTCACATTTTCTTTCTCTCTCGACTTTCTACATAATTAAAGCTATTTCCGGGTATAATACCCCCTAAATAACGAAGTTCTGCCCTGTTGTAAGTATCATAACCCCTGGATACGTATTAGATACGCTGCCCGATTGATCTAGGGTTCCGTAACGACTGTCGTGGTTCTGCCCGAGGTAGTCGTTGGAATGTCGTCTCGGGGAGGGTATTACTAATGTTAAAATGGGTTATTGTACTAACGCTTGTGCATTTGTGTAATTTATAGATTGTCACCAGGAAACCCTTACAGAAAACCTAAGACAGCAATGTGAGTAATATCCTTTTTACAAACTGTTTTACAAAACCTCACACGATTAATTATATATTAAACAGTTATTGAGTATTTGTAAGTATACAATTATCGTCGGAATGTTGGGGTTTTGTATACAAAATTTGTTACTGCCTTGCGAGGAGTAACATTTCCACAAGTTGGGTTGACAATACCGTGGGTGGTAATTGGTATGACTTGGAAACAAATGTAATTGCGCGACCGCCCTCAATACTGTACAATGGTTTTTATTAAACTTGATTAACTGAGATTCACTCACCAGTATTTCTCACTGACAAAATGTTTTTAAACGCGTTTCAGGTAACAAAATGTGAAAGCCAAATAGAAGCCAGCTGGACAGCACTGAAGGCTTGGAAAAGTGGTTATAAAGTTATCTAAAATAGATAGATGTTTTTATTAAATAAAGTAGGATTTATTCCTATGAAAATGTGTGTACTTAAAACTTGGGTTTTATCCCATGTGTTTAATATTATGAAAGTGTGGTATTTTACTTTGATAAAATATTTCCTAACTACGGTCCTGATGTAATTTCCGCTGCCAAAATGGTTAAACACAGGATACCACCAAAACTGGTCGCGGCCGTCCGTTCCCAGGTTTTTAGGGGACTGGGGTTGCGACAAGAAGACTTCAAGATCTAGCATACATGAGATCGCTTTAGTGATTTTTACTTAATTATGTGTATGACTAGCTAACCGCCTTATTGCAAGTTAGGTAGGATGAATATTAGTTTTTTGTTGAGTTGAATTATTTTTTTAGGAAATTGTGATTTCAGATAAGTATCTACTATTGAACTTGTGATGTGTATGTCCATATGCTATGTATTAATCTTTGGATGAGTTTCTGTGGATAATCTAGGTTTTTCTATAAGGTTATGCATGTTTGATCTGATTAGTCTATCTCTGAGTTATATATTGATCGTTAACTTAAAACTTGAAACGTAGTAGGTAATAGATAAATGTTGGTAAAGTGTATGGGTTACCTATGGGAATAACATGAATAAAAGAGTTTGGAAATTAGTTAGATTTTTCTAGAAATTGAGTATAGATAGTAAATCGACCTAGTTGTGAATCTATATATGATGTGTTCATTATGGTCTACTAAAAACTAGCTAACAACTAACCTAGACACTTCTAGTAATACTCTATAAAATCCTAAACTAGACCACAAATACAGGCAAGTGTACCTATCAAATGTAATAACTAAACTAGGCTCCAACTAAGACCTAAACGAGGTTTAGAATATTTGTTTGGTTATGAAAAGAGGGTTATGATTGTTTTAATAAAACTAAAGAAAAATAGAACTACTAACGTCGAAATGATTACCTAAAGGAATTCAAGAATGGGAAAAGCACTACGTAGGTTAGGAATAATAATTGTGAATCTTGAACTTCTCACAGTTATGGAAACTATGATGGAACCAGGATCTTAGAATACGAAACCTTTACACAACCTAGTGGATCCCTGATCATTCTTCGGGTGTGACTTAAAAGGAAACCATAAAGAGCATGTGAAACTCACCAGTTGGTTGGATTACCCGTCATTCTCTCCAACAACACTAAAGTACCGAAAAGATAGATTACCTATCGGTCCCACTATCTTAATAAACCCTAATGTGCAAGGGGTAACACCTAAGAATAATTGATAAGACACTGACTAGCAAAGATACTCGGGAATCTAGGAAAACCTCTTGTCAGAGCCTTCACACCTAACACCCAAGACTAATCGGTTATCTATCACCAATCAACTATCTAGATAGGTAGAATACAAAGACCCTCTAAAATCTCAATCAATGGTTCTACGGATATTGACGTCTAGCAACCATAAACTAATCACAAACACAATAGGTGACCTAATATGAATCTATACCTTAAAGACATTCAACAAGATACATACTGAACAAAGATTTATCACAAATTAGATCAAAGAGTAAATTGCCAAAATCGTCCCTAAGGTTTGGGCATATTTTCCATTTTCATTCAAACCAACTTTTTTGTACAATAAAGTCCTTCACTTTTGGGATTTTTTGTCATTTTCATCCAAACATCTAATTTGTTGTATTTTTTCTATCAAACATTTGGATGAAAATGGCAAAATCCCAAATCTCAGGGATGATTTTGGCAAAAAAAAAAATCAGACGTTTGGATGAAAATGGCAAAAATCCCAAAAGTGAAGGACTATATGGTATAAAAAAGTTGTTTTGGATGAAAATGGCAAACATACTTAAACCTCAGGGACAATTTTGGCAATTTACTCTAGTTCAAAGTATAGGTTCTTTACAAAAGTGTTAATCCGTCCATAAAAACCTTAAAAGCGAGAAAAGTATCAATAGTCAACAATTATTCATCCATAACCTAAGTAGTATCAAGATCTAGCCAATAATCATGGTGAAGAACACAAAAGAAGTCTCAAAGGTCATCAACAAAATATTCAACAAACAGAAAAACAAAAGAGTTTGCAAAATAATAAACCGAATAACTATCACGAACCAATTTGCTACTCCAAAGCTTCAACCCTTGATCCCAAATAGCTTCTCCTTGTGTGAGTGTAGTAATGTATATCGCCTCCGTCAATCCAGTTATCTATAGAAGAAAACAAGATTTTATAGTGTTATATTTAGGAAAAAGGCAAGGTGGCATTTTTGTAAATAAGGAAACTTTCCTAATATCCTTGGCCTATAAATAGGAGGCTTATGCCTTTAGTTTAGAACTTTTGCCATTTACACCCTTGGAGAGCTTGGAGCCTAGAGAGAGAAAGTAGAGAGAGAAAGGCAAAAGGTGATTTACAGTTCATTTGTACGTTTTTATATCATTGAATAGAATCACAGATTATAGTACATTCTTGTGTTCGGTCCACGCACAGATTTTGCACGTCGCACGTGTCGTTCGCAATCGTTCGGGAGTCAAAACCGTTCCTACAAGTGGTATCAGAGCAGGAGCTCGATTGCACGGATCAAACACACAAGAAGTTACGAGAATTCATCAGATTCAGAGTCAATTTCATATTAGATCTGTGAAATTTCTTACTCTACTCATTTTCTTCACCTTTTACAACTTAAAACTCAAAACTAAACGAGATTTTACGGTTAAAATCGCTAATTTTTTTATATTACATGCGAAACATATGGTTTCATAATCCTACAAATTTTCAAAAACGAATTCAAAGAAATCTGTGAGAATTTGATAACTGTTTGTCCGAAAAAAATGAATAGGATAGCTGATGTTCAAAGTCATCCGATCGGATGAGTGTGAAATAAAGTCATCCGATCCATGCAAACCAATCAGAAACAAACTCTCGGATTACCCTCCGATCGGAGGACATAGTGATCCGATCCATTTCATTTGCTTTGACATTTGATGGAGGGTCCTCCGAACGGATCACAATCCGATCCAAAACTCATCCGATCCAACTTAGATAGCGGCCTAATCATTCAATGACATTCCTGGTCTCGGCCCAATTATAAAAGAGAAATTGAATTGTTGTCGGCTAGTTGATGGTATCAACTGTTCAATATTTTCAACTGAGGCCCATGTGATTAATTGTTGTCAAGTCCATTCACCATCATTAGCGGCCCAATTAAATTGAAACATTATAAAAGGTGTCGGCCATACATCTTTTTGATGTCACTAATTAGCCAAATTGTCATGTGATCATTAATTGTTCAATAAGCTTTTGAAAATCTAATAAGTATCAGCCATATTTCGGTTCAATAAAATTGTCTTATGATCTCGGCCCATGTGCTTTAATATTGAAAGTCCAATTAACAAATTGTGTTGTCAGATCTCAGAGATGACATCATTAAGATTTGCATGTGAAGTTACTCGGTCCAATAGAATAATTTTGATTTCAGTTTGTTATAAAATTCATCCGTTCATTGGTGTCCTCCGATCGGAAGAGTAGTTGTGTTTATTTAACATTTGACGGAGGGTCCTTCGATCGAAGGACCATCCGATCCAAAACTGATCCGTGTGGTAACACTTAAATACTCATCCGATCGATACACATGGTCCAATCTGCTTAATTACTTTGATGTCAGTTTGAACGACCCAATAAATGTATTGATATCAAGGTTGCATGTGATGATCTGCATGTGCGGCCCAATTATAATAAATAGCAAAAAGGCGAGGTCCAATAACAACTTGTTTGTATCAGTCCATCACGTGCATCAGTGATTAATTCAAGAAAGTCAGCTGCAATAACACAGGTTCATCGGCCCAATATCCGTTGATACATTTTAACGGATTGTCATCCTTTTGAAATTGAAGAAGTGATCTGAACGGATCACAATCCGATCCAAACAAGTGATCCTATCCGAACAAGTGATCCGATCCAAAGACTCATCCGATCCAAAGACTTATCCGATCCAATTCATAAATAGCAGCCTAATATAAAATTATCCGAACGGATTGTAATCCGTTCCATTACACGGCCCAATCAGATTTTAATTGACTAATTTAATCGGCCCAATATTTGACGAACGATGATTCGTATGAATTGCCATCCAATCCAAGTGATCTGATCCATTCCCATCCGATCCAAGTGATCCGATCAGTGTCATCCTATTGACTTTTCGTTGACCCCGTCCGACCGGATATACATCCGATCCGAGTGTGTGTTTGTTTATGTACTTGCAGGTGATTAAAGGTGATAAATGAGGTGCAAATTCAAGGTGCGTCACACGGAAAAGAAAATCGAAGAATCAACCGTCATGGCTGAAAAGTTTTACAACACGTTCTACAAGGCGTTTACTTCCGAATCTTCCGAAACATCGACTGTCACACCGAAAAGCTTATCGAAAGCAATGACTGAAGATATTAATCATGATAATTTTTACGAAACTCATTCGAAACCACCAAAACTTGACAGTATTGAAGATTATACATGGTAGAAAGAACGATTCATCAACTGGGCCAAAGCTTATGCGCACGAAAGCTGGTTTTGCATGGAATTCGGATACAGTAGACCAGTCGATGATAAAAACGAAGAAATTCCACTTAAAAGCTTATCCGTTGACGATAAAAAGAATTTCTCATATGAATAACGAATGATTGCCTTAATCCAACAATCGATTAGAGATGACACATTCGCACTGCTTAATCACGATGGCTCATCTAAATCAGTGTGGGAAGCATTACGGGTTAAAGCTGAGGGTGGGAAACAAATCAAAAAGAACAAAATAGCTTCACTTAAAAAAGAAATTGATTTGTTTGTTGGTATAAAAGGTGAATCAGTAAGAAAAATGATTGAAAGGTTCTGTCACCTTAAAATCGAGCTCGATAGGTTTGGAATAACAAAAACCCGTGAAGAAATCATTGATAAAATCATTGAAGCATTACCACGAGCTGATCAGTGGCAAACGTTTGTGTTTATTTTTAAAAATGATGTGTTGTATGATACAATTACTCTTGATGTTTTGATAGAAAAGATAGAAAATCATGAGCTTGAGCTGCAAAAGCAAAGCAAGATGAGCAGTTCTTCGCATCAACAGAATGTCGGTCTTTACTAAAAGGGCAGTGTACCTTCGGTGACAGTTAGTGAATTGCCCAAGACTGCATATAGTGTTGAAAAGATGAGCGACTCACAGAAAAGCTCATCAAGCTACAATCCAAGATATCATTCATCGTCAACAACATCAAACTCTGAAGAACCTGATGAGATTCTCTACAACATCGCTTTATAGCTAAAGAATTCTCCAGCAATGAGCAGCAATGCTACTAAACAACAAATGAGTTTTCTGGCAACGGTTCTGGAATCATACGAAGATCTGGTAGCTGGGAAAATTGGAAATTCTAAACTGACAAAGGAAGATTACGACCAAATAGATCCAGAGGAGATGGAACTCATTGATCTGAGATGGTGTTTGGCAAGCTGCATTCGAAGAGCTCAGCGGTTCATGGAAATTACTAGCAAACAATCAATCGGTGGACCTTCAACAAAGCTGGGATTTGACAAATCAAAAGTGACATGCTTTAAATGCAAGCAAAAGGGTCATTTGAAAAGAGAATGCAAAAACTCTGCTGTTGAAGAAACCGATAATCAGTTTAAAGACGATTACTATAAAAAAGAGATCTATCACAGGAGCAGAGAGGAATCACCAAGGTTGAAACAAATTGAAAACAACTCTGAAAAGGAGAAGTCAAGAGCATGTGTTGTGATCCAAGATGACGAAGGATTCGAGTGGAGTGAATTTCTTCCAGAAGAGGATGCTGTCGGTTACACGTTCACAGCACATGGTAAAACCGAATCAACGAATAAACATAGTCCATATGTTGCTGTTGTGAAAGAGAAAACAAAAGAAGAGATTCTGAAAGAGAAGACATACAGAGAAAGATGTATTGTTGGGTATCGAATTGAAGACATGGAGAAAGAATATGAAGAAGCGAATAATTATGGAAGGTATGACAAGAAACGAGAATGTTATGTCAACACCAAAGGAGAACCAGTTGTCCAACGAAAGGAAGTGGTGTTTGACGACGTTCTTGCAGTAATCCCTCTATCTAGAGAATACTATTCAAATGTTTCAAAAGACAAACATTATGAGAAAAAGCTAGATAAAATCATCAGAGATGTAATGACAACAAGTCTGTAGAACAAGGATAAAGAAATAATGAAGAAGAATGTTGATAAATTGGTTTATGATTTGAAGAAGGTAGCTGAAGTTGTGAAAGAAAAAGAAGTTGTTACTGAAGAACAGCAGAACGAAGATGATCTGAAGAAGAAAGGAGAAGATGATGTGAAGGTTGAAAGTTCGGTTGAAGTGGATGATGCTGATGCAGTTGGTGAGGAACAACAAAAGAGTGAAGCTGATCAGACACAGACGGAAGAGAAAGCCGAGGTGCTAATCGTTGAGGTAAATACCTCAACTGATTCTAAAGTCTTAAATAAAACTGATGAACAGTGCAAGAAATGCATGGAAACGTGCAGTGCTTGTACTGAAAAAGATGAAAAATTCAGAACAAGGGATCTAGAAATTCACTAAAATCGAAAAAGTTATCAAAGAAAAATGCAAGGAAATGTTAGAAAACAAAAAAGTTTTGAAATATAATGAGGAAAAGCTAACACAAAAATGCAAGAATTTAGAAAAAGAAAATGAGTTTTTGAAAGAAAAGGTTTAAAAAATGACAGAAGAGTGTTTACAAAAAGAAAATTCTTTTCAAGAAATGAAAAAGGAGTATGATTCAATAAAACTTGCATATCATATCACAAAAGAATCATATGAAGACGTGAAGATTCAAAAGAAACTTGTTCAATCGAGATTAAAACATTATTCTGAAACATCTGACACTCTTAAGCGACAGTATGAAATAAAACAACAAGTTGTAAATACTTACATTGAAGATGTTGCTAAGCTACAGCGTAAAATAGCTGATTTAGAACAAGATAACAACAAGTTACAAAGTTATCATGCTTCATCATATGTCCTTGAACGCATTTTGAATCTAAAACCGGATGGTAAAGATTCTGAGCAAAACAAGAAAGGAATTGACTCAGAGTATCATCAAGTTCCACCACCGTTTGAGGAAAAATTCACATTCTATGATGACGAGAAGGTGGAAAAAGCTTTCAACATGGTCGATCAATTGCCAGATAACATTGATATAACCTATTCCAAATCTGATGATTCTAGTGATTCAGAGGTGGTAGGTAAGGTCGTTGAAAGTGCTTTGAAAGAAGAGTCGGTTGAAACAGGTAAATCTGAATCACATGATGAAAATGAAGGTAGTTTTCATGAAGGTTATCTGAAAAACTCAAAATCTGAGAAAAATGTGAATGATGATTCAAAAGGATTGGTTTATACAATGATTGGATCGGACAAATTATTTTCAGATCTTGAATTCCCGATTCAGAATGTGATTTCAGAAAAGATTGACAAAGTTTTCAAGATGGTTGAAATTGAAAAGTCTGAGATTCCAAAGTTTGCTGGAAAGAGTCACAAAACTTTTTATAACAAGCCTGGTTACAAAAAGAAAAACATGAAGGCTGGGTTGGTTATAAAAAGAAACAGAATTGGAAAAGAAATGAAACGCCAAATTATCATACAAAGATGCATTTTGTTCACAGAACAAGTTCCGAAGAAGAGAAAGAACTCCAATTTAGGCGACAGTCTAATGAAAAGTTCTATGCTCAAAAGAAATAGCAACAACAGGTTAAGGATGTTTCAAAGAGAACATGCTTTAAATGTGATCAAATTGGACATCTGGCACGCAAGTGTCCAAATCCGAAACCTATTAATGTTGAGAAGAAAAAGAAGTCTGATGTTGTGAATCAGAAGTCAACCAAGTTTGATTCAAAGCAACTTGGAAGCTGAAAATTTCAAAGGCTGACTCACAACAAACATGGAAACCACTGACACCCAGATTTAGAACAACACAAAGTTGGAAAAAAAAAACGGTTAATGTAACAAAATCAAACCAATTTTGGAAACCAAAAGTTGTTCAAAATCAAAATGTTCAAAATCAATCTCATTTTTACAAAAGAAGTGCTTCAAAAGGACAAAGCTGGCTGGTTAAGACACAACCTAGTTCAGAACAGAAAACTGATTCAATCAAAAAGGATGAAGTAAAAGATGAAAAGTTGTTAATACCAAACGACGATAATTTTTCAAGATTGAATGACACTTATTGTGTCGAAATGCCTAAGGTCAAATATGCATGGGCTAAATTGTTCAAGTAATTGAGTAATTTGAATGTGCAGGTGCTCCAGAAAGAGGATGAAAGTCAAATCAACGGAGGAAGCAGCCTGGCACGAGAGGAGGAGGCTGCTAATCCCTGCGTCTGAAATAAAGGAGTTTGTTCATTTTTGTGCATAAATTAACCATATTCCAAAACCCTAAAAATTTAAAAATTTAAAAACCAAAAATATGTTTTATTTTGTCAAAAATTGAAAATCAAAAGATGTTTGTTTTTAAATTTTGTCAAAACTCAAAAATTTCAAAAATATGTTGAGTGAATATGCTGAAACCCTCACAGCTGAACAAACATGATTAATTTCACAACATTGAAAAATGCTTTTCAAACTGTAAAATATCAATGTGTTGTAAATCATGGGGGTATCTTTTCTGCAAAACAGTGCATGCGATGCAGAAAATGGATGGCTAGACAAAGCTATCTACATCGGTTATCAAATTTTCTTTAAAATGTTTTGAATTTTAGGGGGACTAAAAGCGTTGTCAGAAAATACAAAAACATTAGAAAAGTTGAAAAAGCCAAAAACATGATAAAATTCAAAAATGAGTTTTTGTGTAAAAAGAGGAAATGATAGTACATCAGTAGATAATCACAGTAAGCTAAAGAAAGGGAATGTTAAATGTGATAAACGGTCTCACTGATGATATTCCAGTAGGTTTTTACACGCTTAGTAGATTGTTTTCGCGATATAAACCTTAATATCAAATACTTACTTATCTCGTGGGGAACATCTCTCAGATATATGGGTAATCCCCGAAATCTTGTTTGAGAGATTGCCTGATTCTGAGATACTAGGTCTTTATACTGTTTGATATCTGGGGTATTATACCTGGACTTCTGATATTGCGGAAGCAATGGCCTAGTCCTCATATAATACTTTACGCGCTTTAAAAAGCTTACCCTCCGCATAAAAATTGAAAAAATATCAAAAGATATGAATTAATTGCAGTTGAAGAAAAGATTCCCTAAAGGGAACACACCTAAAGTCGAGCTTTCATCTCTTTGACGACTGAGCGGAAGTTCATACCTGAGCTCTCAAGGTCTTACATTAACCCAGTGTCCAGATATCAAATTGGTATACTCACCTGTAAGACTGAATCTAGGGAATTTTGATACAGGAGTATATTCTGAGTTGGGACACGCGAATAAGTTAAGTCCTTAAAACACTAATCTCGTATCTCAAATCGATTGAAATTTGTGTGAAAATTTAAAAGGATCAGTATTCTGACAATCTAAGTGAATCATTTAGAACTTAAAGTGTTTATAGCTTAACGGTGCTAGTGATTTGTCATAAACTGATATGATCCCCTGACACAAACTCAAACAAAAATATTGTCTGTAAATATGTTTGTAAATATTTCTTTACTGCTTTATATTTCAGAAAAATTCAAAAAGATTTTGTTTCTACTTTATTTTCGACAACCGATGTCTGTATGCTGAGTTTCAAAAGCTAATTATGCTGATCATGTTTCTGAACATAAAACAAGTTCATTAATTTGAAACTTCTAGTTTTAAAATCAAAAATCAAAACAGTTTGTGATGTCTCCAAGGTCATTAATTTGGACTTGGATGATAAATCGTGAAGATTTTGGATGCTTAAAATGTTTAAATCTGTTGTGAAGAGTCAAGTTACGGTCTTGATTGCTTAAACTGCCATATCTATAAAGTGTTTTGATAGGGGGAGAAAGTCAAGTAATCCTGGAAATATTTATATTTTTATATTTGTGCAATAGAGCCAGGTTCTTGATTCAAAAAGTTTTTTAAGAGCCAGGTCATCGTTCCTGGACAACCAAAAATGCTTTAACTGTTGCATATTTGAAATATTTCAGCTTATTCTAAGAACCAGGTTTTCAATTCTGGATGTTCAAAATGTTTTCACTTATAAATTGCAGATGTTATACAAGATTACGATCCCGATAGCTGAGTCTAAGGGGGAGTCCGAAGACGAGCTCGACGCAAGGGGGAGCTTGTAACCGGAAAACCAGGTGTCCCAAAAGCACGAAAGCTTGACGAAAGGGAGAGCCTGAAGAAAGAATTTACCGAAAGGGGGAGCTGAAGCTAAAGACAGATCCATGGGGATTTTGTTCGAGAAAGAGGGAGTCTGTGTTTGCGAAAGACGAAAAAGCTTCAAGACGACTCAGAGAGAGAGAAAAGACAAGATGCTACGAGATTGACTGCGACAATATCCAAGGGGGAATCTGTGAGTGCAATAATGTCTATGACCTCCGTCAATCCAGTTCGTAGCAATCTATAGAAGAAAACATGATTTTATAGTATAATATTTAGGAAAAAGCAAGGTGATATTTTTGTAAATAGGGAAACTTTCATTATATCCTTGGCCTATAAATAGGAGGCTTATGCCTTTAGTTTAGAACTTTTGCCATTTTCACCATTGGAGAGCTTGGAGCCTAGAGAGAGAATGGCAAAAGGTGATTCATGGTTCATTTGTACGTTTTCATATCATTGAATAGAATCACAGATTACAGTATGTTCTTGTGTTCGGTCCAGCACGCACACGGATTCCGCACGTCGCACGTGTCGTTCGCAATCGTTCGGGAGTCAAAACCGTTCCTACACCTTGCTTAAATCTTCTCCAAATCTTCAACAGCTTTGAAATCAGTAAGTTCTGGTCGTCTTTGTTACGATTTTTGCCATCATGGTGGCTTAAATACCGAACCCTAGGGTTTCTACGTGTCAGGGCCGATTTGGGTTGCTTACAACCCGTAACCCCTTTGGGGGTTTACGACCCATAATGAGTCCAAGGTCCTATAATGACTCTGTGAGTGCGCCGGAAGGTTTTCGATGTTTACGGCCCTGTAAACACTTTGAGGTGTACAACTCGCAAGTCAAAAATTAGGGCCCAAAAACCTCAAAATAGATTCTTCTCATCGAGCTACCCCAAATTCATATATTATACACCCCGTAACTTATTTCCTAGCTCAGGATATGGCCGTTTTAAATTCAGACTCTTTTCTACGCACTATTTTGCTCAATTTTTACTCGTGTGCTCGTTTTCTTCATGATTTAGACTCGATTTCCGCTTTTTTTCACACAAATACCTACAAAACATCAATCCACTAAGTACGAGCTATAAATGACCATAAATTATTCAAAAACTACCAAAACATATACAAAATATAAGGAAAATAAGATGTGTTTTGCAACACATCAATATAACTAAACAATAACACATGCTCAAAATCACAAGGGATAGGTAAATTACTTAGCTATTTAAAACCGGATAGTTTAGTTGTGTCTATAACTTGAGCATTCGGGGTTATGTCGTAAACTAGGTAGGGTAGTGATCATATAGCACTTCACACCTCATTAATGGTTTTTACTTTAATGAGTTTTTCATAAATACATAATTTGATAACTTTGCAAAAGTACTAGGAGGCTTCTAATCCTGACTGATTATTATTTCTCACATTTAATTTCATAAAACAATTTTCAGTATTTTGCCTTTTTAATCATGTTTCCAAATCATAGTTACATAAGTTAGTTATTATTCAAAGGTTTACTATTGATAGGTTTTGTGTCCTAGGATTGATACTCGGTAACTTACCAGAACTAACTATACTATGCTAGGTATGATTGCATATTCTGTGAGTAGTTTGTATTTATAAAACCGGTATGTGCATGTTACTATATAAGCACGTTAAAACTCTACAAAAGTCTCTTTCTGAATGGCTTATAACATATATATATATATATATATATATAGAGAGAGAGAGAGAGAGAGAGTGGGAGTTGGCTAGAAAGCCTAAGTTTCCTAGAAAGCCTAGGAAGCAATAGGGAGGTGACATGTGGCTTTTAGTTTTTTTTTTACCCATGCAAAATTATAAATATCATATATACCCTTGCAAAGTAGTTGAAATATCATATATACGGATACCCAATTCGTTAACAATAATTTCATTAGTGACAATTTTACCCTTATTTTTCTAAAACTTTGAAATCTCAAATATGGCCTTTAACTTCAAATATTATATTTACTCTTTCCTTTTTTTTTACAAAGCAATGGCAGGTAGTCGGGCAACAAGTTGCGCCGCCACCCCTTTTTGAATAGAAAAACCAATTCTACTAAATACAAAGTTTGAAACCTTTAGCGACGAAGAATTACTATTAACGTCTTTTTGAACCCGATTCAAAAGTCGCACAGCGTCAGGAGCGAGACCACCAAATGTATCAAACGCAAACGGGACAAACACATGTTGATTCTCCAGGCAGGCTTTCTCATATTTTGCCACTTTGCTTGCCTCTTCCTTGAGCACCTCTTGCCCTATGACAAAGCCCTTGTCCTTGAGCCCGACAAGGGGGGAGACTCCAGTTAGATCTACACAAGCGTGTTTCCCCCTTCCCATCCAAACACAAGGATGTCCGTCGGGCGTAAAGTGGACCTCCCCTCTAAGGGGTCAGTCAGGAAATTTACTGGAGCCTCCTTTTTGGCAGAGATCCCGGCCCGCTTAAGAACATCACATAACACATCTCTCACCCAATCATGCCAATATTTAAACCCTGGTAGCTCTTTACAGTGGATCGCGTGCTCGCCGAAAGAATCCAAACACGCTTTGCGGCATACCGGACATGGCTCGTCAACTGGGAACAAAGGAATCATCAGTCGGTATCTAAGGATAGCACGGTATTCCACAGCCGACATGTGTTGCCCCAAGCCTTCAATAGGTGCGACAGACAGAAAATCCTGTGCATGTGGGGCATGTAGACTTTCAAACACAGCTCTTTTCCGAGGGGATAAAACAAACTTCTCTTCAAACCTCTTAACAATTTCGCCATATAAGGCATTCGCCAGAATTTTCTGGGATTTAGGAGGGGCGGTGTGTTTAATGTAGAAACCGCCAATATCAAGGTCGGGAAGAGAACTATGCAAAAGGTCCAACGCACTCCTGTAATCAGAGTCTAAAACATCCCCACCACATTCTCGGAGTATGTGGTCTAGTAAACCCCAAGATTGGGCCCTTGAAGCCACGAAAGCATATGAAGAGGTATCCTCGGCCGTACAAATCCCTAAGCCTCCGAACCGGGTCGGGAGAGAAGCCAACCTCCACTGGAGATCTCCAAAAAAGGCACCCTCACAAACAACAATATCCTCTAATGCTCCCCGGAGGCCTTCATAAAAAACAGAGACAGCTCCCCCGACCAAAGAAGGTTGACACATTCGAATACCAAACAGTAATTTAGCAATACCCATTGTAAGGACCTTCAAAAATGTCCCCAAAATACCCGTAAGTAAAAACCCAGACCCCTGAAACCCTAATGTGCATGAAAAACCAAGAAAACAAGAAAAATGGGTTTCACGCGGGCCGCGTAAGAGTAAGCTCAGGCTTACGCGGGTCGCGTCAAAGCCAAGTTGACCGGATAAGCATGCTAGGCCACGTGTCGCACACGTGGCAGGCCTACCAACGACACGCTAGCCCTAGTCTAAGCCTAGGTGGCCCTCGCGGGCCGCGTAAGATCAAGAGGAGGTTTACGCGGGCCACGTAAACCTCATTTTTCAGCTATAAATTGATCCGATCATGGCATGTTCATCTGTGTCGAAAACTTTTCTCAAAAATGAAGTTCTACTGCTCAAAATCATAATTTCCATTAGGGAGGCGCTGCAACGATACAGGGTATTAACTAGATCGCTGCTACGATTCAATGTCCGATCGATTGAAACTATCCGATGGATGTTTAAGTGCTGCCCACATTAGGGCTCTACTTTGTCATTCGTCGTGAATTCGATGGATGTTTAAGTGTTGCACTTTGTCATTCGTTGTGAGGGTTTTAATCTCGTGAGTTATCGTAAATGTTGTATTAGTTACTGACCTAGTTCGTGTGCATTGTCATTTAATTTAGGTTACAAGGCTTATCAACATTCTTTTACAATACTCCAAACTATTTTCAAAAGTTATAATTACATGGATTAAGTCGTGGTTATCTTGAATCACTGGCTAGTGGGGTATTGTGCACATTACTAATTTTTCACGGTTAGGCCAATAAATCCTAACAGTGATAATCATCACTATTTGGGTGAAAGGACCCAATAGTGGTATCGTCACCAGGAGGTGACACGGCGCCAGATAAAAATAAGATAGAAGCCATTGTAATCGCTCTTATGCTGTAATTTATAACTATGTGTCATTTTATCAAGTTGAGTGACTCGCCAGTATTTCCCCGCAGATAAAATATTTTTAAAAACATGTTTCAGGTGACCTGCTGTGAAGCAAGGAAAAGTGCTACAGAGCACTAACAAGCTTGAAGTAGTGGCTCAAATAAATAAATAAACATGTTTTGTAAAACATGGAATTTCCTAGTAAAATTCCTCTATTGTAAATTACGGGGTTTATCCCAAATTATGAAATAAAATAACTGGGCATTTTCAAGTTTCAACGATCCTGCTAGACTTCCGCTGTAAACTTAAATACCACGGGTTTCTGTCCCGCGACTCCTAGACCGGGTAAAACCGGGACGGGGGCCGTGACAGAAAAAGGTTGTATCAGAGCCACTGATTTAAGCCAATTAAGTATTTAGAAATACTTAATTTTCTGATTTCCATTCTGTGATTATGTGAAAATTTATTTCACAAAATTTTAACCTATAATTTTGTGTGTTTCTTCACATATGTTATCAGCATGAATGAGTTGTCTGAAGCTCTTCATAATATCACTATCCATTCTGCTCAAATGGAAGTTTCCGGGGATTTTTCCGGTTACTGGGCCGACACTGATGAACCTATGGAATTCCAAGCCCAACCTTTGGAGAAATCAAAGCCAAAGAGGAGAAGAAGATTCGTATGCTGGAGACGTGTGCGTAGGAAGAAACCAGCGGCACCGAAAGTCAAAAAGACTGAAGATCCGATGGATAAAGGCAAGGGAATAGAAATCCGGGAAAGTTCTAGGCAAGCCCAGGATATGCCATCATGGGAAGAGCTGGATCGTAAACTGGCACTTAGTGATCTCATCGGACCTGCCGGTGAAAACCTTTTCAATTACCCGGCGGAAGTACAAAATCCAGTTAATCTGGAACCTGCCATTCCAGATCCTATTATCCACTCCCAACCTCTACCAGAAGAACTAGAAGAATGGTGGACCACTGACTAGCAGTTTCAGAATCTCCTAAATAACCCTAATACCTTTTTCCCTCAATTTGATCCTGAGCCTCCACTACACCCACCTATGAGCTCCGAGAACTTGGCTGAACTCCGTCACTATGGCGAGGAACTAGTGGACGCAGGAAATAGGATCCGGGAAGTAGGGGAGAGGATATCCTGGAAGTACGACGAGAGGGAACGTCGTTTCTGAAGTGCCAGCTGTCAGGAATCGTTATGGTTGTATAGCTATATGTTTAATAATAATAATAAAATAATAATAATCATAATGATAAAAAATATAATTATGTAAAATAACTAAAACCCAAACTTGTGTAACATAATTGGTGTGTATGAACGCATATTAGAATATATAAAAATATGGAAGTCGAAAAACCGACAATTTTGACTATATGTGTTGATGTGATTATGTGCGATTATTATGTTTGGTTATTATTTATTTTATGCTAATCACTTATATAAATTAATTACCAGATGGAACATGCTGGTAATGAACCTGTTAATGAAGTTAATTAACCTGAGAAAAACAATGGAGACCAATTTCAGAATAGACAAGATATAGAGAACATTGTTGCTCAGGGCATAGCCAATGCTATTCCAGCAATCCTTGCTGCTGCCCGAAATCCGGTTGAACCTCCACCACCTATTCCCAGAAACGTACTCGTGATGACAACTTTAGTAATAGTGTAAATGGAGGCGGCAACAATAATAACAACGCTGATTTGATACAAGCCTCATTTCTTAAAAGAATGAAAGCTGCAACGCCTGGTTGCACTTACAAGGAATTTCTTGCCTGTAAACCGGTTGAATTTGCAGGCAATGAAGGGGCAACTGCAGCACTGCGTTGGTTAGAGAAAACCGGGGCAGTAATTAAAATAAGTAAATGTGTCGAAGAAGACAAGGTTATGTACGCGTCGCATCTTTTTAATGAAGGGGCGCTAGAATGGTGGAATACGGTATTACATGCCAAAGGAAGCGACATGGCCTATGCCATGAGTTGTGAAGAATTAAAAAAATCTGGTGGAAATAAAATTTTGTCCTGAATATGAAAAGGAGCAAATAAGTTCCTCAATCACCGGATGGTAGACGTTGATTGTTGAGGGTATACTTCGACATTCTTCGAATATGCTAGAGTGGTACCAACCCTGGCTTCGCCAGAACCGGTACTTATTTCCCGCTACATCTGGGGTTTGATTGGCAAAATATGTGATATCGTTAAAGCTGCGAGACCTCGCATAATTGACGATGCAGTGGAATTAGCCAACACTTTGATAGAAGGACTAGTACGTACGCGAGAAGAAAATAGAAAGAAGGAAGTAGCCCAAAAGATTACCCAGGGATTCCGTGTGGGTAACAGTAGTAATTTCAAGAAAAAGGGAACTGGGCAATCTTCCACTGTTCCATTTTGGAATACCTGCAAAAGAAAGCATTTTGGAAGATGCAAAGGGTATTGCAATTTCTGCAAGATTCCAAGGCATCAAGAAGAAGATTGCAGGAAGAAGAAAGCAACAATCTGCTACAACTGTGGAGAAGCTGGACATTTTAGGCCAGACTGCCCGAAATTAGTTAAACCAGCTGATAACAAAGCCAAACCTGCAGAAGGAACTACCAAGAAAAACATAAGAGCCTTCCAGTTGACTACTCAGGAAGCAGAGCTAATCCCTGACGTGATAGCTGGTACGTTCTTAGTTCACGATGTTTATGCAAAAGTATTATTCGACTCTGGTGCAAACCAAAGTTTTATAAATACTTCGTTCTGCCAAGCTCTTAACCTACCCTTAACCAACCTTAGACAAATTTTTACGGTAGAAACAGCAGATGGGAATTCTGTTAGCATAGATAAGGTTTTGCGAGAAGGAAAAATAGAACTCTTAGGTCATAAATTTTCTGCAAACTTGTTACCTATGGATTTAGCTGGATTCGATGTAGTGTTAGGAATGTATTGGTTGGTAGCCAACCATGCTCGAATTCTCTGTGATAAAAATTCCATAGAAATTCATACACCCACCGGAGAATTAGTGGTGATTATAGGAGATAAGCCACGAAAGCCACTGAAATTCGTTTCAGTAATGAAATTGGTCAGTTATTCAAGAAAACAAGGAATAGTGTATATGATTTCGGTAATCATTAACACTAAAGGTAAGGAACTTAAAGAAATTCCAGTAGTGTCAGAATCCCCGGATGTATTCCTAGAAGAACTACCTGGATTACCACCCAATAGGGAAGTAGAATTTAGAATTCATCTAATTCTTGGAACTACACCGATAGCCATGGCACCTTATCGGTTAGCACCCACCGAAATGCTAGAGTTGGAAAAGCAACTAGATGAATTACTAAGCAAAGGATTTATACAACCTAGTTCATCCCCGTGGGGAGCGCCCGTGTTGTTTGTGAAAAAAGAAAGATGGTTCGATGCGAATGTGTATCGATTACAGGGAATTGAATAAGGTTACAATTAAGAATCGATACCCATTATCTAGGATCGATGATCTTTTCGATCAACTTCAGGGAGCTAGATACTTTTCTAAGATAGATTTACGCTCCGGATACCATCAGTTGAAGGTACAAGAAGAGGACATACCTAAAACTGCTTTCAGAACTAGGTATGGTCATTTGTAGGATTGTTTTCACGACTGAAACGAGTCGTTCAGAGGCTTTCTACTTAATATGAAAGGCGGAAACAGACATATCAAGTTCGATTCAGCTAGATATTCACTTTAACTGTCTTTTTGATTGATTTGACAAAGTTTTACAGCACGTTGAACCTTCAGCAGCACTTCGGCACTGGAAGTTGATCATACAAGACTTACTCAAACGAAATTACAAGGCATCTATTTATAGGCAAGTTAATTTCGCATGAACCTGTTCATACGAAATCACTTTCACACGAAATCAGTATTTCGTATGAAATTACCATGTAATTTCGTGCGAAATTACCAGATTTTCATTTCATGCGAAATTAACTTCTAACCTATTTTTTACAGTTTTCTCGTATAACATGCCCTGAACTATCCATATACGTACAAGACTCGATACAAGACGAATTCGACAGACGTATGCACCAACAGACTCCCCTTCGGATGTTGACGAGTCTTCAGTGTCGAGTCTTAAACGTCTTCAGTCTTTATCAGTCTTTTTTCTCTTCCTGAAATATCTGACACTATAAAACTTCCTCAGTCGTTTCTCTTCTTCTCTCTACCAAGATCTCAATCTGACTCCATCTTCTCTTGATCAGATCTCTTGATTTCTTAAGTTCATCAGCATCAGTAATACCAAGATCGTAATCTGGCTTTACATTCTGCTCAGGATCAGGAAACTGGCTAACCTGCACACATCTCTACCTCTCAATAAATTTCACAAATTTAAAATTTTGACAAATTTATATATCACTTGCAGGTATCAATCAATCAATAAAATGATTTCACAATGTTAATATCTGATGAACCGCTTGTAGGCAAAACATTTATTTTTATCATTTTAAGCAGACTCTCCAAAACCTGTTCATCAAGTTTAGCACTCGAAATTTTGAAAATCAGCTCGTCACCAACAATTGCCGAAAATCTTTTTGAATTTTTCAAAATTTATGCTAAAACACACTAAAAATCTTTTTGAATTTTTCAAAATTTATGCTAAAACACACTAAAAATCTTTTTGGATTTTGATTTTAACGAAATGCAGTAAAAAAATTTTTAGAAGCAACATTTTATCGAGTTTGTGTAAGAGGATCATATCAGTTTTTGAGACAAATCACCAACACCGTTAAGCTTTAAACATTTTAAGTTCTAAACGATTCACTTAGATTGTCAGTATACTGATCCACTTAAATTTTCACACAAATTTCAACTATTTCGAGATACGAAATTATTGTTTTAGAGACTTAAATTTATACGCGTGTCCCACCTCAGAATATACTCCCGTATCCAGATCCCAATATATCAGTCTTACAGGTGAGTATACCTAGATGATATCTGTAAAGGGTTAAATGCGAGGGCCGTGAGAGCTCAGGCTATTGCTTCCGCAAAATCAGAGAGATGACGGCTTCGACTTTTGGTGTGTTCCCTTTAGAGAATCTTTTCTTCAACGGCACATGATTAGCATTTTGCAATTTTTCATCATTTTTTATACTGAGGGGGGGTGCTATATTTCAAGCAAGCGAAAAGTATTATACGGGGACTAGGCCATTGCTTCCGCAAAATCAGAAGTCCCGGGATAATACCCCAGATATCACTAAGCTTAAAGACCTAGTATCTCAGAAAGAGGGACATTTCAAACAAGATTTCGGGGGTTACCAATATATCCGAGAGATGTTCCCCACGAGATAAGTAAGTTTGAAATTTAGGTTTATATCTCGACACAATCTACTAAGCGTGCGAAAACCTACTGGCACATCACCAGTGAGACCGTTTATCACTTTTAAACTTTCCAATTCTTTAACGTGCTGTGATAGTCCACTGATGTACTATCATTTCCTCTTTTTCACAACAAAACTCATTTTTGATTTCATCATGTTTTTGGATTTTTCAAATTTTCTAATGTTTTTGGATTTTCTGAAATGTCTTACTTCCCCTAAAATTCAAAAACATTTAACTAAACTTTGAAAATAAACTATACAAGGTAAAATGACAACTATTTGAGAATTGCTTCAATTCGCCATCCACTTGGCATAAACAATCAGAACTCCCCCTAACAACAAACTATTTTCCCATTATGATTTCAAAACACTTAAGTTTGTATTAATCAAAATGGTTTTTCCGGAAAATAAGTTTTGTTTATTTTATCACTCGGTAAATCGGGGTTATTGATTTGGGAGGCAACTAGGATACTCATTTAATTTTGGTTGAGGTTTCCTACAACAACAGCTACCATACAAGCTGCACTGTTCGAATCTCTTATGGTCGAAAGTGTCACTCACCGCTATGTTGGGCGGAAGCGGGCGATAAACAACTAATCGGTCCGGAATTATTCCAAGAGACTACGAATAAAATCTTTCAGATCATAGACCGTATCAAGGCGGCTCGCGATCGACAAAAGAGCTACGCGGACAAGAGACAGAAACCATTATCTTTTGAGATCGGAGACAAAGTCTTATTGAGAGTCTCGCCTTGGAAGGGCGTAGCGAGGTTCGGTAAGCGTGGGAAACTTAACCCTCGTTATGTAGGACAATTTGAAATCTCAGAAAAGATTGGCACTGTTGCCTACAACTTGAAGTTACCAGACGAACTAAGTAGTGTACACAACACATTTCATGTGTCGAATCTTAAGAAGAGTCCAACACAAGAAATGGTTATCATCCCGACGGATGAAATTCACATTGATGACAAACTCCACTTCATAAAGCACCTGTTAAGGTCATGGACCGGAAGGTCCAGAAAATACGAAGGAGTCGTAACATATTTGTAAAAGTTTGTTGGAACTCTCGACACGGACCCGAATATACTTGGGAACGTGTAGATCAAATCAAAACCAAAATACCCTCACCTGTTTGAGTAGTCTCCTGCAAAGGAGGACTCAGTTTGAATTTCAGGACGAAATTCTCAATAACAGGGAGAGAATGTGACAAATGGCAAATAACCGGAAATTCCGTACAGTCTAATCACTATTCTTAGTATATAATCTCATACAATTAGCGTAATTTAATTACGTAACTGTGTCGTACATTAGACGACAGTGTTACGACAAGAAAACAATGATATAACATATGTTGGTTTTCGTCGTATTGCGAAACCAATTAAACAATGTCCTAAAAGTGTTGGTAAAAAGTGTTGCGCGCACTATTCACGGTTACACTATTCATTCCAGCAAAACCGTGAAAACAGAACGAAACAAGGAAAAACGACACACGGCTAACATAACTGAGTCCGTTTATATAAGAAAACACTAATACGAAAACATATCTTACAAAGATACAAGACTTTCCGGTACAACGCCCTAATCGCTAAATCGTCCGTTTCACTAAAAATAAGACAATTTTAACTCGTCCAAAATAATAATTTAGCATTTCTGGGACTCCGGAAATATGACAAATGATGACAAACATATGGAAACAATTTGAGGATATTAATGGGGTGTCCGAAACATAAGCTTTCGATGCAGGGTTGCAACCCCCACAACTTGTCCATTTTTGCACTGACAAGCTAATAAACGACATTTCCGACATCGAAAACAACCAAATGAAAGCTTTGGTGAACTAGTTAAGCTTATTTTGAGATTCCAAATCCCTTTATACATCTCTTGGTTGCGGATTTACAACTTACGGAAAAACTTCGTCGGTAGGAAGTAAAAGTGCTTTTATAGAACCGACGACCAAACGGAAGTCGTTTAAGATATCAAAATATAATTTCTACTAGTTTAGTGAATTTGTTAATAATAATTAACATTCTGAATCGCTAATTACCTCATAATGGTGAAAGATTACCCCTAATCACCATACTTAGCCTAATTACCAAAATATCAACATGTTTAAGACATTTTTATAAAAATGTTACACTTTACCCCCCCCATGTATATGGCGAAAATAAAGGGGTCCCACACCCTTAATTACTTGCTAAAATATCTAGATATTTTGGTTAATTACAAGTGGATGAAGTTGGTGATTTGTTATAACAACTAGTTACTTTAAGTTACTAACCATTTTATCATCACTTTATATTTTTTTATTTATTTACAAACACAAACTCTCTCATCATCTTCATCTTTTCATCAAGAACACCCACCATAAACCCATTTTATTTTATCACCTCCTTGATGATCAATATGGATTTCCATGGAACATAAGAAGATCTAAAGCACTTACAAGAAAAATGACACTCTTTCATCCACTCAAGAACCTTCAATCATCAAGATCTTCATCTTCTTAGCTCTTAATCATCACTTAGATCATCCCTAGCCTAGTGCTAGAAGTGAGCTTCTAAATCTCTTATTTTCATACTTGTTTATGTTATGATTGTTATTATAACTAGAGATAACAAAATAATCATACATAATAAACATGAAAATATAAAGAAGCAAAAATAATAATCATAATATATAAGATTGTTTATGTTGTGATTTGAACCTTGTTACTTGTTTATTTGATCTAGTTATGATTAACATCATATGAAAAAACTTGTTAGATAATGTTTAAAAACATAATCTAACAAGTATACATGAAAGTATTAAAAAGGGTTATATGAAACTTAATGTTTAATGAATGAACATATATTTTTGATGTTATGAAAGTGTGTAAAGTATTTTACCAAGAATCATGCTTTTTCAAAGATTTATAAAAGAAACATACAAGATGGGTTTTCTATAAAAGTTTGGCAAAACTAGAAGTAAAGTATGATTTTTAAACTAGTAAACATATGTAAAGATCATACTAAAACCCTACAAGTTTATGAGTTCATATTGTTAAAAAGTTTGTTATGAATCTCATGTGTTTTTGTTTAGAAAATGATATGTTAATAAACATGGCAAAGTTCATATATCAAAGCAACTATGGCCAATTTTTCTTAGAAATCATATGCTAGAAAAATTATCATTTTTAACAAAGTCTTTACAAGAGTAGAAAGAGGTCTTTCTAAAAACAAAAAAAAATAGATATAAATATATATTTTTGGGAAAATATATATTAGTGATCTTAACAAGTTATGTACTATGTGTTTATTATTTGTATTAGTTATGTACAAAAGTTAGGGATTTGATAACAATGATACAAATAAATACAAGACACATTTACAAGTAAAGGCTTACAAGAATACATATATACACACTTGAATACAATTTGCGGATCATTCGGACATCGGATACAACTTATGGACAATTCGGACGACGGGCGAATCTTTGAACATATCGCCATTCCGAGGACTTACTACGACGTTTAGGCAATCTTTCGACGCGGACACCAAAATTACGTTACCATTAACAAAATTAGGACATTTTTAAACTTATAAAAACTATTATGTTTTTATTAACTAAAAAGTATACTTAGTGATTTTTATAAAAATGAAAGACTTATACTTTCAAATGGGCTATTTTTTACAAATGGGCTTACACTTTTTAATGGGCTTATCTTCATAATGGGCTTAACATAAATACATGGGCTAAGCCCAATATCAAAAACTCATGGGCTAAGCCCAATACTAAACATATGGGCCAAGGCCCAATAACATTAGGCCCAACACTATTTAGGCCCAACACTATTGAGGCCCAACACTATTTAGGCCCAACACTATTTGGGCCCAATAACATGAATTCTTGGGCTAAGCCCAATGACACCATTATTGGAAATTCAAGTATACAATTGATACATATAAGACACGAAATCAAGAAGACAAGACCCAATGATACAACTCACAAGATACAAGATTACATATATATATATATATTTGGTGAAATATATATATAACCGTTTAACAATCCATTCATCTAATACAAAGTTCAACGAACAATAAAGACATACAAGTCTTATACATATTTAAGACACAAGGCTTGTACTCAAGTCATTTACAAAGACCGAAGTGTCTAACAAATATAAGAACATTTGTAGGTCGCAACATCGTTCAAGACGACCACGCGTAAGATCACAAACACTTATCATTCACGGACGCAATACTGTGAGTTCATGTCCCCTATTCATTTAAATGTTTTACAACTTTACAACTATCGGGGAAAATACATGTTCAACGTATGTTAAAGTTAGGGAATGAAACACCTTAGATCATGTGCGAATTAGGGTTATACATCTAAGCACCATTAATCCAGTTTGGACCTAGGTACAAGTGGTTAGATCTAACGGGTATTGGCGAGCCCCACTCTTGGTCGTGCACCCATACAGAAGAGTGCGTTTGTGTCCTAGTCGATAGTAGTCGACATAAAATCGTCTAGGTTTGGATTGCTTCCTAATTCGTCACACATATTAATGTCCTCGCGAAACATTAATGATCAACGATTTCATTGACGCTTTACATACTACATCATTACATACAGATTCATTTTATACAACTCACATTTTATGGATACATTTTATACAACTCACATTTTACAGATACATTCTATACAACTCACATTTTACAGATAAATCTCATACAACTAAACTGCATGAACTCGCCAACTTTTGTTGATGTTTTCAAACTTAACATGTATTTCAGGAAATTAGTGGACCATGGAGACATTTCAGTCAAGGAAAGCAAGTATCAAGACTCCATGCCACCATTCGAACGGTTTGCCCGTTATATACTACCTCTTTGCGGTGATATAGTGGTCAAAGCCTTGACATTTTAAGACTTACATTTTGATGTGTAAAACGATGACAATTAATTTCATTTAATGGTTTGTAACAAATACATTTAACTTATGTTGCATTCTTTTGAAACAATTATGACAATGGCATTGGAGCTTGTTTTTATTCATTTAGTATGTTCACTTATATTGTTATGCAATGAGAACCGATCAGATCACACCTCGCGCTTCCGCTACGAGCGGGTGTGACAGATTGGTATCAGAGCATCGATTGTAGTGAACCAGGATTCTTTCTCGAGTCTAAGTCTACAATCACTAGGGACCTCTCACGAAAACCTCTTGTTCATGTTGAACAAATTATAAATAAAATTGTACAGGTCAAAAGGTTTTCATTGCATAAATATTTTTCAAGGTCCACTACAACAAAAATTCACTTCACATAAATCAAGCGAGGACATTTCCATGGATGAAGTCTATGAGAAATAGACACATTACATTAACAGACTACGTGCCTACAACACATTACATTATCAGTTTACGCATTATAAACAGTTTACGAGTTCAGCTTATACAAGAAAGAAATCCTTGATTGATAGGGTTTTACATGATTATATATATAGTTTGTTCATATATATGTTGCATGAAATATTTGGCAAAAACAAAATGCCTTCGACTTCGAATTCCATTGTCATCCTTGACACATATAACATGGTTAAGACACGACATCTTTTACACAAGATATGATACTCTATTTTCAAACATGACATATTTTATACAATACATCTTCCATGAGAATATCGACCTCATGTCTATTGCGGAGCTTATGACGAACGTGGTTCCTATAAGTGAGACCATAAAGTATTGATCCTGTGGAAGATGGTTGCTTTCTCGCGGATGCTGAGATTCCTGACTTCAGTAGTGACAATGAGGCGGAGGTAGCAGCCTTGGACAACAACTCCATTAGTGGGACGAGGTCCCTGTGACTCATACAAATCATGATTGACGACACTCTTATCCAGACAAGGAAGATGAAGTACTCATCTTGAAGGAATCCCTTCAGATGTTATTTTTACAAATTCTCTCTATTTTTATTTCATCTAACGCCGTGCCATTCCGCAAGTAATGACAACGGACGTTGACACATGAACTATCATGAAGTTCCCTCCTGTGTTAAACATAGACAATAGTGTCCTCTCTCTAATTGATCGCCTTCTCTGAACGAGAGAATGCTAGGGTGACCATGCAAGACAATTTATTATTACGGGGGCCCACGTAATAACAACTTGTAGTGCATGGAAATTCTGGTGGACTCTGCAGGTCAAACTAATGATCACTATCCATTCAAAATTCTTAAGTGTTCAAGTTTCTATCCAGTAGAACACTAACCGAGATGGTTACTATAACACCTTACAATACAATACAATACAATACAATACAATACAATACAATACAATACAATACAATACAATACAATACAATACAATACAATACAATACAATACAATACAATACAATACAATACAATACAATACAATACAATACAATACAATACAATACAATACAATACAATACAATACAATACAATACAATACAAGACAAGACAATACAATACAATACAATACAATACAATACAACACAACACAACACAATACAATACAGGAAGACGACACGTATTTGTTCACACCTAACATTTGATCTACATCACGATTCAGTTGAGACTAGTCATCTAAACAAACAAAATTTGTTAGCCACTCATGAAGTAATTTCCTCAACATTCTAATTTTTTTTGTACCTGGCCTATTTCCACGGTGTCTATGACACTTTACCCTACTTTACTTTACCTTACCTTATCATATTCCACCTTATCATATTTATTGGATATAGATATAATAAATTCAATCGCTTGACATTTGTCTTTTCCCAAGGGATGGTATGGCATGAGCCATGCTGCAACTCCCTCATTGCATTCTATTCAACATCTTTGGAGATTCTAATGATCTTGTTAGAGCTCGTGAAGCTCAAGCACTATCACCATACTCGTCACATGGGCAAGTACGACAAAGAAATTTCTTTACTTGGGACGACCGAGGTCCATAGAGTAGGGAATACATATTATATGGACAAAGACCACTGGTTGGTTTCCCCTCCTCAACGAATTATTTTTTTTTCTTTTTCCATTTAGATATATGACCAATACACGCAAGAGGCATTACACCTTTTGGTTTTGGTTATCCACAGTATCATTCATTCAAACATGTATGAATAATGAGGTCTTGAGGTTTCCATGACCGATTGCATTTTTCATTCTTGGGCGCATGATAGACTGTATTTATCCAAATATACGTCTAAATTCTTTTAGTAGTATATATTAATAAGATCAAGGCGCTAAAAAAAACAAATGCTTTTACACAAGACATGGTTTATACATGACATTGTTACGTAAGACATTGCTATATATGACATTTGACATTAGTTTACACAACACATTTTTGGTAGTTATTGATAAGTGATGAGACGTGTGTAATATGATAAAAGCATGGTGGATACGCCGCTGGTACTTCCTATACATAAGTGCTTATATTATATTGCATATCGTGGCATATCTGAACCATTTTGACAAAGACAATATATGACATCTTTTACCAAAGACATGATTTTCTATTTTAAGGCATGATATATTTTATGCACTACATTTCATTTGGTTATTTATTTAACCATACATCATTCTTTTATATCATCTGATTTTCATATCTATTTTCATATGATTTTATAAAAGAACTCGATCATAACTGGAGCCAATATTGTTGGTTACACTTGATGCTTTCACGGTCTCTCAAGGGTTGTTCCATACTGGGTAACACCCGAATTCAAACACCCTGAGTGTTACATTTTGGGTTTAGCCTCGGAGATCCGAAGCATGACCGCATCATCCCACCCTACCTCAATCACTCAAACAGTAGTTACTCGACACGTTTCCAATCAACCAACATTTCACATCCATGTTATTTGATACTGGTGCCAATTTTAGCTTCATCTCAACATTTCACATACATGAGTTTCATGGCTAGTGGCGGGATTGTCCAAGCTACAATTAGGGACTGGATTATCCTACAACTAAACATAGGGAGTGGGCTATCCTACATTTAAAACATAGGGATTGGGCTATCCTACATCTAAACATATGGATTGGGTTATCCTACATTTAAACATACGGTTCCTAAAACTATACACTGAAGTACTCGCCACACAGAATCGGTATAGGGTAAACTAGTCGAGTCAGGGAAAGTTGTTAGAGGATGTTCCTTGGAACTTGGTGAGCGAAGATTCAGTATTTATCTCTTACCCGTTGAGTTGGGTAGTTTCGATGTAGTGGTTGGCATGGATTGGTTATTCGATAACCAAGCCAAAGTCTTTTGTCATGAAAAGGTCATTCGCCTACCACTACTGAACAAAGAGACACTTGTTATTCATGGAGAGAAGCACGATACACCATTGTGGATCATCAATTGCATGAAGGCACAGAAGTGCTTACGAAAAGGTTGTGTTGCCTTTCTGGCACATGTTGTCGACAAGAAGGCCGTTGGGCCGAAGCTCGCAGATATTCCAGTGGTAAAAAGGGTTTCCTGAAGTCTTTCCTGAAGACTTGCCGGGACTATAACCATATCGACAAGTCGAGATTCATATCGACTTGGTATAGTAAACCTCACCCATAACCAAATCTCCATATCGATTCGCACCTTTTGAAATGCAAGAGTTATTCACACAACTTCAAGAGTTGTTGGATAAAGGATTCATTAGATCAAGCTTCTCGCCTTGGGGAGATCCAACTTTGTTTGTAAAGAAGAATGATGAAACACTCAGAATGTGCATCGACTACAGAGAGTTGAATAAACTCACCATCAAGAATCGGTATCCACTATCGAGGATTGGTGATTTATTCGATCAATTGCAAGGTTCAAGCTTCTACACTAAGATAGACTTACGATCGGAGTATCATCAGTTACGAATTCAAGAGGAAAGCACACCGAAAACGGCTTTTAAAACTCATTATGGTTATTACGAGTTTCTCGTTATGCTTTTGGTTTAACGAATGCACTAGCGGTCTTCATGGAATTAATGAATTGCGTGTGCAAGCCGTATCTCGACAAATTCGTCGTAGTATTTATTGATGACATATTAATATACTCACGATAGACTAATGAACACGAACAACATTTGAGAACCATTTTGGAGCTACTAAAGAAGGGGAAACTATACGCGAAATTTTCCAAGTGCGAATTTTGGATTAGCGAGATACAATTTCTCAGGCATGTAGTGAACGAGAAAGGCATTCAAGTAGACCCGGCTAAGATTGAAGCAAATGAGAATTGGAAAGTGCCAAGACTCCAACTGTAGTCCGACAAATTTTTTTTTTTTGGGATTAACGGGATATCATCGGAGATCTATAGAGATTTAAAAAAAAATTACTCAATTGCTAACCTCCCTCACCCATAAAGACAATAAATTCGCCCCAATCGAAAAACAAGAAATAGCATTACAACTTATTCTTAAGATTGGTGCATAGCATTTTACAATCTTATCATTATCCGACGATACCAATGACTTTGTTGTAAACTATGATGCTTCGCATCAAGGATTCGGTTGCGTACTCGTGCAACGTGAAAAAGTTATCGTGTACACGTCGCGCCAATTAAAAAGTTCACGAGAAGAACTATACCACTCTCGACCTTGAGTTAGGCGCGATGGTATTCGCTTTAAAAACTATGGCGACATTATTTATATGGTACTCAATGCATTATTTCCACGGATCATAAAAGTCTTCAACACATATTCAACCAAAAATAATTAAATATGCAAAAGCGATGTTGGGTTGAATTGTTGAACGACTATGATGGTGAAATAAAGTACCATCAGGGCAATGCGAACGTTGTAGCTGACGCCTTGAGCCGCAAGGAGCGAGTTAGAACACTGAGATTTCAAGCACTAGAGAAGATGATTCACAAGCGCTCAAAGAAGAGCATATTTAAGCAGAAACACTTCGATGCATGAAGGAACAATTAGTGCCGAAAGAAGATGGAACTTTATACCTTATGGGTTGAAAGTAGGTTCCATTCTTTGGCGGCCTTCGAGATGATATTTTGAGGAAGCACATAGGCCAAAGTATTAAAAGAATACTATTGGTGGCCTAATCTCAAAAGTGATATCGTGACTTATGTCGGAGAATGCTTGACTTACGCAAAAGTCAAAGCTGAATATCAGAAACCCTCGGACTTGTTACAACAAACCAAGATTCCCGTTTGGAAATGGGAACAAATATCGATGGACTTCATTACGAAGTTACCCAAGACCTCATGCGGTCATGACATGATTGGGTAATCATCGATAGACTAACAAAGTCCGCACACTTCATACCGATTCGGGAGGAGGATAGTATAGAGAAACTAGCAGAACCCTATCTCAAGGAAATAGTGGCTCATCATGGAGTGCCTATTTCAATCATCTCAGACCAAGACGGTCGCTTCATTTCACGAATTTAGAAGTCATTTCAAGAGGCCTTTGGACCTCATTTA
The DNA here is from genome assembly GCA_030545235.1 of Helianthus tuberosus. NCBI lineage: Eukaryota > Viridiplantae > Streptophyta > Magnoliopsida > Asterales > Asteraceae > Helianthus > Helianthus tuberosus. The sequence continues at coordinate 93,615,558 of CM060372.1, forward strand.
AATCTAAGCACGATCTTTCATCCACAAACTGACGGCCAGAGCGAACGGACAATCCAAACACTCGAAGATATGCTTCGTGCATGTGTTATTGATTTGGGAGGCAACTGGGATACTCATTTAATTTTGGTTGAGTTTTCCTACAACAACAGCTACCATACAAGCTGCACTCTTCGAAGCTCTTATGGTCGAAAGTGTCACTCACCGCTATGTTGGGCGGAAGCGGGCGATAAACAACTAATCGGTCCGGAATTATTCAAAGAGACTACGGATAAAATCTTTCAGATTATAGACCGTATCAAGGCGGCTCGCGATCGACAAAAGAGCTACGCGGACAAGAGACAAAAACCATTATCTTTTGAGATCGGAGACAAAGTCTTATTGAGAGTCTCTCCTTGGAAGGGCGTAGCGAGGTTCGGTAAGCGTGGGAAACTTAACCCTCGTTATGTAGGAAAATTTGAAATCTTTGAAAAGATTGGCACTGTTGCCTACAACTTGAAGTTACCAGACGAACTAAGTAGTGTACACGACACATTTCATGTGTCGAATCTTAAGAAGAGTCCAACACAAGAAACGGTTATCATCCCGAAGGATGAAGTTCACATTGATGACAAACTCCAATTCATAAAGCACCTGTTAAGGTCATGGACCGGAAGGTCCAGATAATACGAAGGAGTCGTAACATATTTGTAAAAATTTGTTGGAACTCTCGACACGGACCCGAATATACTTGGGAACGTGTATATCAAATGAAAACCAAAATACCCTCACCTGTTTGAGTAGTCTCCTGCAAAGGATGACTCAGTTTGAATTTCAGGACGAAATTCTCAATAACAGGGGGAGAATGTGACAAATGGTAAATAACCGGAAATTCCGTACAGTCTAATCACTATTCTTAGTATATAATCTCATACAATTAGCGTAATTTAATTACGTAACTGTGTCGTACATTAGACGACAGTGTTAGGACAAGAAAACCATGATATAACATATGTTGGTTTTCGTCGTATTGCGAAACCAATTAAACAATCTCCTAAAAGTGTTGGTAAAAAGTGTTGCGCGCACTATTCACGGTTACACTATTCATGCCAGCAAAACCATGAAAACAGAACGAAACAAGGAAAAACGACACACGGCTAACATAACTGAGTCCGTTTATATAAGAAAACACTAATACGAAAACATATCTTACAAAGATACAAGACTTTCCGGTACAAAGCCCTAATCGCTAAATCGTCCATTTCACTAAAAATAAGACAATTTTAACTCGTCCAAAATAATAATTTAGCATTTTCGGGACTCCGGAAATATGACAAATGATGACAAACATATGGAAACAATTTGAGGATATTAATGGGGTGTCCGAAACATAAGCTTTCGATGCTGCGTTGCAACCCCCACAACTTGTCCATTTATGCACTGACAAGCTAATAAACGACATTTCCGATATCGAAAACAACCAAATGAAAGCTTTGGTGAACTAGTTAAGCTTATTTTGAGATTCCAAATCCCTTTATACATCTCTTGGTTGCGGATTTACAACTTACGGAAAAACTTCGTCGGTAGAAATTAAAAGTGCTTTTATAGAACCGACGACCAAACGGAAGTCGTTTAAGATATCAAAATATAATTTCTACTAGTTTAGTGAATTTGTTAATAATAATTAACATTCCGAATCACTAATTACCTCATAATGGTGAAAGATTACCCCTAATCACCATACTTAGCCTAATTACCAAAATATCTACATGTTTAAGACATTTTTATAAAAATGTTACACTTTACCCCCCCCCCCCCATGTATATGACGAAAATAAAGGGGTCCCACACCCTTAATTACTTGCTAAAATATCTAGATATTTTGGTTAATTACAAGTGGATGGAGTTGGTGATTTGTTATAACAACTAGTTACTTTAAGTTACTAACCATTTTATCATCACTTTATATTTTTTTATTTATTTACAAACACAAACTTTCTCATCATCTTCATCTTTTCATCAAGAACACCCACCATAAACCCATTTTATTTTATCACCTCCTTGATGATCAATATGGATTTCCATGGAACATAAGAAGATCTAAAGCACTTACAAGAAAAATGACACTCTTTCATCCACTCAAGAACCTTCAATCATCAAGATCTTCATCTTCTTAGCTCTTAATCATCACTTAGATCATCCCTAGCCTAGTGCTAGAAGTGAGCTTCTAAATCTCTTATTTTCATACTTGTTTATGTTATGATTGTTATTATAACTAGAGATAACAAAATAATCATACATAATAAACATGAAAATATAAAGAAGCAAAAATAATAATCATAATATATAAGATTGTTTATGTTATGATTTGAACCTTGTTACTTGTTTATTTGATCTAGTTATGATTAACATCATATGAAAAACTTGTTAAATAATGTTTAAAAACATAATCTAACAAGTATACATGAAAGTATTAAAAAGGGTTATATGAAACTTAATGTTTAATGAATGAATATATATTTTTGATGTTATGAAAGTGTGTAAAGTATTTTACCAAGAATCATGCTTTTTCAAAGATTTATTAAACAAACATACAAGATGGGTTTTCTATAAAAGTTTGGCAAAACTAGAAGTAAAGTATGATTTTTAAACTAGTAAACATATGTAAAGATCATACTAAAACCCTACATGTTTATGAGTTCATCTTGTTAAAAAGTTTGTTATGAATCTCATGTGTTTTTGTTTAGAAAATGATATGTTAATAAACATGGCAAAGTTCATATATCAAAGGAACTATGGCCAATCATATGCTAGAAAAATTATCATTTTTAATAAAGTCTTTACAAGATTAGAAAGAGGTCTTTCTAAAAACAAAAAAAAAAATAGATATAAATATATATTTTTTGGAAAATATATATTAGTGATCTTAACAAGTTATGTACTATGTGTTTATTATTTGTATTAGTTATGTACAAAAGTTAGGTATTTGATAACAATGATACAAACAAATACAAGACACATTTACAAGTAAATACTTACAAGAATACATATATACACACTTGAATACAATTTACGGATCATTCGGACATCGGATACAACTTATGGACAATTCGGACGACGGGTGAATCTGTGAACATATCGCCATTCCGAGGACTTATGTGACACCTGTGTCACTTCAAACATCAAACATATACCAAACCAATGAAATATTGTAATTCATACTTAGGATTTGTAAAATTATGTGTATCGTTTGCACATATCAATTCTTGTTCGATTTCAAGCCTTAAATCGCTTTCTGGAAGGTTATACGCGCACTGATGCGTAAATATAACCAGTTTAATGCAACGAGCACTCCGGAATAGTCAAATAGGCTTAACATACCTTAGATAACCTTTACATAACTTAGAAATAAGTTTTGAAGGCTTTGGTATGACAAAATCAAGTTTAAATCGCTTACCGGGACTAAATTCGACAAACTGCGACAGTATGCCGATTCGTACTGTAACAAACATTTCAGAATATGACCATAAGTCAAACACACCCTAAATATTCTTTACATTGCTTAGAAATAGGCTTTGAGGCCTTCGGTGTGCTAAAATAAACTTTTGGGTCATTCAGGGACTAAAAGTGTCAAAAAGTGCATAAGTTTGCACTTTCGAGCATAACTTACGTTCTGAATACATCCGGACATCCAAAAATTTATGTAAGCACTAAAATATTTTATTTTAGTGTTTGGCATAAGAAAAATCCATTCGCCGCGCAATTTGGACCGTTTTTCGCGCTTATGCGCATTCCGTCGTAATTAACCGAACAACGCAATCGTACGGCCAAACGAACCGACATCCGTGATGTTTTCAAGCATATTTAATGTTCCCTATGTCTTAACATCATTTTCGAGCTTTAAATTGTTTTTGACGGGTGTTAGAAGTGCCGTTACGCAACGAAACAAGGTGCAGGGACTGAAACTGACATTCATCCAAACTTAATGGCTTACGGACCGTAAGCCATCACCCTTACGGTCCGTAAGCAGGGGTCAGATGCAGGGACTGAAACTCTCATTCTGCCAAGCTTGAAATTGGGTTTGACGGGTGTTAGAAGTGCCGTTTTGTAATTCCTTGGTTGTTATCTTTTGACGCTTCTAGACAATTCGGTTGTTACATAAATAAAGATTTTGTTGTTTTTATTTCTGCAAAATTTATGCGATTATTTGAATGTTTAATGCAACCTTATGATGTTAACCCAAAGATAAACTACTCGTGTGGTTCTGTCATCTTATGATCACTTGTGATCTCCCCAAGAACCTTAAACACTCGTTTCTTTTAAGAAACAAAGCCAAACTCTTATTGAAAATCCTTCTATCTTTATAGACAGATCCTTGAAAATCATTTAAGTGCCAAATGAAACCCATGGATTGGATTCCTAGTGTGCTTTAAATATCCATGCCTAAAGATAATAAATTAAAGAATCAAGTTAACTAATTTTGTGCTTATGTGTTTTCTTACATATTTTGTGGTTGTATGTGATCCATCCAAAATCCTCGTAGAGTCTTTCATATCTCATATGAGGGATTCATAGTAGGATATCCAAAGTTACTATCTTAAATCCTTAATGGACTTCTACGTTGTAGTCAAGTCCCTTGGGTTTTAAAGTACTATTCTAAAATTGGACCCCTTGAGTGGTCTAGATAAACAGTTTGATTTGAAAATCTGATTAGAAATATCATGTGATGATATAATTAAAAAGATCCCTTAAGTGGTCTATTTAAGGAGATCGTACGACGGTCTAGTTAAGAAGATCCTGTGTTGATCTAGTTAAAAAGATCGTTTGTTGATCCAGTTGAAAAGATCCTTTGGTGGTCTAGTCAAGTCGCTTCATGTTTATTCAATTGAATTTTTTCTCTACGCATTATGAAATGAACTGTCCGGACTGTGCAAGGAATTACGTAATTATGGAGGCCTACATAATTATGGAATTCAGTGCACAGAAACCACAAGAAGTTTTGTCATGTGTTAAAACCTATAGTGACAATAATAATGATACGGGAGAAGTCTTGGACCTTGACCGATGTCATTTTATCTTACACTCCCAAATTCTGATATCAATCACACACCAAGTTTCCTATGATCAGTCTTTATGAGAAACGTTCTTTCGTCCGTAGTTCGAAACCCCATGTTTTATTACTACAAAGAGTTCACTTTGATGGTTGACAATTTCGCTAAGAATCCTAAATGGCCCAGAGTTTTACTTAAGGGTTCAATGGATTTGTTTGAAAGTGAAACCATCACAGCTGTCTTCACAAGTTTCCTCTAAAATTAAATTTCGGGACGAAATTTCCTAAAGTAGGGGAGACTGTGACACCTGTGTCACTTCGAACATCAAACATATACCAAACCAATGAAATATTGTAATTCATACTTAGGATTTGTAAAATTATGTGTATCGTTTGCACATATCAATTCTTGTTCGATTTCAAGCCTTAAATCGCTTTCTGGAAGGTTATACGCGCACTGATGCGTAAATATAACCAGTTTAATGCAACGAGCACTCCAGAATAGTGAAATAGGCATAACATACCTTAGATAACCTTTACATAACTTAGAAATAAGTTTTGAAGGCTTTGGTATGACAAAATCAAGTTTAAATCGCTTACAGGGACTAAATTCGACAAACTGCGACAGTATGCCGATTCGTACTGCAACAAACATTCCGGAACATGACCATAAGTCAAACACACCCTAAATATTCTTTACATATCTTAGAAATAGGCTTTGAAGGGGTCGGTGTGCTAAAATAAACTTTTGGGTCATTCAGGGACTAAAAGTGTCAAAAAGTGCATAAGTTTGCACTTTCGCGCATAACTTACGTTCTGAATACATCCGGATATCCAAAAATTTATGTAAGCACTAAAATATTTTATTTTAGTGTTTGGCATAAGAAAAATCCATTCGTCGCGCAATTTGGACCGTTTTTCGCGCTTATGCGCATTCCGTCGTAATTAACCGAACAACGCAATCGTACGGCCAAACGAACCGACATCCGTTATGTTTTCAAGCATATTTCATGTTCCCTATGTCTTAACATCATTGTGAAGCTTGAAATTGGGTTTGACGGGTGTTAGAAGTGCCGTTACGCAACGAAACAAGGTGCAGGGACTGAAACTGACATTCTGCCAAACTTGAAGGCTTACGGACCGTAAGCCATCACCCTTACGGTCCGTAAGCAGGGGTCAGATGCAGAAACTCGTTTTGACTGCTGATTAATAGCTTTTAAACACTCCAAAGGCCAATGCCACATGTTAATCCCTGATGGTGGGGGCAAATGATGCACCATAACATTTCAACACATGTACGGATGATATTCAATCACGGTTTTCAAGAAACGATCCTAACGGTGGTCCAAATACTATAAATACCCATCCATCCATCCCAACCCCAAAAACCCACAAATCTGATCTAAATTCTCTATGTTGAAGCCATTGCTTCATACCTGAGATATTTGATCAATATTTACTAGCGGGGACCCTTTGTAAGTGTTCCTTCGTTCTTTTATCGCTTTTCGAGTCCAAAAGTCAAACTATGTTTGACTTTCTGCGTTGACCAGTTTATGGTCAACACGAAGTTCGTTTGAACTTCATAACGTGAGCGTAATCACGATGGTTATAGTCCCTAGTGACTATACCTACTGATTACCACGTTATCTAGGCTCAGTGACGAGTCGTAGTTTCGGCCAAAATACGTATTATTGCGTATTTTGTAACCAAACTACATTTAAGTATCAAAACCGTTTGTTTTGATACCAAACCTATTTTCTAAACTTAGTTAAGCATGTTTTAACATGCTTAGCTCGTCACTTTTAGTTTAGTGCTTATATAGGGTCGTAAGGTAAGCGATCTAAACAACCGCTTATACTTTCGAACCCGACCCGTATGGTCGATCATTAGGATCCGACCAAACACATTAGGTGACCATAGTACATAAGGAATGACCTTCCGAGGTTATACCTTATGGTCGCTTCGTTAAGTAGTTGTATGATAGGTAGTTTATAAGCCTTAGGTAAATTACCAAAATACCCTTTTCATGTGTAATTGGTAATTAAGCATATGTAACATAACTTTTGGTATCTAAACTGATTTTTCAACAATATTAGACATGGTAAGGCATATTTTACTTTTCATAGGACTAGTTAGGCATTCCGAACGCGTTTTACGTGAACGACGCGTTAAAGTAGCATAAGCTACCTAAACGGGTCGTAATGGGTCGTAAGCACTTAGGTTAGGTTTCATTTTAGTATGTAGGCTTTGTTAAACCATATTACATGAGTTCCCATACTCATTTGGTTTACGAGCCCTCATTCTATCCGATCCTCCGATTTAGGTCCGGTATATTGACGTAGTTACCTATATTAGGTGCCGTTTGATTTCCGTGATCTCTAGCATTGTTTGGTTGTTACTCAAGGACTACTAAGCAATCTCAAGTGAGTACATAGTTCCCCTATTTTACAACTTTCAACTCTTTTGGGGTGAAGCATGTGTACCTATGTGTTATTTTCATGATTTCAAAGTATAATTGATTATACATGTTATTATTTATCATTTGACAAACTAAATGACTATCTATGGTTTAAACACTGATTTCTCAAAGAACATAAAATAAAATGTTGAATTGTACTTATTTTATGTTCACCAGACCGATTGGTAGTATGATATAGCGCTATAGGATTAGACACCCCATTCCTGTTGTCATGGAATGTCGGAAACCAATTTGTTTCTCCATCTAAATAGGGATTGCCTTTGTGGTATTTCTATAGTCTCAAAGGTGTAGTTTGATGCACTAGGTCTGAATGAATTCTTAAATCACACTTTTATTGTATATTTTGATATACTCCCAAAAGTATAGTTTTATATACTCTCGTGTGTGGTATTGTACAGAACCAACATATATATTTTATCAACAAACCAAAACATATTTTGATATGTTATTTATAAAATCCAAAGCATATTTTGATATGTTATTTATGAAACCAAAACATAGTTTAATATGTTATTTACAAATCCAAAGTATACTTTTAATATGCTACTATAAGGTTATTCGTTTAACCTTACATTATTTTACAAAGCATAACTTTTGATTTATTCAAACACTTTGTTTTGTACATTTTTACTTGTGGTTTAAGAAATCTCATTTTACTTACCATACATAACTTTTGTTTACACATTACATGGTTTACATTTAACTTGAGTTATTCAATAACATTGGACTATTGGTTTAAACATAAACATTCTATATTGGTGGTTTGGTTTGAGTAAGTGACTTAAGTAACGAGGCGTGTGTAATATGATACAAGCATGGTGGATACGCCGCTGGTACTTCCTATATATAAGTGTTTGTATGGTATTACATATCGTAGCGTTATTTGAATCATTTCAATCTAAGTCATATAACATTTTATACAAATAACATACTTCTCATAAGACATTGTTTTACAACAACTTATCTTATACAAATTCATTTTTACTTGGTTATTCATTTAACCTTACATTACCCTTTTACGTATCATCTACTTTATCATCACTTTTCGAATGATTTATAAAACAAAACATTTTACAAGGATCATGACTGACTTTTGTTAAACAACTTTTTTCTAAACTAATAAGTCATGAATCCTATATTCACAAAACCTATGTATCTCACATGCATTTTTATGCTGACGTACCTATTTTTACACATGTTTCAGGTGCTGTCTTGAGATGATTGTTGATACATGCTACGTTTAGGATGGACTCGTGCCTTAGCGACTTTAAAATTTGGAAGATCATAGTTGTACTTATTTGATTGTATTAAAACAATGAGTTCATTTACTCAATAAAACAAAATTATTTATTCCATGGTTACGAAACAATGATTCTGTTACAACACTCCCCGACGTTTCCGCCACGTCTTGTTGTTTTACGTGGTCGGGGTGTGACAGAAAAGTTGGTATCAGAGCCAATGGTTATAGGGAATTAGGTTATTAGTAATGCTTTGACCTAGACTATAACCTTCCTAGGACCCTAACACAAGTTTTCTTGTGTTTAGTTTTAAAACAATACCGTCACTTATTCTTAGGTGACAACCACAATAAGAACGCAAATTTCTATCCCGCTTTGAAAACTAATCATCTGTTCTAGGATGATTTCTTATATGGTTTTGAACCCTTTAAGTTTTCAAAATCTCGTCAAAGTTAGTCTAAATAATGTGAACACGTGCAAACTTGAAGGGTGGGTGCCTGTACCCTGAGCTTTTTGTCTAAGGCTAGAGTGTTCGTACAAATCCACAATATCGGACCAGTCAATCTTACCTGGGGACTCTTGGGGTGAGTGTCCACTTATAGGCGAGCATGTCTTCGCGATACATTATTTTTGATCTATTTACTTTGATTAATCACCAGGGTCGTTTGTTGCTTTGTAGTAACAAACAAATGATCACCATCCTTGCTTTCATCAGATTTGTTTCATCCCATTCTTTTCGTCTAATTCTCTCACTTGTTTCCTTTCATGTTCCTCTTTTAGAATGCCTCCTCGACGCGACAATCAGATGGCGAATGCCGACCTTGCGGAAATCATCGCGCAGCAAATGGTTGTTGCCTTCCCAAATCTTTTTGCTCAAATAAATCAAGCCCTCAACAACCATAATGCTCCATGCAATTTCAAGAGTTTCAATTCGGCAAAGCCACTTAAGTTTAGTGGTTCTGAAGGAGCAACTGGGCTCCTACAATGGTTCGAGAGCACTGAGAGTACGTCCCGTCACGTTCAGTGTCCTGATAATCGCAAGGTCGAGTTTGCTTCCAGTGTGTTTCAGAAAAGGGCTCTTACATGGTGGAACGGAATTATGAGGGACCGTGGTGCTGAGGTCGCATTAGCACAGACTTGGGCTGAACTTAGGGCTCTTATGATGAAGGAGTTTTGTCCTCGTCATGAATTGTGAGCTTTTGAAAGGGAATTCGATGACCTGAAGTAAGACAGTGGAGAACATCGAGCCTATACTGACCGCTATGAGGAATTGAGCCTGTTATGCCCTACTATGGTTACGCCTCTGGATAAGGCGATTGAGAAATACATTGATGGTCTTCCTGACGTAGTTCAGGATATCGTTACTGGCAGCAACCCTACTACTGTCAGACAAGCCATCGAATTGTTTGCGACTCTGACTGAATCCCATATCAGGAAGGGTAAGCTGTTTCGAAAGGGCGACCGAAGACCATCTGACAAAACTGCTCAAGATGAACCAAAGGAAAAACAGGCTGAGGTGTCCAAGAAGAAGAAGTGCAAAGCCTCTCAAAATTACGCTGTAACTGCTCAAGACAAACAGGTTGCACCAAACCAGCTAGCACAACCTCGCAAAAGGCAAAATTATGTTGGTACCGCACCTTTGTGCAACAAATGCAACCGTCATCATCTAGAGCAAGAGCAGTGTCACAAATGTACCCACTGTGGGCGGTTGGGACATTTGATCAATGTTTGTCGTTATACAAATTAAGCTGCTATAAACCCTGCTGCTGTTCAAGCACGGTTTCCACCAGGGTTATGTTATAACTGTGGTGACCTTACTCACTACAGAAACAATTGCCCAAGACTTGTTAACGCACCTCCAGTGCGAGGACGAGCATTTAACATCAATGAGGCAAACGGGAACAATGATGCAGCAGTGAACAATTAGTGTTTTGTAATTCCTTGGTTGTTATCTTTTGACGCTTCTAGACAATTCGGTTGTTACATAAATAAAGATTTTTTGTTTTTATTTCTGCAAAAAATTATGCGATTATTTGAATGTTTAATGTAACCTTATGATGTTAACCCAAAGATAAACTACTCGTGTGGTTCTGTCATCTTATGATCATTTGTGATCTCCCCAAGAACCTTAAACACTCGTTTCTTTTAAGAAACAAAGCCAAACTCTTATTGAAAATCCTTCTATCTTTATAGATAGATCCTTGAAAATCATTTAAGTGCCAAATGAAACCCATGGATTGGATTCCTAGTGTGCTTTAAATATCCATGCCTAAAGATAACAAATTAAAGAATTAAGTTAACTAATTTTGTGCTTATGTGTTTTCTTACATATTTTGTGGTTGTATGTGATCCATCCAAAATCCTCGTAGAGTCTTTCATAACTCATATGAGGGATTCATAGTAGGATATCCAAAGTTACTATCTTAAATCCTTAATGGACTTCTACGTTGTAGTCAAGTCCCTTGGGTTTTAAAGTACTACTCTAAAATTGGACCCCTTGAGTGGTCTAGATAAACAGTTTGATTTGAAAATCTGATTAGAAATATCATGTAATGATATAATTAAAAAGATCCCTTAAGTGGTCTATTTAAGGAGATCGTACGATGGTCTAGTTAAGAAGATCATGTGTTGATCTAGTTAAAAAGATCGTTCGTTGATCCAGTTGAAAAGATCCTTTGGTGGTCTAGTCAAGTCGCTTCATGTTTATTCAATTGAATTTTTCCTCTACGCATTATGAAATGAACTGTGCAGACTGTGCAAGGAATTACGTAATTATGGAGGCCTACATAATTATGGAATTCAGTGCACAGAAACCACAAGAAGTTTTGTCATGTGTTAAAACCTATAGTGACAAGAATAATGATACGGGAGAAGTCTTGGACCTTGAACGATGTCATTTTATCTTACACTCCCAAATTCTGATATCAATCACACACCAAGTTTCCTATGAAGAGTCTTCATGAGAAACGTTCTTTCATCCGTAGTTCGAAACCCCATGTTTTATTACTACAAAGAGTTCACTTTGATGGTTGACAATTTCGCTAAGAATCCTAAATGGCCCAAAGTTTTACTTAAGGGTTCAATGGATTTGTTTGAAAGCAAAACCGTCACAGCTGTCTTCACAAGTTTCCTCTAAAATTAAATTTCGGGACGAAATTTCCTAAAGTAGGGGAGACTGTGACACCTGTGTCACTTCGAACATCAAACATATACCAAACCAATGAAATATTGTAATTCATACTTAGGATTTGTAAAATTATGTGTAACGTTTGCACATATCAATTCTTGTTCGATTTCAAGCCTTAAATCGCTTTCTGGAAGGTTATACGCGCACTGATGCGTAAATATAACCAGTTTAATGCAACGAGCACTCCATAATAGTGAAATAGGCTTAACATACCTTAGATAACCTTTACATAACTTAGAAATAAGTTTTGAAGGCTTTGGTATAACAAAATCAAGTTTAAATCGCTTACAGGGACTAAATTCGACAAACTGCGACAGTATGCCGATTCGTACTGTAACAAACATTCCGGAACATGACCATAAGTCAAACACACCCTAAATATTCTTTACATAGCTTAGAAATAGGCTTTGAGGGGTTCGGTGTGCTAAAATAAACCTTTGGGTCATTCAGGGACTAAAAGTGTCAAAAAGTGCATAAGTTTGCACTTTCGCGCATAACTTACGTTCTGAATACATCCGGACATCCAAAAATTTATGTAAGCACTAAAATATTTTATTTTAGTGTTTGGAATAAGAAAAATCTATTCGTCGCGCAATTTGGACCGTTTTTCGCGCTTATGCGCATTCCGTCGTAATTAACCGAACAACGCAATCGTACGGCCAAACGAACCGACATCCGTGATGTTTTTAAGCATATTTCATGTTCCCTATGTCTTAACATCATTGTGGAGCTTGAAATTGGGTTTGACGGGTGTTAGAAGTGCCGTTACGCAACGAAACAAGGTGTAGGGACTGAAACTGACATTTTGCCAAACTTGATGGCTTACGTACCGTAAGCCATCACCCTTACGGTCCGTAAGCAGGGGTCAGATGTAGAAACTCGTTTTGAGTGCTGATTAACAGCTTTTAAACACTCCAAAGGCCAATGCCACATGTTAATCCCTGATGGTTGGGGAAAATGATGCACGATAACATTTCAACACATGTACGGATGATATTCGATCACGGTTTTCAAGAAACGATCCTAACGGTGGTCCAAATACTATAAATACCCATCCATCCCAACCCCAAAAACCCACAAATCTGATCTAAATTCTCTAAGTTGAAGCCATTGCTTCATACTTGAGATATTTGATCAATATTTACTAGCGGGGACCCTTTGTAAGTGTTCCTTCGTTCTTTTATCGCTTTTCGAGTCCGAAAGTCAAACTATGTTTGACTTTCTACATTGACCAGTTTATGGTCAACACGAAGTTCGTTTGAACTTCATAACGTGAGCGTAATCACAATGGTTATAGTCCCTAGTGACTATACCTACTGATTACCACGTTATCTAGGCTCAGTGACGAGTCGTAGTTTCGGCCAAAATACGTATTATTGCGTATTTTGTAACCAAACTACATTTAAGTATCAAAACCGTTTGTTTTAATACCAAACCTGTTTTCTAAACTTAGTTAAGCGTGTTTTAACATGCTTAGCTCGTCACTTTTAGTTTAGTGCTTATATAGGGTCGTAAGGTAAGCGATCTAAACAACCGCTTATACTTTCGAACCCGACCCGTTTGGTCGATCATTAGGATCCGACCAAACACATTAGGTGGACATAGTACATAGGGAATAACCTTCTGAGGTTATACCTTATGGTCGCTTCGTTAAGTAGTTGTATGATAGGTAGTTTATATGCCTTAGGTAAATTACCAAAATACCCTTTTCATGTGTAATTGGTAATTAAGCATATGTAACATAACTTTTGGTATCTAAACTGATTTTTCAACAATATTAGACATGTTAAGGCATATTTTACTTATCATAGGACTAGTTAGGCATTCCGAACGCGTTTTACGCGAACGACGCGTTAAAGTAGCATAAGCTACCTAAACGGGTCGTAATGGGTCGTAAGCACTTAGGTTAGGTTTCATTTTAGTATGTAGGCTTTGTTAAACCATATTACATGAGTCCCCATACTCATTTGGTTTACGAGCCCTCATTCTATCCGATCCTCCGATTTAGGTCCGGTATATTAACGTAGTTACCTATATTAGGTGCCGTTTGATTTCCGTGATCTCTAGTATTGTTTGGTTGTTACTCAAGGACTACTAAGCAATCTCAAGTGAGTACATAGTTCCCCTATTTTACAACTTTCAACTGTTTTGGGTTGAAGCATGTGTACCTATGTGTTATTTTCATGATTTCAAAGTATAATTGATTATACATGTTATTATTTATCATTTGACAAACTAAATGACTATCTATGGTTTAAACACTGATTTCTCAAAGAACATAAAATAAAATGTGGAATTGTACTTATTTTATGTTCACCAGACCGATTGGTAGTATGATATAGCGCTATAGGATTAGACACCCCATTCCTGTTGTCATGGAATGTCGGAAACCAATTTGTTTCTCCATCCTAATAGGGATTGCCTTTGTGGTATTTCTATAGTCTCAAAGGTGTAGTTTGATGCACTAGGTCTGAATGAATTCTTAAATCACACTTTTATTGTATATTTTGATATACTCCCAAAAGTATAGTTTTATATACTCTCATGTGTGGTATTGTACAGAACCAACATATATATTTTATCAACAAACCAAAACATATTTTGATATGTTATTTATAAAATCCAAAGCATATTTTGATATGTTATTTATGAAACCAAAACATAGTTTAATATGTTATTTACAAATCCAAAGTATACTTTTAATATGCTACTATAAGGTTATTCGTTTAACCTTACATTATTTTACAAAGCATAACTTTTGATTTATTCAAACACTTTGTTTTGTACATTTTTACTTGTGGTTTAAGAAATCTCATTTTACTTACCATACATAACTTTTGTTTACACATTACATGGTTTACATTTAACTTGAGTTATACAATAACATTGGACTATTGGTTTAAACATGAACATTCTATATTGGTGGTTTGGTTTGAGTAAGTGACTTAAGTAACGAGGCGTGTGTAATATGATACAAGCATGGTGGATACGCCGCTGGTACTTCCTATATATAAGTGTTTGTATGGTATTACATATCGTAGCGTTATTTGAATCATTTCAATCTAAGTCATATAACATTTTATACAAATAACATACTTTTCATAAGACATTATTTTACAACAACTTATCTTATACAAATTCATTTTTACTTTGTTATTCATTTAACCTTACATTACTCTTTTACGTAACATCTTCTTTATCATCACTTTTCGAATGATTTATAAAACAAAACATTTTACAAGGATCATGACTGACTTTTGTTAAACAACTTTTTTCTAAACTTATAAGTCATGAATCCTATATTCACAAAACCAATGTATCTCACAGGCATTTTTATGCTGACGTACCTATTTTTACACATGTTTCAGGTGCTGTCTTGAGATGATTGTTGATACATGCTACATTTAGGATGGACTCGTGCCCTAGTGACTTTAAAACTTGGAAGATCATAGTTGTACTTATTTGATTGTATTAAAACAATGAGTTCATTTACTCAATAAAACAAAATTATTTATTCCATGGTTACGAAACAATGATTCTGTTACAACACTCCCCGACGTTTCCGCCACGTCTTGTTGTTTTACGTGGTCTGGGTGTGACAGAAAAGTTGGTATCAGAGCCAATGGTTATAGGGAATTAGGTTATTAGTAATGTTTTGACCTAGACTATAACCTTCCTAGGACCCTAACACAAGTTTTCTTGTGTTTAGTTTTAAAACAATACCGTCACTTATTCTTAGGTGACAACCACAATAAGAACACAAATTTCTATCCCGCTTTGAAAACTAATCATCTGTTCTAGGATGATTTATTATATGGTTTTGAACCCTTTAAGTTTTCAAAATCCCGTCAAAGTTAGTCGAAATAATGTGAACACGTGCAAACTGGAAGGGTGGGTGCCTGTACCCTGAGCTTTCTGTCTAAGGTTAGAGTGTTCGTACAAATCCGCAATATCGGACCAGTCACTCTTACCTGGGGACTCTTGGGGTGAGTGTCCACTTATAAGCGAGCATGTCTTCGCGATACATTATTTTTGATCTATTTACTTTGATTAATCACCAGGGTCGTTTGTTGCTTTGTAGTAACAAACAAATGACCACCATCCTTGCTTTCATCAGATTTGTTTCATCCCATTCTTTTCGTCTAATTCTCTCACTCGTTTCCTTTCATGTTCCTCTTTTAGAATGCCTCCTCGACGCGACAATCAGATGGCGAATGCCGAACTGGCGGAAATCATCGCGCAGCAAATGGCTGCTGCCTTCCCAAATCTTTTTGCTCAAATGAATAAGCCCTCAACAACCATAATGCTCCATGAAATTTCAAGAGTTTCAATTCGGCAAAGCCACTTAAGTTTAGTGGTTCTGAAGGAGCAACTGGGCTCCTACAATGGTTTGAGAGCACTGAGAGTACGTTCCGTCACGTTCAGTGTCCTGATAATCGCAAGGTCGAGTTTGCTTCCAGTGTGTTTCAGAAAAGGGCTCTTACATGATGGAACGGAATTATGAGGGACCGTGGTGCTGAGGTCGCATTAGCACAGACTTGGGCTGAACTTAGGACTCTTATGATGAATGAGTTTTGTCCTCTTCATGAATTGAGAGCTTTAGAAAGGGAATTCGATGACCTGAAGCAAGACAGTGGAGAACATCGAGCCTATACTGACCGCTATGAGGAATTGAGCCTGTTATGCCCTACTATGGTTACGCCTCTGGATAAGGCGATTGAGAAATACATTGATGGTCTTCCTGACGTAGTTCAGGATATCGTTACTGGCAGCAACCCTACTACTATCAGACAAGCCATCGAATTGTCTGCCACTCTGACTGAATCCCATATCAGGAAGGGTAAGCTGTTTCGGAAGGGCGACCGAAGACCATCTGACAAGACTGCTCAAGATGAACCAAAGGAAAAACAGGCTGAGGTGTCCAAGAAGAAGAAACGCAAAGCCTCTCAAAATTACGCTGTAACTGCTCAAGACAAACAGGTTGCACCAAACCAACCAGCACAACCTCGCAAAAGGCAAAACTGTGTTGGTACCGCACCTTTGTGCAACAAATGCAACCGTCATCATCTAGAGCAAGAGCAGTGTCACAAATGTACCCACTGTGGGCGGTTGGGACATTTGATCAATGTTTGTCATTATGCAAATCAAGCTGCTGCAAACCCTGCTGCTGTTTAAGTTTGGCAAAACTAGAAGTAAAGTATGCTTTTTAAACTAGTAAACATATGTAAAGATCATACTAAAACCCTACATGTTTATGAGTTCATCTTGTTAAAAAGTTTGTTATGAATCTCATGTGTTTTTGTTTAGAAAATGATATGTTAATAAACATGGCAAAGTTCATATATCAAAGGAACTATGGCCAATTTTTCTTAGAAATCATATGCTAGAAAAATTATCATTTTTAACAAAGTCTTTACAAGAGTAGAAAGAGGTCTTTCTAAAAACAAAAAAAATAGATGTAAATATATATTTTTGGGAAAATATATATTAGTGATCTTAACAAGTTATGTACTATGTGTTTATTATTTGTATTAGTTATGTAAAAAAGTTAGGGATTTGATAACAATGATACAAATAAATACACGACACATTTACAAGTAAAGACTTACAAGAATACATATACACACTTGAATACAATTTGTGGAACATCCGGACATCGGATACAACTTATGGACAATTCGGACGGCGGGCGAATCTGTGAACATCTCGCCATTCCGAGGACTTACTACGACGTTTAGGCGATCTTTTGACGCGGACACCAAAATTACGTTACCATTAACAAAATTCGGACATTTTTAAACATATAAAAACTATTATGTTTTTATTAACTAAAAAGTATACTTAGTGATTTTTATAAAAATGAAAGACTTATACTTTCAAATGGGCTATTTTATACAAATGGGCTTACACTTCTTAATGGGCTTATCTTCATAATGGGCTTAACATAAATACATGGGCTAAGCCCAATATCAAAAACTCATGGGCTAAGCCCAATACCAAACATATGGGCCAAGGCCCAATAACATTAGGCCCAACACTATTTAGGCCCAATACTATTTAGGCCCAACACTATTGCGGCCCAATAACATTAGGCCCAACACTATTTAGGCCCAACACTATTTGGGCCCAATAACATGAATTCTTGGGCTAAGCCCAATGACACCATTATTGGAAATTCAAGTATACAATTGATACATATAAGACACGAAATCAAGAAGACAAGACCCGATGATACAACTCACAAGATACAAGATTACATATATATATATATATATATATATATTTGGTGAAATATATATATATAACCGTTTAACAATCCATTCATCTAATACAAAGTTCAACGAACAATAAAGACATACAAGTCTTACACATATTTAAGACACAAGGCTTGTACTCAAGTCATTTACAAAGACCGAAGTGTTTAACAAATATACGAACATTTGTAGGTCGCAACATCGTTCAAGACGACCACACGTAAGATCACAAACACTTATCATTCACGGACGCAATACTGTGAGTTCATGTTCCCTATTCATTTAAATGTTTTACAACTTTACAACTATCGGGGAAAATACAGGTTCAACGTATGTTAAAGTTAGGGAATGAAACACCTTAGATCATGTGCGAATTAGGGTTATACATCTAAGCACCATTAATCCAGTTTGGACCTAGGTACAAGTGGTTAGATCTAATGGGTATTAGCGAGCCCCACTCTTGGTCGTGGACCCATACAGAAGAGTGCGTTTGTGTCCCAGCCGATAGTAGTCGACATAAAATCGTCTAGGTTTGGATTGCTTCCCAATTCGTCACACATATTAATGTCCTCGCGAAACATTAATGATCAACGGTTTCATTGACGCTTTACATACTACATCATTACATACAGATACATTTTATACAACTCACATTTTATGGATACATTTTATACAACTCACATTTTATAGATACATTTTATACAACTCACATTTTACAAATAAATCTCATACCACTAAACTGCATGAACTCGCCAACTTTTGTTGATGTTTTCAAACTTAACATGTATTTCAGGAAATTAGTGGACCAAGCAGACATTTCAGTCAAGGAAAGCAAGTATCAAGACTCCATGCCACCATTCGATGGGTTTGCCCGTTATATACCGCCTCTTTGCGGTGATATAGTGGTCAAAGCCTTGACATTTTAAGACTTACATTTTGATGTGTAAAACGATGACAACTTATTTTCATTTAATGGTTTGTAACCAATACATTTAACTTATGTTGCGTTCTTTTGAAACAATTATGACAATGGCATTGGAGCTTGTTTTTATTCATTTAGTATGTTCACTTATATTGTTATGCAATGAGAACCGATCAGATCACACCTCGCGCTTCCGCTATGAGCGGGTGTGACAGATTGGTATCAGAGCATCGATTGTAGTGAACCAGGATTCTTTCTCGAGTCTAAGTCTACAATCACTAGGGACCTCTCACGAAAACCTCTTGTTCATGTTGAACAGATTATAAATAAAATTGTACAGGTCAAAAGGTTTTCATTGCATAAACATTTTTTAAGGTCCTCTACAACAAAAATTCACTTCACATAAATCAAGCGAGGACATTTCCATGGGTGAAGTCTATGAGAAATAGACACATTACATTAACAGACTGCGTGCCTACAACACATTACATTATCAGTTTACGTATTATAAACAGTTTACAAGTTCAGCTTATACAAGATAGAAATCCTTGATTGATAGGGTTTTACATGATTATATATATAGTTTGTTCATATATATGTTGCATGAAATATTTGGCAAAAACAAAATGCCTTCGACTTCGAATTCCATTGTCATCCTTGACACACATAACATGGTTAAGACACGATATCTTTTACACAAGATATGATACTCTATTTTCAAACATGACATATTTTATACAATACATCTTCCATGAGAATATCAACCTCATGTCTATTGCGGAGCTTATGACGAACATGGTTCCTAAGTGAGACCATAAAGTATTGATCCCGTGGAAGATGGTTGCTTTCTCGCGGATCTTGAGATTCCTGACTTCAGTAGTGACAATGAGGTGGAGGTGGCAGCCTTGGACAACAACTTCATTAGTGGGACGAGGTCCCTGTGACTCAGACAAATCATGATTGACGACACTCTTATCCAGACAAGGAAGATGAAGTACTCATCTTGAAGGCGTCCCTTCAGATGTTATTTTTACAAATTCTCTCTATTTTTATTTCATCTAACGCCGTGCCATTCCGCAAGTAATGACAACGGATGTTGACACATGAACTATCATGAAGTTCCCTCCTGTGTTAAACATAGACAATAGTGTCCTCTCTCTGACTGATCACTTTCTCTGAACGAGAGAATGCTAGGGTGACCATGCAAGACAATTTATTATTACGGGGGCCCACGTAATAACAACTAGTAGTGCATGGAAATTCTGGTGGACTCTGCAGGTCAAACTAATGATCACTATCCATTCAAAATTCTTAAGTGTTCAAGTTTCTATCCAGTAGAACACTAACCGAGATGGTTACTATAAAACCTTACAATACAATACAATGCAATGCAATGCAATGCAATGCAATGCAATGCAATGCAATGCAATGCAATGCAATGCAATGCAATGCAATGCAATGCAATGCAATGCAATGCAATGCAATGCAATGCAATGCAATGCAATGCAATGCAATGCAATGCATGCAATGCAATGCAATACAATACAATACAATACAGGAAGACGACACGTATTTGTTCACACCTAACATTTGATCTAAATCACGATTCAGTTGAGACTAGTCATCTAAACAAACAAAATTTGTTAGCCACTCATGAAGTAATTTCCTCAACATTCTAATTTTTTTTTGTACATGGGCTATTTCCACGGTGTCTATGACACTTTACCCTACTTTACTTTACCTTACCTTATCATATTCCACCTTATCATATTTATTGGATATAGATACAATAAATTCCGTCGCTTGATATTTGTCTTTTCCCAAGGGATGGTATGGCATGAGCCATGCTGCAACTCCCTCATTGCATTCTATTCAACATCTTTGGAGATTCTAATGATCTTGTTAGAGCCCGTGAAGCTCAAGCACTATCACCATACTCGTCACATGGGCAAGTACGACAAAAAAAATTTCTTTACTTGGGACGACCGAGGTCCATAGAGTAGGGAATACATATTATATGGACAAAGACCACTGGTTGGTTTCCCCTCCTTAACGAATTATTTTTTTTCTTTTTCCATTTAGACATATGACCAATACACGCAAGAGGCATTACACCTTTTGGTTTTGGTTATCCACAGTATCATTCATTCAAACATGTATGAACAATGAGGTCTTGAGGTTTCCATGACCGATTGCATTTTTCATTCTTGGGCGCATGATAGACTGTATTTATCCAAATATACGTCTAAATTCTTTTAGTAGTATATATTAATAAGATCATGGCGCCAAAAGAAACAAATGCTTTTACACAAGACATGGTTTATACATGACATGGTTACGTAAGACATTGCTATACATGACATTTGACGTTGGTTTACACAACACATTTTTGGTAGTTATTGATAAGTGATGAGACGTGTGTAATATGATAAAAGCATGGTGGATACGCCGCTGGTACTTCCTATACATAAGTGCTTATATTATATTGCATATCGTGGCATATCTGAACCATTTTGACAAAGACAATACATGACATCTTTTACCAAAGACAGTATTTTCTATTTTAAGGCATGATATATTTTATGCACTCATTTCATTTGGTTATTTATTTAACCATACATCATTCTTTTATATCATCTGATTTTCATATCTATTTTCATATGATTTGGACCTAGGTACAAGTGGTTAGATATAATGGGTATTGGCGAGCCCCACTCTTGGTCGTGGACCCATACAGAAGAGTGCGTTTGTGTCCCAGTCGATAGTAGTCAACATAAAATCGTCTAGGTTTGGATTGCTTCCTAATTCGTCACACGTATTAATGTCCTCGCGAAACATTAATGATCAACGATTTCATTGACGCTTTACATACTACATCATTACATACAGATACATTTTATACAACTCACATTTTATGGATACATTTTATACAACTCCCATTTTACAGATACATTTTATACAACTCACATTTTACAGATAAATCTCATACAACTAAACTGCATGAACTCGCCAACTTTTGTTGATGTTTTCAAACTTAACATGTATTTCTGGAAATTAGTAGACCATGCAGACATTTCAGTCAAGGAAAGCAAGTATCAAGACTCCATGCCACCATTCGAAGGGTTTGCCCGTTAGATACCGCCTCTTTGCGGTGATATAGTGGTCAAAGCCTTGACATTCTAAGACTTACATTTTGATGTGTAAAACGATGACAACTTATTTTCATTTAATGGTTTGTAACCAATACATTTAACTTATGTTGCGTTCTTTTGAAACAATTATAACAATGGCATTGGAGCTTGTTTTTATTCATTTAGTATGTTCACTTATATTGTTATGCAATGAGAACCAATCAGATCACACCTCGCGCTTCCGCTATGAGCGGGTGTGACATCCACCACCTGTAGAATTTAACAATTTTAGAAGTACAAATTTTTAAGAATGATGCCGATACATGCTCCACGATTACTAACTTGGGAGCTCCGGCAAGTCAGGATTTTTAAGTAAAGAACACAGACGCCCAAGCCTGACCAGCTTTGGGTGTAACCTTCTCAACTTCACCTGGGGTTTGAATATTTCTTTTTTCTTCATAAAATTCTCTCACCCCTTTTGCCTTCCCATTGACCATTTTCCCAAAAATGTGTTTTACTTTCCCATTGAACGCTTTCTTGACATCAAATTCTTTCTTCTCAGAATAGAATTGATTCGAGAATTCAACTTTGCCAACTTTTTGTTTGAAATTTTTAGTCCTCAATGGTGGAAAATTCTCATCATCCATTGGAGGAACTGATTTTTTCTCTTTTACCTCAACTTGTGGCTCCTCTGATTTTGTGGAATCAGATTCATCACCAGATTTCACCTCAGATTTCTTAACCACCCAGATTTGGTTGTCAAGATTAACTCTTCTTTTGTAAAATCTTTTCTTCGAACATTCACCAACTTCATATGTTGAATTTTTAAAAACTTTGAATTTTTTAGTTGGTGGTTCATTTTTCTCAACAATCTTTTCTTTAAGTACAGAAACAACTTCCTGTTTGATGTTGGTTGCTTTAGGACAGTTCCAAGCAATATGACCAACTTCTTGACATCTGTAACAGGTTCTTGTTTCCTTTCTTTGATGAAATTCATTACTCATTCTCTCTTGCTTCTTAGCAAGGAATTCTCTGTTTGATTGCTTCCAAAATGAGCTCTTTTCTTCTTCTTCTTCTTCTGAACTTGCTCCTGAAACAAATACAATTTTTGGTTTATAAGTTTTCTCATTTTTATGATTTTTCGGGGGAATAAAACCAAGTCCTTTCTTTTTGAAATTACCGTTATGGTTTGGTTTCTTTCGATAACCTGAACCAGAACTGTAACCCTTTCTCTTGTTTAAACGTTGTTGAACTCTTGAGGTGTACTTTTTTAGGTTTTTCAAAAAGATTTACATCTTTTATTTCAGAAATATTAATTTCTGTTAATTTGAAAACCTTTTTTATCATTTTAGTTTTCACACCTCTTATTGGAAATTCCCCATCAGAATATAATTTCTCTGAATCATTCAAAGTATATGCTACTTTGATTGGTTTATCATTCAAATTAGATTTTGATAACATGAATTCTTTATTGTAAACCCTTTTAACTGACAACTTTGGACTGTCAACTGATGAACTCGAACTCTTGGATTCGGACTTTGACTCTGACTCCTCATCTTTATCCAACACCTGATCGACCACCTTTTTTATTAACTCAGACTCATGATCAGTGTCAGACGATGTGAACATGACGTCAATGTTTTCTGGTAAATCATCAGTTGTTTCAGACTTTAACTTTATATTGGCAGCCTTTTTGACTTGCTCCTCATTTGGTTTTCTGGGAGAATAACCTTCCCAGATCGGAGGCGGACACTTGTTATAATTTGCACTTTGTTTCTTACCAGTATCCTTCTCTTTTGGCTTCTCATCTTAAAAGGCTTCAAGACCTGCAACAGTTGGATAAATTCTGTCAATCAAATAATCAGAACTAGAATAACTCTGTAACAACCGTCTGATTCTTTCATTCTCTATCTTTTCTGTCTCCAACTCTTGCTTCCACTTTGCACTTTCTTCAATGTAATAATTGATAGCTTTCTGCTTTGACATCATCACAACATTTAACATAGTTAACGCATCTTCTCTTTTAGAATTTGTCTTTTGCAAACCAGTTACTGTTCTGTTCAATACATCATACGATTCCTTCACATAATTGAGATCGAACAGTAATTTTTCTTTCATCTTATCTTGCTCACTCAACTTTTCATCATCTTCTTCACACTGTTTACAAGATTCCAAACACTTTAGACATGGTTTAATCACCTCCACAACCTTTTCAATTTCTACTATCTTTTCAACTTCAACAACTTTCTCAACTTCAACCACTTTTTTTGATTCAACTATCTTCTCAGCGACTTTAACTTCTTCACTTTGTTTAGATTTCTCTTTTTGAGCAACACTATCATATTTCATCTTCCTCTGTTCTTTTGCTGCTCGTCTTTCCTTCAGTTTCTCCAATCTATCTGCAAAATAAAATTTAAAACTATCAGGAGATAACATAGATTTTCCAATATTAATTTGTGTCTCCTCTTCATCATCACTATTATCAGATGATGATTGATCAAACACTGGATCTTGGATGATTTGTGCAGTGAGAGCTACCACTTTTGAATCAGGAGGATTGTATTTGTCCCAACTGAAACCCTCTGCCACTTTTTCATCATCTTGATCGATTATGCCAAAGTAAGCTTTCTTATTTGCTTCTTCGATCATTTTGGCATGAGCAGTTTGTGGTTCTTTTTGTTTGTACGGTTGATCAGCAACTTGTTGATATATGGCTTTCCGATAGTAATCATCTTTTCCAAACGGATTCTGTACTCCACTTGCTTCTCGATTTTTACATTCCCTCTTGAAATGTCATTTCTCCCTGCATCGAAAACAAGTAACTTTAGATTTATCAAAACCCAAAGTAGAAACATTTGCATCTCTAAAATCATCTCTTCCTGTAATCATTTTAAACTTTTCAGCTCTCCTCAAAACACTAGCTAAACACCATTTGATGTCCATGAGCTCCATTTCTTCTGCATCGATCTGATCGTAATCCTCTTTGGTCAACATAGGATTTTCGATCCTTCCTGCTGTGACAGCCCTCAAATTTACATGTATTATATACAATTTATTATTGATAATAAAAGTGTTTGACGACTGTGTGGAATTACTTAACTGCTTTCTGATATCGGTGATATGCTTACATGTGCTTGTCAACATACTAGTAGTATGCAGAAAGGTCACTAAATAGTCCATTATTATTTCCTAGGTGTCAGAAATTAAAAGTGTTACGAAAATATAAATAAAAGACACTTTAAATGCTTATTTAGCACTTTAACGAATCAGTATTCAACCGAACAACCTGACTTTACCCGGAACCCAAAAATATTGTCAATGACATTGTTTTATCTTTTTCTGAGCTAGTTAGGGTCCCCGAACACCCTAACACCCGTTACAAGACACTACTCACTAATAACTAATTTAAACACCTAACTAACTTAACTAATACTTAACTATGCACTTGAAAACAAACCCAACCCTAACCCCCTTGTAACCGATCGCCCCCCCCCCCCCCTTTGGGGACACATCCTTACACACTTCATTATTTTATTGATTGTGCCTAATATCTTTAAGACACAATACATGTTGGTTACTAGAAGACATGGACTATAAGAAAGATCATGGGATAAGAACTCTCACTTTCATCACTTAAACACAAGAAAATTTGCCCTCTTCTCTCTTGCTCATAACCGGCCAAGAGCCACCACCATAGCCACCACACCTTCAAGTTTGGTTCTTGCTAAATCACACACATACAAGGGTGCTAGAGTTCGTATAACAAATCTTGGTGCTCTCGGAAGTGGAAGGACCTTCTCTATTCGCTTTTAACCACCACTTTCCTACAGTCAAACTCTCCTAGCCTTGTGCTAGTGGTAAGAACTTAGATCCGTTCATTCTTCATGTTATTTAAGTGGTTAATAGGTGATTTGATGATTAAAGTTAAGAACACTAAAGATCACAAACTAAAAGTCTTGTAATGAAGATGTATATGTTGGATAAAGAGAAAATAATGGTGTAAAACTTATGAGACTTGCTTTGTTATGATTCTTGTTGATTACTTGATGATTTACTAACTAATATTGATGTTTGATGATTGTTGTGGTCACTAAACTTGTTAACGGAATCAATCGAACACGATTTAGAAGGATAAACACAGAAAAACAGAATCTGTCCAAGTTTTACTGCCAACTTCAGTTGGCAGTAAACAGGTCATAAACTCAACGAAAAACCAATATTTTGAATCTAAAATATGTTATTATGAAATACGGTTCTAATGGCACCAGAATCATAATTTTTGGACTTCGTTTACTATTTTTAAAGTGTCGATTTGTAACAACAACTTAAGCTGAATTTTGACAGCAATAAATGGATGCTATACTTTCAGTCATAACCTGAGTTTTGTGATGAATCGGACCATGAAATTTGTACAGTAGATGACAACCGATGCATTTGTAATTACCCCACTTGAATTTCGTAAATCGGACACTCGATGAATTTTTAATAAATTGTTCCGTGGACTGTGGTCAGAAATACATAAATCTGAGTTCAGTCCGGAATATGAATTTTTATTAAATATTGGTAATGAACCGGACCCCGATATTTTTACACAATTAAATATAGAACGTTTAAAACATTCTGTAAAAAATTGGGAATTTTTGGAATAACTTAACCATTTTATTAAAATGTCCGAAAACAGCTGGTTTTGAATATAAATGCTGAAATGACATAAGTTGTGACTCGCGTGTCTAAATGTCGAGTATGCTATCTGTGAATGATCTAACATGTTATATATGTTATGTGCATTATCGTATGTTTGATTTTGAGTGGGGAATGGATGGGAAACTTAGATGGGCATAAACCGTTAAAGTGATGCATGTTGTGTGATAGATACGTGTAGGAACTTTGTGCTCTATTTGAAAGTCACTAAATGACTAACTGGTAATCATATTAGGGCGTGATTGACCGACCTTGACCGTTAGCTATATTTTAGAATCTAACCAAGCAAACCGAGGTGAGTTCACACTTTCTACAAGGCATGGGATTCCCGGTGGTTTGGAAATGGGTTAAAGAATTTAAAACTAAATCTACATATCCCCTTGGGGAGATATGTGTCACACCCCGACCACGTGGAACATACAAAACGTGGCGGAAATGTCGGGGAGTGTTGTAACAGAATTAATTGTTTCAAATCCATGGCAATTGAAGTTTCGTTTTATTGATTAAAGGTGTTACAATGTCTTAACAAACAAGAAATACAACATAATTAACTAGTCTTGCATCTTTTATTGTCACTAAAGCCCAAGTCTGCCTATGTGTATCTTGATCATCTTATGCAACAGCTCCTGAAAAACACATGTGAAAATAGGTACGTCAGCATAAAAATGCCTGTGAGATACATAGGTTTTGTGAAAATAGGTTTCATGACTTCTGTTTAAGAAAATGTTTAGTCATGAACCTTGTAATTTGCTTTGTTTTGTAAATCATTTGAAAAACAATGAGTTCAGATGATATGTATAAATAAGTGAATAATGTATGGTTAAATGAATAACCATTTTAAACTGAGTTTGTATAAGATAGAGGTGGCAAAATGGATGGGTTGGATTGGATTGGTTGTTGGGTCAGGATGAGTTTGGGTTAGAATGGGTTTGGGTCAAGATGGGTAAAAGAAAGAAGAAGGTCAGGATGTGTTTGGGTCAGGATGAGTTCGGGTCAGGATGGTTTTGGGTCAGGATGGGTTGAGAATAAATCAATAATAATAAAAAATGAAAAAAATTATAAAAAAAATGAAAAAAATTATAAAAAAACGAAAAAAATTCAAAAAAAATAAAAAAAAGGAAAAAAATTAAAAAAGCGATCTTCACTTTTCCTGCATAACATACCTGATGTTATGATGTACCTTCGATCTCTGTTTGATGAGTCTACTACTATATTTATTTAATACCAACATACCTGATGTTATGATGTACATTTGCTCGCTGCACTTTTCCTGCATAACATGTCATATTTTACTCATATGCAACATACAAAACAGTAATTAAAACCAATTTTTACCCAGTTGTAAGCAACCAAAAAAGAGTTTTTAGAACACATATAAAACATCATATCTTATGCTCCACTGAAAAATAAAAAAAAAACTTTCTTACTTTCACAGCATAAAACAAGCATACTAAACCATACCAGTAGTGGCCGATCCATACAGAGCCGGTCTCAGTTGCGATCTAAATGGGTTCTAACTGTTCTCTTCTGGCAACCTTTTAGAAGACTTGCATACAAACATAACTTATG
The DNA here is from genome assembly GCA_030545235.1 of Helianthus tuberosus. Taxonomy (NCBI): domain Eukaryota; kingdom Viridiplantae; phylum Streptophyta; class Magnoliopsida; order Asterales; family Asteraceae; genus Helianthus; species Helianthus tuberosus. Next base: position 93,644,064 of record CM060372.1, read on the forward strand.
TTAAATGGTGGAGTGATTAAAAACATGTTCAAAATGGCTTTTGTAAAGAGCCTGAATAATAAATCTCAGTCGGTCCAAACTTGGCCAGATTTGTGAACCCAACTGGACCAAGAGACCGGAGTCAGACCATACAATACTCGTTCAACCCGGTTTCAGACGTACTTAATACAGACTATGTGAAGCAGTATACATTGTATTGATCCTTGACAATGGTTTAAACAAACAAACAACTCATTCTCGAAGCCTACATTATGCATTTTTTAACCCAAATAATTACCAAATTGGCATTTTTTAGAATCACATAATTGCAAAATTGGAATATTTAAGCCGACATTATGCATTACATGAAACTAACTAAGATGCAGAAAAAAGGTAAGATATAAAGTAAACGATGAAAAGGATAGAGAAGCCTAACAATGATCACACGATTACACTGCTGGTAAATTTCTTCAACCTCACATAGGAATTTCATCAAACACCTTGTATGTGTTGCAGCACCGCCTTAAGTCCACCGGAACCAGTACTTTCCGGCAACCAAAAACCAACAAGTTTTCCACAAATCAACACCATATGTACACGAACAATCAATCAATCGAAAATGCAGTTGACCATCTGGAGGAATTGATAGTCCGTCGGATCGAAAAATATTCTGATCAATCACGATGGTTTTACACACACAGAGCAACGGTGGTTTCACACACTATCAACGGTGGTTTCACACACAAGATGCACTATTGTTTTACTTTTCTTGTTATTGAACATAGTGAAAGTCTAAGTGATAGAATGAAGAAGAGGAGAGGACATGAGCGATCGTCTTCACGCCAGTAAGTTTTTTAGGGTACCCATCCTGACCCGTTCAATAATATTAAAATACCCATCCTAACCCATTCAAGGTAATAAATGAAACTTGATAAGCCCAATCTGACCCCTTAAGTTTATTTGCTAACCCAAAACAGCCCATGACTCTTCTTTTTTAGGTCCATGTCAACCCATATTTATATCATTGGGCCAGAATTGCCAGGTCTAGTATAAGATAAGTTGTTTGTAAAACAATGTATTGTGAAAAGTATGTTATTTGTATAAAATGTTATATGTATCAAACTGAAATGTTTCAAACAACGCTACGATATGTAATACCATACAAACACTTATATATAGGAAGTACCAGCGGCGTATCCACCATGCTTGTATCATATTACACAAACATTGTTACTTAATCACTTAATCAAACCAAACCAAACAATGTAAAATGTCTATGTTTAAATCAATTGTCAAATGTATTGAATAATATGTCAAAGTATTCATGTCAAGATGTAAATCATGTCAAAATGTCTATGTCAAATATCCATGTCAAATGTCTATGTCAAATATCCATGTCAAATGTCTATGTCAAATATCCAGGTCAAATGTCTATGTCAAATATCCATGTATGGCAAGTGAAATGTCTCAACTAAACCATATGCACAAAAACAAAGTATTGAAGTAAAACTTGGTTTAAATCAAAGTTGTGTTTTGTGGGAAATACATGATCAAATGTCAATCATGTTAAAATGTCTATGTTGAAATGTCTATGTCAAAATGTCATGTAAAACGATGTACTAAGTAATGCACACAATGGCAATACATAGCATGAAATGTAATGAAATCATGTACTATAATGTACTAACGAACATAGCAGTATATGATGTGAAAACAGGAAAGCAGGAAAGTAACAAGTAGGCACATGTGTTCCACCCCAAAACAGTTTGGAAAAACAGTAAAAGAGGGGTCTATGTACTCACTTGAGATTGCTCAGAAGTCCTAGGATAACCACCAAGCAAAGCTAGAGATCGCGGAATATCAAACGGCACCTAATATAGGTAACTACATTAATAAACCGGACCTAAATCGGAAGACTGGGTAGCATGAGGGTTTGTAAACCAAATGAGTGTAGGAACTCATGTGATATGGTTAATCAAAGCCTACATACTAAATGAAACTTAACCTAAGTGTCTACGACCCATTACGACCCGTTTAGGTAGCTTATGCTACTTTAACGCGTCGTTCGCGTGAAACGGGTTCGGACCGCCTAACTAGCCCTATGACAAGTGTTATATGCCTAAACATATTACATAATCAGTTATGTGACAAAGGTTTAGGTTACATATGCTTAATTACCAATTATACATGAAAAGGGTATTCTGGTAATTTACCTAAGGCATATAAACTACCTATCATACAACTACTTAAACGATGCGACCATAGGGTATAACCTCGGAAGGTTATTCCCTACCTACTATGGTCACCTAATGTGTTTGGTCGGATCCTAATGATCGACCAAACTGGGTCGGGTTCGAGGTATAAGCGATTTATTAGATCGCTTACCCTACGACCCTAGACAACGTGGTAATCAGTAGGCATAGTCCCAAGGGACTATGACCATCGTGATTACAATCACGTTGCGAAGTTCTTAGCGAACTTCGCATTGACCATTACTGGTCAACGCTGAAAGTCAAACAAAGTTTGACTTTCTGACTCGAAAAGCAGTAAAATAAGGAAAAGAACGAAGAATACTTACGAAGGGTCCCCGAATGCTAATCCCGATTCAAGAATCTCAGGTATGAAACAATGGTTTCAACTTAGAGATTCTCAAATCAGAATTCTAGTGATTTTAGCAATGGGGGGTATGGGGTATTTATAGGAATACCCGAACCGTTAAGATCGTTTCATGGAAAACGTGCCTTAATCCCATCCGTACATGTGTTGCAAAGTTATGGTGTTTAGGTGTTTAAATTCCATCCATAAATGTGTTGCAAAGTTATGGTGTTTAGGTGTTTAAATTCCATCCATACATGTGTTACAAAGTTATGGTGCCAAAATTCCATCCTTATCCGCTGACTAAGCAAGTTAGAATGTGTGGTTGTGAATTAAACAACGGCTAATACATCGAATCTGGTCCCGAAAACGCAAAACTGAGTTTTCTGCATGTTTTCTGTCCAGCATAGGCAGTCGTGTAGCGCGACTGGTAAAGCCTATAGGGCTCGCGCTACGCTAGCATGTACCAGCTTCAGAAAAGTTTCAAAATTTACAGTTTTGGTCCCTGTGGTGTTTTAAGGCCTTTTTCGATGCGTTTGAACCCCGTTAACCTCATTTCAAGGCTCAAAAATGAAGTTAAAGTATAGGGAACTCAAAACATGCTCAAAAATATCTCGGATGATGGTTCGTTTGGTCGTACGAACGCGATGTTCGCTTAATTACGACGGAATGCGCACAAGCGCGAAAAACGATCCAAATGACGAAACGAATGGATTTTTCTTATGGCGAACACTAAAATATAATATAGTCATGCTTACATAAATTTTTGGATGTCCGGATGTATTCAGAACGTAAGTTATGAACGAAAATGCAAACTTGTGCACTTTTTGACACTTTTAGTCCCTGAATGACCCAAAAGTTTATTTTAGCACACCGAACACCTCAAAGCCTATTTCTAAGCTATGTGAAGGGTATTTATGGTATGTTTAACTTATGGTCATGCTCCGGAATGTCTGTTACAGTTCAAATTGGCATACTTTTGCAGTTTGTCAAGTTTAGTCCCTGTAAGCGAATTAACTTTGATTTCACCACACCAAACCTTCCAAAACTTATATCTAAGTTATGTAAAGGTTATTTAAGGTATGTTAAACCTATTTCACTATTCCGGAGTGTTTGTTGCATTAAACTGGTTATATTTACGTATTAGTGCGCGTATAACCTTCTAGAAAGCGATTTAGAGTTTGAAATCGAACAAGAGTTGATATGTGCAAAAGATACACATATTTATACAAGTCCCAAGTATGAAATACAATATTTCATTGGTTTGGCGTTTGTTTGATGGTCGCAGTGACACGAGTGTCACAGTCTCCCCTACTTTAGGAAATTTCATCCCGAAATTAATTCGTAGGAGTCTATTTGTGACTTTGTGTTAAATAACCATCAAAGATGAACAAGACGTAATCCTGTAATTTCTCTTTAACGAACATTTTTCAGAAATGAAAAATGAACGGAGTTATTTTCAACAGGCATTATTCAGAAACAAAAATGAACAAAATAGTCATTTTCCACAACATCTTCAGAAACAAAAATGAACGGAATAGTCATTTTACATCTTCAGAAACAAAAATGAACAGAATAGTCATTTTACATCTTCAGAAACAAAAATGAACAGAATAGTCATTTTACATCTTTAGAAACAAAAATGAACGGAATAGTCATTTTACATCTTCAGAAACAAAAATGAACGGAATAGTCATTTTACATCTTCAGAAACAAAAATGAACGGAATAGTCATTTTACATCTTCAGAAACAAAAATGAACGGAATAGTCATTTTACATCTTCAGAAACAAAAATGAACGGAATAGCCATTTTACATCTTCAGAAACAAAAATGAACGGAATAGTCATTTTACATCTTCAGAACAAAAATGAACGGAATAGACTCTAGACACATGACAAAATTCGCTGTGGTTTCTGTGCACTGAATTCCATAATTATGTATGCATCCATAATTATGCAATTCCTTGCATAGTCCGCACAACTTGTCTTGAAATGTTTGTGGGGAGGATAATCAAACCTGTGATGAGTGTGACTAGACTACCCTAGGGTCCTTTTAATTAGATCAACAAAGGATCCTTTTAAATTAGGCCACCAAGGAGTCCTTTCAGCTATATCATCACATGATTTTCCTAACCAGATTTTTGGATCAATCTGTTTACCTAGACCTCTCAGGGTCTAATTATGGAATGGTACAATATAATCCAAGGGTCTTTACTATTACGTACAAGCCCGTTGAGGATTTTGTATAGCACCCAAAGATATGGAAGATTCTACGAGAATTTGAATGACAAGAATTTGGATCACACAAAAACATAAAAGGGAACACATAAACACATAATCACATAGTTGTTTAATTTGTTTATTAATTTGTTATCTTTGGACGCGGATACTTAAAGTACACCAGGAATCCAATTCGTGGATTTCATTTGGTACTTTAATCATTTCAAGAATCCATCCATGAAGATAGGATGATCTACCAAAAATTCGATTTTCGTTTTCCAGGAAAACGCAATATTCGAATTAAGGTACACAATAATTTAGGACATACGGAAATACCCTTGGTACCCTATTAAAAATTTATAGTGGTACTTGGGGTATTCGTACAGAATTATAACTTTTATCTTGTACTTCGTTTCTTTGCAAGAGACGGGTACTTAGGATCTTTGTGGAAAACGCAAGAGATTGTAAAATGGAAGAATTTTGGGGGTAGTTTGCTTTTCAAGTAATACGATTCCTTGATTGTCGGTATTGTAAGGGATATGTTGTTTATACATACAATCACATAAATACATTGCAATGTAAATAAAAGATTTATTTATAAACAACGATAACAACTGTTTCTTGGATCTTGACAACAAAAGAAAATAATACATAAGATATGATTATTTCTAAAGAGTGTTGTCTTCTAGTCGATCAGATGCTCATCTCTGTGCTGGATTAGCATTAGCAAGCTTTGGGCAATTTTTTCGGAAATGTCCCATCTTACCACACTTGTTGCAAGAACCTGGTGGAAAGCGAGCTCGAGCACGTTTGTTGTCGGCTTGATTCGGTGCAACTGTTGCAACGCAAACTTTTGCCATATGACCTTTAAGTCCACAAATTTGGCATTCGCGGCACTTCACATTAGCATGATGATGTAGGCCACATTGGTTGCACAAGGGTGAAGTTCCATTGTATGGCTTCCTAGTACGGGGTTGAGCTGGTTGGTTGGGGACGGCTTGACCATTGTGAGCGACCATGGCGAAGTTCTGAGAAGCCTTTTGCTTCTTTGACCGCTCAAGGGATCCAGTCTGCTCATCCATGGTCTTTGATTCCTCGATTGGTTTCGATTCCTCGACTGGTTTCTTGTCACCCTTCCGGAAAAGCTTACGTTTCCTGATCTGAGATTCAGTCAGAGTTGCAGATAGCTCAATGGCCTGCCTAACCGTAGTGGGGTTACTACCAGTAACAATGTCTTGAACTGTGTCAGGGAGACCATCAATGTATTTTTCGATCGCCTTATCCAAAGGTGTAACCATGGTAGGACACAACAGGCTTAGCTCCTCATATCGATCAGTGTATGCTCGATGTTCACCGCTGTCTTGCTTAAGATCGTCGAATTCTCTTTCCAAGGCCCTGATCTCGTGACGAGGACAGAATTCCTTCATCATTAGTGCTCGAAGTTCTTCCCACGTTTGAGCCAGTGCTACTTCGGCACCCCTATCTCTCACCACACCGTTCCACCATGTCAAAGCTCGTTTCTCAAAGACACTAGATGCAAAATCTACCTTTCGCTCGTTTGGACATTGAACATGCCTGAAGGTGCTCTCTAGACTCTCGAACCATTGCAGAAGTGCAGTTGCTCCTTGAGACCCAGAAAACTTTGATGGCTTGGCCGAGTTAAATGTCTTGAAGCTGCAGAGGGCATTATTGTTGTTGATAGCTTGGTGACATTGAGCAACGATGATCGGGATTGCAGCAGTCATTTGCTGTGTAATGACAGCTGCCAGCTCGTCAACAGATACCGGATTTTCGCGTCGTGGAGGCATTCTAAAAGAGGAGAACATGAAAGGAAACGAGTGAGAGAATTAGACGAAATGAATGAGATGAAACAAATCTGATGAAAGCAAGGATAGTGGTCATTTGTTTGTTACTACGAAGCAACAAACGACCTCGGTGATTTATCAAAGTAAATAGGTCAAAAATAATGTATCGCGAAGACATGCTCGCCTATAAGTGAACACTCATCCCAAGAATTCCCAGGTAAGCACAACTGGTCTCGCGTCTGGTTGAGATGTATACGAAGTGCTTGCCTAGACAGAAAACTCAGAATACAGGCATTCACCCTTCCAGTTTGCACGTGTTCACATTATTTAAAACCCAAAACCTTGACGAGAATTTTGAAAACTCAAAGGGGTTCAAAACCTTACAATAGAGGGTTCAAAACCTAGTAATCAATCATCCTAGAACAAATGATTAGTTTTCAAAGCGGTTTTGAAATTTATGTTCTTGTTGTGGTCGTCGCCTAAGGATAGGTGACGGTATTGTTTTATGACTAAATGCAAGTAAACTCGCGTTAGGGTCCTAAGAAAGTTATAGACTAGGTCAAAGCATTACTAATAACCTAATTCCCTATAACCATTGGCCCTGATACCATCTTTTCAGTCACACCCCGACCACGTGGAACATACAAAACGTGGCGGAAATGTCGGGGAGTGTTGTAACAGAATTAATTGTTTCAAATCCATGGCAATTGAAGTTTCGTTTTATTGATTAAAGGTGTTACAATGTCTTAACAAACAAGAAATACAACATAATTAACTAGTCTTGCATCTTTTATTGTCACTAAAGCCCAAGTCTGCCTATGTGTATCTTGATCATCTTATGCAACAACTCCTGAAAAACACATTTGAAAATAGGTACGTTAGCATAAAAATGCCTGTGAGATACATAGGTTTTGTGAAAATAGGTTTCATGACTTCTGTTTAAGAAAATGTTTAGTCATGAACCTTGTAATTTGCTTTGTTTTGTAAATCATTTGAAAAACAATGAGTTCAGATGATATGTAAAAATAAGTGAATAATGTATGGTTAAATGAATAACCATTTTAAACTGAGTTTGTATAAGATAAGTTGTTTGTAAAACAATGTATTGTGAAAAGTATGTTATTTGTATAAAATGTTATATGTATCAAACTGAAATGATTCAAATAACGCTACGATATGTAATACCATACAAACACTTATATATAGGAAGTACCAGCGGCGTATCCACCATGCTTGTATCATATTACACACACATCGTTACTTAATCACTTAATCAAACCAAACCAAACAATGTAAAATGTCTATGTTTAAAACAATTGTCAAATGTATTGAATAATATCTCAAAGTATTCATGTCAAGATGTAAATCATGTCAAAATGTCTATGTCAAATATCCATGTCAAATGTCTATGTCAAATATCCATGTCAAATGTCTATGTCAAATATCCAGGTCAAATGTCTATGTCAAATATCCATGTATGGCAAGTGAAATGTCTCAACTAAACCATATGCACAAAAACAAAGTATTGAAGTAAAACTTGGTTTAAATCAAAGTTGTGTTTTGTGGGAAATACATGATCAAATGTCAATCATGTTAAAATGTCTATGTCGAAATGTCTATGTCAAAATGTCATGTAAAACGATGTACTAAGTAATGCACACAATGGCAATACATAGCATGAAATGTAATGAAATCATGTACTATAATGTACTAACGAACATAGCAGTATATGATGTGAAAACAGGAAAGCAGGAAAGTAACAAGTAGGCACATGTGTTCCACCCCAAAACAGTTTGGAAAAACAGTAAAAGAGGGGTCTATGTACTCACTTGAGATTGCTCAGAAGTCCTAGGATAACCACCAAGCAAAGCTAGAGATCGCGGAATATCAAACGGCACCTAATATAGGTAACTACATTAATAAACCGGACCTAAATCGGAAGACTGGGTAGCATGAGGGTTTGTAAACCAAATGAGTGTAGGAACTCATGTGATATGGTTAATCAAAGCCTACATACTAAATGAAACTTAACCTAAGTGTCTACGACCCATTACGACCCGTTTAGGTAGCTTATGCTACTTTAACGCGTCGTTCGCGTGAAACGCGTTCGGACCGCCTAACTAGCCCTATGACAAGTGTTATATGCCTAAAAATATTACATAATCAGTTATGTGACAAAGGTTTAGGTTACATATGCTTAATTACCAATTATACATGAAAAGGGTATTCTGGTAATTTACCTAAGGCATATAAACTACCTATCATACAACTACTTAAACGATGCGACCATAGGGTATAACCTCGGAAGGTTATTCCCTACCTACTATGGTCACCAAATGTGTTTGGTCGGATCCTAATGATCGACCAAACTGGGTCGGGTTCGAGGTATAAGCGATTTATTAGATCGCTTACCCTACGACCCTAGACAACGTGGTAATCAGTAGGCATAGTCCCAAGGGACTATGACCATCGTGATTACAATCACGTTGCGAAGTTCTTAGTGAACTTCGCATTGACCATTACTGGTCAACGCTGAAAGTCAAACAAAGTTTGACTTTCTGACTCGAAAAGCAGTAAAATAAGGAAAAGAACGAAAGAATACTTACGAAGGGTCCCCGAATGCTAATCCCGATTCAAGAATCTCAGGTATGAAACAATGGTTTCAACTTAGAGGTTCTCAAATCAGAATTCTAGTGATTTTAGCAATGGGGGGTATGGGGTATTTATAGGAATACCCGAACCGTTAAGATCGTTTCATGGAAAACGTGCCTTAATCCCATCCGTACATGTGTTGCAAAGTTATGGTGTTTAGGTGTTTAAATTCCATCCATACATGTGTTGCAAAGTTATGGTGTTTAGGTGTTTAAATTCCATCCATACATGTCTTGCAAAGTTATGGTGCCAAAATTCCATCCTTATCCGCTGACTAAGCAAGTTAGAATGTGTGGTTGTGAATTAAACAACGGCTAATACATCGAATCTGGTCCCGAAAACGCAAAACTGAGTTTTCTGCATGTTTTCTGTCCAGCATAGGCAGTCGCGTAGCGCGACTGGTAAAGCCTATAGGGCTCGCGCTACGCTAGCATGTACCAGCTTCAGAAAAGTTTCAAAATTTACAGTTTTGGTCCCTGTGGTGTTTTAAGGCCTTTTTCGATGCGTTTGAACCCCGTTAACCTCATTTCAAGGCTCAAAAATGAAGTTAAAGTATAGGGAACTCAAAACATGCTCAAAAATATCTCGGATGATGGTTCGTTTGGTCGTACGAACGCGATGTTCGCTTAATTACGACGGAATGCGCACAAGCGCGAAAAACGATCCAAATGACGAAACGAATGGATTTTTCTTATGGCGAACACTAAAATATAATATAGTCATGCTTACATAAATTTTTGGATGTCCGGATGTATTCAGAACGTAAGTTATGCGCGAAAATGCAAACTTGTGCACTTTTTGACACTTTTAGTCCCTGAATGACCCAAAAGTTTATTTTAGCACACCGAACACCTCAAAGCCTATTTCTAAGCTATGTGAAGGGTATTTATGGTATGTTTAACTTATGGACATGCTCCGGAATGTCTGTTACAGTTCAAATTGGCATACTTTCGCAGTTTGTCAAGTTTAGTCCCTGTAAGCGAATTAACTTTGATTTCACCACACCAAACCTTCCAAAACTTATATCTAAGTTATGTAAAGGTTATTTAAGGTATGTTAAACCTATTTCACTATTCCGGAGTGTTTGTTGCATTAAACTGGTTATATTTACGCATTAGTGCGCGTATAACCTTCCAGAAAGCGATTTAGAGCTTGAAATCGAACAACAGTTGATATGTGCAAAAGACACACATATTTATACAAGTCCCAAGTATGAAATACAATATTTCATTGGTTTGGCGTTTGTTTGATGGTCGCAGTGACACGGGTGTCACAATATGTACGGCCATCCTCCATAGAGAGGATGCCATTATTAAACCTACGAATTCTCCTGGTGCAGAATACATACGTTCGTCCTCCTGGTGCAGGAAAACAACCTTAAAACTAGCTAGACAAAACTCTATCAATAAGTCTCTCTTCATATCGACTTAATCGCCGAGGCCAATGGAGAGCGGGTCATTAGTTAATAGCGCTATTAGGTTTAACAAACCTCACACCGTGCCGTTCGGACGGGCGTGTACTAATGGACTATGGCAAACTGTCAGTGATGATAGACACTGATGTAGGGCACAACTATTATTCGTAGTAGTCGATATCATACCGTTTAGTAGTTCACACGGGGAAAGCCCCCACTAATTATGGATACGGTTTGGGTAAAGAAAAAGGAAATGGTTAAACATACTTTCAACTTCGGGGTAACCCCCACGGCAAATAAGCCAACGAAAGTCAAACCACGTTTTTCAGAAACAACTTAAAACCAAACAACTAAACGTGAACTCACTCAACTTTGTTGTTGACTCATTGTTACATGCCTTAAAGGTCACTAAACGCTTGGAGTTTGCACGAGGAAGGAGTCGTTGTGGTGTACGGACTGTTATGTTCCGTGCTTATTATCTAAATCCTTATGAACTTAATAAACTTGCGTTTTGAACTTTAACTTATAAACTATGGACATATGCTTTTGGATTTACTTTTATGCTTCCGCTGTTTAAACTAAACATGGTTAATTAGCTTTGGTCACCAATCGTATTGTGGCTTGTCTTATTTACTTAATTACGATGTTCAATATGATTGGTGGCTCGATCCTGGTCACGTCACGCCTCCAAGCGGTGGTACTCCGCAGGGTGGCTTTTGGGGGTGTGACAGATTGGTATCAGAGCCATTGGTTATAGTGAACTTGGTTTTAAAAAGGGAAAGGCTTTTTGATAAAACCAGACTATAACCTGTACAGTGCTCAACGATCCACAACGACGCTTCGCTCCACGTGCAAGACTCAACGCTATAGGTAATATGGTATATGTTTCTATTGCCTGCCTGCTAGTTTAAATAGCGCATTTGATCATGGTATGCTTAGTTAGCGTAACAACTATTGCTTGAAAACCCTGTGTGTTTGCTCTCTTCTGCCACTCCACACTTACGCACTTTCGCGACACCCTTCGTACCCGTGTTTTCCCTCGATGTGAAGATCATCAGTGGACGCCTCAACTTGACTCAGGATCAGCTGGCGACCTTGATTAATGAACGGGTTGCTGAAGCCTTGGCAACCCAAACGGGGAGTCAACCCATGCACCCTCAAACGCGCGTAGGCACCCTCAAGGCGTTCTCGGAGTGCAAACCTCACACTTTCGACGGCATTGGAGGGGCAATCGGCCTTCTACACTGGATCTGAAGAATCGAATATACATTCGAAGAAAGTGAAAGCCCTGCCAGCAAACCAGTAAAGTACACTACTGGCATGTTGCAGGGGAAAGCGTATTCTTGGTGGAACGCACAAGTTCAGATGCTCGGGTTGGCAAACGCGAATGCCACCCTCTGGAGCGACTTCAAGGATTGGATTAAGGAAGAATTCTGCCACCTGAACGACATTCTGGAACTGGAAATAGAGTATTATGGTTTGAAGATGGAAGGATCAGAGATTGAGGCGTACACAAAGAGGTCCAATGACTTGGCTGCCTTATGTCCTAACATGTCACAACCTATATCTAGGCGAATCAAGCTATACCTCAGAGGCTTAGTCCCGGAAATCCAAGGGTCTGTGAGTGCGGCCAACCTTCCCACAATCCAGCAAGTCGTTCGTTTGGCGCATCAACTCACCGATCAGGCGGTGGAAGAGGGGAAGTTGCCCAAGCGTAACTCTTCCAATGCAAATGCTTTTATTAGTAACCAGTATATTTGGGGTGATCACCAAGGTGAGGGTCCTAGCTCTATACGACGGGAACCGCACAGGAAACTCGGGCTGAACTACCAAAATCAGGGGGGATACCTAGGTAATAAACCGAGATGCCGCAAGTGCCAACGGCACCACAGCGGGTCATGTGCGGAATCGTGTTGTCATCGGTGCAAGAAGTTGGGACATATGGCTAGAGACTGTAGGAGCCCATATCCTACAAACCGGAACCAACGACAACACCAGCAGGGTAATGAGAGATGTTATCAGTGCGGTGCTGAGAGTCACTTCAAGAGGAACTGTCCGCAGATGAGACAGAAACGTGCCAACAACGGCAACCAGGGCAACAGGAACAATAACGGAGACAATAAGGATAACCGCAGGACTGGGGAGCATGAGTTCCTGAATGGGTAAGAGGAAGAAAGAAACAACCCCAATGTTGTGGCGGGTAAGTTCCTACCAGACAAATTCCTTGTTTCTATTTTAATTAATTCGGGTGCAGATGTTAGATATGTGTTGCTAAGAGTTAGTCAGGTGCTTAAGCGTACCCCATTACCCTTAAAACACCAAACATATTGTAGAACTAGCTAAACGGTAAAAGTCTTGAAGCCACACACGTAGTTAAAAGTTGTAGCCTCGTCTTAGCTGGTCAGACTTTCTCTATCGATCTTATCCCTATCACACTTGGTAGTTTCGACGTTGTTATTGGGATGGATTGGCTATCTCATCATCAAGCGGAGATTGTTTGCAAGGAGAAAATCGTCCGCATTCCTCGTTCTGGTGAAGAACCTCTCATGATTCATGGCGACAAGAGTGGTGCTGTCGAAGGCATCATCTCTTTCCTTAAGGCCCAGAAGTGTTTGCGAAAGGGCCACACTGCCATTTTAGCACTCGTTACTGACACATCAACGGAAGAGAAGAGAACTGAAGACATCCCTATTGTGTGTGATTTTCCTGAGGTATTTCCTAAGGAATTGCTTGGTCTTCCGCCTCATCGCCAAGTTGAGTTTCAAATCGAGCTAGCTCCTGGAGCAGCATAAGTGGCTCGAGCACTATATCGTCTAGCTCCATCAGAACTTGAAGAACTATCCACACAACTACAAGAACTCTTGGAAAAGGGTTTCATACGTCCTAGCTCTTCGCCCTGGGGAGCTCCAGTACTATTCGTGAAGAAGGACGGTTCCTTCAGAATGTGTATTGACTACTGCGAACTTAACAAGGTGACCGTGAAGAATCGTTATCCTCTCCCACGCATTGACGACTTGTTCGACCAGTTGCAAGGGTCGAGCTATTACTCTAAGATTGATTTGAGGTCGGGATACCATCAGCTGAGAATCCGAGATGAGGACGTCTCCAAAACAGCATTCAGAACTCGTTACGGCCATTACGAGTTTCTGGTTATGCCATTCGGGCTGACAAATGCACCAGCGGTCTTCATGGATCTCATGAACCGAGTGTGCAAGCCTTACCTGGATAAGTTCGTTATTGTGTTCATCGACGATATCCTGATCTATTCTAAGAGTCAGGAGGAACACGAGCAGCATCTACGACTTATGTTGGAACTTCTTCGAAAAGAGCAGTTGTATGCCAAGTTTTCAAAATGTGACTTCTGGCTTCGCGAAGTCCACTTTTTAGGCCATGTGGTAAACAAGGATGGAATTCATGTGGATCCATCTAAGGTTGAATCGATCAAGAATTGGCCTGCACCCCGAACACCAACAGAAATCCGCCAATTCTTGGGTTTGGCCGGATATTACAGAAGGTTTATAAAAGATTTCTCCAAGATTGCGCAACCTCTCACTTCACTGACTCAGAAGGGTGTCATCTATCGTTGGGGTGATGCACAAGAGTCCGCATTTTAGCATTTGAAGGATAGACTTTGTAGCGCGCCTATCCTCTCATTGCCTGAGGGCACAGACGATTTTGTGGTTTACTGCGATACTTCCATCCAATGACTTGGTTGTGTGTTGATGCAACGTGACAAGGTCATTGCCTACGCATCACGCCAACTCAAGGTTCATGAAAGAAATTACACTACTCACGATCTGGAGCTGGGAGCAGTTGTTTGCGCGCTTAAGATATGGAGACATTACCTGTACGGTACCAAGTGCACCATTTACACCGATCACAGGAGTCTCGAGCACATCTTCAAGGAAAAGGAATTAAATATGCGTCAACGCCGGTGGATTGAGCTCTTGAACGATTATGAATGCGCAATCAAGTATCATCCGGGCAAAGCCAATGTTGTGGCTGACGCCCTCAGTCGAAAGGATACCCTACCTAAGCGTGTACGTGCATTACATCTTACCATTCACTCTAGCCTTCCCGCTCAGAATCGCGAGGCTCAAGTCGAAGCATTGAAAGAAGAAAACATCAGGGCTGAATCCCTACGAGGATCGAGGCAGCGGCTAGAACAAAAGGAAGACGGCGCTTACTATGTAACAGGGCGCATCTGGGATCCACTTTATGGAAACTTACGCGACCTTGTGATGGACGAAGCGCACAAGTCTCGTTATTCGGTACATCCTAGTTCGGATAAAATGTACCACGACCTAAAGACTACGTATTGGTGGCCTGGCATGAAAGCCCACATAGCAACCTACGTCAGCAAGTGCTTGACTTGTGCGAGAGTCAAGTCTGAATATCAGAAACCATCAGGCCTACTTCGATAACCGGAGATCCCGAAATGGAAATGGGAGCAAATTTCCATGAATTTCGTTATTGGTCTGCCTAGGTCTCAACGCGGAAATGATACCATTTGGGTGATCGTAGATCGACTGACCCAGTCTGCACATTTTCTGGCCATCAAAGAAACGGATAAGTTTTCTACTCTTGCAGACATTTATCTAAAGGAAGTAGTGTCAAGGAACGGAGTGCCAACCTCTATTATATCTGATCGTGACACGCGTTTTACTTCTGAACTGTGGCAAGCAATGCACAAGTCTTTTGGCTCAGGTTTAGATATGAGCACCGCTTATCACCCACAGACGGATGGGCAATCTGAACGCACCATCCAAACCCTTGAAGACATGTTTAGGGCATGTGTAATCGATTTTGCTAATGGCTGGGAAAAGCACCTCCCGTTAGTGGAGTTTTCATATAACAACAGCTACCACACTAGCATTCAGGCCGCTCCGTTCGAGGCATTGTACGGACGCAAATGCCGATCACCTCTCTATTGGGCAGAAGTTGGTGACAACCAAATCACTGGCCCAGAACTTGTGGTAGATACCACCGAAAGAATTACTCAGATACGACAGCGAATGGCGGCAGCTCGTGACCGTCAGAAAAGCTATGTTGATAAGGGAAGAAAACCACTCGAGCTCCAGGTTGGGGATCGAGTGCTACTCAAGGTCTCACCTTGGAAAGGTGTAGTCCGCTTTGGCAAACGAGGCAAACTCAATCCGCGTTATGTCGGACCATTCAAAGTCACCGAGAAGATTGGCAAAGTCGCCTACAGGTTGAATCTACCTGAAGAACTCAGCGGAGTTCACAATGTTTTCCATGTGTCGAATCTGAAGAAGTGTTTGTCAGATGAGACCCTCATAGTTCCTCTTAAGGAACTCACAATCGACGACCAGCTGCAATTCGTCGAGGAACCAGTAGAGATTACGGATCGAGATGTTAAGATCCTCAAGCATACCAGGATACCTCTGGTCCGAGTTCGTTGGAATGCTCATCGTGGCCCAAAGTATACCTGGGAACGAGAAGACCATATGAAACTCAAGTATCCCCAACTATTTAAGAAAAACGCAACCACTACTGAGGCTGAAGCTACTACAGAATTTCGGGACGAAATTCCAAATCAACGGGGGGATGATGTGACACCCCAGGAAAATCAGGAAAACAACGCAACTTAACTAGCTTCCTCAGTAACCACGCGCTAAATTTCGGGACGAAATTCTCTTAACAGGGGGAGAATGTGACAACCCTCAAATTTACATGTATTCCGTACAATTTATTATTGATAATAAAAGTGTTTGACGACTGTGTGGAATTACTTAACTGCTTTCTGATATCGGTGATATGCTTACATGTGCTTGTCAACATACTAGTAGTATGCAGAAAGGTCACTAAATAGTCCGTTATAATTTCCTAGGTGTCAGAAATTAAAAGTGTTACGAAAATATACATAAAAGACACTTTAAATGCTTATTTAGCACTTTAACGAATCAGTATTCAACCGAACAACCGGACTTTACCCGGAACCCAAAAATATTGTCAATGACATTGTTTTATCTTTTTCTGAGCTAGTTAGGGTCCCCGAACACCCTAACACCCGTTACAAGACACTACTCACTAATAACTAATTTAAACACCTAACTAACTTAACTAATACTTAACTATGCACTTGAAAACAAACCCAACCCTAACCCCCTTGTAACCGATCGCCCCCCCCCCCCCCCCCCCCTTAGGGGACACATCCTTACACACTTCATTATTTTATTGATTGTGCCTAATATCTTTAAGACACAATACATGTTGGTTACTAGAAGACATGGACTATAAGAAAGATCATGGGATAATAACTCTCACTTTCATCACTTAAACACAAGAAAATTTGCCCTCTTCTCTCTTGCTCATAACCGGCCAAGAGCCACCACCATAGCCACCACACCTTCAAGTTTGGTTCTTGCTAAATCACACACATACAAGGGTGCTAGAGTTCGTATAACGAAGCTTGGTGCTCTCGGAAGTGGAAGGACATTCTCTATTCGCTTTTAACCACCACTTTCCTACACTCAAACTCTCCTAGCCTTGTGCTAGTGGTAAGAACTTAGATCCGTTCATTCTTCATGTTATTTAAGTGGTTAATAGGTGATTTGATGATTAAAGTTAAGAACACTAAAGATCACAAACTAAAAGTCTTGTAATGAAGATGTATATGTTGGATAAAGAGAAAATAATGGTGTAAAACTTATGAGACTTGCTTTGTTATGATTCTTGTTGATTACTTGATGATTTACTAATTAATATTGATGTTTGATGATTGTTGTGGTCACTAAACTTGTTAACGGAATCAATCGAACACGATTTAGAAGGATAAACACTGAAAAACGGAATCTGTCCAAGTTTTAAAGCCAACTTCAGTTGGCTGTAAACAGGTCATAAACTCAACTTAAAACCAATATTTTGAATCTAAAATATGTTATTATGAAATACGGTTCTAATGGAACCGGAATCGTAATTTTTGGACTTCGTTTACTATTTTTAAAGTGTCGATTTGTAACAACAACTTAAGCTGAATTTTGACAGCAATAAATGGGTGTTATACTTTCACTCATAACCTAAATGAAATTTGTACAGTAGATGAAAACCGATGCATTTGTAATTACCCCACTGGAATTTCATAAATCGGACACTCGATGAATTTTTAATAAATTGTTCCGTGGACTGTGGTCAGAAATACATAAATCTGAGTTCAGTCCGGAATATGAATTTTTATAAAATATTGGTAGTGAACCGGACCCCGATATTTTTACACAATAAAATATGGAACGTTTAAGACATCCTGTAAAAATTTGGGAATTTTTGAAATAAGTTAACCATTTTATTAAAATGTCCGAAAACAGCCGGTTTTGAATATAAATGCTGAAATGACATAAGTTGTGACTCGCGTGTCTAAATGTCGGGTATGGTATCTGAGAATGATCTAACATGTTATATATGTTATGTGCATTATCGTATGTTTGATTTTTAGTGCGGAATGGATGGGAAACTTAGATGGGCATAAACCGTTAAAGTGATGCATGTTGTGTGATAGATACGTGTAGGAACTTTGTGCTCTATTTGAAAGTCACTAAATGACTAACTGGTAATCATATTAGGGCGTGATTGACCGACCATGACCGTTAGCTATAATTGAGAATCTAACCGAGCAAACCGAGGTGAGTTCACACTTTCTACAAGGCATGGGATTCCCGGTGGTTTGGGAATGGGTTAAAGAATTTAAAACTAAATCACATATCCCCTTGGGGAGATATGTACGACCATCCTCCATAGAGAGGATGCCATTATTAAACCTACGAATTCTCCTGGTGCAGAATACGTACGTTCGTCCTCCTGGTGTAGGACAACAACCTTAAAACTAGATAGACAAAACTCTATCAATAAGTCCCTCTTCATATCGACTTAATCGCCGAGGCCAATGGCGAGCGGGTCATTAGTTAATAGCGCTATTAGGTTTAACAAACCTCACACCGTGCCGTTCGGACGGGCGTGTACTAATGGACTATGGCAAACTGTCAGTGATGATAGACACTGATGTAGGGCACAACTATTGTTCGTAGTAGTCGATATCATACCGTCTAGTAGTTCACACGGGGAAAGCCCCCACTAATTATGGATACGGTTTGGGTAAAGAAAAAGGAAATGGTTAAACATACTTTCAACTTCGGGGTAACCCCCACGGTAAATAAGTCAACGAAAGTCAAACCACGTTTTTCAGAAACAACTTAAAACCAAACAACCAAACGTGAACTCACTCAACTTTGTTGTTGACTCGTTGTTACATGCCTTACAGGTCACTAAACGCTTGGAGTTTGCACGAGGAAGGAGTCGTTGTGGTGTACGGACTGTTATGTTCCGTGCTTATTATCTAAATCCTTATGAACTTAATAAACTTGCGTTTTGAACTTTAACTTATAAACTATGGACATATGCTTTTGGATTTACTTTTATGCTTCCACTATTTAAACTAAACATGGTTAATTAGCTATGGTCACCAATCGTATTGTGGTTGGTCTTATTTACTTAATTACGATGTTCAATATGATTGGTGGCTCGATCCTGGTCACGTCACGCCTCCAAGCGGTGGTACTCCGCAGGGTGGATTTTGGGGGTGTGACACCTGCAACCAATCCTTCATATGAATCCAACACAGTAGCAAGTAACGACATGTGACTTTTGGCAATCTCTTCAGAAAAATTTTGACCATTATGAAGATGCAACGCAATATTGCAATTCAACACTTGACCATTACTGCTGTTTGAACTTTGAAACTGATGACTTGAAGTTGAACTCTTTGGATTAACACTCGGATATGATGAAAATCCACTGCTGCTGTTTGGACTTTGATTCACTGAACCAGATGAATTTTCAGCACTAAAAGCAGTTTGGACTTTCGGACTTGCTTCAATCTCTTGAACACTTCCTTTGTAATACATTTTGACATCTTGTTGGCCACTCGGACTGTTCATTCTTGCAATCTTTTGTTGTTCAAGATCTTGACCCTCAGTCTTTTCAATGAACTGTGAAATAGTCAACTTGTCATATTCTCCAGTATTCTTCAAAATCATCAAGTATGTACCCCACTCTTTCTGAGGTAATGCATCAGCTAACTTATCGACCCATTCTTCTTGATCTTTGACGATTTCTAACAAAGACATAGATCGCACTAAGTGGCAATATCTTTCAATCAGCTTCTTTGATGATTTCACCCGGCAAACTTGAAAACAAATCAAACTCTTTCTTTAGCAATGCTTTCTTGCTCCTGATCATCTTTTCACTTCCCTCAAACTTAATTCGAAGTGCATCCCAGATCGATCGTGAAGTATTGTCATGCTGAAGCAATATGAAGATGTCTTCTTTTATAGCTTGCTGTAACAAACTGATCATCATCTTTTCTGCTTTGTACATGTCTCGTTCTTTGTCCGTCAATTCAGAAATTGTTTTGATAACTCCCAAATCCGTACGAGGCTTCACATACTTTTTCTCGATACATTCCCAAGATCTCAAATGGTTAGCTTGAACCCAGTTTTCAAAACGATCTTTCCAACCATAATACTCCTCAATGCCCATTAGCTTCGAAGGTTTTTGTAAAGTTCCAGTCTCATTTTCCATGTTCATGCTTTGAGCAATGGTAGCCGGAGTAGTCGGGGCTGTAGCAAATGCATTATAGAATTCCTCTTCCATAATTCGGTAACAAGTTTTTCAAAATAGACACTTTCAAACAAAATCAGCACTTACAAACGAAATCCCTCAAGCAAAATAACCTATTGAATCAAAATATCCTGCAATACAGTTTCAAACGAAATACCGATACAAACGAAATCATAAACTTTCAAACGAAATAGTAATTTCGTTCGAACCGACCAAACGAAATATAATTTCGTGTGAAAGCAACTTAATTTCAAACGAAATCAAGCCAATTTGGAACGAAATACTAATTTCGTATGAAATACTCACATGAAAGACTGATTTCGTGTGAAATTACCCTCATTTTCAAGCGAAATCAACACAGAATGTAATTTCGTACGAAATTAAGATGCTATTCCATACGAAATTATGCTGATGTCATCATGTCGGCCAAATTTTTGTCAAATTGATCAGGTTTTAGCTCAATTTTAGGTCCAATTCTCTCAAGGCTTTGTGTGTCCAATTCTCTCAAGGCTTTGTTAAAACACAGTTTCGCATATAATGTGTGAAATTCAAACCATTTTATCCATTAAAACTTGTTCAATTTTGAAAAAGAAGGTGTAGAAGTTAGAAAAATTGATGAAATCAAGCTGAAATCGGTAGAACTCCTCCTCCTGAGCTCTGATACCACATGTAGGATCGTTTTCACGACCGAAACGAGTTGTTCAGAGGTGTTCTACTTAATATGAAAGGCGGAAACAGACATATCAAGTTTGATTCAGCTAGATATTCACTTTAACTATCTTTTTGATTGATTTCACAAAGTTTTATAGCACGTTAACACTTCAGCAGCACTTCGGCTCTGGAAGTTGATCATACAAGACTCACTCAAACGAAATTACAAGGCATCTATTTATTGGCAAGCTAATTTCGCATGAACCTGCTCATACGAAATCACTTTCACACGAAATCAGTATTTCGTACGAAATTACCATGTAATTTCATGCGAAATTACCAGATTGTCATTTCATGCGAAATTAATTTCTAACCTATTTTTTACAGTTTTCTCGTATAACATGCCCTGAACTATCTATATACGTACAAGACTCGATACAAGACGAAGTCGACAGACGTATGCACCAACATTATTACGAGTTTACAGTCATGCCATTCGGACTAACAAATGCTCCTGTAGCATTCATGGACATGATGAATAGAATCTGTAAACCGTATTTAGATAAATTTGTAATTGTCTTCATCGACGATATACTTATTTATTCCAAAAGCCAGGATGAGCACTGTCAGCAGCTGCATGCACTCTTAACTTTGTTAAGAAGGGAGAAGCTTTACGCCAAATTCTCGAAGTGTGAATTTTGGCTACAAGAGGTGCAATTCTTAGGTTACATGGTGAATCACGAAGGTATTCACGTAGATCCCTCCAAAATAGAAGCGATCACCAAATGGAAGGTTCCGCAATCAGCTATGGGAATTAGAAGTTTTCTAGGGTTAGCTAGATACTATAGACGATTCATTAAGGATTTTTCTAAGATAGATGTACCATTAACTAAGCTAACCTGTAAAGCAGTAAAGTTTGAATGGGGATATAGGCAAGAAGAGGCTTTTAATATTTTAAAGCAAAGATTAACAAACGCCCCAATTCTTGCCTTACTAGAAGGAACATAAGATTTTGAAGTTTACTGCGATGCTTCTAAGCTAGGATTAGGATGTGTGCTAATGCAACGCAAAAAGGTAATTGTGTATGCCTCAAGGCAATTGAAGAAGCACGAAGAAAACTATACAACTCATGATTTAGAGTTAGGAGCCATAATTTTTGCCCTTAAGATTTGGAGACACTATCTGTATGGAAGTAAGTTTACTGCCTATACAGATCATAAGAGCTTAAGATACATATTTGGGCAAAAAGAATTAAATATGAGGCAAAGGAGATGGATGGAAATCCTAAGTGACTACGACTGTCATATTCAATATCACGAAGGAAAGGCAAATGTAGTAGCAGATGCCTTAAGTCGTAAGTATCATGAGAAACAACGACGAGTTCGTGCGCTTAGATTAAATCTACAGTTAGATTTAACGGAACAACTGAAAAACATCCAAGAAACAGCAATCAAGGATGATGCCGAAGGT
The DNA here is from genome assembly GCA_030545235.1 of Helianthus tuberosus. Classification (NCBI taxonomy): domain Eukaryota; kingdom Viridiplantae; phylum Streptophyta; class Magnoliopsida; order Asterales; family Asteraceae; genus Helianthus; species Helianthus tuberosus. Next base: position 93,666,484 of record CM060372.1, read on the forward strand.
ATGAAAGGAAGAATAAAAGACTTAAAGCAAGTGGCTGATAGAATTTGGAGATTCCATAAGAAAGGGACTTGGGTACCTAAGCAAGGAAACTTAAGAGATAAGATTTTAGAGGAAGCTCATAAATCTAGGTATACCATGCATCCTGGTAAGAATAAGATGTACCAAGATTTAAGGAATAACTACTGGTGGATAGGAATGAAAAAGGACATAGCTAAATATGTTTCTAAGTGTCTTACTTGTTCACAAGTTAAGGCAGAACACCAGAAACCCTCAGGTCTACTACAACAATTAGAAACGCCTGTATGGAAAGGGGAGCTCATAACAATGGATTTTGTTAAAAAGTTACCCAAAACCAGAAAAGGTAATGATGCGATTTGGGTAATTGTGGATCGATTAACCAAATCAGCTCATTTCCTACCCATGAAAGAAACCTTTAGCATGGAAAGGTTAGCCAAGTTATATGTAGACGAGGTAGTATCCTTACATGGAGTTCCACTCTCCATTGTATCGAATAGGGATAGTCGTTTCACTTCATATTTCTGGACTAGTTTCCAAGAAGCCATGGGGACGCGATTAAATTTAAGCACTGCATACTATCCTCAAACAGATGGATAGAGTGAAAGAACTATCCAAACCCTGGAGGACATGCTTAGAGCATATGTGATAGATTTTGGTGGAAACCGGGATGACCACCTACCCTTAATCGAATTCTCCTATAACAATAGTTACCATTCAAGCATTGAAGCTGCCCCATTTGAAGCATTGTATGGCCACAAGTGTCGAACTCCAGTTTGTTGGGCAGAAATAGGAGAAAGCCAATTATCAGGTCCTGAAATAGTGCAAGAAACTACCGACAAGATCACTCAAATCAAGGAAAGATTAAAGACGGCTCGAGATCGCCAGAAGAGTTATGCAGACATTAGGCGTAAGTCGTTGGAATTTCAAGTCGGAGACAAGGTTCTCTTGAAAGTTTCTCTCCAAGGAGTAGTTCGGTTTCTGTAAGAAAGGAAAGTTGAGTCCAAGGTACGTAGGACCATTCCCAGTAATTCAGCGAATAGGACCAGTTGCTTATCGTTTACAACTACCAGAAGAGTTAGCCGGGGTACATGACGTATTTCATGTATCCAATCTCAAGAAATGTCTATCTGACGAATCCCTGGTAATACCTCTTCAAGATGTAGAGGTAAATGAGAAGTTAAAATTTGTTGAGAAGCCACTGCAAATAGAAGACAGAAAAGTCAAGTTTCTCAAACACAAAAGACTAGTACTGGTCAAGGTCAAGTGGGAGTAAAAAAGAGGACCCGAATACACCTGGGAGCTGGAATCGGAAATGAAGCGAAAGTATCCCCACTTATTTCAATAAATCTCGAGGACGAGATTCTAAATAAGGTGGGGAGGATGTAAGGACCTTCAAAAATGTCCCAAAACGACCCGTAAGTAATGTGCATGAAAAACCAAGAAAACCAGAAAAATCGGTTTCACGCGGGCCGCGTAAGAGTAAGCTCAGGCTTACGCGGGCCACATCAAAGCCAAGTTGACCGGATAAGCATAGGCCACGTGTAGCACACGTGGCAGGCCTACTGATGACATGCTAGCCCTAGTCTACGCCTAGGTGGCCCTCGCGGGCCGCGTAAGATCAAGAGGAGGTTACGCGGGCCGCGTAAACCTCATTTTTCAGCTATATATTGAACCGATCATGGCCTGTTCATCTGTGTCAAAAACTTTTCTCAAAAACGAAGTTCTACTGCTCAAAATCATAATTTCCATTAGGGAGGCACTGATACGATACAGGGTATTAACTCGATCGCTGCTACGATTCAATGTCCGGTCGATTGAAACTATTCGATGGATGTTTAAGTGCTGCCCACATTAGGGCTATACTTTGTCATTCGTCGTGAATTTCGATGGATGTTTAAGTGTTGCACTTTGTCATTCGTTATGAGGGTTTTAATCTCTTGAGTTATCGTAAATGTTGTATTAGTTACTGACCTAGTTCGTGTGCATTGCCATTTAATTTAGGTTACAAGGCTTATCAGTAGGCTAAACTCTGCCCGTTTAAATCTGCAATGTGAGTCATTCTCTTTTTATCAACATTGTTTTACAATACTCCAAACTATTTTCAAAAGTTATAATTACAGGGATTAAGTCGTGGTTATCTTGAATCACTGGCTAGTGGGGTATTGTGCACATTACTAATTTCTCACGGTTAGGCTAATAAATCCTAACAGTGATAATCATCACTATTTGGGTGAAAGGACCCAATAGTGGTATCGTCACCAGGAGGTGACACGGCGCCAGATAAAAATAAGATAGAAGCCATTGTAATCGCTCTTATGCTGTAATTTATAACTATGTGTCATTTTATCAAATTGAGTGACTCGCCAGTATTTCCCCGCTGATAAAATATTTTTAAAAACATGTTTCAGGCGACCTACTGTGAAGCAAGGAAAAGTGCTACGGAGCACTAACAAGCTTGAAGTAATGGCTCAAATAAATAAATAAACATGTTTTGTAAAACAGGGAATTTCCTAGTAAAATTCCTCTATTGTAAATTACGGGGTTTATCCCAAATTATGAAATAACATAACCGGGCATTTTCAAGTTTCAACGATCCTGCTAGACTTCCGCTGTAAACTTAAATACCACAGGTTTCTGTCCCGCGGCTCCTGGACCGGGTAAAACCGGGACGGGGGCCGTGACACCCATACAAGAACGAAGCAAGAGGAGCTCGCTCTGAGGGTCCCGTAGGCGTTTAAGGCACCTCATCAGCTCGACAACACAGTTTGCTCTTTTAAGAGCCATACTACTAATAAACTCTGCATCACGACTAACGGCACCCCCTAGGAGTTTCACACCCCGCACCGGCCTCCCAATCCCCCGAGGGAATAAGCCCTCTTGAACCTTTACACCATTGTAGGTTGGCCAGAAAACTTCAGTTTTCTTTATATTAAGTTGAAGCCCTAAGGAAGGACCCTCAGCTCTGATGATATTTAAAGCATTAGCCACTTGGGTGGCATCTCCAATAAGCGTTCCGTCATCTAGGTACCAGGCGTGAAATAGAAGTTTGCAGCGATCCCTTATTCGGTGAACAAGGGGGTGTAGAACAAGGGAAAAAAGGAGCGGCCCCAAGGGGTCCCCCTGCTGAACGCCAGTAGAAGACCAAATATACTCATCCCCCGCATATAATATAGCTGGCTGACCATATAAAAAATCGACCCACGTAGAAATAGAAGGACACCTTTTCCTTACCTCGTACAGTAGGCTGTCCTATCAACCAAATTAAAAGCGTTCGAAAAACCAACAGTAAGCATAACAAGAGACCCATCTTGGTGGTACTCATTAAGGAACATGTTCGCACTATGAAGAATGGCCTCTGCCCCACACGGAATCCCTACCCCAAACTGGAAATCGCCAAGGTATTTGGCCATCTCCTTCCCAACACCTTTCATGGCCACCTTGGAGATCACCCTCCTCCAAATCGACCCAACAGTGATAGGCCTAATCCCATTATCCGGTTTGAGAAGAGGTGTAAGAGGAGCAGAAGCAACAAACTCCGCCAGACTCCTCGGGCACCTCCCCCAAGCACAAATTAACCATAGCTAAAGTAGCCCTAAGCAGGCTATCAGCAATCACAGACCCCTCCCCACAAAAAACCTTCTAAAAGATGTTGGGCCCTAAAGCCGTCTCTCCCGCACGACGTTCCTTTGGGGAAAGATTTAATACACCCGAGCACACAATCAGACTCCACCACAAGAGGAGACTCAGAAGGCAAGGAGGCAGGCATGGAAGGATGGGGCATACATGGGTGCTTAGCCACTAAAGCCTCCAGAGTATTCTTAGTGAGAGGGGCAACCCCCGAGGAGCATAAAACCTTAACCGCTGCAGTGAAATGACCATCAGTAACCTTACGTAAACATGGTTTCACATTGGTACCCCCACACTCATTACCATTCTCAGTGCCCTTTTTTATTCCATCCATAACTCACCTCGCGGGTTGATCAAACAACGACTGGACAAGAGTGGCAAAACCCTTACGATCACCCCACTGAGCCAAAGACCGCTGGATGCTAAGGCATTGGCCCGTCTTCTTATTGGCCGACCTCTTGTCCTGACGACCAACAGGCTTGAACACCCACAAGGTGCAACGTGGTAATATCAAAAGTCGAACCCATTCCTCAACAGAATCAGGCATAGCAACCACCTTGTCCAAAGCTGCAGTTAAGACTTGGGCAAATTCCATACGACAACTAAGGGGGATACTCTTAACAGTCTTGATGGGGAGAGAGAAAACACGGTCAAGCAAAGCAATATCTACACCCAACTCTTCCGACGAGGTATCAACGTTTTCAACACCAGGTCTAGTAATGCCAACAATAAAACCCTGTTCATCTCTCTCACCTGGCATAAACTGAATAACCTTATCCTCATGGTGGCATGCCCGACTGAAAGCATGAGGGCACATACACTCACCACATAACCATTGTCCGGACACCCTCAAAGCTTCACAAACAGAGGTAAAAAGATTAAGATCGTCAGCAATTGCACATTTCAAAGAATCTTTCCTCTAGTCTGAGCCCAAATGGTGACTCTTGATATGTGCCATTAACCTTGGGAATCCCTTAGCCCCCACTAAGCCATCGGGGCAACAATGAAACCGTCGGAAAGGACAAGGCCAGGAACCGCTACCATTAGAACCAACCATAACAAAACTAAGTAAGCGGAGTCGACACTTAGATAATGTCGCGTACGCCACCACCAATAAGGAAAACCCAACCCAAAAGGAATCGCAGCTGATGGGTCAAAAGGTAATTGAACCGCTACGCTAAAAAACCCCGAAAAAATCACCCAGGAATTTCGTCGAACACCTTGCGTGCGAAGAAGAAAAACATAAAACAGAGAATAATATGAAGATTTAGGGACAGGAAACCCTATCGTCTGATTATGTCTTATCACATGTTTAGGGACAGGAAACCCTATTCTTCAACTAAATACACAAATTACACTGTTCAATCAGCTCATGTAACCATTAACGACACTCGAAACTGAAAATCAACAAAAAAGGAGCAAATTGAGAACAGCGAGAGCTGCGAACACTTACAGAAGTGATGAAGAAGATAATTTGATTATAATTATCTAGATATTTATGGAAACATATATCTCTTTGAAATTTTCAAATCATTACGATTTCAAAAGGGCAGTTACTTTAAATTGTGAAGTTCAAATCATTAACAATTTCTTCACGTTGTGTTCTATCAGTTACTGGGTTCATCACAATGTGTTTTAGCAGTTATTGGTTTCAGTTACTATTTATCACAATGTCTTTTATCAGTTACTAGGTGATATGATTTTTGGCATTCTTGATGTTGTGTTATATCAGTAACTGGTTCATGTTGTGTTTTATCAGTTATTGGTTTCATCACAATGTGTTTTATCAGTTACTGGTTTCAGTTACTGTTTCCTCACAATGTGTTCTATCATCTACTGGTTGATGTGATTTTGGCATTCTTGATATTGTGTTTTATCAGTTACTGGTTTCATCACAATGTGTTTTAGCAGTTACTGGTTTCAGTTACTATTTCATCACAAAGTGTTTTATCAGTTACAGTTACTGGTTGATATGATTTTTGGCATTCTTGATGTTGTGTTTTATCAATTATCGGTTTCATCACAATGTGTTATACCAGTTATGATTCATGAATGACATGTTCTTTTGTATTTTATCTACTGTTTTCATCACAATGTGTTTTATCAGTTACTGTTTGATGTGATTTTGGCATTCTTGATGTTGTGTTTTATCAGTTACTGGTTTCATCACAATGTGTTTTATCAGTTACTGGTTCCAGTTACTATTTCATCACAATGTGTTTTATCAGTTACCGGTGGATATGATTTTGGCATTCTTGATGTTGTGTTTTATCAGTTGGCATTCTTGATGTTGTATTTTAGCAGTCAGTCACTAATTCGTCACATTGTGTTTTATCGCCAAAACACACTACTATGAAGACATCTAGATCTGATTTATCGTTATTTTTTGTATGATTTGGTGTTTTCAAATGTGAGGGATTAGAGAGAGAGAAAAAATTACAACATTTTTGGAGGTGGTTTTATGATTGGTAGTTATTTCCTTATTTAAAACAACTTGAATGACACATTTGCCCCCAATCAATTAAATTAGCCTATTTTAAAGACACGTATATTACCAAAATGCCACCAAAATGATCTCAACCGTTAAACACACTCATCTGATGGTCTAGATTGCTTCCTACACTTTCTAGGAAAAACAAACTATACGAGGGATCCCATTATATATATAGCCAAACAAATGACAAACTTGCTATTAACACTAAAGACGCTAATCTCCATAAATCCACTATAATAGCATATTTATGGAATAAACCTGCTAATCACATAGCACACATATACTTGGCAAACCTACTAACATATAACAAGCTTACATGTATAAACCCGCTAACACTTGGTAATCTCTGAAAATCACATTTATAAAGTGTTTACCAAAACTAGACCTACCTACTGACGCATTCTTCACCAATAGGTGCACTTACAAACTCCCCCTTGATGAATGCTCAATGATTTCTTCAAAATCTTGAACTCTGCAGTGAAGGAAAATGACTTCCTGCACAGATGCCTTGTTTCACACACAACTCTACATTGCCAACAACCTTTGATCTGGATTGTATTAGATTGCATGTCGACATAGACATTTCAAATCCTCCATCTTAGGATTAAGGATCATAGACACATAGAATCTCATCTAACGTTGTATATCTGGTAATCACCGCCTCACCAGTTATATGATATGGGTGTAACTATTGGAACACTAAAGTGCCTGTTGGCACACCAAACCCTAGCAAAATTAGGGTTTATCTACGCTGCGTATTGACCAATACGCTGCGTAGATAAACCATGGATCTCAGTGCCTAATAACCAATCATTGCACAGAAAACAAGGGTCATATACGCTGCGTATAGGTCTATACGCAGCGTATATAAACCATTAGATTTTTTTGGGTCATTTTGAGAGGTTTGGGGGATCATTTTTTCACAAAGTTTAAATAAGTTGCGTATTGACCTCTAAGCAGCGTATATAAAGGTCTGAAAATGTCTTTTATACCCTTGTGTTGAGGCTATACGAAGCCAAATACAAGGGTAGTTGTGTCATTTTTGTCTCATACCCTGCGTACGGACCTCTAAGGAGCGTATATAAAGCTCCATTTTCGTATTTTTTTTATTGTGTATTCCTTTGTTTATTTATAAAAAAAGAAAATTATTTATAAAAAAACAATATTATTGGTAAATAATACAAATATAAATTATAAAAATAAAAAATTATATAAATATTATGAATTATAAAAATTAAAAAAGAAAATTATTTATAAAAAAACAATATTATTGGTAAATAATACAAATATATTGTTTTGTTATCGTTTAAATTAAATTATCGTATTCCTTTGTTTATTTATAAAAAAAGAAAATTATTTATAAAAAAACAATAGTATTCGTAAATAATACAAATATATTATATTGTTATCATTTAAATTAAATTATCTTATCGTATTGCATCGTATCGTATCGTATTGTATTGCATCATATTATATCGTATAGTGTATAGTATATAAGTCTCGTATAGAGGCCTATACGGGTGTTATTGTATAGTATAATATCGTATCGTATCGTATCGTATAGTGTAGTATAAGTCTCGTATAGGTTTCCTATAGGTCTTGTATATGCATATAGGATTAGACGTGACCTAAACCACACCTATACGATACGATATCACACTTATAGGCTTATACGAGGTCAATACGTGACCTAAACCACACCTATACGATACCATATCACACTTATAGGCTTATACGAGATCAATACGTGACCTATACGACGCTATACGATACGATATCACACTTATAGGCTTATACGAGGTCAATACGTGACCTATACTACGTTATACGATACGATATCACACTTATAGGCTTATACGAGGTCAATACGTGACCTAAACCACACCTATACGATACCATATCACACTTATAGGCTTATACGAGGTCAATACGTGACCTATACGACGCTATACGATACGATATCACACTTATAGGCTTATACGAGGTCAATACGTGACCTATACTACGTTATACGATACGATATCACACTTATAGGCTTATTCGAGGTCAATACATGACCTATACGACGCTATATGATTCGGTATCACACTTATAGGCTTATACGAGGTCAATACGTGACCTATACTACCCCTATACGATACGATATCACACTTATAGGCTTATACGAGGTCAATATGTGACCTATATGACGCTATACGATACGATATCACACTTATAGGCTTATACGAGGTCAATACGTGGCCTATACTACCCCTATACGATACGATATCACACTTATAGGCTTATACGAGGTCAATACGTGACCTATACGACGCTATACGATACGATATCACACTTATAGGCTTATACGAGGTCAATACGTGACCTATACTACGTTATACGATACGATATCACACTTATAGGCTTATACGAGGTCAATACATGACCTATACGATGCTATATGATTCGGTATCACACTTATAGGCTTATACGAGGTCAATACGTGACCTATACGACGCTATACGACACAATATCACATTTATAGCCTTATACGAGGTCAATACAGGACCTAATATTTGTATTATTTTTAATTCTTATAATTCATAATATTTGTATTATTTTTAATAATATTGTTTTTTTATAAATAAACATGGATATACCCTAAAATACACACAATTAATTTACTTTTTTTATAAATAAACAAAGGAATACACAATAAAAAAATACAAAAATGGAGCGTTATATACGCTCCTTAGAGGTCCCTACGCAGCGTATGAGACAAAAATGACACAACTACCCTTGTATTTGGCTTCGTATAGCCTCAACACAAGGGTATAAAAGACATTTTCAGATCTTTATATACTCTACATAGAGGTTTATACGCAGCGTATATATACAATAAGGGTTAAAAAGATAATTTAAGCACATGTTTGGGGTTAAAAATAAAAACTACCCTTTATATACGCTGCGCTGCGTATTGACCTCTAAGCAGCGTATATAAAGGTCTGAAAATGTCTTTTATACCCTTGTGTTGAGGCTATACGAAGCCAAATACATGGGTAGTTGTGTCATTTTTGTCTCATACGCTGCGTACAGACCTCTAAGGAGCGTATATAAAGCTCCATTTTTGTATTTTTTTTATTGTGTATTCCTTTGTTTATTTATAAAAAAATGTAAATTATTTATAAAAAACAATATTATTGGTAAATAATACAAATATAAATTAAAAAAATAAAAAATTATATAAATATTATGAATTATAAAAGTTAAAAAAGAAAATTATTTATAAAAAAACAATATTATTGGTAAATAATACAAATATATTGTTTTGTTATCGTTTAAATTAAATTATCGTATTCCTTTGTTTATTTATAAAAAAAAGAAAATTATTTATAAAAAACAATATTATTCGTAAATAATACAAATATATTATATTGTTATCATTTAAATTAAATTATCTTTTCGTATTGCATCGTATCGTATCGTATTGCATCATATCGTATCGTATAGTGTATAGTATATAAGTCTCGTATAGAGGCCTATACGGGTGTTATTGTATAGTATAGTATCGTATCGTATCGTATCGTATCGTATAGTGTAGTACAAGTCTCGTATAGGTTTCCTATAGGTCTTGTATATGCATATAGGATTAGACGGGACCTAAACCACACCTATACGATACGATATCACACTTATAGGCTTATACGAGGTCAATACGTGACCTAAACCACACCTATACGATACGATATCACACTTATAGGCTTATACGAGGTCAATACGTTACCTATACGACGCTATACGATACGATATCACACTTATAGGTTTATTCGAGGTCAATACGTGACCTATACTACGTTATACGATACGATATCACACTTATAGGCTTATACGAGGTCAATACATGACCTATACGACGCTATATGATTCGGTATCACACTTATAGGCTTATACGAGGTCAATACGTGACCTATACTACCCCTATACGATACGATATCACACTTATAGGCTTATACGTGGTCAATACGTGACCTATACGACGCTATACGATACGATATCACACTTATAGGCTTATACGAGGTCAATATGTGACCTATACTACCCATATACGATACGATATTACACTTATAGGCTTATACGAGGTCAATACGTGACCTATACGACGCTATACGATACGATATCACACTTATAGGCTTATACGAGGTCAATACATGACCTATACGACGCTATATGATTCGGTATCACACTTATAGGCTTATACGAGGTTAATACGTGACCTATACGACGCTATACGACACGATATCACATTTATAGGCTTATACGAGGTCAATACAGGACCTAATATTTGTATTATTTTTAATTCTTATAATTCATAATATTTGTATTATTTTTAATAATATTGTTTTTTTATAAATAAACATGGAAATACCCGAAAATACACACAATTAATTTACTTTTTTTTTATAAATAAACAAAGGAATACACAATGAAAAAAATACAACAATGGAGCTTTATATACGCTCCTTAGAGGTCCCTACGCAGCGTATGAGACAAAAATGACACAACTACCCTTGTATTTGGCTTCGTATAGCGTCAACACAAGGGTATAAAAGACATTTTCAGACCTTTATATACTCTACTTAGAGGTTTATACGCAGCGTATATATACAATAAGGGTTAAAAAGATAATTTAACCACATGTTTGGGGTTAAAAATAAAAACTACCCTTTATATTCGATGCGTATTGACCTCTAAGCAGCGTATATAAAGGTCTGAAAATGTCTTTTATACCCTTGTGTTGAGGCTATACGAAGCCAAATACAAGGGTAGTTGTGTCATTTTTGTCTCATACGCTGCGTAGGGACCTCTAAGGAGCGTATATAAAGCTCCATTTTTGTATACTTTTTTATTGTGTATTCCTTTGTTTATTTATAAAAAAAAGTAAATTATTTATAAAAAAACAATATTATTGGTAAATAATACAAATATAAATTATAAAAATAAAAAATTATATAAATATTATGAATTATAAAAATTAAAAAAGAAAATTATTTATAAATAAACAATATTATTGGTAAATAATACAAATATATTGTTTTGTTATCGTTTAAATTAAATTATCGTATTCCTTTGTTTATTTATAAAAAAAAAGAAAATTATTTATAAAAAAACAATATTATTCGTAAATAATACAAATATATTATATTGTTATCGTTTAAATTAAATTATCTTATCGTATTACATCGTATCGTATCGTATCGTATTGCATCATATCGTATCGTAGAGTGTATAGTATATAAGTCTCGTATAGAGGCCTATACGGGTGTTATTGTATAGTATAGTATCGTATAGTGTAGTATAATTCTCGTATAGGTTTCCTATAGGTCTTGTATATGCATATAGGATTAGACGGGACCTAAACCACACCTATACGATACGATATCACACTTATAGGCTTATACGAGGTCAATACGTGACCTAAACCACACCTATACGATACGATATCACACTTATAGGCTTATACGAGGTTAATACGTGACCTATACGACGCTATACGATACGATATCATACTTATAGGCTTATACGAGGTCAATACGTGACCTATACTACGTTTTACGATACGATATCACACTTATAGGCTTATACGAGGTCAATACATGACCTATACGACGCTATATGATTCGGTATCAGACTTATAGGCTTATACGAGGTCAATACGTGACCTATACTACCCATATACAATATGATATCACACTTATAGGCTTATACGAGGTCAATACGTGACCTATACGACGCTATACGATACGATATCACACTTATAGGCTTATATGAGGTCAATACGTGACCTATACTACCCCTATACGATACGATATCACACTTATAATCTTATACGAGGTCAATACGTGACCTATACGACGCTATACGATACGATATCACACTTATAGGCTTATATGAGGTCAATATGTGACCTATACTACGTTATACGATACGATATCACACTTATAGGCTTATACGAGGTCAATACATGACCTATACGACGCTATATGATTCGGTATCACACTTACAGGCTTATACGAGGTCAATACGTGACCTATACGACGCTATACGACACGATATTACATTTATAGGCTTATACGAGGTCAATACAGGACCTAATATTTGTATTATTTTTAATTCTTATAATTCATAATATTTGTATTATTTTTAATAATATTGTTTTTTTATAAATAAACATGAAAATACCCCAAAATACACACAATTAATTTACTTTTTTATAAATAAACAAAGGAATACAAAATAAAAAAAATACAAAAATGGAGCTTTATATACGCTCCTTAGAGGTCCCTACGCAACGTATGAGACAAAAATGACACAACTACCCTTGTATTTGGCTTCGTATAGCCTCAACACAAGGGTATAAAAGACATTTTAAAACCTTTATATACGCTCCTTAGAGGTCTATACGCAGCGTATTTAAACTTTGTGAAAAAATGATCCCTCAAACCTACCAAAATGACTCAAAAAAATCTAATGGTTTATTTACGCTGCGTATAGACCTATACGCAGCGTATATAACCCTTGTTTTCTGTGCAATGATTGCTGATAAGGCTCTGAAATCCATGGTTTATATACGCTGAGTATAGCTCTATACGCAGCGTATTGAGGTAACCCTATACGCTGCGTATTGACCAATACGCAGCGTATGTAAACCCTAAGTGTGCAGATAGCCTGCCAATGTGTGCAAATAGTGAGGGCCTATGATATATACGTACCAGCACTTCATTTCCTCAAATAATCAGTTAGTTGGTTTGTAGGTGTTTCAAGGTTGGGTCAACTGCCAAGTAACACCAAATGGTTATGATATTAGGTTAACGAGACGTCAGCTGTCAGCGGCAGTTATGAGCAGGATTCGATATATTACAGGCTTCTATTGAAACAACAAGGTTAAAAGTACTAGCAACTTTCAATCCAAGATAAACAAGGAAGTCGAGACGATCACTAAGAAAAGCATGGATTAGCAAGTGGCTATTTCTTTGGCAGAAGTAAGGCAACATAGGAAATGGAAACAACAGGTTGCTGGATTTTCATTTAGCAGTTGGGGAAAATAATATAGTAGAGGTGTTAGTTTTTTAGTTGGAGGTCGTTAACAAGTGGTTTAAATAACTCTGACTGAAAGTAATCGGAGTAGCAGGTTTGATCACACAATTGAAGATGTCAATAAAAGTGATGTGTCAGAAACAGATCAGTTTAGAATTAGGGAGAGAATATAAGCCGGTAATTCTAAAGAAAAAATGTCGACTTCAAAATTCAAAAGAGTTTAAAAGATACCGGTTGGTGATTAGTTTATTAACTAGGATTGCGACCCGCCGCAATGCGGCGGGGATTCTTTAGTTATATCTAAGTCGATATAGGACCCGCACGTTATGTTAAACCTGTCAAACGGGAAAAAAATAGACAATGGAAAACGTTCACCCACACACGCACGTTGCATCGTGTTAACTCGCAAAATTTAGAACGAAACGTAAAAATATTAAGCCAAAGACACACGTTGCGATGTGTTAAATCACAAAATTTAGAACAAAGCATAAAGCGAAAAATTTGCGAAAAATGAAAACTATAAATGACCAAAGTTGAAAGTAAAAAAAGTTATGAGTATAGATTGCAAAAGATAAAAAGTTTTGAGTTAAAAGTAAAAAAACAAATAGTTTTGGGTTAAAAGTAATTTATGAAATACTTTTGGGTGAAAAGTAAAAAAAACTTTTTTTTTGGAAAACCCCAAAGCCAACGTTACGACAACCATATATATATCCATTTTTTCTTTGGAAAACCCCCAAAGCACACCTCGCGTTGCAGCGGGGCGTAAAACAGTGTCAAATAGTACTAATGTCACACAACCGTCATCGACCACCAACACTGACTTAACCTAGGATATGCGTGTTGCGACGAACCTGTCAAACATGGAAAAATAGAGTCAAAAACGTTGAAGCACACATGCACGTTGCGTTATATTAACTCGAAAAATTTAGAAATATACGTAAAACGAAAATTTGCGGAAGATGAAAAGTATAAGTGACAAAAGTTGTGAAGTTAAATTGCAAATAATGAAAAGTTTTGGGTTAAAGTTAAAAAAAACAAATTATATAGGGTTAAAAATTGTAAAAGGTTAAAACCTTTGGGTTAAAAGTCAAAAATAAAGTTTTTTTTTTTTGAAAAATGTGCAAAGCACAATGTACAACTTGTTATGCACAATAACTTTGTTAATTTATAATATACTAGAAAACCGGCCCGCTTGCGTTGCGTCGCGGCGAACCAATTTGACATGTAGTCGATACAGGCGGACATACATTGTGATGTGTGTGACCAAAAACAATTGTTCAACCTAACAACATAACAACCACAACCAGGTTGTATCTTGATGGCCAAATGAAGACACAGACAAAGACTACCAAAGAGACCAGACGGAAAAAGTGAAATGAATCCTAGACAAAACAGCAATTATAAAGCCCTTCTTGAACAGTTGGCTCCTGTCTCTGTGTAAAACAGCAGCAACACACCAAGTGCAAAAAGGTAAGAATACCCCTTGTAAAAAAAGACAATAAATTCAGTAAGAAAAGGTATATATATGCTAATTGCATTAAAGAATATATTTTTAACACTTTTAATTCAAGTAGACCAGAATCAAAGACCAGCAAGAAAGTATAGAGGTTAAATGGAATTAAGAAAACAACCTAGGATTCAAAACGCCAGCCTAAGCCTAACCGATGAACATAAAAGAACATCCCACACCTATAGAGGTTGAATGGAATTAACAAAACAACATAAGTTTCAAAAAACAACATGATTAGGACCCAAAATACAAACACTTAACAAACGTCTTCTACCTTCACACATACCAAGTTGTCCACAAACTAAGGATAACGCAACAGTTTATGCTAATCTATAATAGTTTCATAAAGCCATTGATTAAAAAAAAAGTAACAATCCACACAACAAAACATAAAGCATTCTATAAACAAAATTACAATGTCAATAAACCTGTGCCAGCTCAACCCCAAACAACTAACCAAGCAAAATTCTGGACACAACGGATGTCAAATACGTTGTAAGAATTAAATGTCAAGGTATGCCAAATACGTGGTTAAACGGGTCAAAATATAGAGAGCTCAAATGAGGCAACAGGCCAAAATATAGCAATAAGCAACATACAACACATAGTCATTGTCAACAGTGCACGTCTTCGGAAGTTCAGAATCGATTTCCATTGTCAATGCAGACCCCTCCTCCGTCTCGCCCGCATTGTAACCTCATACTATCAAAACCCTAGAAAATAAATTTAATTTGTTAAAACATATAGTATGAATTAATCTCATTAAGATTTTATAATCATTAAAAAATGGCCAATATTCAAAATTATTTATATATTTTTATATTATCATTTATAAGCATCTCCAAACATAGCATCCACACTTCTACACTACTGCAAATCAGTCACCATTGCCAATATTACTCCCTCAAAAGACTATAATAGTCCCATGTTAAGTTCTAATTTTGGGAGTTCAAAGAACATATTCCAAATTCAAATTAATATGATCAACCAAGTGAAATTTCTTCTATCAAAATATCTACAGTTAATTCAACTAAAGAATTGTAGAAAACGTACCTCGATGTGTAAGGTTTGAGTTGTTCGTCAGAAGTGCCGTTGATAGAGAAGATTCTTACGTCTCTTGACGAAATTCACTGTGTCTCAGTCATCGTTTCAACCATATAACAACATAAGAGATTTAATTACATACCATAAGTAGTTAAAAACAGAAGTGAGCATCATATTTATAATTCTGTTAAAAAAATTAGTATGGTAATACAACCTAAATTGCAACAATCCTATACATGTTCAGGGATGCTTGCAATCCAAAATATAAGATTAATATTGTCGATTTTGCAAATAAAAGAAGAATGTAAAAATGGTTAATTTTAGGAACAAATGCTGAATTCTGATGCTAAAACTAACCACTATAGACTCAAAATTGTGCATCTTGAAGCAAGGGCAGACCTGGAGGTTTTTTTTTTTTTTTTCGTTTTTATATGTAATTTATAGTACTGGATTATACTTTTTAGTTTACTTTTCTGGCCGTGCTTTATTTGTTTGCTTAAGTTATCAATTTACCTGGCTTGGCTGGCAAAGTTCACTTTGCGATTGCATGGTATGCGACATTAAGACGTTTGAGTAATGTGTTATTTTCCCAAGTAATCCAATGTGGTTCAGTCTCTACGAATTAACTTTTAAGGAGAACTACTTGAGATCATCACATAGAAATGAGACTTATGTTACTCCTTTAAGAGATATTATAGACAAAACTCCTACAGCATAGTCACATGTAAACTTGTAAGACTATAACCCTAATTGTACATAGAAGCCATTAAATGTGGAGATGAGGGGATGCGGCTCCTATTTTCTTATAACTATACATTTGGTATTAAGAACCTTTTGTTGTGTAGCTAGCATAATTAAAGGATTATTGATAATTCAAGTCCAAATTCTACTCGCTGATTTGATTTCTTTCAACTAATACATATTGATGACCAGACATTCATCATATCAGTAACCAGTTCAATGCATAAACATATTAATGGTAACCTAGGTTAAAACTATATCGTGTTTTGGCTACGAATCAAATAGCAAAGGATGCTAAATCTAGAGAAGATGATTCATATAACAAATTCAAAATTAGGAAGTTACCAATCAGTAGTGACTGTCAAAGGAGAAGAAAATTCCACAACAGATTATTACTTAAAAAACACACATGTCAACAAAATAAACTAAACATAAAAATATGTAAAAAAAAAAGGTGTAGCTCATGAGAGAAAAGATAACACACTCCTCCAAGTTGCTTGCTGAGAAGCCATCTATCATATTAGCCACTGCTTGAAGATCAACATCTTGTCCCAAATACTTCACACTTTTGAACTTAAAAACGTACGTTCCTGCTGTAATGCATACTTCCATAACCCTAATCAAAACAGGAATAACAAATCATTCAATCGCATAATCACAAATAATTAGGGCATCAAAATTGATAACAAAATCAGGAAACAGATATGTGAACAAAGAATTTAAGATCATGCGTAGGATTATTAGGGTAATGGCCCCCACATCCGATTTGACCACCACCGTTCGCCCCCTCCACGCTCAAACACCACCGCCGCAAACTCCACCCGCAACCACCGCTCCAATTTTTTTCCAATCACCGCTTGCTCGAACCACCACCACCACCGTTCGTCATCATCACCATCCGGATAGAAACCACCACCCGCCGCCGCTAAGGGGGCAGCCAAAGTGTGTTCAGATCCCCTCTCTCCCGATTCTCGCTCAACCAATCAGTCTCCTTGTGTGGGGGAGTAAAATGAAAAGAGTGATGATACATTAGGGTTTTCACTTTTTACAGTACACCGTCCAAACTATCTAATAAGAAGACAAAACCTAAAAATTACAGTACACACCTATAAGCAGAATGTACAAACTTCATTGCATAGAATTGTTGTAAATTAGAGTATTACAAGAGATGCAGGTCGAGTTTCGTTCACCGGATCTTGGCCGGAACTTGAACAGATTCTTGTCGGAATTCTTTAACACCGAGAATAGTCTCAAACGACACTGAAACTGTAACATGCAATAGAATAGAAGACTTACCGGATCTTCATTGGAGACTCGTCATACTTCACCGGAATACACTCCTCGTCGATGATTCTTTGAGTGCCAATCGTGTAGCATCAAAAGTGAAAAGCGCCGTCGTGCGCCGCCTAGTAACCACCGTAGACGGTGGACCTTCCACCGTCTCTTTTTCTATAATGAATCTGCATCTGTCTCTCTCTCATGTCTCTCTCTTGTATTTATATGAAACTAGGTTGGAGAAAACTATTAAGATAAATATCAAGTGTATAAATAAAATAAAATACAAAGTCTCATGTTACATAAATTAGTGATACAGTGGATATACAATTTAAAGATAGTCGAGTCCCTTTGAAGATGCATATCCTTCGAGTTACCAAAACCTTTCCCGTAGTAAATTGAGTTCCCTCTACGAAAAAAACAACCAAATTATAAGTGTTAAGATATATAATATAAACTTTAGTGTCGATACTATATAATATAAACTTTGATGTTGATACTAAGCTTGCTGAGATATTGGGATAAAAACGCACCAAGTTACTTAGGTATATATAATTCTTAATACAATCACACTATTTCAATCATAAAATCAACTAAACTTTATATAATTGTTTCACATCAATCTTAAATGAATCAAATACTCTAATTGACAATATGGTTTGAAACATGTACAATCATATCTTGATAACTTGATGTATTTCGATGATCAACCTCCAACTTCAACAACTTCCCTTTGATATGTTGCTTCAAATCCCATAATTGATTATCAGTTGGACCCATTCCAAATTATCTGACCAAACTAAGTCTATGGTAAATGTGTGCTTGTAAGTGAAAAAACACATCCATTATTTGTGCTCGTTAAATCTGCACGCCACAATAAGTCTAAGATAAATATAGACCTTTTACACCCTATGGATTATTTCAAATGTAAACATACCTATGAGAATCCATCCCCACTACAAATAACACACATATATTGTAAACATACCTATGAGAATCCATCCCCACTACAAATAACTGATATTGTAAAGCTTGTTTTCGAGCCACGTGCCTGAAAACGAAGCAAAGAAATCATATTGTTAATGAATACAGACACTATTCATAGATTTAATTTGTTTAGAACACTTCATAAAGTTTTATGTTTTAACTTTATGAATGTAAACTAAACTTACACATCAGTGATTTTGTTCCCATCTTGATCATTAACATTAAAAACTATGAAAGAAAGAACTTATTAAAAACTTAAAAATACTAAAAAAACTCGACTCAGGTTAGAAAAAAAGAGATTAAAAACCGAAATATATACCATCCATGAACCACCCTCCATCAGAACTTATGTATGCTTTTGTGAAGATGAAAATACGTTTACTAAGAACTTGTACAAGTTCCAAAAGTATGCCATGTCTCTTAACATTATCCACCTGTTACACCAGCACAGATTATACAACTAATAAACAACACACACTTGAACATATATCATCCATTAAAGAATCATTTACATACATAACTGATAACTCCAATAAAAATGTAGATAGAGTAGCAATTGTTTAAGTATTTATTTATAATAATACTTAAACATTACTTGTATATAAAAGATCAATAATTGGAAAAGACAAAAGTGTCCAAGGGTTTGTGTGACCCGTCCTGACGTATTTTGACCCCTTAACAAATCCTTCTGGTTCGGCCATTTTCCATATCAATGTTAAACGTATATTATCATTGAAATATTTTGTCATAGATATTGAAAAAATTTGATAATATATCTTTGTAAAGTACATTTGTATTTTTTTAGTAACATCAAACGGCTTGTCCCCTGAAAATACCATTTTAACCCTTTGGCCAAACCACCTAACCTGTGTTTGGAAATTTGAGGTGAACAGTGTAAGTACCAAATTAAAATTACAAAATGCTCGGGTGGCCACATGCACAAAACATAAAAAGTCTTACATTTGATGAATTACGTTGAATGGTAAGTGTCACAAAAGTAATACCTTGTATTATCAATAAAAAAAGATAAAATTTGTCATTCCAAAGCAGCTTAGTAGCTTTAACAAAACATCTTTCTTAAAACACATATATACCCGTTGATGCAATCTACGGTAATGCTTAGCCTCTTTTTCGGATAAGCCAAGTAAAGTAGTATCAATCATATGCAAAAACAGAACAAAAGGTCAAGAAAATGACTTTAAAATCATAAGTGTTAATTATTTACCTGATGTATACTCACCATAGCATGAAACTATTCACCTTTTGGTTTTTTTAGCAAATTAGATAACTTTACCCTTGTTATCAAAATTTAACGGTCCAATATTAGATGTTCGACTGGAAAATACAACACCTCGTTTCAGATTCGATAAATTAATAAGAAAACAAATCAGATGAAGAATATAAAGTTTTAGATTAGTAGACCTTTCACCAACCTGAAAACCCGTTTAAGAGATAAAAATGCAGCCACGAAGTTACTTAAAGTGATCCATGGCAACCTGACAACCCGTTTAACAAATAAAAAATTAAAAACATAAAAAATAAAATGCACCCGTAAGCATAAATGCAACATTACATGGTTATAAATAAGTAAACTTGCCTCACATCTTTATAAATCTATGACAGTTGTGATTTAAGTTCTCCAGGAGGGTGGTTAATCTAAAAATAAGATTGGGAGGTTAAACAGGCAATGCAACTGATCCCACAATGCCATGCAACCTTACACTGGACGCAAAATCACCCTTTTTTGTTTAGTAATTTACAATCCAAACAAATGCCCTTTAACCTCTTATTATACAAAGTAAGAAATCAAAAACGCTCAATCAATATTTTAAATTAACCCGAATGCAGAACACTTACACAGGCCTTATATGGTGTTGTTGAAGAGCAGTTCCAACATGACCCTGTTGCACCAATGCCATAATCGGTACCGGTTGCGGCTGCCTCTTTACCAGCGGTTCCTATCACCCATTTGGTGTTGGGGTCAAGACACTTGTAACTTCAGTTCAAAGCTCTTATTTTTTGTTGAGTAATTTTTCGGGTAAGTCTTTAATGAGACCCCGAAAGGTTGATGCAAATAAATTAAAGTTTGTATAAATAACACAAAGTAATTAGAAAATAATGAAGAATCGAACTCGAGCTTGAAAAATTTCTTACAAACTCCTAACTGGTATACACCATAGTTGAAACAGTATTTGAGTCTAGCTTGACCAGTTATTGCAGAAAAAGATTAACCAAAAGTAAATATATAATGAAAGAATACCTACCTAGGCTATGCTTCTTAACCCAAGGCTTATGCACTCCTCACCAAATTGAGCACCACAAGCATTTTGAGCCTGTCTTTCGACCGACCGACTACTGTTGTTGCTGCAAATAAAGATTTACAATTGGTTAGGGAGTTCTAATTGTATAAGAATTCCATGTGTAAAAATTAATCTAATTCAAACTTTGAAATTTCCTATTTATTTTCAAAATTTATTAAAACTAGAAGAGTAACCCGCCGCGATGCGGCAGGGGGCTAGAGAGCCAAAAGAGAAACACCAAAAACTTTAACCAACTTGAACCTAACTCCAAGAATATCACCCAAAGCATGACCCTTTCGCCCAAATCATGGGTTCAAAACGTCGTCGTGACAAAAAAACAATTAAAGATTATAGATTTAAAAAAAACACCCAACATTATATAAATACTTTTTCCAATACTAAAAAAAATATTAACACTTACAGTAATAGCTTTTAGGAGACACCGAGCAGTCCGACCCACTCGATGAACATAGCTATATAAATAAATATTCATCCACACATAACATAAGATGAATATAAAAACATCAAAAGCAACATATTTATGTTAAGTAATAAACATAAGTAATATAAAAACTTGCCTAGTAAGGTCACGTGGGCACTCAAAGTTGATAACCGTTTGAACTCCGATAATATCAAGCCCCTGTACAAACCATTTAAACGGTTAATATTCACCGTAGCATTTTCTAGTATATAAAAAACAAAGAAAGAAAGATTGAAAAGTTGGCCACTTACACGAGCAGCAACGTTAAGAGATATCAAAAAATCAACTTCCTGCCTACTGAAAAGTTCCAATGCCTATACAGCAAGGGTATAATGTCATACAGAACTCCGGTTACCACTTACACGATGCTAGTATCCCATCCCGAACCCGACGATGCAGGGGAAGGGGTAGTGGCAAGACCGGCCCCACCGTTCTCCGGCAATCGATGTTCATGCACAGCTGCCATGGTGTAGGGTCAAGTTCGAACACGGGATTAAAGCCCTGATTCGTCCCTTCACCCAAATGTCCCCCAAAAATTGCCGAAGCAAGAATCGAATATGCATGTTCTTTTTCTTTTTTTAGCAACCTTCTGAAAAGCAAGTACAAAGCTTACAACATGAAGTACTATCTGGCATCTTGCATAAAGCATATATAGAAATCTTTAATGACAGCCATTAATAATTGGGAGGGTACATACTAATGAACTTAGATTGAATGTTAAGTTACCTTATCAGAGTTAATTATTGATTCAAAACTCTTGGTTAATTATTGACGGAGATATAAAATCACATCTACAGAATCGCATATACATATCCATACACTAAAACACATACATCTAACTATAAAATCACATCTACACATCGAAATAGAACAAAACTCTAGCTTTTTTGCCAATATCGGAGTAAAGTGCTGGACCTTTAACCATGATTTCTAGCTCAAAACCTCTAACCATGATTTTTGCCGATCATCCACCTATGAATCCAGTAAAATAATCTTAAAACAAAAATCCTAAGCCACAGTAAAATAATCTTAAAACAAAAATCCTAAACCAGAATCAAGTAAGAGAAGTTAGAAACAACCAACGGAATCCGAGTATACGCAAAATCAAACAATGAAACAAAGAAAATATGGTGCAAAACTCAGTAGCAATTAAGCTAGGGTTCGTCACTGAAGCAATGTAAAGTCAAAATGAAGTTATGTTACATCATGTCTGTAGCTCAGCAATTAGTAGCGTTGTCATTATTGTTATCTAACAACTAAATAAGTGGTGATGTGGCTTACAATAGTCGAAGGGTGGTCATTGTTGTGAGAGTTGTTGGAAACGGGCGTCATTGCCATATTTTTATCGGTTGGGTCCTGTAAAAACATACATTCAAATTAAAGGACGTTATAATTAGGCGAAAATTGTGTGCTGGTGTTGGCATAAAAATGGAACTTCAAGCAAGTAACTTCAAACTCTCAAACTAATATGTTCCTACATTCTTGCACCATGTATGTTTAAAGGTTATAAAACAAATAACCAAAGTTGCATAACTTGACTTTTAATACCTTTCTAATCACATCGTGGACTGTGGAGTAAAGTTAAATCAAATATAATACAAATTTCAAATAAGCCCAAATGAATAAGAACAACCCTAACTTATTTCATAGTATAGAAAAAGTTGCAATCTACCTTGCAGTATGTGTTGATTAATTAATTACCATTCTTTTGAACCATATAATTAATACCAACACTTATCGATTTCTAGACATCCTCAATAGTTATCATTCTTTTAAACCATATAATTAACACCAACACTTGTACTATGTGTTATTATCATTCTGTTCATTCTCAGCAACAACAACCTTTAATACTTTCAAATCCACCTCTCTCTTCCTACTGAAAACTCAAGGAATTCTTGATATATAATAACGAATTTCATACATAGAAAACTTAAAGAAGAGAGAAGCAGACCTATGGTTGTCCATTAGGTTTCGGAGGCCCGAATTATGGCTGTCGATTACTCGATTAAGCTTCTTCGTTTCCGGAAACTTCTTCGTCACCGTCGGTCACCAACATAACCCATCTTAACCATCATTGTTCACCTCTTGTCCGATTTCATCTATACAACCCTTACAAATCATCATAATCATCAACAAAATTGAACATTACTTGTTGATAAATATTATACAACTGAAAAGAACAAAGCTTGAAATGGTCATGTTTACCTTACTCGCCGACTTTGAGTTCTGTAGCGACCGGATTCCGAGCAAAACCCTCACATACTTGTCGGAACCGGTCAAATTGTACAACCGAATCGCCGCCGTCGTTGACTGGCCTTAGACGCCGGTAATCTGCTGGGTTTTCTCATACCGAGTCCAAATCACCGTGACCGGCAGAGATGAAATCACCGTGGCCGCCTTATTTCTCTCTCATGTGCGTGAGTGTGGTGAGGTGAGACGTACATGTTTAAAACCCTATTCTGGAATATAAAGCTTCTTTTGGAAGCTTTTTGGAAGCTTACAACTCAAACAACATAAGGTACACCTAAGCTATGCACAAAACACCAATAAAGCTGAAGTTACAACTCACTATTGCACAAACATGTTGCAAATTATAAGTATATATAATTCGTTGATCATAGTAAATATATTAATATATTATAGGAAAGTCATTTAGCTATCTAAATAAAAATTAAGGAAAGTTATTTAAATTATCTAAATAAAAATTAATGAAATAAACATGAACATTTAAAATTTAAATTAAAATCATTTCCAAAAATAATGGAACATGCTTTAATTACGGTAAATATATTGTAGGAAAATAACTTCTTATTTAATTGAAATCTCAAAATTTGACTTCAACAAAAGTTTAACAAAAGTTATTTTATATATAAATAATGACCGTCTTTATACATTTAAAAAGAAAATTTAGCAAAAGTTATGGAAATGAAAGAAATTCATTTTAAAAACTTACCTAAATTTTGTTAAGTTAACAAAAATATAACTATAAATTTACCATAACAATGTACACGGAAGAATGACGACTTGAAATGAACAAAAATACTCTTAAGTTTCTCTAGAAAAAAACTTACTATAAGTTTAGTCAAAAGCGTTAAAAGTTTGACTAAAATGTCAAAATTATAAATAAAGAGACTATTTACTATATTTAAAAAACTTAAATTCTGGATAGATAATATTTTAGAATGAAAATTATTAGTAAATTCTACCATGAAATCTGGCGACCCCGCCGGTCCATCTGCTACCATACTACGGTTGGTTTAGTTGTCGTTTCCGATGCATAATTCTTTTAAACGTTAACACCATCGCCATCGCAGCTAGATTGAATGAAATAGCTGTTGATATTCAATTTTCTTCTCCGGTACGACATCTGTCCACCACTACAACCACCACTATCGTTACTAAGACATCAAACAATACCACCATCAACGTCCGTTAGTAAGAACCCTAAAAACACATTGATACACATATATACACAAAAAACCGTACCTCAATCATCGTGGTATAAGAGATTACTTATTATTATTTCTGCTTAATGCAATATCCAGTATTGTATGACTTCTACAATGAAAGGGAAAACAAATAAACAACACCATCTATACATAATATTAATAGCAGAAATCGTCTGAAACACCAGGTCACAGAACTGAAGTTGTCCCAAAAATACATAACCAAAAAAAAAATTATTTGATGTTACTTTAGACATATATTAGTTACCTGATGTTTGGATCCTTTCGAATGGATTTGCTTGAACCAAAGAGCAATAAGGAGATTGCAAAAATCAGATCTGGAAAAAAAATTATAAACACAGGATAATCTAAAACGACCCGAATGATACAAATCCTTAAATACGGTAGAATCGACCAATTATCTCTACAATATACAAACAAAATCTATTAGACGAACATCAAAACCTGAATAATATATCAATATTGAAATTATACCTTTGTGCAGACGACATTTGTTTGTCAGATAAGAAAACAAATCGAAGATCAACAAACCCTAGGTTATAACGAATGAAAATCAAATGAATGAACAATCAGAACGAAGATTGGATGTTAAATATTGATAGAATCATCGTGTTTAGTTGAAAGTATTTGTGATCTGACCTTGATTTGAAGCCTTGATATGAACTCCAACTTTTAAGACCAAGTTATGATTCAATCAGAGTGGAACTTGTCGGAGAATGATTAGGGTTTAATTAGAAAGTTTGTAAGAAAATAAGAAGACATATAATCAAGAATCAAGAATTGACTGATAAAAAGGAGAATCGTACCTTGTTGATTGGATTCAATTTTGAGATGGATGAGAGGGAGAAGATGCAGAAACCCTAGAGCCAGATGAAAAGTGAACTGATATTTTTCTGTATATTATGAACAAAAGATCTATTATATACGGATCCATTTTTTTGATGGGCGGGTCGGAATCAAGATATTCGGATGCCGCGATACCCGAATTAAAAAGGTGGAATTTTTTGGAGCCAAAACCAATTTCAAGAAGCCCTATGGTGATGCCACCTCATTCTCCAAGCCCTCATAACATGACACCTAAGCCCTTATTTAACATGTTTATATATATATATATAGATATAAAGCTTCCCAAAGAAGCTTTAGTGTACAATCAAGGTAAGCAAATGTACACCTAAGCTATGCACAAAAAACCAATAAAGCTAAAGTTACAACTCACTATTGCACAAAGTTGTTGCAAATTATAAGTATATATAATAACTAGGGTTAAGACCCGCCCGCGTTGCGGCGCGGGTACATCGTAAATATTGAATGGATTAGTCCAAACGTTATATGATGCATTAACCATATGAAAACACATAGTTCGACGTATCCAGTTGAACTCAGTGTAACCTGTATAAGCATTGTGATTGGATCAAACGTAAAGTAAATGGAATTCATATCGAACAATCATAACGTATTATATGTGACCCAACTCATATACAGAAAACGTAACAGGTATGAAGGAAAATATGCACATGTAATCGAAAGGGATTAATTAGAGCTTTCGAAAAAATGGGAGAAAAAAAAACCATAATTTGACTCCACTCGGTTCGAAACAAACTTTACGAAACATACATAAAATAAACACGAAAGCATATTATATTTGACCTAAATCATTTCCCAAAAAAGTTTACCTCAAAACGTAGAACAACTTGAATTTATACCAGAAGGGGAAAAGGGGAAAAATGGACGAGTTTATCTACGTAAAATGTAGAAAATAATAATTTAGTTTATCTACGACCCGCCCATTGCGACGAACTTTACAAAAGGGGAAAAATGGACGAGTTGCGACGGGTCTGTCAAATATGAAAAAAATAGAGGAAAAACGTTGAACCTCACATGCACGCTACGACATGTTAACTCGCAAAATTTAGAACGAAACGTAAAACGAAAAACTTGCAAAAGATAAAAAGTATGGGGGACCAAAGTTGTAAATAACAAAGTGTTGTGTTAAATTATAAAAGATGGAAAACCTAGAGTTAAAAGTTAAAAAAAAGGGGGGGTTAAAATGTAAAAGATAAAACTTTTAGGTTGAAAGTGGAAAATTAAGTTTTTTTTTGGAAAACTCCCCAAGCACAAGTTACAAGTGCTAATGCATCAAAAAGTTACTAATTTATATATGGAATAATTGCATGTTATAGTTAGTAGGGTTATCGGTAGAAGTTTATTATTGTTATAAATATTTTTAATAGCTAATGTTACAACAACACTACTTCTAAATTATATCAAATAATACCTAATTTACCTCATGTTAGTAATTAAACTCTGATTTCTTTCAAAAAAAAAGTAATTAAACTCTGATGCAAGAGAGCCCCCACTAACCATTTTTTTATTTTTTGCTTCTGTTATTTATATATTTTATTATTTTAATATCTCATGGGAGTGGCATGTGTCGGAAAGTAAATAATGTGTCGTAGTATAGGGGCTGATTGTGTAACTTGGTGTTCTATATAAACACCTCTTTGTAACCCTATTTTTTCGATTAATACAATTCTCAAGAGATTGTTCTCTATACCAGTCAACATGGTATCAGAGCAGGTTTCTGATTCTTGAAACAATCTTCTCCGGACAATTCAATCTCAAATCTGAAAATCAAAAAACAAACTCCAAAAGCCGATCAGTTCAAGAATAATACTGAAACATTCTTGCAACCACAGCCAATCAACACAACGAATCTGAGACACCCTTTTTTCGCATATCTACTCCCATACGTGTCCAGCCGCTGCCTTTTTTTTTCAGTCGAACACCAAAATTAACTGCAGATTCAATCACGATCAATTCCGATCAGTTTCGTTTCTCAGCCGCCCTCCGTTGCAGAATCCTAATCCGATCATCTAATTCGCTCATCATGGCCGTCGGTTTTTTTTTTTTTTTGATAAATACGCTATAATCTCATTCCAGATTGTGATAAATACGCCCGCCGGGTCTGATCTGGGCAGATTTGAGCAACCTTAAATCTTGAACGCGAGTTCAAGTGCCAGCGTATTTGTTAAGTACGCTTGGTCAGTTCCGTGTTTAATACGCGAGTATTTGATAAATACGTCTGAGCAGCGTATTTAAATCTGGTCGGTAACGTTGTACGCGAGTTTTAAGAAGGCTCGATTTATAGATATCAAAGAATTCAAGGTTCAAGAAGGTGGTTGGTTCGTGATTTTTTAGAAGTATTTCGGGCGATTTTTCGGTGTCTTTGGTATTTTTACCGAAGAACAAGCGTTAGTGTTCTTGGTGGTTTAGCAAAATAATTATATATTTTTCTTGTTTGATCTTCATGGTATTTGGAAACCAAAGAACAGATTCATCGACATCATAGGATATTCATCCTATTTGGTGGAGTTTATTGTGGAAAGAATATTTGGGACAAAATTTCATGATTTAAAAGATTCAAAAGATCTGTTGTGTGATCGAGGGATTTGAGATTATTTCTAATAGTTTCTTTATTTGTAAGGTACCTTAAAAAAGGAACAAAGAAGGAAAAAAGAAAAATAAAAAAAAAACACCGCATATCTGTCACATTCCGTGTCAAGAAAGTGAATATGGCAATCAATCATGAAAAAAACAGTTCTTGGATATTTGATTATGGTGCCACTGACACCATGACGTTTGAATCGTTGGACATACGTTCAATGACCCAACCTCAAAAAACTCAAATCCATACAGCAAACAACGGAATGATGCAAGTGAAAGGAGGAGGAGTAATTGAAATTTCACCAACTATGAAATTATCGAATTGCCTCTATGTTCTGTCATTATCACACAAATTGCTCTCAATTATTCATATTACCAAAGAATTAAATTGCACGGTACTAATGCACCCTACTTTCTTCCTCCTACAGAATATCAGGATGGGTGTGATTATTGGACGTGGTACTGAGAGCCACGGATTGTACTATGTGGATGAAGTGGCTCAACATGGTACTGTGATGTTGGCACATGGAACCGAAAACCGGGAAGCCTGGCTATGGCATAGACGTTTGGGACACCCATCCAGTGGTTATTCGCACCTTTTGTTTCCAAATCTCTTCCCTTCAAATGGAAAAACAGATTGTGAAACCTGTTTTCGTGCTAAACGCCATCAACAACCATTTAAATCCAGCAATACACAAGTTGCTTCACCTTTTTCACTAATCCATTCTGATGTGTGGGGTCCTGCTCCTGTGAACGGGGGGCAGGGTCTTCGGTACTTTATACTATTCGTGGATGATTGCACTCGCATGACATGGGTATATTTTTTAAAAAAACAAAGCTAAAGTTTACGAGAAATTTATCACGTTTTATGCTATGATTCAAACTCAGTTTCAAACTCAAATCCAAATCCTCCGATCCGACAATGGGGGGAATTTGTCAATACATCCATGAAACAATTCTTTAAAGCCAAAGGATTAATTCATCAAACCTCTTGTTCTCATACCCCCGAACCAAACGGTGTTTCCAAACGGAAAAACCGTATTATTCTTGAAATGACTCGAGCCCTTTTAATTGAATCTCAGGTACCTAAATCTTTCTGGCCGGAGGCAGTTGCAACCTTTGTGTATCTCCTAAATCGGCTTCCCACAAAAGCTCTTAAATTTAGACTCCCTTAGATTGTCTGTCTAAGTCTGTCAGTATTCCCCATCCTCTTACACTTGAACCTCGAATCTTCGGGTGTAAAGCATTTGTCCACATACCCAAAACCAACCGAAACAAGCTTGGCCCATGTGCTGAGAAATGTGTATTTTCCGGCTATGGGATCGATCAAATAGGTTATCGGTGTTATAATCCAAAAACTCATCAAATGTTCACCATAATGAATGTTGACTTTCTTGAAACGAAATACTTTTATGACACCCAACTCAGTGGTCAGGGGGAGAATGAAAGTATAGACACTCTGAGTTGGCTAACTCAACTTCCCTCATCTGAAGAAGTAACAACAGAAAACCATCACAGTACTTCGAGTCTTTCAAACACACCCACACAATCTGCGAAGCACAGTACCACTGAAGAAAGTCCATCCAACGTGATACCAGAGGTAAGAAATACTGAGAACTCTGAATGTACTACGTCTTATAACTATGAGACAACATGAGAACACATAGAACCGATAACCACAGAACATGTTGAACCAAGTACTGAACATGTTGAACCAGTTGTTGAAGAAGTGGAACCAGTTGTTGAACATGTTGAACCAGGTGCAACAGAGACAACCGGAAGATACTCTCTCCCTCCAAGAGAAAATAGAGGAGTTCCCCCTAAGAGATACTCTCCAGAAAAGGTGGCTCCAAAGTCTATGTATCCTGTGCTAAACATTGCCACTGGAAATTTGTCTAAGGAAGCTAAAGCATTTGCTGCTGCCTTGTGCTCTGAGCAAATGCCATCTACAACACTGGAAGCCTTGAAATCTGAAGAATGGAAGAAGGCCATGGAGACGGAAATGGAAGCACTCAAGAAAAATAACACGTGGGAGAAATGCACTCTTCCACCAGGAAAGAAACCAGTGGGATGTCGGTGGGTGTTTTTCGTCAAACACAGGCCTGATGGCACGATTGAAAGATACAAAGCAAGGCTGGTTGCAAAGGGTTATACTCAGACTTATGGAATTGACTACTCTGAAACCTTCTCCCCAGTAGCCAAAATCGATACAATCAGAGTTCTGTTGTCAATAGCCACCAATAAAGGTTGGCATCTTCATCAATTTGATGTAAAAAATGCCTTCCTTCACGGAGAACTAAACGAGGAGGTCTATATGGATGCTCCACCGGGATTCAATGAAAATTTCAAGGCGGGAGAAATATGTCGGTTAAAGAAATCTCTGTATGGGCTTAAGCAATCTCCTAGAGCTTGGTTTGGGAGGTTTACCCTTGCTATGAAGAAATATGGCTTCAAACAAAGCAACTCTAACCATACCCTATTTTTGAAACATAGGGGCAATCTTGTGACCTGCTTAATTATCTACGTTGATGACATGATACTTACAGGAAACGATGAAGAGGAAATGCCAATGTTGAGAAATAAACTTTTTGAGGAGTTCGAGATGAAAGACCTGGGAAGGTTGAAGTATTTTCTTGGAATTGAAGTTCTGAGATCTAAACAAGGGATTTTTATCTGTCAGAAGAAGTATATCCTTGATCTGCTAGCCGAAACGGGAATGATTGTGTGTAAACCGGCGGAAACCCCAATGGTGGTTAATCACGGCCTTCACATGGAAGATGGAGCAGAACTAGCAGATAAGGAGAGATATCAACGAATGGTGGGAAAACTGATATACCTCTCCCACACTCGTCCAGATATAGCTTATGCAGTCGGAGTGGTGAGTCAGTTTATGCACCAGCCCCAAGCGAGTCACATGGAAGCAGTATTAAGAATCATCAGGTATCTCAAGGGAACAACAGGTCATGGTATACTGTTCAAATCAAATGGGCACTTAGAAATCCAAGCTTATATAGACGCCGACTGGGCAGAGGATAAAGGAACGAGAAGGTCAACCTCAGGATACTTCACCATGGTCGGAGGAAATCTAGTTACCTGGAGGAGTAAAAAACAAAAGGTAGTCGCCCTATCTAGTGCAGAAGCTGAATTCCGCGAGGTAGCTCGTGGCCTAGCAGAGATTCTATAGGTTCGCAAGCTCCTGACTGAAATTGACTTCCTTCCTACTACAGCAACCAAAATCATGTGCGACAATAAAGCTCCTATACAGATCTCAGAAAATCCAGTTCAACATGATCGAACAAAACATGTGGAGGTAGACTGACACTTCTTTTTTTTTTGTGGGGGGGGGGGGGGGGGGGAGTGGTGAAGATTTATATATTTATCGAAACAATTACATACAAACTATGAAAACAGTTATATATTGGGATATCTCCCCAAATTGTTTAATAATATTCAACAATCTAACACCCTTGAATATCAGGTTTATTATTTTATTAAATAAGGTTTGAGTGGGTTAGAAACAGTAATGTGGTGGTATAAATATGAGGTTTAGCATCAATGTGCACTTTTTTCTTTTCCGGTTATCAACAACAAAAGAGTCAAAGGAGTTTGTTTATACCGTGTTTTAGGCTGGAGGGTGTGGTATAAAGTCTGTATGAGCTTTATCACGCCACCTCAGCATTACGTCAACGCCACGTCACACTGAGGGTTTTAAAGTCACTTCCTTTAACCTGCAGGGTCTGGTATAAAGCCCTCCTTTACACTATAGCTCCCCCTTTAAAGACCATCAACTTCAAAAATGCCAAATTTGCTCGTTAACGTGCTGGCGGAAGGACAATGGCGCCCCCCCCCCCAACTCTGGCGGTGTGGACGATGGCGCCTCAGGGCGTTATGGTGGCTGAGGTGGCGGGGTGGCGTTAAGCCACACCCACCGGCCTTAATGTGATCGGCTGCGTTTTCAACAAAAAAACAGTGGTTAAAAACCCTAGTATTTTCAACAAAACAGTGGCTAAAAACCCTAGGGCCACAAACTATCAAGGATGATGTTCAAACAAACAAATATAAACCGAATAAATTTGAGTACATTGTCCTTTTCAAGAGTAGCTAAACGACCGAATAAATATAACGTTCAAACAACTAGTTCCAAGTTCTTCACAAGATCAGCTGATGACAAAACGAAGTCGTCATTCATCTACAAAACCGAGAGAAAATTAATCAGAACCATGTTCCTCAGTATATTTTATTTTTTCTATAAAAGAACTTATAAGATAAACACATTCATTATGTTAACCTGAGCAACAATGGTGACAAGAAGAGTGGTATCAGTAAACGGCATGGTGCTGCAACTAATGATAGATAAACCAAGTTTCTTCAACTCATTTAGCACCTTCAATAATGATAAATTGTTTTTCCAGCAGTAAATTTCTACGAGTAGGCTGCACCCAGACATGCTCACTTGGATCTCCGGATTCAAAGGGTTACTACTCTCTTCTAAGTTTGCTTCGTTAGAACAAGAGACATTATCATCGCTACTACTAAGCCTCGATCTCTTACCGGTTATCACGGATTCTTGCATGCTCTTTTTCTTTATGCTGGATAGTCCCTCGAGTTCCTTCACGCGATTTTGAAGTTCTTTGATGTATTTCGCTGCATCTTCTAACACAGTTGCCTTATCCGTCTACCACAAAAGAGTTAGCTAGATCATTAAATAATACTAATACTAAAACTATATTTAAATACTGTATATCTAAGTTAGATCTTTAGAATAATTTAACCAACTATTGTTTGACATTATAGGTGGTTTGGAGTTTGGGCAAGTGTTTCTAGATAATGGGTAGCGAACTCGTTCAAGCTCGCTCAGGTGGCAAGCGAATTTCTCGAGTTCGTGGCAAGCAAACTTGGCTAGAGTGTGTTGGTCAAAGAAGCGAAATCTATCATATATTCCATGTAGAATCACAAGAGTTATTGTTCGCTTTAGTTTGATGGTTTCATCGTTAGCTAGTCAAACTAGCGAAGTCATAAAAACAAAGTCATTCCCTTGAGTTCACTACCCATTGGAGCTAACTTCCTAAATGTACAAGGACGTTTTAAAAATGTCTAAAAACACTTACCCAAAATCCAAACCACCTAAAAAAAAATGGTTTATGCTTGAAATTGGCAAGTACCTTTTTCAGGTCTGGAATGAGCGAAGACAAAGACATAAAACGTTGAGCCAACTTTTCTCTTCTCTTCCTCTCAGCCAACACACGTTCTTGAACCTGAATCGGATTCCGAATAGTGGACCGAGTTCTTTTCACGCCGTAGCTATCACTAAAAGAATGGAATTCATCTTTAGGCTGTATATCTCCAAAAGATATTGTGAAAGTGTTGGGAGTATCAGAAACTAGTTGTCGCTTAGGTTTTTCAGTTGTAGATGATATCATGTTAATACTATCGGACATTTTGTAATTAAATGGTTGTTCAATACGAGTTGGTTCTTCGAGGCACTTATGAGTTTGAACTGATTGATTGATAAAAGATGGGGCTTTTGTGTAGCTGTATGATGAAAATGAATCAAAGCTCAAATCCTCCATTGGATAGTAATAAGGTTTGTTCATCTGATATTGATTCATGAACACTTGATATTGCATTTCCTAAAATATGAATTCAACAAACATATTATAAAAATTATTGAAAACTTAATCAGGAGCGTATATGGTATAATTATGATAATATGATTAATATTTAATCCAACTATGTGTGCATCTTGCAACTTTTACTTACCAGCTCTGGTAGCCATGATGAAGGCATATCCATTGCTTCAATATGTCAGTTTGCTGTAAATCAGACAGAGTTTTCATTAGATATATCTCACACATAAGATGAACATGCATGTGCTACAATTTTGTAAAAGATTAACAGTGAAAACATGTAACATGAGGAGCTTAAGGAATAGAAATAAGTCTCTTTTTCTCTCTTTTTTTTTTTAGAAACCAAAAAACATGAGTAGAAGTTTCATACATAAGCATATTTATAATCTGTTAGACAACCTAGAAAGTGTTAAATTCAAGATATCAAGACAAAGAAATACACATATTAGACAAATCGAGTTTACAGTTTGGTGTTAATGATTTGATGTGATAATCATGAACTCAGGCTTCACTGAGATGAGAGAATACTAGTGAGAGTGAAACCTAAATCGAGGGAGAGAGAAGAACTACCTTTGGAAAACAAAGAGGTTTTTGTGGAATGTTTCTATTTTGGTGTATATGTAAGCCACTGACTATACTAGAGAGAATATCATCAGAGCATCTGAAAATAGAACCATCTGAAATAGAGGTATTTTTGAGCTTAAGGATGCTTAGTTGGTTGCTTAGACCTCATGGTGGTTTTGTGGCTTTATGCCACACCACGCCGTACACATCATCCCGAGAACGACGTGGATCATGGCGTTTATGTTTGGGTTTGGAATTTCCATCGATGTGGAGGTGGTTTGTTTATGTTTAATTATTTGGTTTTGTTTAGAATCAAATATCTGGTGTGTTTAGGTTTAATTATGTGGTTTCTTTAGATTTAATTATCTAGTTTAATAAAAAAAATTGTATTATTTTTATTTTTATATTTGTTTTTTAATTTATGTTATTTTATTCAAATTAAAAAAAATTTAAGTTTTTTATTTAAAGAACTTTCTTTCTTGTTTAAATCAAGGGTTCCACAAGGTACCCGCCATCACCTCTTCCGGACTAGTCCGGTTCATCGGACCACAACCCCTCCAAACCACTCCACCTCATCTCCTCCATCGGATTTGTCGTCCGCTTTAGTGGTCCGAAATCCAAACCACATTACCACACATAAGCGATGTGAATGCAATAATATTAACACAATCTCTTTAATAATCACCCAATTATTAATTTTTTAACGGTTAATTTTCCCCCTTAAATAGTTATACATCCTAAGGATTGAACCTTAGTCACCGCAATTATTTATCTTTCTCTCATCATCTCATCTATAATGTTATTTATGTTTTATTTTTTCTGAACGTCAAATTTGGATCAGTGGTCATATCTATTTCCACTAAACTATGATACATATACATCAATTCAGGAAGAAACCCAATAAATATGAAAAAAAAACTCTTTTAATGGAAATCGAACTGAAAACCTAATAGTTTCTAAATCTTATCTCACATTAAGTTGTCACTAGACTATAATGCCGTCGACCTCATCCATAATGTTATGTTATGGATAATGCTTTTAATAAAACAAAATAGAAAAGGATATTTCTCATCAAATGTCGCCGCTATTGATATCAAGTAACCACAACCGTTGGATGTTGATGACAATCGTGTGGCTATGATTAAACATTGGATACCGGATTGCGGATTGGACCAATAGCGGCGACATATTGGATGTCGCCGCTATTAACCTTTTTTCTTGTAGTGTTCTAGAAAAACGATACTTTTAAAAAATCTCCTAAAAGTTAACTCGGTCGACGCACTGCCACGTCAACCCTTATAATTTTCTTATAATTTCTTATAAGAGTAAATTACGTTTTTGGCCCCTGTGGTTATATCAGTTTTACTATATTGGCCCGAAATAAGAATTTTTAACAGATCTGCCCCCATGGTCCCTATATCTAACCATTTTGGCCCCTGAGTCTAACCAAACCCCAACTCTGGTTAACTTCTAGGTCACATGTGTTGCACATGATGGGTATTATGGTAATTTCCCCTCCCCCTTTAATTTACTCTATCCCTTATATGTAAAAAAAACCCTAACCTTACTTTTCATTTCAGCTGCACCCCCCACTAGAACTCAGTCCCCCCTCCCTCTTCATTTATTCAACTCCGATCATCGGAGATCATGACTCCGGTCGGTGGCTGGTAACCGTCGGTACTCCGGCTACACCAGTACACCCACCACAGGCTGCTGGTTATCCTCCAACACCACCCCTAAATCTCCTCCTTCTCTCGTTACACCCCCCCTTCTTCTCCGGCCGGTCGACACCCACACCCCCTTCCTCTCCAGTGAGCCACGCTCCACACGCACCATGTAAACCCCCCAAAACCCAGCCAGCTCCCTTGTTCCTGTCTCCGACGACTGGTGACGGCGGCACCGCCGTGGGAGGAGCTGACAACGGTATGACAAGATGGCTGTCTCCAGATCTGTTAATGTTTGATTCGAATCGGATTTGGTGGTTTCATTCGAACACAAACACTGGTCTGGGTTTGAAGTGTTCTTGAAGATGATGATTGTTCTTGAAGATTAGGGTTTGAAGATGATGATGCGCAGATGATGGGTTCTTGTTCTTGAATTTAGGTTTTGTTTTTTTTTTATTTGTTCATGAAAATCTGAAACTGATCTGTTGATTTAATTATTGTTTTTTTTTATTTGTTCAACTTCATGAAAATCTGAAACTGATCAGAAACTTTTGGTTTTTTTTTATTTTTTATTGTGTTCAGTTGTGAAAGTATGAATGTTCAGTTGTGAAATTATGAATGTCAGTTGTGGATTTGTGTTTGAAGATGAAAGTGGGTTTGAAGATCTGGGTTCTTCGATTGTTTAATTTCTTCGATTGTTGCTGAGTTCTGAATCGGTAGCGTTCAATTGCAGTTCTGGGTTTGAAGATATGGGTTTGAAGTTCTGGGATTGAAAGGGCTTTGAAGATGAAAGTGGGTTTGAAGATCTGGGTTTGTTCAAGAAAGAGATGCAGATGATGATGATTTGTTGAAGATTTAGGTTTTATTTATAAAGTCATAAAAGGGGAGAGGAAATTACAGATATGCCCATCATGTGCAACCCATGTGACTAAGAAATTAACCATAGTTGGGGTTTGGTTAGACTCAGGGGCCAAAATGGTTAGATATAGGGACCATGGGGGCAGATCTGTTAAAATTCTTATTTTGGGCCAATATAGTAAAACTGATATAACCACAGGGGCCAAAAACGTAATTTACTCTTCTTATAATTTTATCTTTTGTTTTTCTTTAAATGGCTGATGAAATAAATGTCGACTACCTGTGTTAATCCAATGTTAAAATGCGACCAAATACGTTTGTGACAAAGACAATGCTGGGTAGCCAAAATCCATCATCGCCGACTCCAGGTAAAACCTAGAATCTAAAGGCATGTTACGGGAAAACACACTTGAGATCGGATTTAAGTTTCCAATGTCAATTGAGCTATAACTCATTTGATTCTTATAAGACCATACGGTATGGGGCCGGCCCTGAGAATTCGTGTACCCTGTTCGAGCTCGAAAAAATGTGC
Organism: Helianthus tuberosus; assembly: GCA_030545235.1. Lineage (NCBI taxonomy): Eukaryota > Viridiplantae > Streptophyta > Magnoliopsida > Asterales > Asteraceae > Helianthus > Helianthus tuberosus. The sequence continues at coordinate 93,704,194 of CM060372.1, forward strand.
CCTTAGGCTTTAACGAAATTGGGTATTGGGCTCACTAAAGTTCTAAACCTAATGCTAAAGAGGTTAATAACTAATCTAAACCATAAGAATAATTTTGTAAAGGGGTCTATGTTGGTGTTTGCATGTATCTACCTTATTAAAAAAATATTTTACATATACATATCGGTTTTTTCTTAAAAAATGTGCCCCTCGAAATACCGGGCCCTGGCCGGTGGTCCTCCCCGCCCACCCCTAGGGTCGGCCATGGGTATGGACTGCATGGGAGTGCCGTTGAAGGCTCCACCATGCCGGCAGCCAGGCGCACCACCCCGTGACTTGGCTTGGTGATGGGGTGCTTCAATTTTCACCGACATAGAGGGGCAAAGCTCGGTGACGTAGCGAATTGTGAATGGGAGTGGCATATAGCCGTTGGGCCCAATGGTCCTTTTAAAAAAAAGTTTTTCAAATTCAAATAATAAAATTAACTCACACTCTTTTAATCGAACTCATTTCACCATTTTACCATACAAAACTCTCTCATTTCTCACATGATTCATCTCTATAAAAATTTACCTCAAATGACAAGGATGTTATGAACCCAAGAAGAAGATATTGTTTTGGCTACATCTTGGCTCTTAACCCTTAATGACGAAGTGCCTCCTGATGCAACGGGTTCGTTTTGTAACATGGTTTTTCAATAGCGTTGTATTCATGTGGATGACGACAACCGAAACGAGGATGAACTTTCTTCAAGTTTCACGTATATTCAGTGAGAAAAATGCAAGATTTGATTTGCTCTTCAACAATGTGGAAAATGCCGACGGTGAGCTACCGGAAGATGACGTGATTCAAGTGGCCCTCGTCGACTACAAACATATGTACGGCTGTGAATTTAAACACGTTTTGGCATGACAAATTATAAAGATGTTTGTTTAATTATGTATTTTCGTTTATTTATGTTTAATTATGTGTGTGTTTAATTATGATTAGGTCTACTATTTAATTTGAATCATGTAATATTTAATTTTTATGTTGAACTAGTAAGTTGCCTCGCGCTTTGCTGCGGCCGTTGAAACATAAAGTACAAATAATTTATACCGTCTATTGGAAACGTATTATCTTTTGACCTGACTGGTTTAAAAAAAATTACGTCAAAACGTAGACCAATTGAAAGCATACATAAAAATGAAAACGTATTATATTTGATCTGGCTCTTAATCTAGGAAAAAAATAAAATTTACGTTAAAACGTAGACCAATCAAAAAATACATAAGAACATTTTATATTTGACCCAACTCATTTCTGGGAAAAAAATTACGTCGAAACGTAAATCGACTTTATTATACAGACACGTACATAAAAACATGTAAAATTCGATTACAAAGTCTTTAGAAAGTTAAAGAATTGTAAGTGTAAATGCTGAAAGTTGAGGAGTAAAACTATAAGAATTAAACAAGAGTAAATTACAAAAAACGTCCTTTATGTTTACACCAAATTACAAACTATGTCCTTTATCTTCAAAGCGTGCAAATAACGTACTCGATGTTTGCAAACCCTTGCACGTTATATCCTTTAGCACTAACTGAGTTAAATTTTAATGTTAAATCAAGACAAATTGGTAATTTTACTCATTTATTTTGAATATATAAAATAAATACAACAAAAAGGAATTTTAAAAAATTATGTAAAAACATACATATATCAGTATATGACTTCCTCTCTCTTAACTCTCTCTTGGCTCTCTCTCTCTCTTTCTCTCTCTAACAACCTGTTCTCACCACCACCACCAGAGCACCATCGCCTTTCATCCTTATGCATCCCTTGAAATACCTCAGCTAAATCCACTTGTCGAACCCAATCAATACTCAAATCAAAATCCCCACGAATCAAAAACACTCGTTGCCGAGCCTAATCGGAAACACCTGCCGTCATTGTACACACTCCCCACCAAAATCAAATCAAAATCAAATCAAAATCCAAAAATATCAAAAACCTAATTCCTTTTACAATCTTTATAACATACCTAGTGATCAAAACTTGAGTTATACCCGATTCGATCAAACCCACAATGAAAAACCCCAAGTTGTTTAAAAAAAATAAAGGCCACAATAACCACCGATCAAAAACCAAAAAACAGTGATCTGCTGTATAAAGGCCGCATCCACCGGATCTGCCTCAGCCACCCACAGCCGCCACAAACACCAACCCCACACCAATTTGTTGTCTAAAGGCCACACCTACTGGATCTATCTCAACCACCCGCAACCACCACAGATCTGTAGGTATGCGATAGTGGATGTGATGGTCAATGATGGTGGACTTGGCAGAGAGAGAGAGAGACATACAGAGCGAGTGCATGTGTGGAGAGAGAGAGAGAGAGAGAATGAATGGCTGGATTTGAGGGTGGCTGGCGAAACTGATAGCGGCAGGTGGTGGCGGTGGTTGTATCGTTGAGGTCGAAGTGGTTGTGGCAGATGATATAAAAGAAAGAGAGAGAGGAGGTGAGGTAGAGAGAGAAAGGTGTATCACTATATATATATATATAGGGGAAGGTTCATTGGGGAACACTAAAAAAATGGGGAACATCGGGGAACCGGCTCAAACGAACTCCGATTGGACTCATTCCAGCGGCGTTGGAACCGGTTCGTTGAACCCTAACTAAGATCTCTTAACCCTAAAGCCTAAATCCTAACTCCTAAACTATAAACCCTAAAGCTAAAAAATAAGGCTAAAACCTAAGCTAAACCGTAAAATCTAAACTACAAACCCTAAAAGCTAAACCCTAAAGGCTAAACCTAAAGCTAAACCCTAAAACTAAACCCTAAACCCTAAAGCTAAACCTTAAACCCTAAAGCTAAACCCTAAGGCTAAACCCTAAATCTAAACCCTAAAAGCCAAACCCTAATATATTTAGGGTTTAGGGGTTATGATTTAGGGTTTAGGGTTAAGATATCCTAGTTAGGGTTCGACGAGACAGTTTCAACGCCGCTAGAATGAGTTCAATCGGAGTTCATTTGAGTCGGTTCTCCACTATTCCACACTTTTTTAGTGTTCCCTAATGAACCTCACACTATATATATATATGTGTGTGTGTGTGTGTGTGTGTGTGTGTGTTATATTAGTTTTTAAGTTTATATTTTGTTTTATGTAACACCCCGAAAACGGGTTTGGTAATCAAACCACGTTAATACTAAAAGACGAGTAAAGTACCGTTAGTGGTAAAATTTACCCGGTGAATATTAGGATTTTAAATAAATAAATCTAATATTGAATAAGATTTAAATGAAAGCTTTTAAAGAAATAAAGTTTATAAAAAAAGGCCCGAGTTAACAGAACTTAAAATAAACTGAGTCATAGATTCCCCGAACCCACTAATTTAACTAGTAATGTTTAACCTAGTTAATAAGTGGAAATATTGTTAGAGATTAGTAGGTTGTGACCTACTTAATAACTAACCAAACAAGAGGGGCCAAATCAGGATAACTTAAAAGTTATGTTATAAAAACAAAAGTTGAAACAAAACACACACTTAGTGTGTGTTCTGGGTGTTCTGTTTGAACCCAGAAGCTACCCAAGAGCTCTAAACCTAATTCCAACCAAGTCATCAAATTGAATGACCAAATGAATCTCAAATTCACAATTGAACGTGAATTAATGATCACCCAAGCTAGGGGATCATAAGGTATGTCAAATTTTGATGATTTGTGAAGTTGGAAGTTTGAGTAAACATCATAATCGCGAATTATGAATGAATTATTGAAGCTATGACTTATTTAGTGATGTATATTTGCTTAGGAACAAAACCCTAAGTGAAAATTATACATATATGCTATGAATTGAATGATTATATGATTTACCACACTAAGATAAGTGGGTTTTAATCCTATGATAAAATTGATGATATAATTATGATCAGAATCATCATATCTGATATTAATAAGATGATATTTGAACAATTTTGGTGTTTAAGTATATAAATCACACTTGCTAAGTAGTGAGTTTAGTATGATAATATGAAAAATCGATGATATATTCATGTTGAATGATGTATGATATCATTATGTGTTAAAAATGATTTAAGTTGTGTTAAATTGATGAAATCCGATTACATGAACTTGGTTAATAACATTGTTAAAAACAGTAGCATAAAAACGATGCTTACCGGATAGTTGACCAACTAATTAAACAAGTAGTTGAGCTACTTCGTGTAATTATTTACGTAAATAGGCAGTTGACTTTTAAAAAGTCAAACTGACCTTTGATATGATCGAATGATAAATTCGACATAAGAATTGTAGGATTGAATAGTCGTAAATGATTATGACTAATCTAACTATCTTACAAATTACAATGATAGTTTGACGCTAGACAAGCAAGGTGAAAGCTTGGGAAGGAAGCGGGTCAAACAAATCAAAAATAAAGGAAAAGTATAATCAAGATGCAAGGTAAGTAAAGCTTACACCTTTGATTTAATACCTATTGCTTTTATAGGTTATGAATAATAGAAAGTCATGTGTAAGTTATAATGTTACGACATGACATGTGCGGTTCGGAACAAAGACAATGATAATAAACCATGTTTAATGGTTAAAAATGACTATTACGATTATTTAGTCATGAAATGACTAATAGATAATGAGTTTTGAATGGTTACCTTATAGGGTAAGCCAACATAAATAAAAAGAGTAAATCGGTAATTCGGTCACTCGTTGATGACAACCGTTAGTTGTTGAAAGACACTTTATGGCGTAAGCCATAACGGGTTAAAAGAGTCAAGAAATGGGTTATAAGTAAAATGATCGTACTATGTAAACCGGAGCTAGTCATGTAGACAAGATGATAATAAATACCATCTCGCAAATATAAACGGTCACTTCGACCAAACGGGTCAAAAGGTGAAATTATTACCCTTTGACAATATCGACTAATGATTTTTGTCGAGTTGTATAATTACATGAGTAAATATCGAATGGATATTGGCATCACTATTACTTAGCGGTTATTAAGCAACGTATTAACGGGTCAATATATTGATCCGAGCCAGGTATGTGTAATATGTTAACTACTCATTTAGAACGTAAGGTTCAATGAGAGTTAAATGAAGTCAATAATAGACATTTGGTTACTTTAATTGGTAAACCGAATGATTCAAATGGCGGTCATTGTGTTTTGAAAACATAATGACTTTTTAAACAAAATCATAGTTAAAAAGATGGATTTCGGGTCAAACATGCTTTCAAAGGTCCTTCATCGTAAATGAAAAGCTAAAATGGACCAAAACGCCCTTATAAGCTAAATTGAGCAGACGACCCTTAAAGGTTGTTTGTAAACGAATTTTATGATCAAATAAATACTTAGAATAAGTATAAAAAGTGAAAGATGTGAATCTTTGGGTCAAAGAACTCTATAAGAGTCTTTGCCGTAAAATGATAATCCGATGAATAAAACTCGGAATATATAAATCACCACATTAAATCCACCACAATTATAATTTTGGTGGAAGATCATTTGATAAGGAATGTGGAAATATGACCCTAGAAACGAATGAAAGTGATTCGTGCTTAAAATATGCTTAAATACCCTTAATGGGTCAAAATAAGCTATGAGCAAAAACAGGTTAAGAATACGTAATAAACCCGTGGTTTGGACCTTGAAGAATAGGAAACTGCTATAAAATGAGGTTCATGATAATTTGTAGGCAACAAACTAGTTTTAGTTTGATAAATTCATGAATGGGTCAAAAGTGGTACTTTTATATTAAGCCGAAAGCTTAAAAGTCTTGAATTTTGTTAATCCGGATGTCGGATTTTAACTCCATATTATGTAGAATCAATTTACGATCACGTAGGAAGAAACGGATGGTAAAACGGATCAATAACGACCAAGTTATGGCCGTTTTCGTAAAACTGAGTTTGGCTGGGAAATATGTAGACCTGAACCAAACTTTATGTCGAAATACACTCGTCGCGCTACGCGACAGAGATGCCTATATGGCGTTGCGACACGTGACAGGTTTGGGTGAACAGCGTCGCGGCACGCGACGGCTGTAATACTCGACATTTTGTTGATGTTGATCAGTTTGGTCTTCGGAACTTCTATAAACAAGTTTTAAATGCTCATAACTGGTAATTTTTTAGTGTTTGGACTCATGAACTTGTTCGGACAAGTTTTAAACACTGAACAACTAACTCATTTTTTGTGATATGGAATGTAGGTATTAGGGAAAGTACTGGAGGACGATCAAGCTCAATAAAGAACCGAACACGATCAAAATTCAAGCTTTCGCGTTACATTTTGTTGTCCCTTTTAAACGGCGAATTTATGTATGCTAAGTTGAAATGTTTTAAATAACTCATAATTTCAAGTGTATTTGTAATCATAAATACACAATTAGAGTCGGAAATTATATGTTAATCGTATAAAATGGACTAAGGGTCTTACATTTTATTTATTAAATAAATAAATAATGTAAAATGAAAAAAAAAATACCTCATGTGGGGTCCACTTAGTCAAACTTAACCACAAAAACTAATTGAGTTAGAGTCAAAGGACATAACGTGTAAGGATTTGCAAACATCGATTATGTTGCACCCTTTGAAAATAAAGGACATAGTTTGTAATTTGGTGTAAACATAAAGGACAAATTTTGTAATTTACTCTTATTTGAATGTTAACAAACATGTAATTGGATTTAAGGTTTAAAAGAAAAAAGACCGAAAGGAAATGGATTACTAATTTAGGAAACTCGAATTTGATTGAGAAAATAGATGATACGAAATTGAATAGCAAGTGACAGACTAAGTCTTGAACACTCTTGTTTTCTTTCCTGCTCAAATTCAGTCAACGCCTCACAATACATTGCCACGTGACAATTAGATTTTTAAGAGAACGTCATGTGGCCTAATATGGTTTTGATTTATTATAATTATATATATATATATATATATAGGCGAAGGTTCATTGGGGAACGAATGTTCATTGGGGAACACTAAAAAAGTGGGGAACAGCGGGGAACCGACTCAAACGAACTCCGATTGGACTCATTCCAGCGGCGTTGGAACCGGCTCGTCGAACCCTAACTAGGATCTCTTAACCCTAAACCCTAAATTCTAACTCCTAAAATCTAAACCCTAAAGCTAAAAAATAAGGCTAAAACCTAAGCTAAATCGTAAAATCTAAACTATAAACCGTAAAAGCTAAACCCTAAAGGATAAACCCTAAAGCTAAACCCTAAACCCCAAAGCTAAACCATAAACTCTAAAGCTAAACCCTAAAAGCCAAACCCTAATATATTTAGGGTTTAGGGTTTATGATTTGGGGTTTAGGGTTAAGAGATCTTAGTTAGGGTTCGACGAGCCGGTTCCAAAGCCGCTGGAATGAGTCCAATCGGAGTTCGTTTGAGTCGATCCCCCTTTTTTTAGTGTTCCCCAATAAAACTCACACTATAATATATATATATATATATATATATATATATATATATATATATATATATATATATATATATATATATATATATATATATACATGTATATGTATATGTGGTATAAAGAAGAAAGTGGCCCGACAGCAGAATCTTGGGTGAGACGGAGAGGACAGGGACGACCCAAGGGGGGGGGGGGGGGGTATAGCCCCGTCGCCGCTCTAGACCGACATGAGGACGTCCTCCACGCCGAGTAGTCTTAGCTAGCCATCAAAAAATACTTTTACGGAAAGCTAACTATTAGAGTGTTGTCCAAACTTTAATTCAGTGATGCGTTACACAAATAAAAGGTTAGGAGTTTAAATTTTGCAGTGGATTTATTCTAGAACATATCGTTAGTTTTGTTGCTTGGTGCTTGCATTTGTTTATTTGTGTGTAAAGGAATCGTGTTTGAATAAACATAAACATGATAATGATGCTGCCGACTTTCTGGGTTATATATTGTCAACATCTAAATATTCAGTACGATGATTACCCTTAACTGTTTGTGCTATCCCTTCAGATATTTAAATTAAATTTACTTTTATCTACTTGACAAGCATTATAAAGCAAATACATACGACAATGTGCCACTTCTGAAAATAAAGACATGTGATGAACGCACGACTATGGTCCCAAAGCAAAAATGGAAGCTTTATCATAAGGATGACTATAATTTTCATCATGAGCTTCTGACCATTGGTTAGGTAATAAGTTGGTATTTTGTGTTAAATGTATAATATAATGTGTTACCTCCCGCCCTAGTTACCTACCCTAGCAAGTATAGTGAAATATATGTTTGCTATTTTAAATTAATTAAAACACTTTTTATAGTTTTATTTCGAATGCCATTTTCATTTCTCGGAACTTTTATCGTTTCTAGAAACGCTTTCCCTCAACACAGTTTCTCTTGTCCTTTTTCCATTTCATGCATGTAACCCATATTTCAGATAGTTTACGAACTCACGAGTATACTTTAATAAAGTAAAGGTTTTTAGCATATTGATTTCTGAATACTGAATTGTCTAACTGTTCCCGTTACAAGAAAATAAAGCTATTGCAACCTCAATAAAATATTGTATTATACCAAATGCAACCTTTTAGAAAACACCATTAGAAGTAGATGCATTACACTTAATGCAACATGCATTTTCAAGGTCGAATTCAACATTTTCTAAAAGTGTTGCATTTATTATTCAAATGCAACTTTTTTAGTATGTAACATTTTTATATATATATTTTTTTTTTGAATGGCCAATAAACTCAATCCTGAGCACTCTCGGAACACTTACTGGACAAACGGAGTACTCCAAGAGGATCCAACCCAGGTTTCCCTGGGTCTCCTATCATTGCCCACCAGGGCCTCACTCTGCACCAAGTGGGAGTCGAACTTGCATCTCTCAAGAGAAATGAAAGCCCTCCACCACTTGATCTAGAGATCATTGACACCTTTTTTATATTCTAATCATTTTTTATACTCAAATGCAACTCTTATTTTAGTTTAGTTACAAAAATGCAATGTTTTCTACACTTAAATGCAACTTTTTATATACATAAGCTTAACCTTTATACGAAAACGCAACCTTTTTTATACAATAAATGCAACTTCTTTTTACATCCAAACGTAACTTTGTAGGATGATGATTGTTTCAAACACTACAATTGCTATTAATATAAACTAGGTTTTTCTCCTAGCGCGTTGCGCTAAGGATTTCGCCACGTTTCCGAATGTTAAAAACTAATTAAACGGAAATTGGTACAGAATTTTAATCGCATCAGAAGCTTCGTCGTTATCATCAGTTCCATGTTTTTCAAACAATATAGGTTTTGTTTTGTCACATTTTCTGCAACTTACAATACAAAAAAGCTATTTTTACTACATGTGTTTTAGGTAATTTTCATCAAGTGATTCGTGTGATGAGAATTATGTGTTCGTTAGATCTAAATTTGTTTTGAACCTTTTTAAAAACACACAACATGTATATACACGACTCATCTCACTTTAACCATTTCACTTCTTTTAGCCCCAATCTCTCTCTAACATAGATTCTTCCACAACAGCAAATTACCTATAACTATTGTGTGAAATGCAAACACTTTGCAACGTAAGTCTCACCTTCATATCCTCAAACACTTGCATACAACTACATATACATATACATATAGGGTGGGGTTCTAGAGTGAACACCAGTGTATTTGTGAACTGAGTGAACAAATCCTGGCCATTGATCTACACACGTGTATGGCCAGGATCTCATCATCAAATCGTAAAATACACTAGTGTATTTCAACATCAAATCTTGGCCATGCCTGGCGTCATTCATTAATATATCTGTCAAAATTTTGCCATAAAATTGAGTCCCCCTCCTCCGGCCCGCGTCTCATAAATGATCTTCGCCAGCCGACGTTCAGTTCGGTGTGCAGATGTTTAGATCGGTCATCTGTGCTTGGCGGGAAACCATTGCGGCATTTTATAGGAGGTTCAGACCTGTAATTTCAGTTGTAAAAACAACTTAAAACGTAGACTCCGCTGTAGAAAAAACGAGTTGAAACATGGACAAGTGAAAAGGTGTTATGTGTCATATAACAACCCTCCAAAATATTTCGACACCCTAATATACTTTAAAACCCCAATATGTCCTAAAATACACCCCATACGTGAAAACAGGGCCCGAATACCTTTATTTTTATAAAAATTAGAGTTAATAGCCAAAATGGTCCCTGAGGTTTGCTCACTTTTGCCACTTTAGTCCAAAATCCAATTTTTTTACATCTGGGTCCCTGAGGTTTGCATTTTGTTGCCATTTTGGTCCAAATTTCTAAAAAGTCTAATTTTGTCAGGATTTCTTACTGATTTTTGTCCTTTTCCTCATTTCTCCTTAGGGCAAAATTGTCATTTTGGATTATTATAAAGTAATTTATATTAAAAAAATAAAAAAAGGAAAAATGACATATAAATAACTATGTCTCACCACCAGTAAACGGGCAAAAGTCCACCTCCACCACCATCAATCTCCACCACCGCCATCTCCGCACCACCATCAATCTCCACCACCACTCTTGCAGCCAGAGGCCTATTCTTTATCCACCACCACGCTTGCAGGTCACCTAAAGTCACTCATGGCAACATCAAGTCCACAAACATCCTCATCGACAAAACAGGCAACGCCATCTCCACCTCCACCACCATCAAGTCCATCAATCTCCACCTCCGCCACCTCCACCACCATCAATCTCCACCACCGCCACCATCTATCTCCACCTCCACCATCTATCTCCACCCCCGAAACTCCCCTTCACCCAGATTTCAGAACTGAACCATCAAAATTAACAAGAATCAAGCCACAATTAAACCTATACAAACACAAAACCCTAATAATTATATCTACAATTCAGCCTTGCCACAAAACCCTATACAAACACAAAACCTGATGTCTTGACGGTGGTGCCGACGACGGCAGATGGTGGAGACGATGGCGGTGGGGGATCTGAAGCAAACCCAATTGAGATTTTCAAGATAACAAACCACAATTCATCGATTTCAAATTTTGATGCTGATTTAAAGTCGGATTTCAAGAGAGAGAAGAGAGAGAGACATGTGGCGGTGGTGAGATTGAGAGAAGAGAGAGAGACGGTGGTGTTGATGATGATCTTGAGGGTGGTGCCGACGGCGACGATGTTGATGATGATCTTGACGGTGGGGAGATTGAGAGAAGAGAGAGACGGTGGTGTTGGCGATGTTGATGATGATCTTGACGGTGGTGAGATTGAGAGAAGAGAGAGACGGTGGTGTTGGCGATGTTGATGATGATGATGGTCTTGACGGTGGCGGTGGTGGTAGTTTAGAGAGAGAGAGCAGTGACATGTTGAGAGAGAGAGATATATCTGTGTATCTGTGTGGGTGTGTATATATATATATTATATATAATTGTTTTAAGTATTAAATGACCAAAATGCCCCTGAGGTAAAAGATAAAAACCAGGTTTTTTTTTGAAAATTTGACCTGATTTGGGATTTGGACCAAAATGGCAACAAAATGCAAACCTCAGGGACCCAGATGTGAAAATTTTGGATTTTGGACTAAAGTGGCAAAAGTGAGCAAACCTCAGGGACCATTTTGGCTATTAACTCTAAAAATTAATTAAAAACAAAAAATTTTGGTCTGTGTCGCGCCCCTTGGTCAATTCCGTCGCGGGCCGCCAGGGCCTGGCTACGAGGCACTCTCCAGAAGCCGCCACGTGTTGCCACATGGCGAAGCTAGACCGGTGACACATCGAAGCTAGGGCCTACGACACCTACGTCGCGGGGCGCGACGCCCTACCCCTGATCTCGTCGCGGGGCGCGACGGCATGTCAGAACAACCCTATAAATTTGGAGTTCGGGCCTTCAGTCAAAACACGCTCACGATCTTTTCTTTCTCTCAATTTCTACGTAGTGTACACTATACTAGGGTATAATACCCCCTAAATAACGAAGTTCTGCTCCGTTGTAAGTATCATAACCTCTGGATACGTATTAGATACGCTGCCCGATTGATCTAGGGTTCCGTAACGGCTGTCGTGGTTCTGCCCGACGTAGTCGTTGGAATGCTGTCTCGAGGAGGGTATTACTTGTAACACCTCGAAAATTTATGTCCAATAATATATCGACACGTGTCATAAGCTTTAAACGTGTAAAAGATTACTTTAGAGGGACTAAAGTTGACAAACAAAGAAAGTATGTGAATATAAGGGTTCAAAGTGTCAACAATGGATAAATATACTTTACTGTAACCCTACACGATGTTTATACCCTTAAACGAATGAATCATGGATCATACGAAGCTAATTGTGGAAGAAAGTGAGAGATTACAAACTACAGGGGTTAAAAGTGTCAACATGTTTAAAGTATACCTCTGAGTGACCTTTTAGTGAACCCGAAGCTTTGTAACGGTTAATTATGCTCACTAGAATAAGTGGTAAAAAATTTCACAAGGTTTCGATAAAGTATGAGAAAGTTATGACGATATTCGTATACGAGGGGTTAAAATCGTCAACGTCGAAATTTATGACTTTTCGGGTGATCATAAAGTTAACCAAGGACTTAACAAAGTTTGTATATGTCTTTGATTCCTTAAAAATCAAGTTAGAGGGCTTAAAATGCAAATTGGGAAGTTGAAACCTCGTTTGGAAGGACCAAGGATCAAAAGTGCAAAAGTTAAAACTTGTTTGGCTGGTTCTAGAAGGCCAGGCGGCCCACGTAAGAGTGCTCTATGGGCTTACGTGGCCCGTGTGAGCAGTACAGTGACAGAATACACCTGCAGGTTTCTGTCCAGGCATGTTAACCGACTCAAAACCTTGTTTTCTTATACCAGGGACTCCCCCACTGGTATTTCATGCACTAGGGACAAATGGGACCATCTCATAACATGTGTAGACTTGCATGGCATGATCATATGTGATCAAAATCACTATATAAGAGGAGCATTGTTGCAACATTTTGATCATTCATTTCAAAAACTCTCACAACTCAACTCCTGGAGTTTGCTGGAGCTCAAGGACATTTCCTAGAAGTCTTTAGTCGTTCATAGGACTATTGTAAGTGTCCTTAACCCTCTTTAATTCAGTTTTGCCTAGTTAATTAAACCGTCGTAATTAGAGTTTGACTTCGTGATTATTCAATAATTTTCCAGTCAAATCTCGAATTAAAAGTACCTATGAGTTGGTACTTATGTGGGCAATAAACCCTTAAAAGGGCACCCTCTAATTCCCACTTTAACTAGGTCAATTGTCCGGTCAAAGTTAATCTTAAAAAGTCAACAGAAAGCTTATTTTCAAATTAATGCATAATTAGCAATGTAGAACCCGTGCAACCTATTTTGTCACTAATATAACTTGGTAATTAATGTAAGAACACGTCTAAACATGTTCACCCCGACAATTTTCAGTTTAGGCTCGGTTCGGAACCGAAAGTCGCATAATTTGACTTCTGCTTTGACTTTCAGTTCTGACCCGTTTGAGCAAAGTTTAGAAATGCCTTAGAGCTTTATTTGGACCAGGTTTCATGTTTTTATAACCTTCTGTGATTATACAACTTGGTTCATTAATTATCTGATTCATATGCATGTTTCCGTTTATTGCCTATATGTTGACTATTATGCCCATATGACCTTAAAATGTGATTTTGAAAATGTAAAAGAATAGAAACCTTAGTTACTGAATTATAAACTTGTCCCTAAGATTTGACATCAGTTTGAGGTCTAGATTAGGAGTTATGCTCATTAGCGTAAATGAAAAGCTTTTTATTAATTAAACGGCGTAATTAGCATATAGCCTATCTAAACCCAATTTTTAATAACAAACTTTTTACCTACTGATATAAAATAATATTTTGGGATTTTTAAAGATTTTTATTTAATTTTAGGCTTAGCATAACATTGAGTTCTAAACTTGATTCAGTAATTGTCGGTTTTGCCCTTTTGGGCTATAAAATGAGTTTTACAAATTATTTTGATACCAAACCTTTTTCTACTGATCTAATATGATAAATAAAACATTTTGAGCCTTCTGGAATAATAAAAATATCATATTTCCTTTAAAAACCCGGAAATAGCTCAAAATCGTCTTTTTAAGCATTTTTAACACATAGTATGTATTAAAACTATTTTAAACATATAAGGTTTGATGCCTACTGATATTTTCAGTAAATTTAATATATTAACAGTAAGCAAAAGTTTTAAACTCAGATTTCCAGTTTTGACATTTTAAGCCTATGTGAAATTACCAAAATGCCCCTAAGGTGCATAGTTTGGTTTTAAATGATAAATTTCACATATATGTAATACCCTACTGTTATAACTTATAAAATTAAGTATTTTTACTGAATATATCAGACCTGTAACTCAGATTATTATTTAAACTCTTTTATAACCTTTTAAATGACCAAAATACCCCTACAGGGCATAGTTTGAGTTTAAATTCGTTTTGGGCATAATAGAAGATATCTTACTGATGTCACAACATATTTAAGGCATATTAACTTAGGAAACCTGTATATGACTCATATGGTTACCCGTTACGCATCTTGCGCGTTCGGTTTGGTTTATGTAACTAGTTTGCATAAATTAACCAAAACGGGTCAAACCTTATCATTTTTGTCTCAAAATCCAGAATGTGTTTACTTTACCCATATTACACAAGTCTCCAAACTTGTCGGGTCTAAATCACATTCTATTCCGGTCTTCGCTTAATCGTGCGTTTGAACCATATCTTCCTTTGAAACTAACCGGTCTAAGTTTAGGCTTAATTAAAGACCCGTTAGGAATCTAATAGGTTATTAAAAACCTTTGTTCCAGAATAGGAGACCCGGTAAAAGCTACGTGCACTTGCTGTTTGTGATTAATACTTGAAAAGGTAAATACTTTTAACTTATTTTCCCTATACGGGCTTGGGGTACGGTATATAAAATACCGCTTGGTCGGGCATTGAATTATTAATTGTATGATGGTTAATTTATTGAAATGACCCGTTTAAATTGTTTTGTTTGCTTAAAGCCTTTGGGGGGTTAATGACCATGTCCCGGATATCCTTGGCATCATTTTACGAAATAGCCACGACCTAAGCGCGGGGTGTAGGCGTACACCCGACAGTGCATAAATAAATAATAAGGTATAACAGCTGATTTCGGGAATAACCCGCCGCGGGACTATATCATGTGGTGTGTCTATTAATCTTTAACCCGGTATCCAACCCGGGCTACTGAACGTATAACAAACATGTAATTCTTTTACAAGTTTATATATAAATAATTATCCCAAGTTATAAAATGTTTTGTGCCTTGTGCATTCAAACCAATTTTTAAACCTTTTCAAAATGAGTCAGTTAATTGTATTTAGAAGTGTAAACTGACGTATTTTCCCAAAAAGGTTAAGTGCAGGTACTAAACGTAATAGGTTGGCCTCTCCTTAGCATCATTAAGAGTCTCGCAAGCTTGGATGCAATTAAGTCTGATGAACTATGTTTCCTTTTTATTTGATCCGCCTGTGGATCCGTTTCAACTATTTTGTGATACTTAATATTACAATTTATTCGGTTGAAATAAATTTATCTTTTGCTTCCACTGTGCATTTAAAATTGTGTTGTTTGACTATGATGATATCAACTGCGTCACGATACTCCCCACCGGGCCCACCGATAATACGTGGAAATATCAGGGTGTGACAGGTTGGTATCAGAGCCAACACTGAGTGAATTAAACACTAGCCTTTTTGTGTTTAATCTCAGTTACACAGTTGCATATTCCTCGATTCTCGAGTCTAGACAAAGAACTTAGGATTTATCCAAATTTGTTTTATTTCTAACTTTGTATTTTGTATTTCCTTGTTGTATCCTTTGTTTGTTTTGATAGGTTGAACAAGATGCCACCAAGAGGGAGAGGAAGAGGCAAGGGGCCACTAGTCACCCCGAATGATCTTGAGGCCGGGCCTTCGCACCGGCGAACACCATCAGATTCACTTAGTCGGAGTCCTCAAGATAACTGGAGGACTTATATTGAGCCAGCAAGGCGCTCAGTTTCGCTGAGCTCCTCCCCTTCTTTTCACAACTCCTTTGGGCCTCATTCTGAAAATGAGCCCCATAATTCCCACCAATCTTACATTCCTCTCCAGGGCCACAACTCACCTTTTGATGACCCAACGCCCTTTTTCTAGAGCCGGTTCAACCCGGCAAACTACCTTGGAGAACCAGTGGGTTTTAACCCACTAGGACCTGAGGACCATTTCTCTGGCGACCATGCAATGGACATGGACGAGGACACCGATCCCGCAGAGCCACCATCCGGAACCCCTAACCACCCCATCGAAATTTCGGATGGGTCACCTTTCGTGGGATCACCTTATAATGGTCCCGATAGCTATGAAGAAAGGTTCCGACAGATCGACTGGGTGTTTACTCCCAGTTACCATAACTCACCACAGCAGCAGCAGCAGGATCCCTAAGAGGATTCTCGATTT
The DNA here is from genome assembly GCA_030545235.1 of Helianthus tuberosus. Taxonomy (NCBI): domain Eukaryota; kingdom Viridiplantae; phylum Streptophyta; class Magnoliopsida; order Asterales; family Asteraceae; genus Helianthus; species Helianthus tuberosus. The sequence goes on from CM060372.1 coordinate 93,720,624, forward strand.
GTCGCGGTCACTCCGCCACCACCACCATCTCAGCAACAGCCTCCGGATCCGCCGAGGTGAATAAGATCGAATGCACGAATGTCCGTGCGAGGAGGAGTGCGTATCAGCACCCCTCAACCTTCGAGTGGCAGCCGCTACCCGCCACTCCATGAAGAACCGCAGATGGGTGGGCCTTCAAACCCAGTCTCGGAAGTAAACTCTGCGCCTGTGGTGCCACCACCATTGGGCTTTGGCGACCCTATACCTACATACACCGGTGCGGCGGCGTATAATCCCTTTGAGCAGTCGATCCACACCAACTACAACTATGCCGAGACCGACCCTTACCTGGTAGCAGCGGCAAACTACAATGCCCATCATCCGGAGGGATCCTTTGGGATCCCTTATCAAGCTGGATACCCACACTATGGGTACCCACCATATGGGTATCAGCAACCGCCGCCTCCTCAACCTCCGTTTTATCAGCAACCCCCGCAGCCGCCAGTGATGTCACCACCGCAGCATCAAGAGATTCTTCAAAGGATAAATGAGGTACGGCAGGAGGTGCAGGAAAACCGTAGGCAAAACCGAGGAATGTTCAAGGGTCTGGTGAACTTAATCAAGGGAAAAAGAAAAACGATTATTAAATCATTTATTTGTTTGTTTATTTTAGTGTTGTAATCATGTCCCTGCGTGGATATTTGTTTCTGTATTCTGCCCCTGCGTGGGTATGTCTTTTTGTATTCTGCCCCTGCGTGGGCATGTCTTTCTGTTGACCCCTGCGTGGGTATGTTTGATAGTTTAGCCCCTGCGCGGGCGTGTTATTTCTGTATAAGTCCCGTTTAGGGCAAACATGTACTTGTTTAAAATTTTAATGGAATGGTTAGTTTAAATTTTCATTTTAAATTATATGTATAAATATAATATGTGAAATAAATGAAAAATAACTTTTCCTTTTATAAAACCTACCATTTTTTTATAAAATAATAAGAATCTTAAAAGGTAAAACTTAGCCACATGTCATTCTAATTATGGCCAATATGGTAAAACCTATTTAAAAGATTCAAATTCTTGTTAACATCTTTAAACATGTTAACACTCTTGACAAAATGTGATTCGATAAATCGCATAAGTCATTCTTATATTGGATTCTCCCAAATACTTTAAATTAATTAAAACATCCATTATGGATATAATGCCTACGGGATATATTCATTGTCATATAAGACAAAGGACAGTTGTGGTCTTCGACCCCTGTTAAGAAGAGGTAATAAATTATAATTAAAACCTCAATACCATGACCCTATAAGATCATGATTTTAAAATTTTTAAAACTGTCCTTATGACTAGGCCTTTTTGCCATTAATATATTTTAATTCTAACTAAGGATTATTATAAATTCCTGATTATATATATATGCCTAACAAATTAATCAAAATGGTTTCTTAATACCATGACTAATAAATCATCTAGAATGATAAAACTGTTATAGACCTCTGAATGAATTGAAATCATTATTTTATGTAGCAATCAAGCTACATGCCTGGGTCAGACGAAGTCAACAGTCACCCCAGAGATAATCATGACACCTCCAGAGTCAACGTAGCAGGAGCAGAGTTACAGGCATTGATAGACAATGTTGTTACAAGAGCTTTGGATAGGCAATTCAATGAATCCAGTAGTACTCATGTAAGGACCCAATCTGTACCACATACGAAGCCACCCTCAAGAACTCATACTGCTCACAAAAGTGATTCTCATCACTCATCAAACTAGAGGAGTGTTCCATCTAAGAGAGTTGTGTTAAACCAAGAACCGCGTGCTAAAGGTTGGACTTATAAATACTTTGTTTCCTGCAAACCCAGGGATTTCACCGGGGAAAAGGGAGCAGTTGATTGCATGTCATGGTTAGACGAAATGGACAATGTGGTAGATATTAGTGGTTTCGCTAATAAGGATGTAGTAAAGTTTGTATCCCAGTCGTTCAAGGGTGAGGCACTAGCCTGGTGGAGATCTTTGATCCAAGCCACTGGGAAAATCCCATTGTACAATCTGTCTTGGGAACAGTTTGTGACATTGATTAAGGAGAATTACTGCCCTCAACATGAGGTTGAAAAGATTGAAGCCGATTTCTTGTCATTGGTTATGAAAAACCTAGATTGTCAAACCTACCTTACAAGGTTCAACACCATGTCAAGACTGGTTCTGTATCTGGTAACTCCGGAACCCAAGAGGATAGCTCCTTTCATCGGGGGTTTGGCCCCAGAAATCAAGGCCAGTGTGAAGGCCTCCAGACCAGCTACTTTTCGGTCCGTAACTGATATATCATTGTCCCTTACTTTGGACGCGGTCAGGCAGAGATCGCTGAGAAACACAGACGCTGAGAAGAGGAAGCGTGAGGATGACAACTCACGACGTTCAGACAAGAAGCGTAAGGGAAACAATGACCACAAGAATAGTTCTGGAACGAAAAAGGATTGTCAGCAGTCGGGGGAAGCCCAAGTGTAAGGTCTGTAAGAAGCACCATTTCGGGAGGTGCATATATGAATCGAAATCCTAGCCACAACAGAGAGTTTGTGGGATTTGTAAATCCTATGAGCACAAGACATTAGACTGTAAGAAAATCAAGGATGCGACGTGCTACAAATGCAACGAGAAAGGGCATATTAAGTCCAACTGCCCAAAGTTTGCAAAGAAGGCTGAAGATGGGAAAAAGACCAATGCTAGGGTCTTTCAGATGAACGCACAAGAGGTGATCCAGAATGATAATGTCATAACAGGTACCTTCCTTATTAATGATGTTTATGCAAGGGTGTTATTTGATTCTGGAGCAGATAAGTCATTTGTTGATGATAAGTTTTGTAAGTTGTTAAACCTACCTGTTAGAACCCTAAGCATAAAATATGAGGTTGAATTAGCTGATGGCACCATAGAAACCGCATCAACCGTGTTAGATGGATGTTTCATATCCATTAGGAACCACTTTTTTCCTTTGTCCTTACTTCCTTTGAAGTTAGCCGGTTTTGATATAGTTATAGGCATGGACTGGTTATCTCATAACCAGGCCCAGATTGTTTGCAACAAGAAGCAAGTGGTGGTCAAGACTCCGTCTGGTGAACCACTTACCATTCAGGGAGATTCCCAGTATGGACTGCCTGAGCAAGTGTCTATGCTCAAGGCATCTGGGTGTTTGAAGAAGGGTTGTGTCATCTACATGGCACAAGTGACTATTGATGAGCAGAAGCCTAAGATTGAAGATATCCCTGTCATTTCTGAATATCCCGAAGTATTCCCTGAAGAACTACCTGGTTTGCCACCAGATAGGCAAGTAGAATTCAGAATTGACATTATTCCAGGAGCAGCACCTATCGCAAGGGCACCTTACAGGTTGGCACCAACAGAGATGAAAGAGTTGAGGACTCAGCTAGACGATTTATTGGCAAAATGTTTTATTCGTCCTAGTTCATCTCCTTAGGGAGCACCAATCCTGTTTGTGAAGAAGAAGGATGGATCGATGCGACTATGCATCGATTATCGCGAACTTAATAAGGTCACTATCAAGAATAGATATCCATTGCCCAGGATCAACGATCTGTTCGATCAACTTCAAGGGGCGAGTTACTTCTCCAAGATCGACTTGAGATCAGGCTACCATCAACTGAAAGTTAAAGATGAAGATGTATACAAGACTGCATTTAGGACTCGTTATGGTCATTACGAGTTCTTAGTGATGCCTTTTGGGCTCACTAATGCACCAGCAACGTTCATGGATCTCATGAACCGTGTCTGCAAGCCATACTTGGACAAATTTGTTATCGTCTTCATTGACGACATTCTGATTTATTCAAAGAATCAAGCTGACCATGAGGAGCATCTTCGATGCATTCTAAAACTACTTCAGCAGGAGAAACTCTATGCCAAGTTTTCGAAGTGTGAATTCTGGCTTCGTGAAGTCCAATTCCTTGGACATGTTGTCAGTAAGCATGGTATCCAAGTAGATACCGCTAAAGTTGAAGCTGTCATGAATTGGCAAGAGCCGAAGACGCCCACTGAGATTCGTAGTTTTCTAGGTCTGGCAGGATATTATAGGCGTTTTATTGAAAACTTCTCAAGAATTGCAGCACCCCTGACTTTACTAACTCTAAAGAATAGCAAGTTTGACTGGGGGCCTAAGCAGCAAGAATCTATCGATATTCTGAAGCAGAAGTTGAGCAACACTCCAGTATTGACGTTGCCTGATGGAATTGATGAATTTGTAGTTTATTGTGATGCATCGCACACAGGTATGGGATGTGTGCTTATGCAGAAAGGTAAAGTTATTGCCTACGCTTCTAGACAATTGAAAGTGCATGAGAAGAATTACACCACCCATGACTTGGAGTTGGGTGCCGTTGTATTTGCACTAAAACTATGGAGACATTGCTTGTATGGAACCAAGTGCGTGATCTATTCGGATCACAAAAGCCTTCAACATCTGTTCAATCAGAAGGATTTGAACATGAGGCAACGACGTTGGATGGAAACCTTGAAGGATTATGACTGTGAGATAAGACACCATCCAGGCAAGGCAAATGTGGTTGCCGATGCCTTAAGTAGAAAGGAAAGGGTGAAACCCATAAGAATCAATGCCAAGAGCATTGAATTAAAGAATAGTTTGAATGAAAGGTTGTTAGCTGCGCAGAAAGAAGCTGTAGTAGAAGCTAACTATCCTGATGAAAACCTAGGGGTAACTGAAGAGCAATTATCCTATGGCAAAGACAGAATCCAAAGGTTAAATGGGCGAATATGGGTTGCAGTTTATGGAGGACTTCGGGATGTTATTGTAGGATCGTGTACGGACCCGAGATGAGTCGTTCTGAGGCGTTCTACACAATATGAAAGGCGAAAACAGACATATTGTGTGAAATTCAGCAAGATATTCACTAATCACTGTCTTTAATATTGATTCTGATACGATTACAGATCTGTAGACACTTCGACAGAGCTTCGCCATCGGAAAACACCTTCCTAATTCCGTTTTAAATGACACGGATCTATCCCTATTTATAGACATGGTAATTCCGTTTAAACAAGACTCGAACGAAATTACTTTACATGCGGAATTAGCCATTCAAACGAAATCAGCAGCTTCAAGCGGAATTACATTGTAATTCCGTGCGGAATTACAAGTTGGTCCTTTCAAGCGGAATTATCACTTTCAAGTGGAATTAACTTTCTGACGTGAAATCTCGATCTTCGTGCCATGAACAATGCAAGACTCGATACAAGACGAAGTCGACAGACGTATGCACCAACAGACTCCCCCTCGGATGTTGACGAGTTTTAAGTGTCGAGTCTTTAACGTCTTCAGTCTTTATCAGTCTTCGGGCTTCTCTTCAAAGTATCTGACAGAGTAAGCATCCTCAAACTTTATCTCTTTCTCTTCAGCATCACCAGACTCCCCTCGAATAATCTCATCTACCCTCGGATGTTGACCGCAATCTGGCTTTCACAGGACCAGGATCATGACCTGGCTCTATACTCAGACTTCAGAATCCAGACTATCCTGCACATCCTCTACCTCACAATAAATTTTACAAATTTAACATTTTACAAATTTATATATCCAGACTCCCCCTCAAATTTATCCAGAATGATTTATCACTTTGAAAACTTCTGATGACCATTTGTAGGAAAATATTCAAACATTTTTTCATTTAAACACAAACTCCCCTTCACGAAATGCTCATCATGTTTAGCACTTGGAATTTTGAAAATCAGTTCTCCAACATCAGTTGTCGAAAATCTTTTTGAATTTTTCAAAAGTTTATGCTAAAACACACTGAAAATCTTTTTGGATTATGAAATGAAATGAAATGCAGTAAAGAAATATTTACAGACAATATTTTTGTGAGTTTGTGTAAGAGGAACATATCAGTTTTTGACAAGTCACAAGTACCGTTGAGCTTAGTTACACATTAAGAATTAAACAATTCACTTAGATTGCCGATATACTGATCCACTTAATTTTTCACACAAATTTCAACTTATTCAGGATATGAATTAGGTGTATTAAGAACTTAAACTCATTCATGTGTCCCACCTCTTGAATGTACTCCCGTATCCAGATCCCAATATTCAGTCTTACAGGTGAGTATACCACATATGATATCTGTAAGGGGTTAAATTGCGAAACTGTGAGAGCTCAGGTCAGAACTTCCGTTCAGCAGAGAGATGACGGCTCGACTTTTGGTGGGTCCCATTAAGAGCATCTTTTTTACAACAGCACATGATTAGCATATTTTTTCAATGTTTCATCATTTTTTATGTTGAGGGTAGGCTTTTATTTCAAGCAAGCGTAAAGTATTCTCCGGGGACTAGGCCATTGCTTCCGCAAAATCAGAAGTCCCTGGATAATACCCGAGATATCACTGAGCATAAAGACCTAGTGTCTCAGAAAGAGGGATCCTTCAAATGAAATTTCAGGGGTTACCTATATATCCAAGTAGTGTTCCCCACAAAATAAGCAAGTTTGAATTTAAGTTTATATCCCGAAAAAGCTTACTAAATGTGTAAAAACCTATCGACATATCATCAGTGAGACCGTTTAACGCTATTTAATCATTACATTTCTTTAGCATATTGTAACTGTCTACTGATGTACTATCATGTCCTCTTCTTTGACACCAAAACTCATTTTGTATTATATCATGTTTTTGTCTTTTTCAAATTTTCAAATGTTTTTGGATTTTCTGAAAAATCTTATCCCCCTAAAATGCAAACACATTTAAGGAAATTTGAACACAAACTGTACAAGTAAATTGACAACTGATATCAAATCGCTTCAATTCGCCATCCACTTGGCATAAACAATCAGAACTCCCCCTTTCAACAAACTATTTTCTCATAATGATTTCAAAACACTTAAGTATGTTTTTATCAAAATGATTTTTCCGGAAAATAAGTTTTGTTGAATTTACCACTTTGTAAAAAAATGGGGTTTTGTTCATCACTTTGTCTTTCAACTTCAATCTTTTGAAAACTATAACAATTTTAAGATTTTATCAACAAATATCACATGTAGAAAATCAAGTACAACTTAATGTCCTTGATTTACCACTTGTAGGTCGAAATATCACCAGAGTGAATTTCTCAAGAAAGATGCCGATTCCTGCTCCACACTTACCAACCTGGGAGCTCCGGCAAGTCAGGATTTTACTTGTGAAAAACTGCCATCCAAGCCTGACCAAACTTGGATGTTTCCTCCTCAACTTCACTTGGGTAATAAGTTGCTTTCTTTGTTTCATAAAAATCCTTTACCCCTTTGACCTTACCCTCAACCATTTTATCAAAAATCTTTTTCACATTTCCATTAAACGCTTTCTCGACATCAAATTCTTTCTTCTCAGAATAGAACTGATTCGAGATCTCAACTTTCCCAACTTTTGATTTAAAATTTTCAGCCCTCAATGGTGGAAAATGAACATCATCCATTGGAGGTACTGAGTTTTCATCTTTTAACTCAACTTGTGGCTCGTCTAACTTTGTGGAGTTAGATTCATCGTCAGATTTCACATCAAACTTTTTAACATCCTCATGAACCTTCTGAACAACCCACACTTGGTTGTCATTCTTGGCTCTCTTTTTGTAAAAATGTGTCTTTGAACATTCACCAACTTCATATGTTGAATTTTAAAAAATTTTGAATTTTTCAGTTGGTGGTTCATTTTTCTCAACATCTTTTTCTTTGAGTTTTTTAGAGACTTCCTGTTTTATTTTTGTTGCTTGAGAACAGTTCCATGCAATGTGACCAGCTTCATTGCATTTGTAATAGGTTCTTGTCTCCTTTCTTTGATTAGCTCCATTCTTCACATTCTCTTGCTTCTTGGCAAGGAATTATCTGTTTGATTGCTTCCAGTATGGGCTTTTTGATTCCTCTTCACAGCTTGTTCCTGCAACAAATATTGTATTTGTTTTAGACGTTTTTTCATGTTTATAATTTTCAGGTGGAATAAAACCAAGACCTTTCCTTTTGAAATTACCGTTATTATTTGGTTTCTTTTGAAAACTAGAATCAGAACCGTAACCTTTTTTCTTGTTTAAACGTTGTTGAACTCTTGAAGTGCATTTTTTAGGTTTTTCAGTAAGATTTACATATTTTATTTCAGAAATATTAATTTTTGTTAGTTTGAAAACCTTTTTGATCTTTTCAAAATTAACACTTGTTATTGGAAATTCCTCATCAGAATATAATTTATCTGAATCCTTCAAAGTATATGCCACTTTGACTTATTCGTCATTCAAATTAGATTTTGATAACATGAATTCTTTATTATAAACCCGTTTAACCGATGATTTTGAACTGTTGAGCGACAAACTCGAACTTTTGACGGACGAACTTGAACACCCAGACTCGGACTTTGACTCAGACTTTAACTCCGATTCCTCATCTGTATCCAACACCTGATCGACCACCTTTTTTATTAACTCGGACTCATGATCAGTGTCAGACGATGTAAAAACAACGTCAATGTTTTCTGGTAACTCATCGGTTGTTTCAGATTTTAACTCTATACTGACAGCCTTTTTGACTTGCTCCTCGTTCAGTTTTCTAGGAGAATACCCTTCCCAAATCAGAGGCGGACACTTGTTATAACTAACACTCTGCTTCTTACCAGTATCTTTCTTCTTTGGCTTCTCATCATTTTGAAATGCTTCAAAACCTGCAACAGTTGGATACATTCGATCAATGAGATAATCAGAACTGGAATAACTTTGTAATAACCGTCTGATTCTTTCATTTTCTATCTTTTCATTTTCCAACTCCCGCTGCAACTTTGCACATTCTTCAATGTAATGATTAATCGCCTTCTGCTTTGTCATCATCACAGCATTCATCATAGTCAACGCATCTTCTCTTTCTGAATTAGTCTTTTGTAGACCAGTTACTGTTCTGTTTAGCAGATCATACGATTCTTTCACATAGTTTAGATTAAACAACAATTGTTCTTTCATCTTATCTTGCTCACTCAACTTCTCATCTTTTTCTGCACATTTCTTGCGAGATTCTAAACACTTCAAGCAAAGTTTGATGACTTCCACAATCTTTTCTTTTTCAACGATCTTCTCCACTTCAACAACCTTTTCAACTTCACTCACCTTCTCCTTTTCAACAATCTTCTTAGTAATTTTAATCTCTTCATTTTGAGCAATCTTTTCATTTTGATCTTTGCTTTCACATTCCTTCTTTTTCAGTTCTTTTGTTGCTCGTCTCTTCTTCAACCTCTCCAAGCGATATGCAAAATAGAATTGAAAACTTTCAGGAGATAGATGAGTTTTTGCAATAATAATATGTCTTTCTTCCTCATCATCACCACTGTCATCGGTTAGTGATTGGTCAAAATCTATTTTCTTCTTAGAACTATCATCTGAAGAACTAGAATCAGATGGTGTTTGATCAAAATCTAATGTCTTTTCAGAACTATCATCTGAAGAACCAGAATCAGATGATGTTTGAACAAAAACAGTTGCTTCTTCTGAACTTTCATCGGATGAAACAGATTCTTTTTCTTGATTCTACTCATGAACACAAATTGCTTTCATCCATTCTGTAAACAAATCAGGTTCTTGAACTATCTTTGCAATGAAAGCTTTAAACTCCCCATTCTTATCCACATACTTATCCCAGCTAAATCCTGGAGCCATTTTCTCATCGTCTTGATCAATGATACCATAATACGCTTTCTTGTTTGCATCTTCAATCATTTTCCCATGAGCAGATTGTGAATCTTTTTGTTGATGCGGTTGATGAGCAACTTATTGATATATGGCTTTCCGATAGTAATCATCTTTTCCAAAAGGATTCTTTGCTCCACTAGCCTCTTGATTTTTGCATTCTCTCTTGAAATGACCTTTCTCCGTGCATCGAAAACAATTAACTTTAGATTTATCAAAACCCAAAGTACAAACATGTGCATCCAAGAAATCATTTCTTCCTGTAATCATTTTGAACTTTTCAGCTCTTCTCAAGACACTAGCTAAGCACCATTTGATGTCCATGAGCTCCATCTCTTCAGCGTCTATCTGATCATAATCCTCTTTTGTCAGCATAGGATTTCCAATTCTCCCTGCAACTAAACCTTCATAGGATTGTAGCACAGTCGCAAGTAACGCCATGTGATCTTTTTCAACTTCTCCAGAAAAAACTTTGACCATCTGGAAGATTCAATGCAATGTTGCACTGTATCACACAACCATTCCCACTTTTTGAGCTTTGAGAATGAAAACTTGAAGTTGAACTCTTTGGATTAACACTTGGATGTGAAGAAAATCCACTGCTACTGTTTGAACTTTGATCAACATTTCCAAATGAGTTCCCAGCACTAAAAGCAGTTTGGATTTTCAGACTCATTTCAACCTCTTGAACACTGCCTTTATAATACATTTTCACATCTTGTTGACCACTCGGATTATTCATCCTTGCAATCGTTTGTTGTTCAAGATCTTGATCCTCAATCTTCTCGATGAACTGAGAAATTGTCAAACCATCATATTCTCCGGTGTTCTTTAAGATCATCAAAAATGCACCCCATTCTTTTTTAGGTAAAGCATCAGCTAATTTGTCAACCCATTCCTCTCGTTCTTTGGTTATGCTTAACAATGACATAGACCGCACTAAGTGGCAATATCTTTCAATCAATTTCTTTGTATCTTCCCCTGGCAGACTTGTGAATAAATCAAATTCTTTCTTAAGCAATGCCTTTTTTACTTTTGATCATCTTCTCACTTCTCTCAAATTTCATTTTAAGAGCATCCCAAATTGATTTTGAAGTTTTGTCATGTTGAAGCAATACAAAGATGTCTTCTTTAATAGCTTGCTGAAGTAGACTAATCATCATCTTTTCAGCTCTGTACATGTCTCATTCTTTATCAGTGAATTCAGAGATTGTTTTCTCAACTTGCATATCAGTACGTGGTAGTACATATTTTTTTCAAAATACACTCCCAAGATCTCAAATGATTTGCTTGAACCCAGTTTTCAAACCGATCTTTCCAACCGTAATATTCCTCAATGCTCATTAGCTTTGGGGGTTTTTGTGTAGTTCCAATCTCATTTTCCAAGTTCATGTTTTGAGCAATGGTAGCCGGAGTAGTCGAGGATGTTGCAAATGCGTTGTAAAATTCTTCACTTATGATTCGGTAACAAGTTTTTCACACAAACAGTCACTTTCAAACGAGATTAGGTTTCAAACGAAATTACTTCAAGCGAGATTACCTACACACAAACTTTCAAACGGAATTAAGGGTTTCCAACGAAATAAGACACTTCAAACGAAATTCCCTAATTTCGTTTGAACTAGACAAACAAGAGTTAATTTCGTGTGGAATTATGAAACAGTTCACGCGAAATTAACTTTTCAAAATGCGATTATGATTTCGTTTGAAATTTCAAACGGAATTATGAATTCCGTGCGGTATTAGCAACAAGTTCAAACGAGATTAGTTTCAGACAGTAATTTCGAGCAGAATTAAGGTATAATTCCAAGCGGAATTAAGCTGATGTCATCATATTTGATTTGAAATTCAAGCGGAATTATCAATTTTAGCAGATTTAAGTCGAATTAAGGTCCAATTTTCTCAAGGATTTGTTAAAACATCATTTCGCTTATGATATGTGAAATTCAGATCATTTTGACCGGTAAAACTTGTTCAATTGAGAAAAGAAGGTGTAGAAGTCAGAAAACACAATGAAATCAAGCTGAAATCTGCAGAACTCCTCCTCCTGAGCTCTGATACCACATGTAGGATCGTGTACGGACCCGAGATGAGTCGTTCAGAGGCGTTCTACACAATATGAAAGGCGGAAACAGACATATTGTGTGAAATTCAGCAAGATATTCACTAATCACTGTCTTTAATATTGATTCTAATACGATTACACATATGTAGACACTTCGACAGAGCTTCGCCGTCAGAAAACACCTTCCTAATTCCGTTTTAAATGACACGGATCTATCCCTATTTATAGACATGGTAATTCCATTTGAACAAGACTCAAACGAAATTACTTTACATGCGGAATTAGTCATTCAAACGAAATCAGCAGCTTCAAGCGAAATTACATTGTAATTCCGTGCGGAATTACATTGTAATTCCGTGCGGAATTACAAGTTGGTCCTTTCAAGCGGAATTATCACTTTCAAGTGGAATTAACTTTCTAACTTGAAATCTCGATCTTCGTGGCATGAACAATGCAAGACTCGATACAAGACGAAGTTGACAGACGTATGCACCAACAATTATCCTCTACGAAGCCCATAGTTCTAAATACTCCGTTCATCCTGGAGCTGACAAGATGTACCAGGATCTGAAGGCAAACTATTGGTGGATAGGATTGAAGAAGTCTATGGCTACCTATGTACCCAAATGTTTGACGTGCGCTCAAGTCAAAGTTGAACATTAGAAACCGTCAAGTTTGCTACAACAACCTGAACTTCCCACCTGGAAGTGGGAGATGGTGACGATGGATTTCATCACCAAGTTTCCAAAGACAAGGAAAGGAAATGATATTATATGGGTGATAGTAGATAGACTGACTAAGTCAGCACATTTCTTACCCATTAAGGAGACTTATAGCTCCGATATGTTAGCCCAATTGTACGTAGATAAGATTGTATCTCTGCATGGGTGACTATTATCTCTGATAGAGATACTGGGTACACATCTCATTTTTGGAAAAGTTTCCAACAATCTTTGGGCACGCGCTTAAATTTTAGTACGGCTTACCATCCTCAGACGGACGGGCAAAGTGAGCGTACCATCCAAACTTTGGAAGACATGCTTCGTGCATGTGTGATTGACTTAGGTGGTAGTTGGGATAACCACCTGCCATTGATCGAGTTCTCCTATAACAATAGCTACCATACAAGCATTCAGGCTGCACCTTTTGAGGCATTATATGGTAGGAAATGCAGGACGCCTATTTTTTGGGCAGAAGTAGGAGAAGCTCAGTTATCAGGACCTGATATAGTCCTTGAAACAACGGACAAGATTGTCCAAATTCGTGACCGCCTGAAAGCTGCCAGAGATAGGCAGAAAAGCTACGCAGACTTGAGGCGTAAACCTCTAAAGTTCGAGGTTGGTGACAAAGTGTTGCTTAAAGTTTCACCCTGGAAGGGAGTGATGCATTTTGGTAAGAAAGGCAAATTAAGACCAAGGTAAATAGGACCATTTTAGATCATCGAATGTGTCAGATCCGTGGCCTATAAGTTAAACTTGCCTGAAGAGCTCAGTGGTATTCACAATGTATTCCACATCTGCAATCTAAAGAAATGTCTAGCTGATGAATCGCTAGTCATACCACATACGGATGTGCATATAGATGAGGGCTTGAAATTTGTGGAAAAACCTTTATCGATCGAGGATCGACAGGGTAAGAAGCTTCGAAGGAAGCATGTGCCGATTGTAAAGGTCAAATGGGATGCCCGCAGAGGTCCAGAGTATACGTGGGAGGTAGAGTCCACAATGAAAGAAAAATACCCACATTTGTTTCAGTAAATCTCCAGGTCGAGATTTCTTTTAAGGGGGTGAGGATGTAACACCTCGAAAATTTATGTCCAATAATGTATCGACACGTGTCATAAGCTTTAAACGTGTAAAAGATTACTTTAGAGGGACTAAAGTTGACAAACAAAGAAAGTATGTGAATATAAGGGTTCAAAGTGTCAACAATGGATAAATATACTTTACTGTAACCCTACACGATGTTTATACCCTTAAAGGAATGAATCATGGATCATACGAAGCTAATTGTGGAAGAAAGTGAGAGATTACAAACTACAGGGGTTAAAAGTGTCAACATGTTTAAAGTATACCTCTGAGTGACCTTTTCGCGAACCCGATGCTTTGTAACGGTTAATTATACTCACTAGAATAAGTGGTAAAAAATTTACAAGGTTTCGATAAAGTATGAGAAACTTATGACGATATTCGTATACGAGGGGTTAAAAGCATCAACGTCGAAATTTATGACTTTTCGGGTGATCATAAAGTTAACCAAGGACTTAACAAAGTTTGTATATGTCTTTGAGTCCTTAAAAATCAAGTTAGAGGGCTTAAAATGCAAATTGGGAAGATAAAACCACGTTTGGAAGGACCAAGGACCAAAAGTGCAAAAGTTAAAACTTGTTTGGCTGGTTCTGGAAGGCCAGGCGGCCCTCGTAAGAGTGCCCTATGGGCTTACGCGGCCCGTGTGAGCAGTACAGCAAGAGAATTCACCTGCAGGTGTCTGTCCAGGCCTGTTAACCGACTTAAAACCTTGTTTTCTTATACCAGGGACTCCCCCACTGGTATTTCATGCACTAGGGACAGATGGGACCATCTCATAACATGTGTAGACTTGCATGGCATGATCATATGTGATCAAAATCATTATATAAGAGGAGCATTGTTGCAACATTTTGATCATTCATTTCAAAAACTCTCACAACTCAACTCCTGGAGTTTGCTGGAGCTCAAGGACATTTCCTAGAAGTCTTTAGTCGTGCATAGGACTATTGTAAGTGTCCTTAACCCTCTTTAATTCAGTTTTGCCTAGTTAATTAGCCTAAAGTCAAACCGTAGTAATTAGAGTTTGACTTCGTGATTAATCAATAATTGTCTAGTCAAATCTCGAATTAAAAGTACCTATGAGTTGGTAATTATGTGGGCAATAAACCCTTAAAAGGGCACCCTATGATTCCCACTTTAACTAGGTCAATTGTCGGGTCAAAGTTAATCTTAAAAAGTCAACAGAAAGCTTATTTTCAAATTAATGCATAATTAGCAATGTAGAAGCCATGCAACCTGTTTTATCACTAATATAACTTGGTAATTAATGTAAGAACATGTGTAAACATGTTCACCCCGACAATTTTCAGTTTGGGCTCGGTTCGGAACCGAAAGTCGCATAATTTGACTTCTGCTTTGACTTTCAGTTCTGACCCATTTGAACAAAGTTTAGAAATGCCTTAGAGCTTTATTTGGACCAGGTTTCATGTTAGTATAACCCTCTGTGATTATACAACTTGGTTCATTAATTATCCGATTCATATGCATGTTTCCGTTTATTGCCTATATGTTGACTATTATGCCCATATGACCTTAAAATGTGATTTTGAAAATGTAAAAGAATAGAAACCTTAGTTACTGAATTATAAACTTGTCCCTAAAATTTGACATCAGTTTGAGGTCTAGATTAGGAGTTATGCTCATTAGCGTAAATGAAAAGCTTTTTATTAATTAAACGGCGTAATTAGCATATAGCCTATCTAAACCCAATTTTTAATACCAAACTTTTTACCTACTAATATAAAATAATATTTTGGGATTTTTGAAGATTTTTATTTAATTTTAGGCTGAGCATAACATTGAGTTCTAACTTGATTCGGTAATTGCCGGTTTTGCCCTTTTGGGCTATAAAATGTGTTTTACAAATTACTTTGATACCAAACCTTTTTCTACTGATCTAATATGATAAATAAAACATTTTGAGCCTTCTGTAATAATAAAAATATCAGCTTTCCTTTAAAAACCCGGAAATAGCTCAAAATCGCCTTTTTAAGCATTTTTACCACATAGTATGTATTAAAACTATTTTAAACATATAAGGTTTGATGCCTACTGATATTTTCAGTAAATTTTTATATATTAACAGTAAGCAAAAGTTTTAAACTCAGATTTCCAGTTTTGACCTTTTAAGCCTATGTGAATTACCAAAATGCCCCTAAGGTGCATAGTTTGGTTTTAAATGATAAATTTCACATATATGTAATACCCTACTGTTATAACTTATAAAATTAAGTATTTTTACTGATTATATAGGACCTTTAACTCAGATTATTATTTAAACTCTTTTATAAACTTTTAAATGACCAAAATACCCCTACGGGGCATAGTTTGAGTTTAAATTCGTTTTGGGCATAATAGAAGATATCTTGCTGATGTCACAGCATATTTAAGGCATATTAACTTAGGAAACCTGTATATGACTCATATGGTTACCCGTTACGCATCCTTCGCGTTCGGTTTGGTTTATGTAACTAGTTTGCATAAATTAACCAAAACGGGTCAAACCTTATCATTTTTGTCTCAAAATCCAGAATGTGTTTAGTTTACCCATATTACACAAGTCTCCAAACTTGTCGGGTCTAAATGACATTCTATTCCGGTCTTCGCTTAATCGTGCGTTTGAACCATATCTTCCTTTGAAACTAACTGGTCTAAGTTTAGGCTTAATTAAAGACCCGTTAGGAATCTAATAGGTTATTAAAAACCTTTGTTCTAGAATAGGAGACCCGGTAAAAGCTACGTGCACTTGCTGTTTGTGATTAATACTTGCAAAGGTAAATACTTTTAACTTATTTTCCCTATACGGGCTTGGGGTACGGTATATAAAATACCGCTTGGTCGGGCATTGAATTATTAATTGTATGATGGTTAATTTATTGAAATGACCCGTTTAAATTGTTTTGTTTGCTTAAAGCCTTTGGGGGGTTAATGACCATGTCCCGGATATCCTTGGCATCATTTTACGAAATGGCCATGACCTAAGCGCGGGGTGTAGGCGTACACCCGACAGTGCATAAATAAATAATAAGGTATAACCGCCGGTTTCGGGAATAACCCGCCGAGGGACTATATCATGTGGTGTGTCTATTAATCTTTAACCCGGTATCCAACCCGGGCTACTGAACGTATAACAAACATGTAATTCTTTTACAAGTTTATATATAAATAATTATCCCAACTTATAAAATGTTTTGTACCTTGTGCACTCAAACCAATTTTTAAACCTTTTCAAAATGAGTCAGTTAATTGTATTTACCAGTGTAAACTGACGTATTTTCCCAAAATGGTTAAGTGCAGGTACTAAGCGTAATAGGCTGGCCTCTCCTTAGCATCATTAAGAGTCTCGCAAACTTGGATGCAATTAAGTCTGATGAACTATGTTTCCTTTTTATTTGATCCGCCTGTGGATCCGTTTCAACTGTTTTGTGATACTTAATATTACAATTTATTCGGTTGAAATAAATTTATCTTTTGCTTCCGCTATGCATTTAAAATTGTGTTGTTTGACTATGATGATATCAACTACGTCACGATACTCCCCACCGGTAATACGTGGAAATATCGGGGTGTGACATTACTAATGTTAAACTCGGTTATTATTCTAACATGTGTGCATTTGTGTAAGATAATTCCCAGGAAATCCTTACAGAAAACCTAAGACAACAATGTGAGTAATCTCCTTTTAGTAAACAGTTTTTACAAAACCTTAAATATTTTACAATACAATTTAGCAGTGATTGAGACTTTGTTATTCTACAATTACTGCCGGTACGTTGGGGTTTTGTATACAAAATGTGGAACACGTTGCCATTGGACAAAGAGTTAGCCAATGTGTAATATGACCCACCAGTCAGGATTGACAGTACTGAATGAGTAATTGGGTAGATGTAAACATTGTAATCGCTCTCAATACTGTTTAAATTAATAAAACTTTTCTTGATTAAACTGGGATTCACTCACCAGTATTTCCCACTGACAAAATGTTTTTAAACGCGTTTCAGGCAACACAATGTGAAAGCCAGCTGAACAGCACTGAAGGCTTGGAAAAGTGGCTATAAAAGTTACCTAAATAAAGAAGGCGTTTTATTTCAATAAAATGGGATTTATCCCTATAAATCAGTTGTAATGAAAACTTGGGTTTATCCCAATGTGTTTATTTATATGAAATATGGTGTTTTACTCTGATAAAATATTTCCTAACTACAGGTCTTATGAATTTTCCACTGCCAAATTAATAAACACCAATACCACCAACAGTGAGTTCGCAGCCGCCCATTCCCGGGTCAGATAGGGGGCGGGGGTTGCAACAGAAGGTGGTATCAGAGCTAAGCCACTGATTCAGCCACATAAGTGTTCTGCTGACACCAAAATTTATCTAAAGTGTTAGGAAATAAATTACGAAAATACGTGCATAATTGTATTTTATTGTTATGTGTTATTTGACTATTTGTTAGTTTACAGTATGAGCGACCAAGGACCATCCGATGCATATCGTCAGTTGTCTGGTTCGCCTAGAAGCAAAGGTGCCTCTTCTCAGCCTGCCCTCTCAGGGTACTCTGCTGATAATGAAGAAGGAATATTCGTGTTTAAGGCTCAGTCTGAAAAGCCATTCCCTCAGAAAAAAAAGGATGGTTCAGTCGGGGAGCACATGAGCGTAGGAAACGTATGAAAAAGTTACAAGAACAGCGAGTACTAGCAGCAGCTAAGAGAGAAACCGATGCTTATACCCACGACATGCTCAATAGGGGTATAGCAAATATCCATATCTTAGCAACCATAGCAGCTGACCCTAACCTGGAGCAACTGATAGCAGCCCAACCACAACCACCATTTCCTAACCAGACTATGGAGATAGAAAACCCAGAAAATCAAGTAGAAATGCATGCTTTTAACCCAGAGGAGATACCTAGGGTACCAGCACCTAACCCCTTAGACCCAAATTACGACCCGTGGTGGGACGGCAATATGGACTATGTGCAACGTTACCCGATTCCAGAAAACATGCCCATGCCGAATCTAGGAGCATACCCAGGTTTTGACCATCTAGATCCCTACTACGATAATGATCAGTACATTAGGGAGATCTTGGAGAATCCTTACCCATACCCGCAGCCGGAACCCATGCCCCAGATTCCAAACCCAGTCCTAGAACCTGCACCCCCAAAGAGTGCAGAAAATGTACAAGAACTCAGGACACTTGGTGATGAAATCTTAGAAAGTAGTGAAAGGATGCGATAGGTGGGAGAGCGACTCGTCTGGAAGTACGACGAGCGCAATATGGATTTTTGGATGAATCTATATCATTGAAAGTGATGGTGGAGGTGATAATAGTAATAATAATAATATAATAATAATATATAATATATAATAGGTGTGTTTGAATATATATATATAGGGGACCGCTAAAATGAAAACCACCTCTAGTTGTAAGAACCGTGCGAACTACACCGTACGGGGCGAGGTGGACCAAATTTTTTTTTCATAAACGTAGATGCGTGTATTATAAACACATTTGTAAAAAAAATCAAAAAAAAATGTCGTGTGTGTAGTTTTGAGCACCACAAGTTTTGCGTTTACATGTACCGTAAATTGGGTTTAAAATTTACGGTACCCGTAAACACAAACAAAACTACACACACGACCTTTTTTTTTTAATTTTTTTACAAATGTGTTTATAATACACGCATCTACGTTTATGAAAAAAAAAATTGGTCCAAATCGCCCCGTACGGTGTAGTTCTCACGATTCTTACAACTAGAGGTGGTTTTCATTTTAGCGGACCCCTATATATATATATATATATATATATATATATATATATATATATGGTAGGGATATGGTAAAAAGTGTTTAAAATGTGAGAAGGGTAAGAAGTGTTTTAAACCATTGGATATTTGATCTAATGGTTGAGATCAATAGGGTATAAAAATGTAAATTGTGATTTAATTAGAGGGACCTTATGTAAAATTGAAGGTCAATAGTGTATTTTCCAATGTTTCAAATATGGTAACCGTATCCTACACAACCAAAAACACCTACATTCACTCCTTTTTCCTTAAATATCGGAATTAATGACCAAGATCTAAATCGGAAGCCTCTTTGTTTCATATAAGATTCAAGGCGTGGTGTTTTACGTTTAGAAGAAATGTAATCAGATTCATGGCGTGGTGTTTTAAACATCTGGATAAATTGACTATGATTCAAGTCATAGTGTTTTATCTGGAATCCAGAAAACATTGTATTGTGATTACATCCATGGTGTTTTAACATCTGGACAATCAATACAAAACATTCCCAGATTTTAAAACACCATGACTATGATTCAAGTCATGGTGTTTTATCTGGAGACATTGTTCATGGCGTGGTGTTTTAAACATCTGGAGACATTGTTCAAGGCGTGGTGTTTTAAACATCTGGAGACATTCACTATGATTCAAGTCATGGTGTTTTATCTGGAATCCAAAAAACATTGTATTGTGATTACATCCATGGTGTATTAACATCTGGACAATCAATACAAAACATTCCTAGATTTTAAAACACCATGACTATGATTCAAGTCATGCTGTTTTATCTGGAGACATTGTTCATGGCGTGGTGTTTTAAACATCTGGAGACATTGTTCATGGCGTGGTGTTTTAAACATCTGGAGACATTCACTATGATTCAAGTCATGGTGTTTTATCTGGAATCCAAAAAACATTGTATTGTGATTACATTCATGGTGCATTAACATCTGGACAATCAATACAAAACATTCCCAGATTTTAAAACACCATGACTATGATTCAAGTCATGGTGTTTTATCTGGAGACATTGTTCATGGCGTGGTGTTTTAAACATCTAGAGACATTGTTCATGGCGTGGTGTTTTAAACATCCGGAGACATTGACTATGATTCAAGTGATGGTGTTTTATCTGGAATGTTGCGATTAAAAGATGATGAAGAAGATAAAACAATCAGATGTATAAAATCGTAAAAACAAATATGTTTCCGAAAATTTCTCCTAAATAGTTAACACATGATCTCATTTCCTTTAATTGACTTTAACTACTATTATGAGTAAATTACATTATTACCCTTATTCATTAATATAATTGATGGACACGTGTCAACACCAGATTATTTCTTACACTTCTCACACTTTGGGCACTTTTTACAGGATCCTCTACCTATATATATATATATATATATATATATATATATATATACACGGATGCCTACTACTAATAGTATAATTTTCATTTCAGCTGTATTGTAATTTTAATTTCCAGTATTGGTTTGTAGTAGATGCATATATAGATATAAAAAGAGTAAGTCGCAATGATCGACGTTTTTGACCAATATGTGTGTTATGTGATTGGTTGTATTAAATATTATTTTGTGATATTAATATGTGCTAAATGTTTAAAATTCAGATGGGCAACGAAGTGAATCAGGAAAACCAGAATGATAATAACTAGAACGACAATAACCCGGTTAATGAGAATCCAAACAACAATAACAATGGAAACCAAGTGGATAATAGTGTAATCCAACACATAGTGGCACAAGGAATTATAGATGCAATGCCATTTATTATTCAAACTGTTAAGGAAGCTGATAATAAAAGTAAACATAGCAGTAAGCGACCAACTGAACCTGAACACAACGTAAACAATGGACCTGTACACCAAGCGCTCATTCCCAAAAGAAGAAGAACCATGCCTTATGGTTGTTCCTATAAAGAATTTATTGTCCTGAAAACCAATAGAATTCTCGGGCAGTGAAGGACCCATTGCAACTCTACGCTGGATAGAGAAGACTGAGGCTGTCTTAAAAATAAGCAAATGTGCGGAAGAGGATAAGATCATGTTTGCTTCTAATCTGTTTAAGAACTCAACCTTGGAATGGTGGAACACAATCCTCTAGTCTAGGGGAAGTGATAGGATTTATGTCACACCCCGACCACGTAAAACAACAAAATGTGGCGGATTTCACACCCCGAAATATCAGAGCTGGCGTGACTGGACTGGTATCTTCATTGCACAGCGGAAGCAAATAAGCAAAGACTTTCTAGAAATTGAACACCCGCAAAGTACTCGAATCCCCAATGGTTCTCCTATTCCAACCGTGCCATAACTTTGAAAAGTAACATGAGAAAGAACATGCGAAAAAAGTCAACAAAAAGTTGAGCGAGTTCATAGTTTGTTTGTAAAAGATTTGAAATAAATCTTTTTGAATAACCGGTTCTTGAAGTATTGTTGAGAAAACGAATTTAAAATCATTTTCTTTTCAAGTTATATAGAAACTTTGTATGAAGACATGGTATGTAACTTGTAAAACGTATCTGTAACTGAGTACTATGAATGTTTGTATGTATCATGTAGAATGTATCTGTAAAATGTGAGTTGTATAAAATGTATCTGTATGTAATGATGTAGTATGTAAAGCGTCAATGAAATCGTTGATCATTAATGTTTCGCGAGGACATTAATATGTGTGACGAAATAGGAAGCAATCCAAACCCTAGACGATTTTAATTGTATCGACACCATGTCGTAGGGCAACAAAAGCACTCCTAACCAAACGAATGGCCATGAGTAGGGCTCGCCAACACCCATTAGATCTAACCCTTTTGTTCCTTGGTCCAAACTTGGATTAATGGAGCTTTAGTTGTGGCCCTAATTTCTCACATGATCTAAGGTGTTTCATTCCTTGACTTATCATACTAATGTACATGTATTTTCCCCGATAGTTGTAAAGCTTGAAAAGTATTTAAGACGAAAAGGGGACATGAACTCACAGGGCATAGAATTCGTGTGTATGCATATTTCGAAAAATACGCTTGTTTGAAAAACCGGTATAAAACATAAGTCATTTGTAAACCATTTGTGTTTGTTGTAATTCACAAACAATTTGTATTAGTAAACACTTGTTTAGAAGCATGATTTAGAAATGTGTAATGTAAGTTCATCAAAAGCCTTGTATGCTTTTGCAAAACGTGCATGTCTTTCCACCCGAAAACATTTATCAAAATGTAAAACCAGAAAAAGGTGGGGTTATGAACTCACCTTGTTATTCCTATGCAAAGCTAGTTTAGCGTGATTCCGAAGTGTCGTTCCAAGAACGTGAACTCGCTATCGTGCAACTAAAGCATTCCTATTCAAGGAATAATTATAAGTTTCTAATTAAACAACGTAGTTAAACTACGTGTCCGAGCTCTACCGAGTCGTTAACAAAACGACTCTACGAAGGTGTTGTTAACTTTAGGAATATTTGGTGTTTGAGATGCTAGGGATATATATTTATATGAAAATATAAATATATTTACGAATCGTACTAGTCGTCTCGAAAGGTAGTATGTGTATGTAAGTAAATATTCGAATAAAAATAACACACGCTATAGACTCGTATAATGTATTCATTTGTTTCCCGACTAGTCGTCAAACACGTTGACAGAACATACTACGACTCATCGTAGTGTTTTATAAGCTGTAAGTATATATTTATTGGAGTACATCTATATATATATATATATATATATATATATATATATATATATATATATATATATATATATATATATATAAAGTGTTACGAATCCGAAATTATAAGTAGGTATGATATATTAACGTTTGAAACGAATATAAACATCTATTTTCCTTTTATAAGAATTTGAAATATGAATCCGAATTCTGGCATTCGAAATAAATATAGACAACTATATTTATTTTATAAAATAGCATGAAGTAACGACGTTGAAATAAATATAACAATTATATTTATTTTATACAAGTATCGGATTTCGTTAACTTATAAAATCGTGTTCGTTGAAACGTCGTAAACTTATTTTTGGCGAGTTACAAAAGGGTTGTCGACAATAAATATACACATATTTAGTTCATAAAATAGTTTGACCCTCGATAAATGTCATTTATAAAGTATACATACGTTTCGTATATCGGGTTTTTAACGAAAAACGGACAGAGTTCCCTCTGTTTTTAGACAATCCCGACAATAAAAAGTTGTCGTATTCATCAAAATTCAACAATTTTCAACACAATTCAATACTAAAATCAATCTATATAATATTTTTGCCGAGTATTAAATGTAAACTAGTTTCAAATTGAATCGGTTCGAGCTCGGTCGCGTATAACTATAACTCTAAAAAATAACGCAATAACTCGCGTTTAAATTTTTACCGGTCCTGAGTTGACCGCGTTTGACCGACAGTTGACTGTCGTGGACCGGACCAGAACTGAATTTGACCACGGTTGACTGAACCGTTGACTTGTTTGACCGGTTGATTGGAGTTGACCAAGTTGACCGATGCTCGAAGCTGAAATCTGAACCGAACAAATCTGTCCGGAGACCAACGCGAACCGTGTGAACTTAATCACTGAGTTAACCCGCTTTAACTGTGTTGACCCGAGTTGATTCGAGTTTGACTGAGTTGACTCGGTTTGACCGAGTCAACTGAACCGCTTTCTAAACTGAACGTGTTGAACCCGATCTGATCGTACCGCGAACCCATACCAAGACTGGATTGAACAAAAGCTGGTGCCGAACAAACCTGACCCGAACCAAAAAAAAACGAACCCTGTGAACCCAAAACTTGAACTGAATCACCAAACTTGAGGCCTAAATCGACTCACATACCTGTCACCGCCGAACACCGAGCACCACCGCCACTCGATCCTCCACTGCCGCCGCCGTGAGTGGCGCCGACGCCCCGTCTCTGACTCTCTCTCTCTCATCGGCCTCTTTCACTCCGATCGTTCTCTCTCTCTTCGTTCCGTCATCGCACCACCACCGTGATGGTGGTGGTCGTTGCTCGATCTACCGAAAGGGGGAGGGGGTGTGCGTGGTTCAGGGGTATGGTTGTTGTTGATCGAACGGCTGGTAGGCTCGCCGGAGCTTCGGTTCCAGCTCCGGTTGTCGGTTCCAGCAGATCAAGAGGGAGAGGAGGTTGTTGTGGTGTGTAGGTGAAATATCTTGTGTTCACAGGTGGATTCGAGAGAGAGAGATACAGGAGCTGTATGTGTGGTGTGGGTATCTAGTAGATAAATTCACTGTGTTTTTTTTTAGAGTTTTAGATAAGGTTAGAAAGCATAGGAGGGAAGATATTTGTGGTGTCGGCTGAACAAGTATGAGGGATTTAGAGTTTACTAGCTTTGAATACTAGGTTAGATTTTGCCTTAGTGGGCTCGGGCCCAAGGCCCACAAGTCCAATCCCGTGTTTTAGGTGATCCGTAATTCCTACGAGACTCGTTATCAAAAACCGAACTCTCAATAACGTCGTAAATTAAAATTTTAGCATTTAAAACACGTAAAATGCGGTCGGTAGTCATTATTAATCGCGTAAATTGTTAGTGCGCTAAATCGCGTAAAACGCGTCGTTCGTCATTTCGTGTCCGTTTTGCCATCCGTTTTCAACTACGGATAATATATAAAAAAAACGAAGCGAAATATATCAAAATATTAATATCTAGACGAAATTCGAGTCTGGTGCTTCCGTTTCGTCGTTGTTTGTCAGTACGTTACTGTCTCCGCGTTTTTCGTTCACGTTTGCGTTTATGTTGCATGGAAGCCCAATAAATTAAAAAAATTAATTTCATAAATATAGAATATTCGTAGAAAATCCGTACTTGTCTTCATTGTCAGTATTTCGTTCAGTTTCAGTTCATTGCCGTTTGATGCTCCGCAGATTCCACGTGAATCTTCATACGCGTACTGTAAAGTCGACTAAACGTTCCTAGGCACTCCAAAGGCCTAATTAAGTTAATTTATGTTGTAAACACTATTTATTATCGCGTTAATCACCTGTTAATCACGTAATTAAGAGCTGTAGGATCGTATTTGTCGACCGAATGAGTCAGTCTGAGTGTGTTTACACTATTCAGATGGCGGAAACATCTAAACAGATTAGAATCAGATAGAAAGGAGTAGAAAACAGAATAGATTCACTTTAAACACTAGTTCTCTGTTATATATTAACTTGAAAAACTGGCAGCACTTCGTTACAACTTTTTCTGAAGCGTCCCCAAATGAGAACTACACTAGCCTATTTATAGGCTGAGGATTTCGCTTCAACATACTTCAAGCGAAATCTCATCACACGATTTCGCTTGAGGCTTACATTATGACCCTGAAGCGAAACCCTAATAATACTAACTTAAACTTACATTCAGACCCCTACACTTAACATACTTGACATATTTAGACCCTAGATTTATGACATAGGCTTTAGACATCATGTATCAACAAACTCCCCCTTGGATAAAGCCGGAGTCTTCAGTCTAGGTCTTCACATGGACTTGAATTTTTCTTCTCTAGGCTTAGGTTTCCTTGACAACATCTTCCTAAGCTTTTCATTATCATCAGCTCTTTTCTTTTCTTCAGCAGCTTGCCTTTGAGCAAATGTCTCCCGAAGATATCTATCTTTTTCTTCACGAGCTTTACGTTCCTTTTCAGCTTTCCTTTTGACTTTCTTCTCCAACGCCCACCAAGATGACTTCCATTTTGTTTCAGAATTGATATTCTTTTGAAAACACACATTAACAACTCTCTGAAACTGCATTGCTTGATCTCTATCTTTTGGCGAATGATGAATCTTGTTGATGAACAAGCATTCTATATCTTTTGCCGAGCAATTAACCAGCCACATTTGATCAAACACACGAACTTCTCTAAGTTCACCTCCTGCACGATACGTGATCACTGCTTCAGTAGACAGACAACTATATACCCAATGTATAAATCCTTTATAGAATTCTTGTTCCATTGGAGGTACTGGTATAATCTTCATTGTCTTTGGCTTCTTAATATTAAGAATCTTTTCTACAGCACCAGTATCAGGATTAACTCTTGGAATAATCTTTGGACGATGAGGCTTCCAGAATCTGAATCCCTTAAATGATTGAAATCTGATAAACCCCCACATTTGTATGTCATTCTTCCTCACAGGATATTCCAAAGCTTTGACCTGTGATAACTCCTCAACATCCCACCATGGGAGTGACATAAGATCATATAGCTTTTCAAAATACTGAACACCACATTCTCTTCTAACTGCATAAGCATTCACGTGTGGTAGAAAACCCCAACTAATAATATCTCCCAAAGAAATACTTCGATCCTGTTGATAAAACTTCAATGGTCTTTTGAACTTTCTGTCATGATCAACCTTAAACCATTTCTTCTTCTCCTCTTTCTCTAAGTCTTTCTTTGTACCATCAGGATTAAAGTTTTTAATAACTTCAGCAACTTTTCTCCTCAACTCGTCCCGATTCTCTTCAGTGAAAAATTCCATCAGTGTAGGCAACTGAGAAGTATCTTCATGAACACTTTCATCATCTTCCCAGTCTTCAACTTCTACTCTGTCATACAGATCAGCATCTTCATCATATCGATATTCATAATCATCATAGTGATCAGCATCAAACTCATTCAGCTCTCTTTCTAAATCAGAATTCATTTCTTCCTCAAAATCAAACTTGAACTCTGGATGATCTCTTCGAGTCATTTCTTTTATGATTTCCAGCGAATAGTTATGAAAATGCTCTCCTTCTTCCCGATATGTATCCAATCTAAGAATCAACTTTTCAGTTTGATCAACATTTTGATCATCACCACGCTCCCCCTCACTTGTTGCACTATCATGTTCAACATTTGCATCATCTTGTAATAAATCATCAATTGCTTCTTCAGTTGTTTTCTCAGAAATTTTCAGACCAGAAGCACCTTGATCTTGATCATCATCTCCATCATCATCATCACTACTACTTGCAGAGATCACATCATCATATGCATCTTCTTCTTCATCTTCGTCATCATCCTCTTCATTCTCTTCAGTAAGAAGATCATCAATTTCAACATCAGCATCAAAAATACCAGAAATTGCTGTAAGAGGACGAACATTCAGAATATCATCAGAAACATCTACTGGAATAATAGCTTTTTCTTCGATTTCAAGACCCTTTCCTTTATCCTTCATTTGCTTATCAATTTCAGCCTGTTTCTTAGCTTTCTCTTCATCACGCACAAATTCATTGTATTTCAACTCTAGAGATGTACCCACCAACTTTTCCAACACTTTCTTCATCATTTTGCTTTCATGTTCATTTCGTGCTTTCATTTCCTCCAACTCTTGATTTTTCAACTCATAGTACTTGAGATGTTCATCCCTATTCTTCTTTTCTTCCAACAATTCTGCAATCTGAACTTTCATAATATCCATCTCTGCTTCATTAGATTCCAATTTCTTCAGCAAAGACTTGTTTTCAGCTTCAGTTGCCTTTAATCTCAAATCACGGATTTTCTCACGATTTTCCAACTTTTTACACTCAGCTACTAACTTCTTGTTTTCATCAGCTATGACATCAATTCTCTTTTCAACATGTATAATATGTTCATCTGTTGCAAAAGTAATATTTCCAATATCATCAAGAGAAATATTTTCAGGAATACCAGCAAAAGTTTTATAACTAGAAGAACCAGGTGTAGTTTGAAGGATAGGTTGTGAAGAAGGTGGTGTTTGGATATTAACTTGTGGAGTAGAAATAGGTTCATGTGGTGGTGAGATATTTGGTGGTGAATTTTGATGTGGTGGTGAATGAGGTGTAATAGGTTCAGATGGTGGTATAGATTGACTGGTTCCTTTAGCTGTTTTCTTCTTCAAGACAATTTTTGGAATCTTGATTGTTGGACTAACAATTTGAGTCTTCTTCTGAGCAACTTTAACAAGTGAAGTAATTACTTTGTTTTTCTCATCATATACAGCATGCTTCCAAAAGCGTTTGATGTGTGACTTATACACCATTCTTCTATCTGTTAAAGCTTTTTGAATCGGCAATCTTCTCATGAATTCCAGAATGCTAGAGAACTCCGACAGTTTTGAACTCCTTGTCACATCAAGATCACAACAAGAGTTGTGAAGAGCCTTAAACAGAACATTCGAAGGCTGCACATCAAATACCACAAAATTCAAACAAATTAGACAATTTTTATAAAATTTCAAATTTACTTATCATTTCAAGTGAAATACTTCATTACACTTGAAAATCATCTAAGCAAATAAGATCAGTTCAAGCGAAAATGATATTTGAACAAATTCCTTGAAGTGACACTAATAAAACTCTTGAAGCGACACTGATAAAACACTTTGAAGTGACACTGTTCAAAACCCTGAAGCGACACTGTTCAAAACCTTTGAAGCGACACTGTTCAAAACCCTGAAGCGACACTGTTCAAAACCTCAAAAATTTTTACAACATATGATCAAATTGATTACACAGTTCTGTTCTACTATCAATTCCGAGCAACATGATCTGAATTTTATATATTTTAACCCATCCATCTGTTCTAGATCTACGATTGAAATTCTGTTCATCCGTCAAACTCTCAAACACACAGATCTGAATCAAGCAAACAACACACTATCATCTACACATAATTCCGACTACACACACATGTTTTGATTTGAATTTTATCAAGTTAAAACCCTAAATCTATGTGTTCTAACCCTAACAGACGCCGACACAACAAGAATCAACGAAAAACAGTACAAATCTTAGAAAATACTCACATTCACCATGATTATAGTTGAGTTTGCCAACTAAAATCACAAGATCTTGGTGAAAATTGGACAGAATAACAGTAGAAAACGAAGGTTCGGATGAATTCGCTTGAGGTCGCTCTGACAGACCTTGAAGCGAAGTAAAAGAGAAAATAATGACTGAAGCGACCACCTTAACCTTTTTATACTTCTGAAGATTTCGCTTGAAGTTTAATTAAAAACCTCTTGAAGCGAAATCGTTAACCTGAAGGTATCGCTTGAAACAGATTTCAGCACAAATTAATTTCTTGAAGCGAAAACCTTTTGAAAAAAGTTTTAACTTTTTAATTTTTCAGATTTTAATGTCACACCCAGTTAACCAAGTCCAAGTTAATGACCTTGGTCAACTGACTAGTCTGCCAAGTCCAACTCAATGACCTTGGCTGACCAAACTATAAAGATACCGGATTTCTTGAAAAATTAAGTTCAAATTAATGAACTTTTAAAACATTTTAAACTTTCAATCTCAGTTTAATCAACAAACACTCATACCAATCATTATACTGCATCACAAGCTTACCCAATCCTCATCAATCTCAGACATGATCTGCACAAGACTTTGAACTTTCGATTCCCAATGTCAGTTGTCGAAAATAAAATGAAAAATTAAAATCTTTTTGGATTTTAAACTGAATAAGCTGAAACTATGTTCACACAATCTTTTTGTGAGCGTGTCAAGGGATCATATCAGCTTCCAACAAGATACAAGTACCATTAAGCTATTATTTCATTTTAAGCATTAAACAATTCAAATAGATTGCCGATATACTGATCCTCTTAAATTCTCACAAAATTTTCAATCTGTTCGGGATACAGAATTAATGTTTTAGGACTTAAAACATCTACATGTGTCCCACCTCAGTATATACTCCCGTATCCAGACCCCAGTATTTAGTCTTACAGGTGAGTATACCTAGATGATATCTGTAAAGGGTTAATTGCGAGGGCCGTGAGAGCTCAGGTCGATCTTTCGATACGCAGAGAGATGACGGCTTCGACTTTTGGTGGGTCCCCTTTGGGGATCTTCTTTACAACAGCACATGATTAACAATTTTGCAATGTGTTATCATTTTTTATGCTGAGGGGAGGCTTATATTTCAAAGCAGCGTAAAGTATTCTCCGGGGACTAGGTCAGAAATTCCTTTCAGCAGAAGTCCCGGGATAATACCCCAGATATCACTAAGCATAAAGACCTAGTATCTCAGAATACGGGACCCTTCAAACAGGATTTCAGGGGTTACCTATATATCCTGGAGGTGTTCCCCACGTAAACGCAAGTAAAATTTATGTTTATATCCCAAACTAATCTACTAATTTTGTAAAAACCTATCGGCACATCTTTAGTGAGACTGCTTAATTGCATTTTATACATTCCAATTCTTTAGCGTACTGCACCTGTCTAGCTGATGTACTATCATTTCCCTTTTATACACAAACTCATTTTTACTTTTTCAAATGTTTTTGGTTTTTATAGATTTTATCATGTTTTTGTATTTTTCTGCAAACTTTCTCCCCCTAAAAATAAAAACATATTTTTGTGTTTTTGTTTTTAACGAAAAGCAGAAAATAAACTGTACAAACAAAATTGACAACACGACAAAAGTTCACGTCAGATCTCCGTCCAATTTGGCATCACATTCAACAACCCTCCCAGATTGCAGATTTTTCATTCCATTTAAATTTAAAAGATAATAAAACCTCTTTTTATCAAATGGTTTGGTATAGAAATCCGCTTTCTGTTCATCGGTGTGCACATATTCAATCCGAATTAATTTTTTCTCGTTACAATCTCGAATAAAATGGTGACGGATTTCAATGTGTTTTGTTTTTGAATGGTGAACCGGATTTTTAGTAATATTAATGGCCGCTTCATTGTCCACAAATATCGGAGTATCCAAGAATTGTAAACCGAAGTCGCGCATCTGCTGTTGGATCCAAAGGATCTGCGAACAACAGCTAGAGGCTGAAACGTACTCAGCCTCACACGTGGAGAGCGCAACTGCAGTTTGCTTCTTGCACTGCCAGGTAACGAGCCGAGTTCCGAAGAACTGGCACCCAGCAGTGGTGGACTTTGCGTTCTGTTTACAGCTACCAAAATCTGAATCAGCGAAACCGGATAAAGTAAAATCACCCGAACGAGGATACCACAAGCCGATGCTTGGGCAACCCTTCAAATACCGTAAAATGCGTTTAACTATCGTCAGGTGTAATTGCTTCGGATTCGACTGATATCGTGCACACAGACATGTCGGGTACATGATGTCGGGACGGGAAGCTGTGAGATACATCAAGGAACCAATTATTGATCGGTACAATGTTTCATCCATCTTCACTCCATTTTCATCAGGACAAATCCCATGATTTTGTGCAAGGGGAGTGGATGCTGGACTACAATCTGCCATATCAAACTTGTCTAGCACATCCTTCACATACTTTGACTGATGAATAAAAATTCCATCGGGCATTTGTTCTACCTGCAACCCGAGGAAAAACTTCATTTCGCCTATTGAGCTCATTTCAAACTTTTTCTTCATCACTAGCTCAAACTCTTTGCACATATCGTCATTGGTGGATCCAAAAATGATATCATCCACGTAAATCTGAACAATCAACAAGTGGCCTGCTTCTTCTTTCGAGAACAAGGTGCTGTCTACTGTTCCTCTTGTGAACCCGTTGTCCAGCAAGTAGGTCGAGAGCGTTTCATACCAGGCTCTCGGGGCCTGGTGAAGTCCGTATAACGCCTTGTCCAGTAGAAACACCTTGTTTTTGTGCTGTGGGTCTGTGAAACCTGGCGGTTGCCCCACATACACTTCCTCTTTGATAGTTCCATAGAGAAAAGCAGATTTCACGTCAAGTTGATATACTTTAAAGTTCTTCCATGATGCAAAGGCCAGAAAAATCCGAATTGCCTCTAGCCTTGCAACTGGTGCGTAGACTTCATCGTAATCAATTCCTTCTTGTTGACTGAATCCTTGTACTACCAGTCTTGCTTTGTTTCTCACCACGACTCCTCTATCATCTCGTTTACATTTGAAAACCCACTTTGTCTTGATTAACTTTTGATTTGGTGGAAGATCAACAAGCTCCCAGACACCCAACTTTTGAAACTGTTGTAGCTCCTCCTGCATTGCATTAACCCAGCTCTCCTCGGTCAATGCTTCTTTGTATGTCTTGGGCTCTATCTGCGAGATAAAACATTTTAAAGAAACTTCTTTCTGCATGTCAGCAATAGATGAGTAAAAACAAGTAAGAGCTTGATCTATTTGGTGTCGAGTTTTAACACCACTTTGCAAGTCGCCAATGATCTGTTCTGAGGGATGATAGGATAACGTTCGTGGCATTGCACTGTCAGGCACTACAACTTCCGATTCCAGATTTGAAATGTCAAGATCAACAATTTGGTCAACAGTCTCTTCTGTTGTCTCATTTGGTTCCTCGTCAAAGGTAGGAGCGGGTTCCTCCTCTGAGTCGTCAGAAACGTCAAATGACGAAGCTGGTTCCTCTGGTTCCTCTGGTGGTATATGAACAGTTCCACTTGGTCCGGCTTCATCATCATGAGTACCCACGGTGGGCGTAGGAACATCTAGCGGTCTAGATTCTGGCTCTGACAATTGACTTTGTTGATACAAATACATGAGAGCGACTTCCTCCTCACTCGGCTCGGATGGCATATGGAACGATTCCCAGAGTTTATCGTAGTCAAATAGGAATCTTTGTCCGGGAAGTTGTGGTGACGGAGTATGCTTCTGACAATCCACATGAAGCACCTGAATCACCTTGCTCAGACATGGTACGAACACCCTTTTTAGTGGGCTGGCGTAGCCTACAAAGAAACCTTCATTTGATTTTGCCCCAAACTTTCCGTCTTCATCAATAAACGTACACGGTGATCCGAAAGGTTCCAAGAACTCAAGATTCGGCTTGTAACGATGCAGCAACTCAAAACATGTCTTTCCATACTTCTTGACAGTAAGGACTCTGTTCAGTGTATAGCACGCTGCAGATACTGCTTCACTCCAGAAGAAAATAGGTAGTTTGGAATCTGCTAACATTGTACGTGCTGTCTCGATTAGGGTTCTATTCTTTCTTTCAGCTACGCCGTTTTGCTGTGGAGTATACGGCGCACTGAATTCATGAAGAATTCCCTTTTCATTGCAGAACTCGTACATTCTGTTGTTTTTAAATTCAGTTCCATTGTCGCTTCTAATTCTCCAGATAGGCAGTTTGTATACTGTTTCCATCTTCTTGAAAAGTATCATCAAAGACTCAAATGTTTGATCTTTCCGTTCTAAACACACAACCCAAGAAAATCTTGAAAAATCATCTGTAACCACCAAGCAGTACAAATCCCGACTGATACTCTTAACATTGACAGGCCCGAAGAGATCCATGTGCAATCTCTCAAGAGGTAACCTGACTGAATTCATGACCTTCAAAGGATGTGACTTTCGAACCTGCTTACCTTTCTTGCATGCAATACAATCATCATTTAAATGAAAATTTTTAAAGTTCACACCTTCAACTAAATCATTATGAACCAAAAAATTCATTTTGCGAACATGAATGTGGCCCATCTTACGATGCCACATAATTGAATCCTTTTCTGTTGCTTTGTTTTTAGATACAAAACACTGTTTCTGATGAGACGTTGGCGTTGCTGTGCTCATATCAAGATAATAAAGATCATACTCACGTGGAGCACGCAACAACACCTTCTCATCAGGGATTTTAAACCCTGGTTTCAAAACCACACATTCAGTTTTTGTAAAATGTACACTGAAATCTTTATCACAAATTTGTGAAATACTGAGTAGATTGTTAGTCAACTCCACTATGTAGTTTACTTTGTCAAAAGATATTACGCCATTTGTCAAAGTTCCTTGACCAACAATTCTTCCACCTTGACTTCCAGCAAACCCTACATGACCTCCATTGATGGATTTTACATCATAGAGCAAAGCAAGCGTCCCAGTCATGTGCCTTGACGCACCACTATCCATGATCCATTTTGATAGAATTGACTTGGGCAGCCCCTGCACATATCATATCCAATTCATTCAAACAATGAACTCCATGACTTTTTAACTTCTGAAACACTTCCAAACACTACATCACACTTTTCATCAATCTTAGGAAAGTCAAATGTGACGTTTGGAACAACAGTTTCTACTTTTGATTTTAACACATTTTCTTTGATAGGAGGAAACTCTGCAAGAAACTTATCAAGCTCAGATTCAAATTTATGATTATCATTAACACCCATCTTTGATTCATAAAATTCCTTTACTCCTTTTACTTTTCTGTCAACCATTTTTCCGAAAATCTTTTGAACAGTGGGATTAAAAACTTTTGAATCAAACTTTAACTCATTTTCCATTTTCTTTACCTCAACTGATTGTGATTTGTTTTCACCAACCTTTGTTTCATTTTTCAAAATGTTTTCCATCTTTTTCTCCTCGACCGATGGTTTTGATTTTGCAACCCATAATTGATTTTCAAAAATTTTCGTTTTTGGATAAATCTTTGAAGTCTTTTGAGACTTTGAAGATTCGCCAATCTCAAATGTCGAATTCGGCTTATCTTCCGACTTCAACAATTCACCCCTTTTTAAAATGCGAATTGAAGAAACCATCGGCTTTTTGCCCTTTGTGTCAGTCGGAGATTTAGATCGTGGTTTTTGAACAAATGGTTTAATGACAGGTTTTTCAAAAATTTTCTTGCATTGTTTTGCCATATGTCCGATTTCGTTGCAACGATAACAAATTCTTTTGTCATACTCGACAAAAGTTGATTTGAACGACTCTTCTTTCATTTTCTTAGCCATATTGAAATCATCAACTGCTTTTTGACTGAAAATGTATTCCTTCTCATCATCTACACTTGGTCCAACAACAAAAACATCATTCATTTTATCTTTTGGCTTGACAACCTTCTTAGCCATCTTTTTCTCAAAACCAACTCCTTTGTTTTTAAAGTTGTTACCATTTTTCTTGTTACCATTACCATCCCATTCCTTTTTCCCAAAGTTGTTGACATGTGTTGTAACAAATGATTTTTTAGGTTTTGAAAAGAATTCTTTGTTATTAACCTCATTAATGTTCATTTCAACCAATTTGAAAACTTTCTCAACATTCTCAATTTTCACATTCTGAAGAGGATACTCGAAATCAGAATAAAGTTTGTCTGTTCCAACCATAGTGTATACTACCATAATCGGATCATCATTCGCACTCTTATCCGATTTTGGTATGAACCGTTCCAAGAAATTACCCTCATCTTCACATTCAGAACTGGAACTTTCCAAATGTGTTTTCACAGTTTTAAAATCTGAGTTATCACTCTCTTCATCTAACACTTTGTCAACAACAGTCTTTATAACCTGTGACTCATTGTCAGTGTCGGACGGAGAGAATGTAACATCAATGCTCTCAGGCAATTCATTCTCAATTGTTTTCAACTTGAGATTCAATGCAGATTCCACCCCATCTGGATACTTCTGTGTGTAATGATTCCACATTGGGGGTGGAACACTGTTAAAGACCGGATCATCATATAATTGCTGTGGTACAATCTGTTCAAGAACATATGATGAAGCCACATAACTCATCAATTTTTTATCAATTCGCTCATTTTCAATTTTAGTCAATTCCAATTCTCTTTTTAATGATGCGATTGTGTCAAGATGAAAATTAACTTCCACTTGTTTATCAAAAAGTGTTGCTTTTGCAAGTTTTGTGGCTTTATCATTTTCAACACTTTCATCTTTAATCATTTTGATTGATTTAGTTAGTGTATCATATGCTTCTTTAACTTGTCCTAAATCAAATTTTAACATGTCAGCATGTTCTTTCAATTCCTGAAACTTAGTGTCCTTTTCAAGACACTCCATGCACGGTTGTAAACACAGTTGGCATGGTGTTTCAGATATTGAATCCACTATCTCATCACATTCTGCTTCATGAACAGTTTCTAATTCTAGTTTACCGACATCTTTTGACTCTGACTCAGACAATTCGACTGATTCGTTTCCCTGAACTCCAGATTCCTCTTGTTTGACAGACTCACTACTGACAGACTTAGACTCCTCGGATTCTGAGTCTACCTCTCTCAGTTTCGCCATGAGAGCCTTGTCAGCAATTTCTTTTAAAGTATCTTCATTCATTTCCTTTGTTACATCAATCATTTCTTCTACAAATTCTTTCTTTTCATCATATCTTGGACACAATCCAGTCCTTGGTTCTTCAAAGAAACCTGCAAAAGATTCAAAAATTTTAGGAGGCATGATAGATTTCAAAGAACTAGCTAATACCTCCTGCTCAGATTGAGATTGATGAACTTCAGCAATTATTTCTTCAACATTGTTTGTATTTTCAGCAGAAACCTCTTCAGCAACTACAGAAACATCTTCAGTAACAATTTCCGGTTCAGACACTTTCTCAGAAATTTCCACAACTTCAGCCATCATTGCCTGTCCATCACTACCAGGAATATATTTATCCCAGCTAAACCCTGCAGCTACCTTTTCATCGTCTTGATTCACGATCATTGCCTTTTCCGGTTTATTCTCAATTTGTGGCCTTTGAACAATTTGTTGTTGATTTGGTCGGTGATAAATTGCTTGCTTGTAATAGTCTTTGGTGAATGGATTCTGATGGTTGTTCACTTCACGATTCGGACACTCTCTCTTGAAATGACCACGTTCCTTACACTTAAAACACGTAACTTTCGATTTATCAAACCCTAACTTCTGATCAGGACCTGAGAGACTGTTTCTACCAGTAATCTCCATAAACCGTTGTGCTCTTCTAACCAAACTCGCCATGCCCCATTTTATATCAATCAGTTCAAGCTCCTCCGGGTCAATCTGGTCGTAATCCTCTTTGGTCATATCAGGATTACCAATCCTACCTGCCACTAATCCTTCATACGCCTCAAGAACGGAAGCAAGTAATGCAATGTGTTGTTTCGCGGCTGTTTCAGTAATTTCATTTCCATTCTTAATATTCACCGCGATGTTGCAATGCACCCCAGAAACATAAGCCTGATTATTTGAACTTGTAGAACTTTGAGGTGAAGACTGC
This sequence comes from Helianthus tuberosus, assembly GCA_030545235.1. Taxonomy (NCBI): domain Eukaryota; kingdom Viridiplantae; phylum Streptophyta; class Magnoliopsida; order Asterales; family Asteraceae; genus Helianthus; species Helianthus tuberosus. The sequence continues at coordinate 93,757,870 of CM060372.1, forward strand.
TCTTGAGCTTTGAAGTTTGGATCATAGTTTGAGAATGATGAAAAACTGCTAGATTGAGTAGTGTTTGCAGAAACACTTGAGGTATTATCAGCAATGAACCCTGTTTGTATTTTTGGACTTTGATTGGTTGAAACTGAAGGATTTCCTTTGTAGTACAGAGACACATCTTGTTGCACACTTGCTAAGTTCATTTTCTTGATTTTCAACAATTCCAGCTCTTGAGCTTCAATTTTTTCTATGAAAGCACTAAGATTCAAGTTTTCAAAGCCTGCACTGTTTTTCAACATCATCAGATATGTACCCCATTCTTCGTAAGGCAAAGCATCTGCCAATTTGTCGATTAATTCTTCATTTGTCTTTGTAATCTCCAATCTTTTCAACTCCAATACTAAATGGCAATACCTATCGATCAAACTTTTTGTTGTTTCACCTTTCATGTAAGTGAAAATGTCGAATTCTTTCTTTAACAACGCCTTTTTGTTCTTTATCATGGATTCGCTTCCCTTAAATTTTGCCTTCAATGCCTTCCAAATAGAATAAGCATTATTTTCGTGTTGTAATAACACCAAAATATCTTCCTTGATTGCTTGTTCAAGAATGCTAATAATCTTTTTCTCTGCTTTGAAATCATTCTGTTCTGTTTGTGTTAAACTTCCAATTCCTTTTGGTTGTTCACGAGCATCTTTAGGTGGAACATATGGTGCCTCAACCTTCAACCAACTTTCAAAATGATTAGCCTGAACCCAGTTCTGAAATCTCCCAGACCAGCCTGAAAATTCATCTAAACTCATCAACTTGGGTGGTTTTTGCATTGTTCCCAATTCGTTCTCCATGTTTACGTTTTGTATAACACTGCTCGAAGTTTGTCCGGCTACCATACCACTGCCCGAGAAGAAGTTATAAAACTCTTGGTTTTCCATTTTTAGTAATTTACCGAGTAATTTTTTTACACACACACTGTTCACAAAATCAGACTATCGAACAAATTCACGAGCACTATGGACTTTTCAGAATCTCAAGCGAAATCAAACAAACACTTCAAGCGAAATCTTATAAAATCAAACAAAGTATGATTTCGCTTCAAACAGCAAAATCTCAAGCAAAATCTATGGTTTCGCTTCAACCCAACTTTTTATCCAAAAACAGAATTTTTCAAGCGAAATCTACAATTTCGCTTCAAGCAATCAAAAATGTCTCAAGCGAAAACTATGGTTTCGCTTCACAAAACCAACAAACAAACTACTCGCTCAAGCGAAACCTGATTTTCAAGTCATTTTTGTCAGTTTTAGTCCGAGTTTTAATCTGAGATTCTCAAGGCTTTGTTAAAACACACTTTTACACACACTGTGAAAAATTTAGTCCATTTTGTCTGTGTTTTCGTCCAGAAATCAGTTTTTGTGAGTAAAAATCTACTGATTCAAGTGAACACACTCATACTTGGCTCTGATACCAATTGTAGGACCGGTTTTGACACCGTTCGATTGCGTAACGACACGTTCAACGTGCGGAAACCGTGAACGTACGTGACCGAACACACGAGAACGTACTAGAATCTTGATTCTATTGAAAAGATGACTTGTACAATCACTTGAGAGAGTTTTCTCTCTCTAGACTTTCTCTCTCTACAAGATTTTCTCCAATGTCACAAATGAGCAAAAGTCTTAAACATAACACTAACACTCCCTATTTATAGGTCAAGGCAACTTTAATGAAACTTCATTAATTACAAGTTTGCCACCTTGCCTTTTTCACTAAATATTAGACATTTACGACTCGGTTTCTTCAATTCTTCACTACAGTTCAGATTGACGAAGGCGATAGACAAAATATGCATCAACAATCTTGTAGGACCGGTTTTGACACCGTTCGATTGCGTAACGACACGTTCAACGTGCGGAAACCGTGAACGTACGTGACCGAACACACGAGAACGTACTAGAATCTTGATTCTATTGAAAAGATGACTTGTACAATCACTTGAGAGAGTTTTCTCTCTCTAGACTTTCTCTCTCTACAAGATTTTCTCCAATGTCACAAATGAGCAAAAGTCTTAAACATAACACTAACACTCCCTATTTATAGGTCAAGGCAACTTTAATGAAACTTCATTAATTACAAGTTTGCCACCTTGCCTTTTTCACTAAATATTAGACATTTACGACTCGGTTTCTTCAATTCTTCACTACAGTTCAGATTGACGAAGGCGATAGACAAAATATGCATCAACAATCTCCCCCTTGGATATTGCCGAAGTCAATCCTTAGTCAAACTTGTAGTGACTTGTCTTTCTCTCTCTCTTGATTCTTCTTTACTTCAGCAAACACAGACTTCCTCTTGCTTTAACAGAATCCCGGTGGATCTGTTTTTAGCTTCAGCTCCCCCTTTCGGTAGTCTCTTCAGGCTCCCCCTTTCGTCAAGCTTTCGTGCTTTTGGGATCGACACCTGGCTTTCCGTATTTTCTGACTCCCCCTTTCGTCAAGCTTCCGTGCTTTTGGGATCGACGCCTTGCTTTCCGTAGCCAAAGAATCAAAAACCTACACATCTCAACCTCTTGTAAGACAATCATATAACACACAATATTGTGATTCAAGTTAATGAATCATCTAAACATTTGAGGATTATCTTTCAACTTCTCATCATCTTAACCAATCTAATTGTTCATCTTGTTTAGCCTTTGAGATTTTGAATATCAACTTTTCAACATCAGTTGTCGAAAATCTTTTTGGATTTTTCAAAATTAAGCTAAAACACACTAAAATCTTTTTGGATTTTGATAAAAGAGAAATGTAATGCAGAAATGAAATATGTACAAACATATTTTTGTGAGTTTGCGAAAGAGGATCATATCAGTTTTTGAGACACATCACAAGCACCGTTAAGCTTTTAATCGTTTTAAGTTCAAAACGATTCACGTTGATTGACGATATAATTGTCCTCTTAAGCTCAATCTAAAAACTTTCGAAATGCTTACCGATACGTTAAGGTATATTAATTTTGCACTAAGTTCTTATGGATCCCACGATCTCAGCATATCCCCTCATCATGCAATACACTAACTCAAGTAATGCCTTTAAACTTTCATCAACTGTGATATGTGCGAAAACAAAGCAGAATGTTTAAACATTAACAATCAGGTCGATACTTCCGTATACGCAGAGAAAGTCCAATGTTTAAACAAAATAAGAAAAATAAAACAAGTTGAAGTTGTTTAGGCTTTAACCACCAGGTCGATACTCCCGTATACGCAGAGGTGATCCAAAGCTTAAACGAAACACCAAAGAAAATAAAGCAGAACGTTTAGGCAACAACATCCAGGTCGATACTCACGTATACGCAGAGGATGTCCGATGCTTAAACAAAATAAAGAAATAAAACAAGTTTAAATCTTTGCAAAATAAAATGCACAATCACAGCGACTTTTCAGCAAAGTTGTGAAAGTTCACAAACTTAACCAGTTTTATGCTTTTTGGCATTCAGCGATTACTGAGTAGGCACACAATCAAGAAGGACAAAACTAAGTACTATGCTTTCAACCATGTTTCCCACTAGAACTAGGCTTTTCCATTTAAGTTTGTATCGTTATCGCAAATCTACTAGTCTAGCTGAGCCTACCGTCACATCTTTAGTGAGATCGTTTATCACATTATATCTTTCCATTTCTTTAGCATGCTATGATCGTCCACTGATGTACTATCATTTCCTCTTGTTCTCAACAAAACTCATTTTTGAATTTTACAATGTTTTTGACTTTTCAAATTTTCTAATTTTTTTAAAATTTTTACTCCCCCTAAAATCAAAATATGTTTCAATTTTGATTTTCCGGAAAATTTGAAAATAAATGCAATAAACTGTACAAAGTAAAGTGACAAACTGATGAGAATTGCCTCAATTCGCCATCCACTTGGCATAAACAATCAGAACTCCCCCTGACAACAAACTATTTTCCCATTATGATTTCAAAACACTTAAGTTTGTTTTAATCAAAAATGGTTTTTCTGGAAAATTAGTTTTGTGTGTCGTTTCACAAACATGGGGTTTCATTCATCACTTGTTTTCAACTTCTTGTAGGTTTATCACAAACACAGTTACCACTTGTAAGATAGTTAAATCAAGTACAACTCAATGTCCTTAATTAACCACTTGTAAGGCGAAAAATCACCAGAGTGAAATTTCTCAAGAAATGTGCCGATTCCTACTCCCCAATTACCAACCTGGGAGTTCCGGCAAGTCAGGTTTTTCATTTAAACAGATTCACCCAAGCCTGACGGTCCTTGGGTGATTTAGAATTCTTGTTCAACAATGGTGGATAGTTTGCATCATCCATTGTTAAACCAGAATTTTCTACTTTTACCTCAACAACTGGCTCCTCTGGTTTTGATGAACCAGAATCATTGCCTGAATGTGGCTTGTCTGACTTTGATGAGCCAGATTCATCGCCGACATGTGGCTCCTTTGTTTCCAAAAAAACAAATTCATTACCACCAACTTTCTCTTTCTTCACTCTCTCTTCTGTCCTCAGATTTGTATCTGATGAATTCGTTTTGCTTGATTTGTCATCCTTTGGAGAGCAAGACGATTTACCAGAACTTTTATGTGTTTTACCAGTTGTATCCGAGGACAAAATCCTTTCAAGATACTCTTTTGCTTTCTTTCTTTTCTTTCTCAGTCGGTCTTTCTGCCCTTGTGAAAGTTTCACTTTCTGTTCTTTCACTTTCTGTTCTGAAACTTTCAGTTCCTTGGGCTTTTCTTTGACTTTGACTGATTCTATCACCTTTTTCTGAGATGCAGCCCTCGATCTTTCAGTTGATCTCATTGGGCAATCTCTTGCAATGTGTCCTTTGATTTGGCAATTATAGCATCTCCTCGTCTCAAACCACTGATTCTGGCAGTTAACAGCAATGTGTCCTTGAATACCACAAGAGTAACACACTCTGTTATCGTACCATTCACCACTTTCACACCAAATACTCAGATCATAGCATTGTCTGGCTTTGTGGTAATCGTCACTCCTACTGAAAGCTGGATTTGGCTTTGAAGCACTGTGGTCAAACCTGCACCACATATCACCAACTTTTTGTGAGTTTTGAGTTTTAACTTTTTGTGGTTTTTTATCATGATTGGATGATTGAACTGATGAGTTTTTAATCTGGTTTTGAACATTTTCTGATTTTTTAACTTTTTGTTTCTGTTCCACTTTCTTCTTCAACGATTTTTGCGTAGAGCATTCACCCTTTTCAGTCGATTGCAGAACAGTTCCTTGAAATTTTATATCAGTTTTTTCATTTTCATCATCAGTTTTCTCATCACAATCTGAATTGATCGGTTCCGGACACACATAAGGTGCAGAAGTCACAAAACCTTTCAACTTACTTTCTAACTCTGCAATTTTAATCCGATCACTTTCAGCTTCTTTTTCAAACTGAATGATTTTAGCAAGATGAGAATTGATTTCAATTTGTTTTTCAAGATTATCTTTACCAAAAATATCTCTCTCATCTTCTAAAATCTTGATTTGATTTTGAAAATCTTTTTCAATTTTCAATTTTTCATTTTCAAAATCTTTTTCTTTTTCTTTCAAAACTTTGTTTTCCAATGTCAAACTGTTCATGTCATTTAACAGTTTGTCATTTTCCACTTTCATCTTTTCACAATTCAATCGCAACTCCAGAATCTGTTCATCATCAGCTTTCTTCTCATCCTTCAAAGCTGAAATTTCTTCAACTAGCTTCTTTACCACCTGATCATTTTCTTCAGATTTCATTTTTCTAGTCTTTTGGAACTCAAGTTCTTGAGTTTCAATCTTCTCAATGAACGTGCTCAAATTCATGTCTGAATGTCTATCCTTCAAATCTAACAAATACGTTCCCCACACATCACGCGGTAAAACATTTGCCACTTTGTCAACCCACTCCTTATTAGACTTGGTTATCCCTAATTTTCCCATTTCCAAAACTAGAAGGCAATATCGATCAAACAATTCTTTTATAGACTCTCCCTTGATACCTGCAAAATTATCAAATTTTTTCAGTGCAATATCTGCTGGATTCTGAACACGATACGACTCACAATCCATGTTTCGTTAATGAAAGATTTTTCAACAATAGATTTTCGAATCACAAACTGAAGTCAATTCAATCACTGTGTCAATCCACTGAATCAGATAGATATCCGATTTAGTGACAACAATCCGGTAACAATGAGTCGAGTGTAGAATTCGTTTGGACGTGTATCCGAAACTTGTCAAATCACCTCAGATCACCTACAAACAAAATGAACACTTCTCACAACAATTAAAAAAAATCACACACATATCCACTTAACCGACACTTGGATCAGATTTCATGCAACTAGAAATTATCACAAACACTATTGATTGGACCTAAAGTTTAAAGTCACATGGGCTGATAATTTGGTTGATTGAATTTTAAATCCTAAACACGCATTGGACCTTCAACTCTTAGTGGGTCGGTGCACAGTGTTCAAACAGAATCAATCAAGTGCTGTGAATATCAAACAATTAATGAAACTTTAATGTGCAAGTGATGTAGCCGACAACCTAAATGCGATTCGATTTCTGATTGGACTGATCACTTTTTGTTGTTTATCACATCACACAAACAGATCACATGTACAACATAGGTAAAACAAACCCACTATATCACAATCACATAAACCGATAAACTAACATCATGTGATATCAGATCTGATTTACAACACCTCAAATCAAACTATATGATTGGACCAAATACATCACTCAGCCGACACCATTTTTAATTTGTTTTTATCTCACCTGCATCTTGGTTCTCTCGAATGTATTTAATGACCGACACTTTTCATTGAACCTTTCAATTTCGATTAGTGTGATCTCATGCAAAGTGGTCAACTACTTTTAATAATCAGAACAGTCACATGTAAAAAGCTGACAAGAGAAATATATTCACATGCACACTTCAATTTCAAATAAATGTCTTGTTCAGTAAACCCACATCATCACATGTAAATTGATGTTATCAAGATAAATGCATTCAGAATTCTCATGATAAACCACTTCCCAATATACTGACAACCTCGTTTTTGATGTATCACACAGATTAGAACTTTTTCAAACTGTTTTCAAGCAGACACAGACAACACTCAAGCGAAACCTTATCAACAAATAGAAAAACAGTTTCAAGCGAAATGGTCTGATACAAGTTCAATCAGTTCAAGCGAAATCCAACAATCCTATTTCGCTTGAACTTCTCAAGCGAAATCGATATAATATGTTTTTCAACAAAAATGACAGATTTCGCTTCAAACAGCCATTCTTTTCAAGCGAAACCTGTGCAAATGGTGAGATTTCAAGCGAAATCTCGCTGATTTCCAGAAAATCGGACACAAAAAATCGAAATTACTCCAAAACGGCTTGGAGTTTTGATTTGAAACTTGGTAGGGTTTTAAAACATGTATTTTCGCACACTATACTAAAAAATCATCCGATTCGGACCAGTAAAACCCGTTCAATTTGACGAAAAACCGTCAAAAACGTGAAAAAGTAGTAGAATATGAAGAAATTGACGAAAATCAGATCTGAATTCGCTTAATTCAGGTACGAATTTATGTATTTGGTCAGCGCAATCGAGCTCCTAGCTCTGATACCAATTGTAGGATCGTATTTGTCGACCGAATGAGTCAGTCTGAGTGTGTTTACACTATTCAGATGGCGGAAACATCTAAACAGATTAGAATCAGATAGAAAGGAGTAGAAAACAGAATAGATTCACTTTAAACACTAGTTCTCTGTTATATATTGACTTGAAAAACTGGCAGCACTTCGTTACAACTTTTTCTGAAGCGTCCCCAAATGAGAACTACACTAGCCTATTTATAGGCTGAGGATTTCGCTTCAACATACTTCAAGCGAAATCTCATCACACGATTTCGCTTGAGGCTTACATTATGACCCTGAAGCGAAACCCTAATAATACTAACTTAAACTTACATTCAGACCCCTACACTTAACATACTTGACATATTTAGACCCTAGATTTATGACATAGGCTTTAGACATCATGTATCAACAAGAGCCATAAATCACCGGTTGTCACATTCTCCCCCTGTTACAGAAATTTCGTCCTCGAAATTTAGACTATGTTATCTCCTCATAATTGTTTTGTTTGCGGGTAAGTCCGAATAATAACAAAGTGAATGACCGCATAATCGAAACAAGACTTATTCGAATCATGTGAATTTAATGACATTCCTCAACAATAAGAACCCAACGATTTAAAAGAAATGTGTTTCAAAAGTTGATGTCAAAGGAAACCAGAAGTATAGATACAGTCACTAATGTGACTAAGTTAACAGGGATCAAAAAATGAACAGGAACTTCGACCAATCGAATTCCATATGAACGTTTACAACATGTAAATGAGTTCTAGAAGCAACAACATCTACTGGATGAACTTAGATTCAACAAGCTCAAATGTAATAGTCTGCATGAAACGCTCGATCGTTATCAGCACAAGCTGCAAGTTATAACGACGCCACAAGGTGTCGTATTGAATGAAACAATTCAAATATAGCGGTGATAGAACAAGTATCACCTGTGTTTTGTATGAAATGCTCAATCATGATTAGCCCATGCTACAAGTTTGTACTAACACCACAAGGTGTCGTAGTGATTTAAATAATTCAATAATAGTGGTGACTGAACAAACTCATCGTGTTTGAAAGCAAATGAAAGTGTAATAAAGTGAACCTGTAAGTTTGTTTCAAATGACATCATAGGATTTTCAGTTGAAAATGAAATATCAAAGAAATAATGTTTTCGATCGAATATGAAGAAATGATGAATATCGCAAAACATTCGATCGATAGTGAAAGAACCATTAGTAGGTACACCGGAATATAACAATGAATTTGTGTACCGCTGTCTTAACACACGATTGTGTTAAGACTACTTTAATATGATAACCAAAGCGGATTTAAAGCAATTCATTAAATAATTATTTAAATCCGTGTATGAGATGTGTAAACGAGTTTAGTACAAGCTTCAAGTTAATGAAAACACCACCACATGGTGTCGAAATCAACAAATGACTTATTGGAGTCGTAGACCAAACAAGTCTACTACGACTCGGAACAAATGAAACTCTTGTTAAAACGAATTTGAATATGATGTCTTCAATACATCATATAGTATCTTGAATTGAATATGTGTAATGAAGAAGTTCAAACAATCGAACTTGGTTTCGGCGCAAGCCTACAATAAGTACATGTATCGACAAGAAAACTTTCGGCATGGTCACAACGAAAAACCATGTATGTAACTTGAAAAGAAGAGAAATTTCAAGAGAATGTGTTGACTTGATAACAAAGGAGCCAACAATTACAATAATACGAGTCATTCGAATCACAAATCAATAATTAGGTTTAGCGAAATAATATTTGAACTTTGATGAAACGGTTATTCGAAACGAAACCACATGCGTAACAAACGATGCATGCGTAACATATAGAAATGAACCAAATGAGTATTCGTTATAATGAAAGAAATGATCGTGATACAATGACTATTAAGAGGAGTAGAGATGTGAAAATCTACTCACTGGATGCAAAAGTCGGAATTTCAATAAAAGAAATTTAAGGACTTTACCTGAGGTTACGTGTGATGACCGGTTGTTAGGTGACATTACCATGGAATGTCGAACATAGCGTATTCGTCGTTAATGAGAAAGGGGGAATGTGAAGAAATACGTCTTCTCCCTGGCGTGATTCGTGTCGTTGCAGGATCGCGTGACATGTTGTCGTTTCCTGATCGTTAGTTCTCCCGCTTACAGGAATCTAGCGTCGTCATTGAATTGCGTCATCGTGTCTTTTCAAAGGCCTCTCCTCGATAGTTGTATGTGTCGTACTTTAACATCCGTTGATGTATAGCTTAAGTTTCACGTATACCTGTGCATTAGCGTTACGTTTCGCGTAGAATGTGATGTACTCCGACATCCGTTGACGTACAATTTGAAGTCCATGTATTCTTGTGCACTAGCGTTTTGTTATGCGTAGGCTGCCTGCTCGGGAAGTTAAATTATCATAGACAATATGGATAATAGTGTGTGCCCGAGTTATTATTCGCGGTTCCTACGTGATGACCTTTAATGAACTTCAACATAAATTTTCGAAGGTCTTAAATGCATGTTTCCTAAACTCTCAGAGTTTTGTGTACTGTGTGCGAATGTTTTGTGTACCGTGTGTAAAACACAACATTAGCGTATGTTTAGAAACAAAATTTTTTATTGTTGTTTTTCGGCAACGGTAGGAGACCATATTCGAGTCTTAGGCATTCTGTATGTATTCAGGATTTAATATTCTAAGTTCCCAGAGGAAAGTGAGGTTAGAGCCTAGGTATCTCTACAGAAACCTAATTCGCTGTAACCTATAGCTCTGATACCAATCTTTCACACCCCGAAATATCAGAGCTGGCGTGACTGGACTGGTATCTTCATTGCACAGCGGAAGCAAATAAGCAAATACTTTCTAGAAATTGAACACCCGCTAAGTACTCGAATCCCCAATGGTTCTCCTATTCCAACCGTGCCATAACTTTGAAAAGTAACCTGAGAAAGAACATGCGAAAAAAATCAACAAAAAGTTGAGCGAGTTCATAGTTTGTTTGTAAAAGATTTGAAATAAATCTTTTTGAATAATCGGTTTTTGAAGTATTGTTGAGAAAACGAATTTAAAATCATTTTCTTTTCAAGTTATATAGAAACTTTGTATGAAGACATGGTATGTAACTTGTAAAACGTATCTGTAACTGAGTACTATGAATGTTTGTATGTATCATGTAGAATGTATCTGTAAAATGTGAGTTGTATAAAATGTATCTGTATGTAATGATGTAGTATGTAAAGCGTCAATGAAATCGTTGATCATTAATGTTTCGCGAGGACATTAATATGTGTGACGAAATAGGAAGCAATCCAAACCCTAGACGATTTTAATTGTATCGACACCATGTCGTAGGGCAACAAAAGCACTCCTAAGTAAATGAATGGCCATGAGTAGGGCTCGCCAACACCCATTAGATCTAACCCTTTTGTTCCTTGGTCCAAACATAGATTAATGGAGCTTTAGTTATAGCCCTAATTTCTCACATGATCTAAGGTGTTTCATTCCTTGACTTGTCATACTATTGTACATGTATTTTCCCCGATAGTTGTAAAGCTTGAAAAGTATTTTAGACGAAAAGGGGACATGAACTCACAGGGCATAGAATTCGTGTGTATGCATATTTCGAAAAATACGCTTGTTTGAAAAACCGGTATAAAACATAAGTCATTTGTAAACCATTTGTGCTTATCGTAATTCACAAACCATTTGTATTAGTCAAAACTTGTTTAGAAGCATGATTTAGAAATGTGTAATGTAAGTTCATCAAAAGCCTTGTATGCTTTTGCAAAACGTGCATGTCTTTCCACCCGAAAACATTTATCAAAATGTAAAACCGTAAAAAGGTGGGGTTATGAACTCACCTTGTTATTCCTATGCAAAGCTAGTTTAGCGTGATCCCGAAGTGTCGTTCCAAGAACGTGAACTCGCTATCGTGCAACTAAAGCATTCCTATTCAAGGAATAATTATAAGTTTCTAATTAAACAACGTAGTTAAACTATGTGTCCGAGCTCTACCGAGTCGTTAACAAAACCGACTCTACGAAGGTGTTGTTATCTTTAGGAATATTTGGTGTTTGAGATGCTAGATATATATATATATATATATATATATATATATATATATATATATATATAGGGAGCCGCTAGAATGAGAACCACCACGAGTTATGAGAACCACGAGAACCGCGCCCCGCGGGTGGCCGTCGGCGACGAAATTTTTTTTACACCTGCGGGGCGCGGTTCTCGTGGTTCTCATAACTCGTGGTGGTTCTCATTCTAGCGATCCCCTATATATATATATATATATATATATATATATGAAAATATAAATATATTTATGAATCGTACTAGTCGTCTCGAAAGGTAGTATGTGTATGTTAGTAAATATTCGAATAAAAATAACACACGCTATAGACTCGTATAATGTATTCATTTGTTTCCCGACTAGTCGTCAAACACGTTGACAGATCATACTACGACTCATCGTAGTGTTTTATAAGATGTAAGTATATATTTATTGGAGTACATCTATATATATATATATATATATATATATATGTATGTAAAGTGTTACGAATCCGAAATTATAAGTAGGTATGATATATTAACGTTTGAAACGAATATAAACATCTATTTTCCTTTTATAAGAATTTGAAATATGAATCCGAATTCTGGCATTCGAAATAAATATAGACAACTATATTGTAACACCCCGAAAATGGGTTGGTAATTAACCCACGTTAATACTAAAAGACGGGTAAAATACCGTTAGTGGTAAAAGTAACCCGGTGAATATTAGGATTTTAAATAAATAAACCTAATATTATATAAAAGTAGAATAAAGGCTTTGGAGGAAATAAAGTTTGTAGAAGGCCCGACCTAACGGGACTTAAAATAAACTTAGTCATAAATATTCCTGAACCCGCTAAGTTAACTAGGAATATTAAACCTAGTTAATAAGTGGGAATATTGTTAAAAATAAGTAGGTTGTGGCCTACTTAATAACGAACCAAACACGAGGGACCAAAGCCGGGTATCTTGCATAAATGAATTATAAACTTAAAACAAAACACAACACACACACTCTTGTGTGTGTGTGTGTGCGTGAACACGTCCAGGAGAAGGAGCAAGAGCTCCAAACCCTAGCTCATCCAAATTCATCAAATTGGAGAGCCAAACGACGCTTAAATTCATAACCGAACATGGATTAATGATCACCCGAACAAGAGGATCATAAGGTATGTAAAATCTTGATGTTTGGTGAAGTTGTAAAAATTGAGTAATCATCCTAATCGCGAATTAGGTATGGATTAGAGAAGCTATGGCTAGATTAGTGATGTATATTTACTTAGGAACAAAACCCTAAGTGAAAATCATACATAATATGCTATGGATTGAATGATTGAATGATTTTCCACACTAGGTTAAGTGGGTTTTAATCATATGATGAACTTGATGATATGATTGTGATTAGGATCATCATGCATGTTAGTAATCGGGAGATACTTAAACAATTTGCAAGTTTGAGTATTTGATCATAAGTGATAGTGATGAATTTTGATGTTAATCTTGGTAAAAATAACTAGTTATGAACTAGTTGTAAATGTGTAAAAATGTATGCACATTAGGTGTTTGTTAAAATGCCTAAGTGAAAACTAAAGTGTTGAAATTAGAGTGAAAACGCGCATTTGAATGTTATGGTGATTACGCGTAATATGAAGTGAGAAGGGTTCTAAATATAATGTTGATTTAGACTCAATATTGAGAACCTTATGATTTAAAGTGGTTAACTTTAATGAGCTAAGTTAACTAATCATGAAGTCGAATAGTAGTTTTGACGTATGAAATAAGTGAGATGGAATAGTCGTGAATAATTATGACTAATCTAACCATCTTACAATTTGCAATGATAGTTTGACGATTAACAAGCTAGGTGAAAGCTTGGGAACAAAGCGGGTTAAACGAAGAAAGAATGACGGAAAAGCATATGTGGAAGTAAGGTGAGTATATCTTACACTAGTCTTATATTTTAGAATATTTTCTTATCATATTAGTTATGAATAAGTTACATACATGATTTCGATGTGATGTTCCGGCGTGTAAACGCATGGAACAAAATAGTCAAACATGACAAGAAACCACGTTGATGGTTTAAAAGGAGTTAAAATTGGTAATTCGATCATTTTATGACAAATGGAAAAGAGAAACTTTTGAATGGTTACCTTATAGGGTAAACCAAAACACACAATAAGGGTAAAACGGTAAATTGGTCACGCGTTGACCATAACTATTGGTTTTGAAAGGCACGGTATGATGAAAATCATGATAGGTTAAATAGCGTTAAGAAACGAGTCGTATAGATGAGATGGTAATAAATATCATCTCGCCAACATAATTGGTCACTTAGACCAAATGGGTCAAAAGGGGAAGATATCACCTTTTGATAATAACGACTAATGATTATTGTCGAGTTATATTATTTCAGGAGTAAATGTCAATTTGGTATTAGCAACGCTATGGTTTAGCGGTTATAAAAGCAAGGTATTAAAAACGGGTCAATATATTGATCCGCACCAGGTATGTGAAAAAGGATAACACTCATTTAGAATATGTAGTCAATGAGTGTTAAAAAAAATCAAAATAGGCATTTGGTTACTTGAAAAGTAAACCGAATGTTTCTAGTAATGGACATTGCGTTTGGAAAGCTTAATGACTTCTCAAACAAATTCATAAGTTAGATGAGGGATTATGGGTCAAATATGCTTTCAAAAGTCCTTCATCGTAAATGATTTGCTAAAATGGACTAAAACGCCCTTATAAGCTAAATTGGACAAACGACCTTTAAGGGTAGTTTTGAAACGAGTTTTATGATCAACTTAATAATTCGAGTAAGTATGTGAAGTGAAAGATGTAAACCATTGGTCAAATGTCTCTATATGAGTCTTTGTCGTAAGTTAGCAATCCGATGAGAAAAACTCGGATTATATAGATCACCTCATTAAGTCCACCCCAAATATAGTTGTGGTGGAAGATTACTTGATAAGTAATCTCGTACTAAAATGCTAGAACCTAATGAAAGCGTGACATGCTCAAAATATGCCTAAATATCCTTAACGGGTCAAAATACGCTTATGAGCGTAAACGGGTTTAGGATATGTAAGAAACCCGTGACTTGAACCTAGTATGATAGGAATTATGGAAATTATTAGTATCATGAGAATAGGGATCAAATAATCATGTTTTGTTTGACAAAAACATGAACGGGTCAAATTTGATAAAAAGGGGTAGTAAGCCGAAGACTTAAAAGTCTTAAAATTTGTTAAGCCGAATGTCGGATTTTAACTCCATATGATGGAGAATCAAATTACAAACATGTAGGAAGAAACGGTAGGTCAAACGGATAAGCGGTTTGAAAGATACGAAAGATTTCGTGTCAAGTTGCGGCAAATTGGAGAAGCTGAATGCAGGTGCCACCGTAAATTACGGTGTCCACCGTAATTTACGGTGGAGTTGAAAAATGCTACGGTGGATCTCGTCTGATTTACGGTGAAAACAAGTCAAAACAAGGACCACCGTAAATTACGGTGTCCACCGTAATTTACGGTGGACCCCATACAAAAAAAATGTATATTTTGATCAGTTTGTTTTCCGGACTCGTTTAAATGCGTTTTAAATACCGTATGACTAAAGCATTTCATGTTTATGAAATGTAGGTACTTTCTGGGATGCCGGAAGACGATCAAGCTAAGCGAAGAACCGAACACGACAAAGACACACGCTTCCGCACTTCGATACATTGTAAATTTTTAAACAACGAAATTAACCAAGTTATGTAGAATAACTTATGATTCGTCAAAGTTTTAATAAACCCGTATTTTTATAGTATGTGTAGTCTTAACTACACATCTAATTGCTGGCATTTCCATATAAAATCGTTAAATAGAAACTAGGGTGTTACAAGTTGGTATCAGAGCACTGGTTTAAGAGATTCAAGTATGGTGGGGAGAACCATGCTTGGACTTAAACCTTACGCTCTTGATAAAGAATAGTGTTCGGTTCGAGGCTTGATCGCAAATCCGGTACGTACGTGCATGCTAAAGTGTTGTAAATAACACATAGGGCTATCGCGTGATACACGTTACCCTAATTAAAACGATTGCTATAGTTGACGAAAATACGCGCGTTGACGCGTATAGTAGAAAAAGCCTTGTATTATAATACGGGCGATTATTGAAGTTGACGTTACTAACTTTTGTGAATGTTTAAATTGAAGGACACTCGCGTTTGAAGACGACGAGAGTCAAAGGAATTGTGGATATGATGATGGAACGGTCTGAAGCATGACAAGAGGAGCATGCTCACCGAGGACTAAATCGCGTAACGATCGCGAACAAAGTTAACGACATAAAAAGCCCGTTAGGGCAAGCACTTACAGGTGCGCATTTTAAGTTATTACGTGAACAGTTATATGCAACAAATATGTAGAGGTTGAAAGTTGCATATGTAGATTAAAAACTTGGAAAGGCCCGAATAGAAAATCTATCTGGGATATTGTTTCCAAGAGAAACCAAATAGAGGCGTTACATACATAGGGCGTGGTGTGAAAACTATAAAAAGGTCGTGTATGTCATGTGTTAACCGCTTACTCTGGCCAAGTAAGTAGTGACATATGATACCATGAGTTTCTTATAGCGGACACATTTACATCCGATGTAGTAAGGACGGGTTGAACGGGACTAATTAAAAAGTACCCAAATGAATCAAATAGGCAAAACATTTGATAATAATGTAAACGCACAACCGAGTGACAAAAGCGTGTTACATTAGGATAATGAGCCCGAGTGAAGGGACAAAGAAGCATGTAAAATGATTTAGACAAGTATTTGGGAGGGGGTGTACTTACACTCGAACCCAGAAAACGCAAGCATGTAAAATGATTTAGACAAGTATTGGGAGGGAGTGTACTTACACTCGAACCCAGAAAACGCAAGCATGTAAAATGATTTAGACAAGTATTGGGAGGGAGTGTACTTACACTCGAACCCAGAAAACGCAAGCATGTAAAATGATTTAGACAAGTATTTGGGAGGGGGTGTACTTACACTCGAACCCAGAAAACGCAAGCATGTAAAATGATTTAGACAAGTATTGGGAGGGAGTGTACTTACACTCGAACCCAGAAAACGCAAGCATGTAAAATGATTTAGACAAGTATTTGGAAGGGGTGTACTTACACTCGAATCCAGAAAACGCAAGCATGTAAAATGATTTATACAAGCATTGGGAGGGAGTGTACTTACACTCGAACCCGGAAAATGCGAATATGTCCCTTAACGGGTCGTTTTTGTAGAACGTCAAACGTAAGGACAAAATCAGAAAAATTTCGCCTGGAAATAAACAAATGAAGCCTTAGACTACGGTCAAGGTCAACTAAAGCTCATAAGCGAAAATATACGATTTTAAACATAGCAAGACATGCTTTGAAGCTATATATGAATATATATATATATATATATACATTTGAATGTAGATACAAATAAAAGATGATTTACGGGATCATCATAACTTACGGGATTAAACACAGTGTTAAGGTCTACGGGACCAGGATGACCCTTGGGTCACGAAAAGAAAAAGGAAATAAACCTTAGTGTTTTCAGTAAAAAGGGGATGAAGACCTAAGGAAATAGCCTACGAGGCTACGTGAAGGAACCTACGGGTTACTTAACAAAGCGATAGAACCAGTTGAAAATCCCCGCATAAAACTAAGACTGTAAAAGAATAAATTACAGACTGTCAATATCCTGGTATGGATAATTGACAAAAGTTAGAGAGAAGATCCTAAAACTAAAGCTTCGGTTTTAGTAAGAAATAATGTTTTTACAAACATAAATTCTGATAGGAATTTAAATAGTAAGCATGAAAGATACAAGTCTTGACACTGATAGGCGCAAGACGAAATATTCGAAAAGTGATATTTTCGAAAATGAAAAGGTTGATATAAATTAAAACATGATGTGACAGAATCACGATCAAGAAATGTAATGTGAAGTAGAATCACATTATAACCAAGCAAGCGGTAAAAAGTAACTGGACTAATGAGTCTAATTAGTGAGACTGGTCAAGGTCATTTAAATAAATTTAGTTTGCTTGTAAGCCGTAGGTTCGGTATGACTGAACCGAATAAAGAAATTTAAAGATAAAAGAAATTGCTGCTAAAAGTGAAAAGATTTCACTAAAGGCCTTTAAACGGGTCAAAATAACGGATTCATAAGGAATTCGATAGTATATGAAAGCGATGGATATCGCTAAGTTAATTAAACTAGTGGAAATAACGAGATTACGTTATTTTAAGTTGCACTAAGTCATATGAGATACGTAGACAATTAGTGACCAAAAAAAAAAAAAAAAATGTTACCATGCTTCTCTGGTAATACTAATAATTGGTTAAAAGTATAAGTAATGTTTAAATGATATCTCGGATCAAATACATTGAGTTTAAACTCAATGAATTATGTAAGAAAAGGTTTCGAGGACGAAACCTCTTTAAGGGGGGTAGACTTGTAACACCCCGAAAATGGGTTGGTAATTAACCCACGTTAATACTAAAAGACGGGTAAAATACCGTTAGTGGTAAAAGTAACCCGGTGAATATTAGGATTTTAAATAAATAAACCTAATATTATATAAAAGTAGAATAAAGGCTTTGGAGGAAATAAAGTTTGTAGAAGGCCCGACCTAACGAGACTTAAAATAAACTTAGTCATAAATATTCCTGAACCCGCTAAGTTAACTAGGAATATTAAACCTAGTTAATAAGTGGGAATATTGTTAAAAATAAGTAGGTTGTGGCCTACTTAATAACGAACCAAACACGAGGGACCAAAGCCGGGTATCTTGCATAAATGAATTATAAACTTAAAACAAAACACAACACACACACTCTTGTGTGTGTGTGTGTGCGTGAACACATCCAGGAGAAGGAGCAAGAGCTCCAAACCCTAGCTCATCCAAATTCATCAAATTGGAGAGCCAAACGACGCTTAAATTCATAACCGAACATGGATTAATGATCACCCGAACAAGAGGATCATAAGGTATGTAAAATCTTGATGTTTGGTGAAGTTGTAAAAATTGAGTAATCATCCTAATCGCGAATTAGGTATGGATTAGAGAAGCTATGGCTAGATTAGTGATGTATATTTACTTAGGAACAAAACCCTAAGTGAAAATCATACATAATATGCTATGGATTGAATGATTGAATGATTTTCCACACTAGGTTAAGTGGGTTTTAATCATATGATGAACTTGATGATATGATTGTGATTAGGATCATCATGCATGTTAGTAATCGGGAGATACTTAAACAATTTGCAAGTTTGAGTATTTGATCATAAGTGATAGTGATGAATTTTGATGTTAATCTTGGTAAAAATAACTAGTTATGAACTAGTTGTAAATGTGTAAAAATGTATGCACATTAGGTGTTTGTTAAAATGCCTAAGTGAAAACTAAAGTGTTGAAATTAGAGTGAAAACGCGCATTTGAATGTTATGGTGATTACGCGTAATATGAAGTGAGAAGGGTTCTAAATATAATGTTGATTTAGACTCAATATTGAGAACCTTATGATTTAAAGTGGTTAACTTTAATGAGCTAAGTTAACTAATCATGAAGTCGAATAGTAGTTTTGACGTATGAAATAAGTGAGATGGAATAGTCGTGAATAATTATGACTAATCTAACCATCTTACAATTTGCAATGATAGTTTGACGATTAACAAGCTAGGTGAAAGCTTGGGAACAAAGCGGGTTAAACGAAGAAAGAATGACGGAAAAGCATATGTGGAAGTAAGGTGAGTATATCTTACACTAGTCTTATATTTTAGAATATTTTCTTATCATATTAGTTATGAATAAGTTACATACATGATTTCGATGTGATGTTCCGGCGTGTAAACGCATGGAACAAAATAGTCAAACATGACAAGAAACCACGTTGATGGTTTAAAAGGAGTTAAAATTGGTAATTCGATCATTTTATGACAAATGGAAAAGAGAAACTTTTGAATGGTTACCTTATAGGGTAAACCAAAACACACAATAAGGGTAAAACGGTAAATTGGTCACGCGTTGACCATAACTATTGGTTTTGAAAGGCACGGTATGATGAAAATCATGATAGGTTAAATAGCGTTAAGAAACGAGTCGTATAGATGAGATGGTAATAAATATCATCTCGCCAACATAATTGGTCACTTAGACCAAATGGGTCAAAAGGGGAAGATATCACCTTTTGATAATAACGACTAATGATTATTGTCGAGTTATATTATTTCAGGAGTAAATGTCAATTTGGTATTAGCAACGCTATGGTTTAGCGGTTATAAAAGCAAGGTATTAAAAACGGGTCAATATATTGATCCGCACCAGGTATGTGAAAAAGGATAACACTCATTTAGAATATGTAGTCAATGAGTGTTAAAAAAAATCAAAATAGGCATTTGGTTACTTGAAAAGTAAACCGAATGTTTCTAGTAATGGACATTGCGTTTGGAAAGCTTAATGACTTCTCAAACAAATTCATAAGTTAGATGAGGGATTATGGGTCAAATATGCTTTCAAAAGTCCTTCATCGTAAATGATTTGCTAAAATGGACTAAAACGCCCTTATAAGCTAAATTGGACAAACGACCTTTAAGGGTAGTTTTGAAACGAGTTTTATGATCAACTTAATAATTCGAATAAGTATGTGAAGTGAAAGATGTAAACCATTGGTCAAATGTCTCTATATGAGTCTTTGTCGTAAGTTAGCAATCCGATGAGAAAAACTCGGATTATATAGATCACCTCATTAAGTCCACCCCAAATATAGTTGTGGTGGAAGATTACTTGATAAGTAATCTCGTACTAAAATGCTAGAACCTAATGAAAGCGTGACATGCTCAAAATATGCCTAAATATCCTTAACGGGTCAAAATACGCTTATGAGCGTAAACGGGTTTAGGATATGTAAGAAACCCGTGACTTGAACCTAGTATGATAGGAATTATGGAAATTATTAGTATCATGAGAATAGGGATCAAATAATCATGTTTTGTTTGACAAAAACATGAACGGGTCAAATTTGATAAAAAGGGGTAGTAAGCCGAAGACTTAAAAGTCTTAAAATTTGTTAAGCCGAATGTCGGATTTTAACTCCATATGATGGAGAATCAAATTACAAACATGTAGGAAGAAACGGTAGGTCAAACGGATAAGCGGTTTGAAAGATACGAAAGATTTCGTGTCAAGTTGCGGCAAATTGGAGAAGCTGAATGCAGGTGCCACCGTAAATTACGGTGTCCACCGTAATTTACGGTGGAGTTGAAAAATGCTACGGTGGATCTCGTCTGATTTACGGTGAAAACAAGTCAAAACAAGGACCACCGTAAATTACGGTGTCCACCGTAATTTACGGTGGACCCCGTACAAAAAAAATGTATATTTTGATCAGTTTGTTTTCCGGACTCGTTTAAATGCGTTTTAAATACCGTATGACTAAAGCATTTCATGTTTATGAAATGTAGGTACTTTCTGGGATGCCGGAAGACGATCAAGCTAAGCGAAGAACCGAACACGACAAAGACACACGCTTCCGCACTTCGATACATTGTAAATTTTTAAACAACGAAATTAACCAAGTTATGTAGAATAACTTATGATTCGTCAAAGTTTTAATAAACCCGTATTTTTATAGTATGTGTAGTCTTAACTACACATCTAATTGCTGGCATTTCCATATAAAATCGTTAAATAGAAACTAGGGTGTTACATATATTTATTTTATAAAATAGCACGAAGTAACGACATTGAAATAAATATAACAATTATATTTATTTTATACAAGTATCGGATTTCGTTAACTTATAAAATCGTGTTCGTTGAAACGTCGTAAACTTATTTTTGGCGAGTTACAAAAGGGTTGTCGACAATAAATATACACATATATTTAGTTCATAAAATAGTTTGACCCTCGATAAATGTCATTTATAAAGTATACATACGTTTCGTATATCGGGTTTTTAACGAAAAACGGACAGAGTTCCCTCTGTTTTTAGACAATCCCGACAATAAAAAGATGTCGTATTCATCAAAATTCAACAATTTTCAACATAATTCAATACTAAAATCAATCTATATAATATTTTCGCCGAGTATTAAATGTAAACTAGTTTCAAATTGAATCGGTTCGAGCTCGGTCGCGTATAACTATAACTCTAAAAAATAACGCAATAACTCGCGTTTAAATTTTTACCGGTCCTGAGTTGACCGCGTTTGACCGACAGTTGACTGTCGTGGACCGGACCAGAACTGAATTTGACCACGGTTGACCGAACCGTTGACTTGTTTGACCGGTTGATTGGAGTTGACCAAGTTGACCGATGCTCGAAGCTGAAATCTGAACCGAACAAATCTGTCTGGAGACCAACACTAACCGTGTGAACTTAATCACTGAGTTAACCCGCTTTAACTGTGTTGACCCGAGTTGATTCGAGTTTGACTGAGTTGACTCGGTTTGACCGAGTCAACTGAACCGCTTTCTAAACTGAACGTGTTGAACCCGATCTGATCGTACCGCGAACCCATACCAAGACCAGATTGAACAAAAGCTGGTGCCGAACAAACCTGACCCGAACCAAAAAAAACGAACCCTGTGAACCCAAAACTTGAACTGAATCACCAAACTTGAGGCCTAAATCGACTCACATACCTGTCACCGCCGAACACCGAGCACCACCGCCAGTCGATCCTCCACCGTCGCCGCCGTGAGTGGCGCCGATGACCCGTCTCCGACCCTCTCTCTCTCTCATCGGCCTCTTTCACTCCGATCGTTCTCTCTCTCTTCGTTCCGTCATCTCACCAGCACCGTGATGGTGGTGGTCGTTGCTCGATCTGCCGAAAGGGGGAGGGGGTGTGCGTGGTTCAGGGGTATGGTTCTCTTAAGTTAAATTTGCAAGTAGATTTAAATGATCAGACTAGAAAAGCACATGAATCAGTAATCAAGGATGATACTGAAAAATTAAAAGGAATGATTAAAGAATTAGAACAAGGAACCGATGTAATTTGGAGATTCCATAAGAAAAGAATGTGGATACCTAAATTAGGAAACTTACGTCCCCGTATATTAGAAGAAGCCCATAAGTCTAAGTATACAATGCATCCTGGAGGTAATAAGATGTATCAGGATTTAAGAAAGAATTTTTGGTGGATAGGAATGAAAAAGGATATAGCAGCTTATGTTTCTAAGTGTTTAACCTGTTCACAAGTCAAAGCTGAACATCAGAAACCCTCCAGATTGTTGCAACAGTTAGAAATGCCCGTATGGAAATGGGAATTGATAACAATGAATTTTGTTACCAAATTACCCAAAACAAGAAAAGGTAATGATACAATCTGGGTGATTGTAGATAGGCTAACTAAGTCAGCTCATTTCCTACCAATGAAGGAAATTTTCAGTATGGAACAATTAGCCAAGCTATATGTAAATGAAATAGTTTCATTACATGGAATTCCTTTATCAATTGTTTCTGATAGGGACAGTCGTTTTACCTCTCATTTTTGGGCAAGTTTCCAAAAAGCAATGGGAACCAAGTTGAATCTAAGCACAGCTTATCATCCTCAAATGGATGGATAAAGCGAAAGGACAATTCAGACAATGGAAGATATGCTTAGAGCTTGTGTAATTGATTTCGGAGGTGATTGGGACGACTACTTACCATTAATAGAATTTTCTTATAATAACAGTTATCACACAAGTATCAATGCTGCACCATTCGAAGCACTTTATGGATGAAAGTGCCGAACCCCAGTCTGTTGGGCAGAAATTGGGGAAAAGAAACTGTCTGGACCTGAGATAGTGCAGGAGACAACCGACAAGATCATTCAAGTCAAAGAATGCCTGAAAGCAATACGTGATCGACAAAAGAGCTATGCTGATAACAGACGCAAACCGTTAAAATTTCAGGTAGGTGATAAGGTATTATTGAAGATCTCTCCTTGGAAAGGAGTTGTACGATTCATCAAGAAGGGAAAGCTAAGTCCCAGGTATGTTGGACCTTTTGAGATTATTAGAAGAATAGGACCTGTAACCTATCAGCTACAACTGCCAGAAGAAATGGCAGGAATACATGATGTATTTCAAGTATCTAATCTCAAGAAATGCCTAACTAATGAATCACTGGTAGTACCTGTTAAGGATATAGAGGTAAATGAACAACTTAAATTTGTAGAAAGACCTCTACAGATTGAAGATAGGAAAGTCAAGAACTACAAGCACAAGAGATTAGTTCTGGTCAAAGTGAAATGGGACTCCAAAAGAGGATCAGAGTATACGTGGGAGCTTGAATCGGAAATGCAAAGGAAATATCCACACTTGTTCCAGTAGATCTCAAGGACGAGCTTTAAAATAAGGTGGGGAGGATATAACAACCCTCCAAAATATTTCGACACCCTAATATATTTTAAAACCCCAATATACCCTAAACTACACCCCATACGCGAAAACATGGCCCGAATACCTTTATTTTTATAAAAATTAATTAAAAGCAAAACATTTTGGGCTGTCGCGGGGCGCGGCGCCCCTTGGTCAATTCAGTCGCGGGCCGCCAAGGCCTGGCTACGAGGCACTCTCCAGAAGCCGCCACGTGTTGCCACATGGCGAAGCTAGACCGGTGACACATCGAAGCTAGGGCCTACGACCCCTACGTCGCGGGGAGCGACGCCCTACCCCTGATCTCATCGCGGGGTGCGACGACATGTCAGAACAGCCCTATAAATTTGGAGTTCGGGCCTTCAATCGAAACTCGCTCATGATCTTTCTTTCTCTCAATTTCTACGTAGTGTACACTATACTCGGGTATAATACCCCCCTAAAAAACGAAGTTCTGCTCCGTTGTAACTATCATAACCCCTAGATACGTATTAGATTCGTTGCCCGATTGATCTAGGGTTCTGTAACGGCTGTCGTGGTTCTGCCCGACGTAGTCGTTGGAATGCCGTCTCGGGGAGGGTATTACTAATGTTAAACTGGGTTATTATACTAACACGTGTGCATTTGTGTAAATTATAGATAATTCCCAGGAAATCCTTACAGAAAATCTAAGACAGCAATGTGAGTGATCTCCTTTTTGTAAACAATTTTTACAAAATCTTAAATATTTTACAATGAAATTTAGCAGTGATTGAGTCTTTGTAATTCTACAATTACTGCCGATATGTTGGGGTTTTGTATACAAAATGTGGAACACGTTGCCGTTGGACAAAGAGTTAGCCAATGTGTAATATGACCCACCAGTCAGGATTGACAATACTGAATGAGTAAATGGGTAGATGTAAACATTGTAATCGCTCTCAATACTGTTTAAATTAATAAAACTTTTCTTGATTAAACTGGGATTCACTTACCAGTATTTCCCACTGACAAAATGTTTTTAAACGCGTTTCAGACAACACAATGTGAAAGCCAACTAGAAGCCAGCTGGACAACACTGAAGGCATGGAAAAGTGACTATAAAAGTTACCTAAATAAAAAAAGCGTTTTATTTCAATAAAATGGGATTTATCCCTATAAATCAGTTGTAATGAAAACTTAGGTTTATCCCAATGTGTCTATTTATATAAAATATGGTGTTTTACTCTGATAAAATATTTCCTAACTACGGCCCTGATTAAATTTCCGCTGCCAAATCAATAAACACCAATACCACCGACACTGAGTTCACGGCCGCCCGTTCCCAGGTCAGATAGGGGGCGGGGGTTGCGACATGTCATGTGGCATAACTGTAAATAACAACTCAAATTTGTACAGTTTGTATACTGTTTATATGAAGCGACACAAATTGTATATGTAGTAACTAGTTTTGAGGCCTCCCGCGTTGTGGGGCGAGGCGTAAAACTTTGCTAAACGACCAAAACTGGGAAAAACATAAAGAAAAAACACGAATATATAACACCAAGTAATTCACGTGACGCAAAACGTAGAAGGACTCATATTTATACCGACACCTATTAAAAAGTCAAAAAAATTAAAAAGTTTTTAAAAAATGGGATAACAAAAATTACAACTTGAAAACTTAACTGGGAGTAACCTTAAAAAGGAAAAAGAAAATAAACACCAAACTAAAAGCTACTAGGAGTTGGTAAGGGTGTTTGGTTAAAAAAGTCTTAATGGCAGAATTGAAATTAACATATCTTTATTGTCTAATACATATACTGTAGATAAGAACATTCACTAAATGTTATAATAATAATAATAATAATAATAATAATAATAATAATAATAATAATTACTATCTCAATTACACCATAACAATAATAACATAAGATATCATAAAAAATCTCCATGCATTTTAACATATATGTCCAAACTCAGAATAATGTATTCAACACAAAGTTGTCAATTACAATCAATTAACAGTAACAAAAACCTTATACACATGTTAGACACTCTCCACCTCCAAGAGGTAATTGTTCTGTACTCTTTCGCACCCTTGCTTCATAGTTTTCTCATTGGTTGTCTGTTAGCTTCTAACTTAGCATTTTTCCTTTCATGGTACTCTTCAATCACTTTTAGCATTTCATGCAAATAATGGTCTACTTCATTAACTATTTGCATTTCATGCAAATAATTCATTTAACTTCAACACTAGCTGTCTAGCTTTGAATGATTACATAAGACTACTTGGTGTGTGAGGACTGTAGTCCTCAAATGATGCTCTATCCAATGTGATGGATGTGAGGATGAGGCAAAAGGGATGGACCTAGGAAAATGGAGGATGTGTCTGAATATATATGTGTATGTATGTATAGGTGTGTGTATAACGAAGAAGAGAGAGGACCGGCCACGTCTTGGGGAGGACGTTCATGAAGCCGACGTCTCTGTAGAAACGGTGTGAAGGCCCGGCGACGGTCCAAGACGCCAGTGGCGAAGCTTGAAAATTTCCACCGGGGAGTCGGAAGTCTCCGGACCTAATATGGGGGGGTCGAAAACGTATATACCAAAAAAATTATATACGAAACGTACATACATAACACTACTGAGTGAAAAGTTCGGGGGGTCGGACGTCCCCCAACCCCTTGAAAGCTACGCCCTTGCAAGACGGGACGGGGACGTCCCCGTACCGTATAGCTTAAGCCCCTTGGAATCATGTATGGTGTATCATAGCCATCCACTTCTTTTTATCAATTTGTTAATAACGCATGTACCATAAAGTCAACGATATTCTTCGGGTCCTAATATTAACACATGGTAAAACTTATTTACACATGGTGTATACGGGCCGTATACTGTTATACGGCCCGTATACACCATGTGTAAATAAGTTTGCCTGGTCGTATACAATGTATACGAACGTGTATACAGGCCGTATACTGTTATACGGCCCGTATGGAACGAAATATTGATTTTTCAAATATTTTTAGAGTGGTGAGGTGCTCAAAACTTTCTAAAAGTAGAAAAAAACAAAACATCAACAAGTAACAAAGATTGAGGAACAAGAAAACGTGTCGTATGACTGTAATAAAACGGAAGCTATCAACGCGGGATTACGGGGATGGTGTTATTCTTTATTTAATATTTATAGAATAAAAGGAAGGGTGAGGCATTTGATGAGAATTGTAAGGAGTCTGAATAAAACGGAAGCTATCAACGCGGGATTACGGACATGCGTTTAATTCCCAACATATTTTTTTGTCACGTACATTTCGTAAGAAACTTTTCGTGCACGGAACCTTCACCTCCAATCATTTCCTGGTCAAATCACACACTATAAAGTTTAAACTTATCGTGTGTTGTAGTTTGGAAAGATGACCGAATAGAGATCTGAATAACAAACTGTGGAGAACTTGTTTGCGTTATCCACCAACAATCCGTTCATTATCTGTTGTTGTCTAAAACAATATCAATTAACGTTCAGTTGTGTATACAAATTCATCACCGGTTTCTACAGCACAAGCACATACACAGGGAGAATGTTCTCGAAATTGAAGGAAAAGAAAAAATGGTTGTTGATGTTTTTTCTCTATCAGGATTTTGTTGGTTTGTTTGAGAACCAGATTCCAATGTCCTACTACTACAATCCTTCCTACATTATTGAAAATTACTATATCACCCGGCATTCTCTTGCACCTGTATACATTCATTGTGGATTTTCTTGAGTCGTCGGGAAAACTTTTCCTCAGGGGAGGGTGAGTACTATGAGTCTGAGTCCATTGTGGTTCGTGAATGTTGGAAGAACCCGACGCGTCTTCTGCTGCCTCTTCGGTTGGTAAAAGACATAGGATGGCTTCTAATACAGGCTCTTTGTCAGTTGTGGTTGATTTATAGGAGGAGGTTATGAAACGAATATATGTTTATGCGAACATCCTTATTTTGTCACGTACATGCGTTTAATTCCCAACATCCTTATTGTATCAGACTCTCTCCCCTCCTGATGCAATTTTACTCCCGAACAAACCATGCCCACCTTGACCAGAATAGATAAGCGTATCACTCGATCCACTGTCAAGATAATATTTGCAGAACCCGACATACTTGACAGTGGTACCAATGTCAAGTCAACTTGAGCTTCCTGATGCAATTTTCACAGTGGTACCAATGTCAAGTCAACTTGAGCTTCCTGATGCAATTTTCACAGTGGTACCAATGTCCTACTACTACAATCCTTCCAACGCCTGACTCATATACTCTCGGTTAAAAAATGGTAAAAAATGGTTTATTCTCTTTAATCTATTAGAACGATCCTTGTCTTAAGAACCTGATTCTGATTTAAACAATGTAATTTGTGGATCAACAGAAATAACAGAAAATAACTCGTCATTCAATACAAAATCTTCTGAAAGACAAGAATACAACGTTCATGTATCACAAGGAATAACCGAGTTTGGAAACCGGACGGAATCTACGAAGAAAGAAATTTTTTACCATTTTTTACCATATGTATACGAGCCGTATACCGTTTATACGGCCGTATACTCTGGGTAAAAAACATATTTACCGATCGTATACAATGTATACGATGATTGTATACGGACCGCATATTCTGATATGGCTCGTATACTATGGTAAAAAACGGTAAAAATTGGTTTATTCTCTTTAATCTATTAGAACGATCCTTGTCTTGAGAACCTGATTCTGGTTTAAACAATGGAATGTGTGGATCAACAGAAATAACTGAAAATAACTCGCCATTCTCTTGCACCTCTATACGTTGCAAGGTATAGAATGTTTGAAGTATTCTTGGTTCAATACAAACTCTTCTGAAAGACAAGAATACAACGTTCATGTATCACAAGATAATGGTTTCTCGACAAATGAAGTATTATCTGACATCATCTGTTCATCATTGTTCTTCAAGATGAAGATGAAGAAACGAGACTTTGTTTTGAGAAATTAACAAGGTAAACCTGAATTTTCAGATTTTTAGACACTTACTTGAACATGAGTCTGAGTCCATTGTGGTTCGTGAATGCTTCGATTTCAACAAATCTTTTCAAGGTCTTAAGTGATGGACAACTGGTTAAAAGATGTAGAAGAGTTTGTGTAGAGATCTTTACATACAAATTTGCATCATCCTTACGGTTACAAATGAACCGTTGGGATTCAAGGGTTTATGAGTAAAAGAATTGTGGATTTCGGTTCGGTCAGATCTCGGAAGTACTGAACAACAGAAATAACAAAGTTGTCATTTTCAAGTGTGAGATTAGTCAAACGAGGATGAAAGATACTCAAACCATCTGATCCCGTTGTTGCATACTCCTTTAATGTGAGATTCTTCAAGTTTGCACATTTTGAGAAAATACCAATGTGTTTGTCAGCTTCGTCAATACACAAAGTGACAGAATTTGTGGATTTCGGTTGGTTCGGAAACTTAAGAAGATAAGCAACTAAAAAGTTAACATTCTGATTCAGATTCAGAAAGCAGATGTTTAGTGGTGTTTACCATTTTTTACCATATGTATACGAGTCGTATACGGTTTATACGGCCGTATACTATTGGTAAAAAATGTTTTTACCGATCGTATACAATGTATACGATGGTTGTATACGGGCCGTATATTATTATACGGCTCGTATACTATGGGTAAAAAATGGTAAAAAAGGGGTTATTCTCTTTAATCTATTAGAACGATCCTTGTCGTGAGAACCTGATTCTGATTTAAACAACGGAATTTTTGGATCATACTACTAGCAGAAGAACCCGACATGTCTTCTGTGATGATTCGAAACATTCACGAACCACAATGGACTCGGACTCATACTACTAGCAGTAGAACCCGACACGTCTTCTGTGATGATTCGAAACATTCCGAATAACTAGCAGAAAAACCCGTACCGGTGATTGTTTATCCATACTATTCTTCATAGCCATATTCCCACTCACAATTTGTTGATACATATCGTCCGTTCAAGTTGAGTATTTTTCTAACTTTATGCTTGCATCCACCACAGTGAATATTAACTTTGTGCGAAAGAGTTTGGAAACCGGACGGAATCTATGAAGAAACTGTTGGAATTTGTGGATTTCGGTTGGTTCAGAAACTTAACAAGAGAAGCAACTAAAAAAATACAATTGATTTCTCTTCCGGTTACCAGGCCTATCATCTCCGTCTACGTTTGGTTTCCTCAACGAAGAACCATCAGCCATTATCAGCCCTTTTTTCCTTTGGTTTCTGGTTGAGTTTTGAGGGGTGAGGGTTTTGAATTGATTCCTGCGCTCAAGTTTCAACTACTGGAGTGAAAATTGGTAAAAAATGGTTTATTCTCTTTAATCTATTAGAACGATCCTTCTAACCATCAACCGTTCAAGTTGATATAGGAGAGTACTGAACAACCGAGATAACAGCTCCGGTATTTATCACCAACCCATCTTTGGTAGTGTTTGTTTGAGAACCTGATTCAGATACACAACGGTCTCTTTGCTTCGTCCACTAGAACTATTTGTGTATGCATTCTTTTGGTAGTTAACAACGCTAATTAGAAAAAAATCTGAAAAAATTAATCATATCGATTGCAATAACAGGATGGATGTGACACACATAGATAGATAAAATGTCACAGTTGTCAAGACTGTTTGTCGGGTTTCCAATGCTCACACAGGGTGATAAACAACGCTGATACACGTAACATCTAGTTATATTCAGATTTAAATAATGCCCGTCTCAATCTTCAATACTTCAGTAAAATACCACTAGTAGAAGAACCCGACACGTCTTCATGTAACAGAGAATGTTTTAGAAATTGAAGGAAAATGAAAAGATTTGTTGAAATCGAATTTGACAACTATGACAGCTTATTAAAAGTATCGTGTGTTGTAGTTTGGAAAGATGACCGAACAGAGATCTGAATAACAAACTATGGAGAACTTGTTTGTGTCAGGTTCTTCTGCTAGTTACTCGGAATCGATAAATAACCAACACGAAGATCTCTGCGATCGCTAAGGTTTTCATCAACGGACTGATCGGTAACGTTACTCTACCTGTGCTCCGATTTAAGCGGCATGTTCCGATCAACGTTTATCGACACTGTTAAAGGTGATGAAGAGTTTAGAAACCCTAGAATGATTGTGTTTTTACGGGAATAAAACGTGATACTTGAAAAAACGTCAATATATACGGCCCGTAAAGGTGATTAAGAGTTTAGAAACCCTAGAATGATTGTGTTTTTACGGGAATAAAACGTGATACTTGAAAAAACGCCAATATATACGGCCCGTATATAGTTATACGGCCCGTATACATGTGCTAACATCAAAACCCCACAAAAATAAATCAATTGAGCCGTATACGTTTTACAAATCGTATACACATGTATACGACTCGTATAACTGTATACGGGCCGTATATAATAAAACAAAAAAAACATTCTCTGCGCATTTTCCTATTCAAAAACATTCTATACGAGCCGTATAATTGTATACGGCCCGTATACAATAGGGGATGTGAAAATAAGATATAGGGTATGTGGGAATAAGGCACCCCTGTTCTTATTCTCTTTGTTCATCGTAGCCAGGAATGGATCTACCTGGAGGTTGGTAGTTCTTCTTTTGTTCCTTAAATATCAATGGAAAAGAAAAAGAAACTATTATAAGAAACTAATACTTATCTTTAAAAGCACAAAGCTTCAATAAATTAAACGATGGCTAAAAGATAAACTATTTAAACTTCAAAGCAAGATTCCAAGCGAACAAGTGTTTATAAGTTAATTGTATTTATTTTGTGTTGTATGTGTTAATAAGTATCAAACATTAAAAAAAATTAATAATTTTCTTCTAAATCTAGCATATCCTCGTAATTCACGTACAAATACTATTCCCCTCTTAAATAATCAAATTTTCCCTCTCGTTAGAAGTCTACAAATATTTTCCCTTTTGTTTAAAAAAAAAAAAAAACTAGAAGCCTATCAATGCCATAAGTTTTGGAGGGAAGCACTTAGAAAACCGTAAGTTTTGGGGAAAACATTTAGAGAATAACGTGATATTAAAAAAATAGAATACATTTATATTCCATTTTCTGATTTTCAAATTGGGTCGTATTATTGGCACACCCTCGCTTATTAAATCGACACCTTCAATACGCATCGTATATTGAGTTGGTTCAAACTTTTAGGCCAATCAAAGGCTACACTGTCTCCCGGGGTAGAAGTAATACTCATCGTATAGGCCTATACGATGCGTATTACTTTTTAAGAAAGTACGAGCAGCTTTCTGTCACTGTTGAGTGACGTAAAGTGATTGATGTAAGCCCTATATGCATCGTATAAGGCTATACGACCCGTATTGGATTCTGAATTTGAATTATGTCTCCCCTATTTAAACGAAGAAGAAGACCATGATATATATCGTCTTCGTTTTATATTCACATTCACTAACAAACATGTCCTGGTACAACCACATTTTCGGCGAACCGTCTGACGCAAACACGAGCACGTTTATTCCGGATAGCAGTGTGGTATATCATTTTTTTACTTGTTCTGTTTTTTTTTGTTTATAAAAATTCTTAGCACACTGTTTGTATTAAGCGGGGTCTAATGTCCCTGATTCTTATGATTGGAGTGGAAATGATGATCACGCGGACGAGGTCGTGTCCGGCTATCGTCCCCATCATAATGCATCGTTGCCAGACCTCAACGAGGTAAGTATACATATTTACTTTTTTCTATTCGGCGTTAAACTTACCATTAGCTTTTACCCGTTGGTTTTATTTAGTCTACTATGCCCCGCCAACCGTTGTTACCAGATCTGAACATGTGTAGCTATGATCATGACTATGGGTCTCCATATTATGAAGCCGGTTACGTTCCCTCGTACGGAAAGGAAGAATATGGCAATAACGTTTTCGTTAGTGGTGCCTCGGGAGTACAAGAAGACGTTGCTCAGTGTTGGTGTACTAATGTCTGTTAACTTCGTCTTTATCGAGTCTTGTATTGTATTAGATAGATCAGGGGACGGAAATCGAGAAAACAGGATTAAAGGGTAATTTCGCTTGAAATGGACTTGATGTCATTTCAAACGAAATTAGCTGTTTCAAGCGAGATTACTAATTCCGCATGGAATTAGGTAATTCCGTTTGAAAAGTAATTTCGTTTGGAATGGTTTCAAGCGGAATTACTTGTCTATAAATACCTGATCTTGATGTTTCATTTGAAACGGAATTAGAGTGTGTGTTTTCAGAGCCGAGGTGCTGCCGGATTGTTATTTGAATTGTAAAAGCTCTGGAAATCAATAAGAGAAGATAACTGGAAAGTATCAAGCTGTGTTACGTCAATTTCATTGATTCCGCCATTGATTTTGATGTTGAACTCTTCAGATTGACTCGTTAGGGTCACACGACGATCCAACAAGTGGTATCAGAGCACAGGACGAGGAGTTCATACCAATTAAGCTTGATTTCATCGGATTCTATCACTTCTACTCCTTCTTTTCTGATTTGAATAAAATTTAACGGTCAAAATGGCTTGATTTTCACATATTATAAGTGAATCATAGTTTTAACTAATCCGTGAAACAATTGGACCTTAATTCGAACAAATACTGATAAAATTTGTTAATTCCGTTTGAATAGCAGATCGAACATGCTGACCTCATCGTAATTTCGTTCGAAATCTTTATTGTAATTCTGCACGGAATTACATATTGTACCTAATTCCGCTTGAAAAGTGCAGTCAATTTCAAACGAGACCTAATTTCGTTTGAAACGTTCAAACGAAATTACTAATTCCGCACCAAAGTATCTAATTTCGTTTCAATTGGCATAATTTCGTTTCAAATTAAGCTAATTCCGTACGAAATTAGTTTCTGTTTGGTAATTTCGTTTGAAGGCTCATTTTCGTGTGAAAAGTTAATTCCGTTTGAGCTATTTCGCTTGAACTGATTTCGCTTGAAAAACTAAAAAACCAAAAATTTTTCTAAGTGTTTGTTGATTGTTTCAGATACGTGAAGATGGATGAGTTTATGAATCCTTTCAGTGACATGTTTGCTTTTGCTGGAAATAATGGAGATGATACTTCAAACAACACGTCAAACAACACAAATGAGAACGCTCCGAGTGCGAGGAAAACTCTTTCTGATGCATTAAGTGTGGAGAGTGCTTATGGGACGTACAACAAACCTCCCAAGCTGATGGCGATTGAAGATTACAATAAATGGTCTAAAAAGTTTGAAGAATGGCTAAAAGCGTTTGCATATCCCAGTTGGAAGATGTTAAAGAATGGTTTCGTTATGGGAAGATCGGATTTTGAAAATTTGACAGAAAATGAGGAGATAGACAGATATGTTGCTGAACAAAAGTGCATTGCATTGATTCATCAGTCTGTGAGAGACGATATAATAGTATTGATTGAATACACAAATTAAAAGATCTATGGGAAAAATTGAGAGTAAAATGTGAGGGTAGTGCTGAGATAGTCAAAAACAAAAAGAAGTTGTTAAGAAAAGAATTTGATCTATTTGGCTGTTTGAAAAATGAATTTGTATCTAAGATGATTGAAAGATTTGGACATCTGAAGATGGAGCTGGCAAGACATGGAATCATTTATTCTAGAGAAGAATTGGTTGACAAATTGTTTGACTCGTTGCCGGATGAGAAAGACTGGCAATACTTTGCTTTGATGCTGAAGAATACAATCGAGTCGGAGAAACTGACGGTTGATCTGTTAATTGAAAGACTGGAGAGTCATAAGCTGGAGCTCAAGAAATCATTCAAAGTCAATCATTCTTCATATCAACAGAATGTTGAGTTGTATTACCGAGGAAATATGATCCCGAAGAATGTGTCTCCTAAGACAGCTTTCTCAGCTGAAAGTTCTAACACGTCAAATCAATAAAGTTCAAGCAGTGGTTTTCATAGTGGTTCGTCATCAACAACTCCAAGTCAATCTATTCCAAAGAATCTATTCCAATGTAATATTGCTGTGGATCTGAAGAATGCATAAAATTTCAGTGAGGAATCCGCAAAACAACAAATGGTGTTTTTGGCATCTGTTCTAGAGTCATACGAAAGCCTTGTTGCGGGCAAGATTGGAAATACTAATCTCACCATGGAGGATTATGACCAGATCAACCTAGAAGAGATTGAATTGATAGATATCAGGTGGTGTATGGCTAGTGCAGTCAGACGTGCACAAAGGTTCATGGAGATTACAGGCAGACATTCAATTGGAGGACCTTCCACAAAACTTGGTTTTGATAAATCAAAGGTTACGTGCTTTAGATGTAAACAAAAGGGGACATTTTAAACGTAAATGTCGAAACGCACCTGCTGATGATACTGCAAATCCATTCAGAGAAGATTACTACAAAAGAGCAATCTATCATCAGAACAAATCTGAACCTCCCAGAATGAAACAGCTTGAAGATACCCCCAAAGGAAAATCAACAGCTCTTTCTGTTATTCATGATGATGAGGGATACGATTGGAGTGATGTGTTACCGGAGGAGGATGCAGTAGGCTATGTGTTTGTAACAAAAGCTGTTCCTTTCAAAGATAGCAGAAACGAAGAAGAGAAACACATCAACAGGAAGGCTAAATCCATAGATAGGATGATTAGAATGTATCGTATATACAATGAAGCAAAGAAGGAAAAAAGATGGGATGCTGATAGAGAATGTTACCTAGATCCCAATGGTAACATAGATGTTGATTCAAAAACCGTTGATGTAGAAACTCTCACCAAACAAGTTGCTGAAGAAGAAGAAGCCTTACAGAGAGAATGGTGGGGAGGAGGAGAAGCTAAAGAAAAAGAAAAAGAAAAGGAGAAAGAGCAGCAGCCAAAGAAAATTGATGATGGGATTATTGACACGTCACAAGAGTTTACTGCTGAGAATTTGAAGAAGATGGCTGACAAAGTGTTTGCTGCAAAAGAAGTAGAGGTAGTTTCTGGTTCTGGCACTGAGTCCAAAAACAAGGTCAGTCAGAATGATGCTATCAATGAGTCAGGTAAGAAAGCTAAAACTAAGAGCGACTGCAAAATTTGCATGAAAGACTGCAAGGTTTGTAGTACAATTGCTTACCACAACGGTGAAAAGATCGAAAAACTGACAAAAAGAGTCAGAGACGTTGAAGATCAGATCTTAAACCGTGACAAAATGTTAAAAGCTTCAAATGATCGAGTAAAAGATTTAATTGAGAAAATCCACACTGACGAACAGAAAGCTGATTTACATACCAAAGCATTTGACAAAACTCGTTTAAAATATCTTTTAAAACTAAATGGTATGAAGCTTTTATCGGTGTTGGAGGAGATTCTTGGTGTTGATGAAGGAGACATTGTAGATGATGTTGAGAAGCAATCTGTAATGGTTTGTCGATTTTTTACTTGTTTTGGTATTTAGGGGGAGAGTTTAGGGTAATATTTTCAGAAAATACAAAAACAGTAAAAATTTCTAAAATCCAAAAACATGAGATATTTTCAAAATACAAAAACAATAGAAAACCAGAAAAGAGCTTGTCCAAAACGGGAAAATGATAGTACATCGGCTTGACAGTTACGGTATGCTAAAGATATGTAAAGTCTAAAAAGTCTTAAACAGTCTCGCTGATGATGTGCCAATAGGTTTTTACACATTTAGTAGGTTTGTTCGGGATATAAACCTAAATCTTTACTTACTTATTTCGTGGGGAACACTACTTGGATATATAGGTAACCCTTGAAATTTCGTTTGAAAGATCCCTCTTTCTGAGATACTAGGTCTTTATACTCAGTGATATCTGGGGTATTATCCCGGGACTTCTAATTTTGCGGAATCAATGTCCTAGTCCCCGGAGAATACTTTACGCTTGCTTGACATAAATCCTGCCCTCAGCACAAAAATGATGAAACATTAAAAATGCTAATCATTGCTGTTGTAAAAAAGATCCTCTAAAGGGGACCCACCAAAAGTCGAAGCCGTCATCTCTCTGCTGAACGGAAGTTCTGACCTGAGCTCTCACGGCCTTCGCAATTTAACCCCTTTACAGATATCATCTGTGGTATACTCACCTGTAAGACTGACTATTGGGATCTGGATACGGGAGTATATTCAAGAGGTGGGACACATGAATGAGTTTAAGTCTCTAAAACACTAAATTCATATCCTGGACAGATTAAAATTTGTGTGAGAATTTAAATGGATCAGTATATTGACAATCTAAGTGAATTGTTTAATTCTGAGTATGTAATCAAAGCTTAACGGTACTTGTGACTTGTCGAATAGCTGATATGATTCCCTAACACGCTCACCAAAAATTTGTTTGTAAATAGTTTACATTTACTGCATTTTATTTCTATAATTCATTTCTAGCATAGAAACTTTATTAAAACTCCAAAAAGATCTTACATTTCTGCTTTATTTTCCGACAAACCAAATTGGAAAGCTGATCTTCAGATTCAAATTGAAGCAGATGCAGGAAGTTTCTGAGCTGGAAGATGAGTTTGGAGCTTAAAATGTTAAACTTGAGAAAATTGAAAAGTTAAAACAAGTTCATTAATTTGAAACTTGTAAATTTCAGAAAAGTTTTTGAACAAAGTTGAACAAATTGTTAGTGTGATTTGTCTCAGGTCAATCAAGGTCATTAAGTTGGACTTGGTAGACAAAATTGAGTAATCAAGGTCATTAATTTGGACCTGAATACTTAAGTGGATTTCTAAAACTGATGAATAATAAAAGATGTTTAAATGAGAATAGATTATAATGTTATATGTTTGAGAAACAGGAAATAGGTTTGGAAGATCCCCATGGTAAAGAAATTGTCAAAGTTTGAACTAGAATTTGAGTCCCAGCATATCGAGAGGGGGAGTTTACATTCTGGATCAACATTTAAAGGGGAGATTGAAAGTTAAAGTTTAAAGATAGAAGATTGAAGGATGCTTTACAATGTCAAGACAATTTAAGGCAGAGAACGATAGATCAAGACTAAAGACTGAAGACTGGATGCTAAAGACTTCGTCAACATCCAAGGG
This sequence comes from Helianthus tuberosus, assembly GCA_030545235.1. Taxonomy (NCBI): domain Eukaryota; kingdom Viridiplantae; phylum Streptophyta; class Magnoliopsida; order Asterales; family Asteraceae; genus Helianthus; species Helianthus tuberosus. Next base: position 93,795,998 of record CM060372.1, read on the forward strand.
GGAGTCTGTTGGTGCACTAATGTCTGTTAACTTCGTCTTTATCGAGTCTTGTATTGTATTAGATAGATCATGGTCGGAAATCGAGAAAACAGGATTAAAGGGTAATTTCGCTTGAAATGGACTTGATGTCATTTCAAATGAAATTAGCTGTTTCAAGCGAGATTACTAATTCCGCATGGAATTAGGTAATTCCGTTTGAAAAGTAATTTCGTTTGGAATGGTTTCAAGCGGAATTACTCCAAACGAAATTACTTGTCTATAAATACCTGATCTTGATGTTTCATTTGAAACGGAATTAGAGTGTGTGTTTTCAGAGCCGGGGTGCTGCCGGATTGTTATTTGAAATGTAAAAGCTCAGGAAATCCATAAGAGAAGATAATTGGAAAGTATCAAGCTGTGTTACGTCAATTTCATTGATTCCACCTTTGATTTTGATGTTGAACTCTTCAGATTGACTCGTTAGGGTCACACGACGATCCAACACTCAGCCTTCTTACGTGCAAGAGTCATTGGGTGACGAGCCATCTATGCAAGAGTCATTGGGTGACGAGCCATCCGTGCAAGAGTCATTGGGTGACGAGCCACCCGCTTACCCTGAAGTTTCGTACAAAACTAATCAGGTACGAACGATATATATTTTTGTTAAATGTTATATTTTTTCTGTTAAAAATTATTATAAAATTGTTAATACAAAATACATTAAAATTGTTATATTTTTCAAATAGGATAAAAATTAATTAATAAATGTTATATGTAATATTTTTATTAAATTAATTAAACTTATTATAATTTTTAATATATATAAAAAAAATACATTAAAAATTGTTATATTATTTTAAATATTCGTTGAAGAGTTGAAGACACTCGTATTATACAAATGAGATGATTTCACCAAAATATGCGTGAAACCCATAATTTGGTGAATGACTCTCCATCCGCTTATTCAATTTTGCACGAAATTACGCCATCAAGTTAGGAGTGAGATCCACATCTTGACGGTAAGTTTCCAATTCAAACTCTAGTGGACCCTCGTCAAAGTGTCGGAATTAACTTTCTTGACCCGATGAATACTAACCACACTTATGTTACGAAATCGTCAAGTTAGGGGTGAAACCCGCATCTGGTCGACTAGTCTCGTTCCTCGATTTTCAATCCCGCCAAAGTTTCAATTTTTCAATCGATTAGGGACGTGTAGTAACAGGAAGGGTAAAGTAACGTTAATCACTTCTCAACGAGAGTATTTTACCTATAGGCCAAAGCACGTTTCCCTAATTTGAAAGGACTTTCGATTCACTTTGGAATAGTTGAAGTTTCTAAACCCGAAACAATCCAATGTTTTATCAAGCCTCTCTTTTACGTTATCTCAATTTCTATGTCTTTTAATACTTTTTACCTCGTTCATTTCAAAACCGATGCACAATTCGCACGTTCCTCGCAATAAAAAACAATAATAATTTGCACGTTAAATTGTAAAGAAAAAAATACATTCAAAATTGTTATATTTTGTAAATAGGATAAATAATTAATTAAAAATGTTATATTTTTTATAAAATTAATTAAAATTGTTATATTTTTTTAAGAATTTTTAAAAAAGTACATTCAAAATTGTTATATTTTTTTTAAATTACTTGTTATATTTTTAGGATTTTTTATCCCGCGATGATTTGGACGTGAGGGTAAAACGAAGGGGTTTAGCCAACGGATACCTTATTGTTACCAGACGATCCAAGGATCACCGGGTGTGGCTCTAATGTTGTCGTAGCGACGAGCATGAAAGTAAGGCCACGGTTAGGAAAACCGGCAGCAAAAAAATGCCTGTGCCCTTTTATGGTGATAGGTCGTCTCGACCAAAGTCGTCGAGCTTGGCGGATAGATTATCTGAATAAAAATTTTAACGAGACCCACAACCACGGCCCTGCTTAACATCTGGAGGGTTACGTGTATGCCAGGAGGCTTACTCCTAATGAGTTTAGGCTGGTGCTAGAGCTGACAGATCAAGACATACAACCCCATACAATCTGGAAGGCCGTAACCAAACAGAACCCTGAGAAAAAATGTGTTCCGAAAGACATACAACGCTCGCCAAAAGATTAGGGCTGCAAAGTTCGAGAAAAAACCGTCTCCTATGCAGCGGCTGGAACAAATCCTCTAGGAAAAAAAGATGACCTATTACATACAGACAGAACATTCCACCAACGTCGTTCAGCATGTATTTTTCTGTCACAATAAGTCCTTTTAAATGTGGAGGGCATTCCCGCATGTGCTTATGGTCGACACTACCTACAAGACTAACATGTACAATCTTCCATTTTTGCAAGTTGTGGGTATGACGTCGACAAACCAAACCTTCTATGTTGCGTATGCAGTTCTTTCAAACGAGCAGGAGGCAACGTACATCTGGGTCATGGAGAGGGTCAAGTCTATGTTGTACGAGTGCATGGAGCCGTGTGTAATTCTAACGGACAGAGACCAGGCACTGATAAACACGTGTAGAAAAATATTCCCTGGCGCACACAGATATCTCTGCAGGTTCCACATATTACAAAATATTGTGAAGCACTGCAAGAATTCGTTTACTCAGAAAGATTGGGATGGCTTTCTTTGTCAGTGGAGAATAGTGTGTGATTCTGCTACCGAGGGGTTATTTGAATATAACCTCCTCAACCTTCAGAGACACCTTATCAATCAACAACGTAAACGTATGTTTTCTCTAAGTTAATACATTCATTTAAATATATATATAATTTGAATATGTTTATTTTTTTCAAATGTTTTTGATTACCTATGGAATAACTGGTTAAGCACCTCCCGCCATTTGTTTTTATCTGCATGGACCAATCAAACCCTGACATTCTTCCAAACTACAACAAACATAGCTGAAGGCGCGTATGCTGCATTAAAGAAACAGCTGACTACACCGAAATGCAGTCTGGATACGCTGGTGAAAAAGGTGGACACCTTGGTACTAAAGCAATATGCGCAAATAGAGAAATGCTTGGAGCCAAACGAATGAACAACCACCTTGAGATTCCTTTTTTTGCAACCTACTTCGTAAAGTTTCCATCCATGCTCTTAACCTATTAGAAAACGAGCTAACACGGGGAATAATCACGTTGCGGTCATTCGGATCAACATGTGGCTGCCAGCTGTACTCGGGTTGCGGGTTGTTAAGTGCCTGTCGCCTGGAAAGATTGAATAATATATGTACTTATAGACTTATAAAATGTTTTGTTGTCTTAATTTAAGATGATTATCTAATGCTCTTTTTTTTGCAGACTGCGTTATTTAGCTTGAAGATATATACATTTTCTGGAGAAAACTTGACCTGAACCCATCAAATTTTGATGAGGAAGATGTTGATGTAGACAAACAATTAGAGTATGTGAAACATAAATTGTCTACCCAACCCCCGCAAGTGAGGAAACGCATCTTATCGAAGATCATATATGGCAATGGTAAACCCATATATGAGCGACAAAAAACCGCCTGTCGTACAAGACAACACTCGCGGGCGGCCAACGTCCAAGGTCCAATGATGTGTGCAAAATGCAACATATAAATTACATCAAACAAGGCATAAAACTAACCTTTTTTAATACTAATGTTGGAAAAAGTGTGCTTTTGTCTTCCTTTTGTATTTTCAGGGTTAAATGAGCTTAAATGAACAAAAGAAGCAAAAATGCAGCCTAATCTAACAATAATACAAGAAAAGGAAGAAACGTTGCATGCCCGACCCCTCTACAGCATCCTCCCAAGCAAAAGCAAGAGAACAGAAGGCTGAACACGCCCTGTGCTCAATGAGCACGGGGGCGTGCCCAAGTGTCTGTAGAAAAGACAAAGTTGTAGAAGCTTCTATCACCCAACACGGGGGCATATCCACCGGACACGGGGCCGTGGTCAACGCTAAGATTCGCAGAATCTCGGCAAATCTTGATAGTACAAATACGTTTCGGCACACGGGGTCGTGCCCAGCGGACACGGGGGCATGGTCAACTAATGCAGACAAACTGCAATTAATGAAGAAAGAGAAGGTGGGTGGACACGGGGTCGTGCCCAACGGGCACGGGGCCGTGTCCGGGCTTTTGTGCAGGCTATAAATAGGGGTGCTTGGCTCACTTGCACATCATCCCTTGGCAAACCACCTCTCTCACACTTCACCCACCCACCACCACCACCATCACAACCCACATCCACCACCATCATCCATCATCCATCATAGAGTGTGTGAGTAGTCTCGGGATCCAAGATTAATCGTAAGAGTTCTTGACAAACAAAGGCCATGTTTGCCTAAGTCTCTTACATCACTTGGTGAAGACAAGCATTTAGTGTAATACTTTTTATTTTTAATCTTTTCGCACTTTTTATTTGGTTATGTATTAATGACTTTAATAACAAGTTTCTTATGTTGAAGGTGAATCTTCCTTATCATTTGTCCGCGGTGTCTTGGCGTTATTTTTGTAACATCTGTGTCTGAAATCACTGTAAACAATTCAGTTATCAATAAAACAAAGTTATTTGATCCTAATGTTTGTTTGGTTATGTTTTACATTTTTCATGTTTTGACTTTTATTCAATTTCAAACTCTATATCGCTTTATGGAGAGTTATACGCAAACTGGTGCGTAAACATAATCAGTTTAATGCGAAAAATACTCCGGAACATCAACATATACTTAACATACCTTAAATAACCTTTACATAACTTAGAAATAAGTTTTGAAGGCTTTGGTATGGCAAAAACAAGTTAATTCGCCTACAGGGACTAAAATTGACAAACTGCGAAATTATGCCAATTTGAACTGTAACAGACATTCCGGAACATGACCATAAGTTAAAAATACCATAAATATCCTTTACATAGCTTAGAAATAGGCTTTGAGGGGTTCGGTGTGCTAAAATAAACTTTTGGCTCATTCAGGGACTAAAAGTGCCAAAAAGTGCATAAGTTTGCACTTTCGCACATAACTTACGTTCTGAATACATCTGGACATCCAAAAATTTATGTAAGCACTAAAATATTTTATTTTAGTGTTTGGCATAAGAAAAATCCATTCGTCGCGCAATTTGGATCGTTTTTCGCGCTTATGCGGATTCCGTCGTAATTAACCGAACATCGCGATCGTACGACCAAACGAACCGACATCCGAGATATTTTTTAGCACATTTTAAGTTCCCTATACTTTAACTTCATTTTAGAGCTTTGAAATGGGGTTAACGGGCCTTAAACGCGTCGGAAATGACCTTATAACACAACAGGGACCAAAACTGCCATTTCTGCATAGTTACTGGCTTACGGACCGTAAGCCATACCCTTACGGTCCGTAAGGGATCCCAGGACAGCAGAATATGTAGAAACTTGGAACTTGGCCTTTCCACCTTTTGCACTTGCCTCTTCATGATAATGAGGGGCCAATTGTGTTGTTCCACAGAAATTTCAACAAATGTAGGGTTGAGATCAAAGCACGTTATTCGATAAATGATCCTAACGGTCTTGCAAATCCTATAAATACCCACCAACATCACAACTCAAAACCCACTTGAATTCTGATTTCTTCTCTAAGTTGGGGTGTTCTATCACTTCATACCTGAGAAATATTTGGAAATCAAAGCTTTCGGGGACCCTTTGTAAGTGTTCCTTCGTTCTCTTTATTCGTTTTGCGTTAAAAGTCAAACTTTGTTTGACTTTCTGCGTTGACCAGTTTATGGTCAATGCGAAGTTCGTTTGAACTTCATAACGTGAGCGTAATCACGATGGTTATAGTCCCTAGTGACTATCCCTACTGATTACCACGTTATCTAGGCTCAGTGACGAGTCGTAGTTTCGGCCAAAATGCGCATTTACGCGTATTTTGTAACCAAACTACTCTTAGGTATCAAAACCGTTTGTTTTGATACCAAACCTGTTTTCTAAACTTAGTTAAGCATGTTTTAACATGCTTAGCTCGTCACTTTTAGTTTAGTGCTTATATAGGGTCGTAAGGTAAGCGATCTAAACAATCGCTTATACTTTCGAACCTGACCCGTTTGGTCGATCATTAGGATCCGACCAAACACATTAGGTGACCATAGTTGTATAGGGAATAACCTTCCGAGGTTATACCTTATGGTTACATCGTTTGAGTAGTTGTATGATAGGTAGTATATATGCCTTAGGTAAATTACCAAAATGCCCTTTGAACGCCAAAATTCATTTTAAGCATATGTAACATAACTTTTGGTATCTAAACTGATTTGGTAACAATATTAGACATGTTAAGGCATATTTTACTTATCATAGGGCTAGTTAGGCATTCCGAACGCGTTTTACGCGAACGACGCGTTAAAGTAGCATAAGCTACCTAAACGGGTCGTAATGGGTCGTAAGCACTTAGGTTAGGTTTCATTTTAGTATGTAGGCGTTGTTAAACCATATGACAAGTGTCTCCATACTCATTTGGTTTACGAACCCTCATTCTATCCAATCCTCCGATTTTAGGTCCGGTATATTAACATAGTTACCTGTATTAGGTGCCGTTTGATATCCGTGATCTCTAGCATTGTTTGGTTGTTACTCAAGGACTTCTAAGCAATCTCAAGTGAGTACATAGACCCCTCTTTTACTGTTTTCAAACTGTTTTGAGGTGAAACACATGTGCCTACTTGTTATTTTCGTGCTTTCCTGTTTTCACATCATATACTTGCTATGTTCATTAGTACACTTATAGTACATGATTTACTTTACATTTCTGCTTTGTATGTTGACTGATAGCATGCTAGCACCTTGATTTACATGACTTTTCTGCTTCGTATGTTAAATTAGCATACTTAGTACATTGTTTTCATATAACATGTTCACATTTGCTATGACATTTGGTTTATGTAACAACACATTACTTACCAGACATAACATTTGCTACACATTACTTGACTACATTTGGACTATTAACATTTGATATGATTTATACAAGGACTTTTGACAATTGGTTTAAACATAGACTTTATACATTGGTGGTTTGTTTAAGTGACTTAAGTAACGAGATGTGAGTAATATGATACAAGCATGATGGATACGCCGCTGGTACTTCCTATATATAAGTGTTTGTATTATATTACATATCATAGCGTTATTTAAATCATTCAATTTGGAGTTATACATTTTACACAAGTAACACGATTCTCACAAGACTTTGGTTTACAAACAATTTACTTTATCCAACACATTTTACTTGGTTATACATTTAACCACACATTATTCTTTTATTTATACATATCATTTGATTTTATCGCTTTTTAAATAATTTACAAAACAAAACAATTTACAAGGTTCATGACTGACTTTTGCTAAACAACTTTTTTCTAAACTTATAAGTCATGAATCCTATTTTCACAAAACCTATGTATCTCACGGGCATTTTTATGCTGACGTACCTATTTTCACATGTGTTTTCAGGAGTTGTCGCTTAGGATGATGATCTTGACACTAGGGTGGACCTGTGTCTTAGAGACTTAAAATAAAGATATAACTAGTTTAATTATGTTCTGAACTCTTTATTTCTTGTTTTGAGACAATGTAACACTCTTGTTTGTTAAATAAAATATAACTTTGTATGCCATGGTTGTGAAACAATAATTCTGTTACAACACTCCCCGACGTTTCCGCCACGATTTGATGTTCTACGTGGTCGGGGTGTGACAGAAGAGTTGGTATCAGAGCCAATGGTTATAGGGAATTAGGTTATTAGTAATGCTTTGACCTAGACTATAACCTTTCTAGGACCCCAACACAAGTTATCTTGTGTTTAGATTTTAAAACATGCACTTCACCTATCCTTAGGTGATAACCACAACGGGAACATCAAGTTCGAATCCGCTTTGAAAATTAATCATCTGTTTTTGGATGATTGATTACTATGTTTTGAACCCTCTGTTGTAAGGTTTTGAACCCTTCCAGTTTGATTTTTGGCCTTGTGCCTTTCAAATGTTCAAAATCTCGTCAAAGTTTTGGGTTCTAAATAGTGTGAAAACGTGCAAACTGGAAGAGTGAATGCATGTACCCTGGGTTTTCTGTCTAAGGCTAGAGTATTCATACAAATCCACATAATCGGACCAGTCACTCTTACCTGGGAACTCTTGGGGTGAGTGTTCACTTATAGGCGAGCATGTCTTCGCGATACATTATTTTTGACTCATATACTTTGATTAGTCACTGTGTGTCGTTTGCTTGCTTTGTGATGCGGACGAATGACCACCATCTTTGCTTTTGTTGATTTTGTTTCATCTCATCCTTTTCATTCAATCATCTCACTCATTTCCTTCCATGTGTCCTCTTTTAGAATGCCTCCTCGATGCGAAAACCAGATAGCGACTGCCGAACTGGCAGAAATCATTGCGCAGCAAATGGCTGCTGCATTCCCAAACCTCTTTGCTCAATGGAACCAAGCCAACAACAACAACAATGCTCCATGCAATTTCAAGAATTTTAACTCGGCTAAACCACTCAAGTTTAGTGGTTCTGAGGGAGCGACTGGGCTTCTTCAATGGTTCGAGAGCATTGAGAATACTTTCCGTCACGTGCAGTGTCCTAACAATCGCAAGGTCGAGTTTTCTTCGAGTGTGTTTCAGAAGAGGGCTCTTACGTGGTGGAACGGGGTTATGAGAGATCGTGGTGCATAATTTGCTCTAGCATCGACATGGGCTGAACTTAGGGCCCTTATGATGAGGGAGTTCTGTCCTCGTCATGAACAGCGAGCTTTGGAGAGAGAGTTTGATAACTTGAAACAAGACAGTGGCGAGCACAGGGCGTATACTGATAGGTTTGAGGAGTTGAGTCTGCTTTACCCAACAATGGTTACCCCACTCGACAAGGCTATCGAAAGGTACATCGATGGTCTACCTGACTCAGTATAAGACATCATTACTGGTAGTAACCCTACCACACTCCGTCAGGCGATCGAGTTAGCCGCGACATTGACTGAGTCGCAGGTTCGAAAGGGAAAGCTGCACAAAAAGGGTGACAAGGGTAAGAAACAAGCAACTGAAAAAGAAGATAGCAAGAAAGGTCAAAACAAGAAGGGAAAGGATTCTGGTTCCTCAAGGGGGTTAGGAAGCGAAAGGCTTCCCAAAACTATGCCGTTACTGCACAGGCTCAAGTTGCACCAAATCAGCCTGCGCAACCACCCGCCAAGAAGCCTTATCTTGGCAATGCACCTTTGTGCAACAGGTGTAACGGCCATCACCTACCACATCTCCAATGTCTTCATTGCACTAACTGTGGAAGAAATGGTCATCTTGCCGCTACTTGTCGCATTCCTGTTAACCAAAATCAGGCAGTTCAGAACCAAGCCAAACAAGTTGCTCAGCCTCTTGCTCAGCAACAAGGTCAAGCTGCACGAGCTCATTTTCCTCCTAGTTCGTGCTACAATTGTGGGGATCTGACCCACTACAGAAACCGGTGCCCAAGACTAGCTAATGCAAATCCAAATCAGAATCAGGCTCAGGCTCGAGGTTGAGTCTTCAACATGAATGCACAAGAGGCACAAGAGGCACAAGCGGACAATGAAGTGGTGAACGGTACGTTCTTTATTAATAATCAGCCTGCATCTGTTCTTTTTGATTCGGGTGCCGATAAGAGTTTTGTGTCATTATCTTTTGAGCCATTACTTCGCGTGTCTAGAACGAAACTAAGTAAACCTTTGACAGTAGAAGTTGCTAGTTGTGAACCCATTGTTCTTGATTCTATTCTTCGCAACTGCCAGTTGAACCTTAACGACCATCTTTTTCCTATTGACCTCACGCCTATGCAACTTGGAAGCTTCGACGTTATTGTGGGTATGGATTGGTTAACCAAGAATCGCGCAGAGGTAGTTTGTTTTGAGAAGATTGTTCGTGTGCCGCTTTCGACAGGCGAGATCCTACAGGTTCGTGGTGAGAAACCTGCCAGTGGTCTCAAACTCATGTCTTGTTTTAAGGCTCGGAAGTATCTGCGAAAGAACTATGTGGCCTTTTTGGCACATGTTGTAGCAGATAAGGGCAAAGGTAAGTCTATTCAAGATATCCCTGTTGTTCGGGATTATCCTGAAGTATTTCCTGAAGAGTTACCTGGTTTACCCCCAGCACGCCAAGTCGAGTTCCGTATTGATCTCGTACCTGGTGCAAATCCCATTGCCAGATCTCCATATCGTCTTGCACCGTCTGAGATGCAAGAGTTGTCTAAGCAGCTTCAAGAGCTCTCTGACAAAGGTTTTATCCGTCCTAGCTTTTCACCTTGGGGTTCTCCCGTTCTTTTTGTCAAGAAGAAGGATGGATCTTTTAGGATGTGTATCGATTATCGTGAGCTTAACAAGCTTACCATCAAGAATCGATATCCCCTACCTCGCATCGATGATCTCTTTGATCAGTTACAGGGCGCTTCTTATTTTTCAAAGATTGATCTGCAATCGGGATATCATCAACTTCGTGTGAATGAAGAAGACATTACCAAGACAGCGTTCCGCACTCGTTATGGGCATTATGAGTTCACAGTCATGCCATTCGGTTTGACTAATGCTCCTGCTGTTTTCGTGGACTTAATGAATAGGGTCTGCAAGCCTTATTTGGGTCAGTTCGTCATTGTTTTTATTGATGACATCTTGATTTACTCTAAGACGCGAGCTGATCACGAGCAACATCTTCGTCTTACTTTGGAACTCCTAAAGAAAGAGCAACTTTTCGCCAAATTCTCCAAGTGCGAGTTTTGGCTCAAGGAAGTTCAATTTTTTGGACATATTGTCAACGAACAAGGTATTCATGTAGATCCCTCCAAGATCAGTGCAATTAAGGATTGGGATACGCCTACTACTCCTACTGAGGTTCGTTCTTTTCTTGGTCTTGCGGGCTATTATCGCCGCTTCATTGCAAACTTCTCGAAGATTGCAGTTCCTCTAACTGCTCTAACTCAGAAGAACAAACCCTTTGATTAGGGATTCAAGCAAGAGGAAGCGTTTCTAACTTTGAAACAAAAACTTTGCGACACGCCTGTTCTGACTTTGCCTGAGGGCAATGATGATTTCGTCGTTTATTGTGATGCATCTAAATTGGGTCTTGGCTGTGTTCTGATGCAAAGGAATAAAGTCATAGCATATGCATCGAGGCAGTTGAAGATACATGAGAAAAACTACACCACTCATGATCTTGAGTTGGGTGCAGTTGTCTTCGCTCTTAAGATCTGGAGACACTATTTGTACGGAACAAAATGTGTGGTTTTCACAGACCACAAAAGTCTTCAGCATATCTTTAATCAGAAATAACTCAACATGAGGCAACGACGTTGGGTCGAGCTTCTAAACGACTATGACTGCGAAATTCGCTACCATCCTAGTAAGGCGAATGTCGTAGCCGATGCATTGAGTCGCAAGGAACGTACTAAGCTTCATTGTGTTCATGTTAAATCTGTTATTCGAGCTCGATCCGATATCCAAGCACGCATTTCTCAGGCTCAACAATCTTGTGTTTCACAAGGTTTGATGGATAAGGAATTTCCCTATCACATAACCCCTGATCTGGAACTGAAGGACAATGGATCGTATTACTTCATGGACCGTTTGTGGGTCCCAAGCCAAGATAACCTTCGCACCTTGCTTATGGATGAAGCCCATAAGTCTCGTTATTCTGTTCATCCTGGTTCAGATAAGATGTATAAGGATATTCGTATTCAGTATTGGTGGCCTGGTATGAAGAAAGACATTGCCTTATATGTATCAAAATGCCTTACTTGTCATAAGGTTAAGGCCGAACATCAGCGTCCTTCTGGTTTATTGGTGCAACCAGAGATCCCAGTTTGGAAATGGGAAAACATTACTATAGATCTCATTACTAAACTTCCACGCACAAAGAAAGGTCATGATGCCATCTGGGTAGTTGTTGATCGTCTTACTAAGTCAGCACATTTCTTGCCAATCCGTGAGGATTTTTCTGCTGACAAACTTGCTAAAATCTATGTGGATGAAATTGTAGCTCGACATGGTGTTCCTTTGAACATCATCTCTGACAGAGATGCTCGCTTCACTTCTCATTTTTTGAGAACCATGCAATCTGCTATGGGGACCCAACTTAATCTGAGTACAGCTTATCATCCGCAAACGGATGGTCAATCTGAAAGAACAATCCAGACTCTGGAGGATATGCTTAGAGCTTGTGTGATCGATTTTGGTGGTAGTTGGGATTCACATCTTCCGTTGATTGAATTCTCCTACAACAACAGTTATCACTCCAGCATCAACATGGCTCCTTTCGAGTCTCTCTATGGTCGAAAATGTCGTTCACCAGTCTGCTGGAATGAGATCAGTGAGGCTCAGCTTACTGGACCTGCCCTCATTTTAGAGACAACTGATAAGATTAAGAAAGTTCGTGATAACCTTCAGACAGCTAGAACCCGTCAAAAGAGTTACGCAGACCCAAAATGCAAGCCCTTGGATTTTCAAGTCGGTGATCGTGTATTACTTAAGTTCTCACCTTGGAAAGGTGTGATCAGATTTGGAAAGAAAGGAAAACTTGCACCTAGATATGTTGGACCATTCAAGATCGTCGAAAGAATCGGTAAGGTAGCCTACAGACTTGAGTTACCTCCGGAACTTGGAAATGTTCATCCAACCTTTCACGTGTCCAATCTCAAGAAGTGTTTAGCTGATGAGAACCTCCACATACCACTTGACGAAATTCGTGTTGATAAAACACTGAAATTTGTTGAGAAGCCAGTGGAAATCATGGAACGTGAAGTCAAGTGGCTCAAACGCAAGCGCATTCCTTTGGTCAAGGTTTGCTGGGAATCTAAACATGGACCCGAGTTTACTTGGGAACGCGAAGATCAAATGAAGGCAAAATATCCGCATCTTTTTCCACGAGTTTCCTCTAAATAAATTTCGGGACGAAATTTCCACAAGTAGGGGAGAATGTAACATCTGTGTCTGAAATCATTGTAAACAATTCAGTTATCAATAAAACAAAGTTATTTGATCCCAATGTTTGTTTGGTTATGTTTTACATTTTTCATGTTTTGACTTTTATTCAATTTCAAACTCTATATCGCTTTCTGGAGAGTTATACGCAAACTGGTGCGTAAACGTAATCAGTTTAATGCGACAAATACTCCGAAACATCAACATGTACTTAACATACCTTAAATAACCTTTACATAACTTAGAAATAAGTTTTGAAGGCTTTGGTATGGCAAAAACAAGTTAATTCGCCTACAGGGACTAAAATTGACAAACTGTGAAAGTATGCCAATTTGAACTGTAACAGACATTCCGAGAACATGAACATAAGTTAAACATACCATAAATATCATTTACATAGCTTAGAAATAGGCTTTGAGGGGTTCGGTGTGCTAAAATAAACTTTTCGCTCATTCAGCGACTAAAAGTGCCAAAAAGTGCATAAGTTTGCACTTTCACGCATAACTTACGTTCTGAATACATCCGGACATCCAAAAATTTATGTAAGCACTAAAATATTTTATTTTAGTGTTTGGCATAAGAAAAATCCATTCGTCGCGCAATTTGGATCGTTTTTCGCGCTTATGCGCATTCCGTCGTAATTAACCGAACATCGCGATCGTACGACCAAACGAACCGACATCCGAGATATTTTTGAGCACATTTTAAGTTCCCTATACTTTAACTTCATTTTAGTGCTTTGAAATGGGGTTAACGGGCCTTAAACGCGTCGGAAATGGCCTTATAACACAACAGGGACCAAAACTGCCATTTCTGCATAGTTACTGGCTTACGGACCGTAAGCCATAACCTTACGGTCCCGTAAGGGATCCCCAGATAGCAGAATATGCAGAAAGTTGGAACTTGGCCTTTCCACCTTTTGCACATGCCTCTTCATGATAATGAGGGGCCAATTGTGTTGTTCCACAGAAATTTCAACAAATGTAGGGTTGAGATCAAAGCACGTTATTCGATAAACGATCCTAACGGTCTTGCAAATCCTATAAATACCCACCAACATCACAACTCAAAACCCACTTGAATTCTAATTTCTTCTCTAAGTTGGGGTGTTCTATTACTTCAGACCTGAGAAATATTTGGAAATCAAAGCTTTCGGGGACCCTTTGTAAGTGTTCCTTCGTTCTCTTTATTCGTTTTGCGTTAAAAGTCAAACTTTGTTTGACTTTCTGCGTTGACCAGTTTATGGTCAATGCGAAGTTCGTTTGAACTTCATAACGTGAGCGCAATCACGATGGTTATAGTCCCTAGTGACTATACCTACTGATTACCACGTTATCTAGGCTCAGTGAGGAGTCGTAGTTTCGGCCAAAATGCACTTTTACGCGTATTTTGTAACCAAACTACTCTTAGGTATCAAAACCGTTTGTTTTGATACCAAACCTGTTTTCTAAACTTAGTTAAGCATGTTTTAACATGCTTAGCTCGTCACTTTTAGTTTAGTGCTTATATAGGGTCGTAAGGTAAGCGATCTAAACAATCGCTTATACTTTCGAACCCGACCCGTTTGGTCGATCATTAGGATCTGACCAAACACATTAGGTGACCATAGTTGTATAGGGAATAACCTTCCGAAGTTATACCATATGGTCACATCGTTTGAGTAGTTGTATGATAGGTAGTATATATGCCATAGGTAAATTACAAAAATGCCCTTTGAACGCCAAAATTCATTTTAAGCATATGTAACATAACTTTTGGTATCTAAACTGATTTGGTAACAATATAAGACATGTTAAGGCATATTTACTACCTATCATACAACTACTCAAACAATGTAACCATAAGGTATAACCTCGGAAGGTTATTCCCTATACAACTATGGTCACCTAATGTGTTTGGTGGGATCCTAATGATCGACCAAACGGGTCGGGTTCGAAAGTATAAGCGATTGTTTAAATCGCTTACCTTACGACCCTATATAAGCACTAAACTAAAACTGACGAGCTAAGCATGTTAAAACATGCTTAACTATGTTTAGAAAACAGGTTTGGTATCAAAACAAACGGTTTTGATACCTAAGAGTAGTTTGGTTACAAAATACGCGTAAATGCGCATTTTGGCCGAAACTACGACTCGTCACTGAGCCTAGATAACGTGGTAATCAGTAGGGATAGTCACTAGGGACTATAACCATCGTGATTACGCTCACGTTATGAAGTTCAAACGAACTTCGCATTGACCATAAACTGGTCAACGCAGAAAGTCAAACAAAGTTTGACTTTTAACGCAAAACGAATAAAGAGAACGAAGGAACACTTACAAAGGGTCCCCGAAAGCTTTGATTTCCAAATATTTCTCAGGTATGAAGTGATAGAACACCCCAACTTAGAGAAGAAATCAGAATTCAAGTGGGTTTTGAGTTGTGATGTTGGTGGGTATTTATAGGATTTGCAAGACCGTTAGGATCGTTTATCGAATAACGTGCTTTCATCTCAACCCTACATTTGTTGAAATTTCTGTGGAACAACACAATTGGCCCCTCATTATCATGAAGAGGCAAGTGCAAAAGGTGGAAAGGCCAAGTTCCAAGTTTCTGCATATTCTGCTATCCGGGGATCCCTTACGGACCGTAAGGGTATGGCTTACGGTCCGTAAGCCAGTAACTATGCAGAAATGGCAGTTTTGGTCCCTGTTGTGTTATAAGGCCATTTCTGACGCGTTTAAGGCCCGTTAACCCCATTTCAAAGCTCTAAAATGAAGTTAAAATATAGGGAACTTAAAATGTGCTCAAAAATATCTCGGATGTCGGTTCGTTTGGTCGTACAATCGCGATGTTCGGTTAATTACGACGGAATGCGCATAAGCACGAAAAACGATCCAAAATGGATTTTTCTTATGCCAAACACTAAAATAAAATATTTTAGTGCTTACATAACTGAATTGTTTACAATGCTTTCAGACACAGATGTTACAGTCTCTTGTAAGTTTAAGAAAATGTTTAATAATTACACGAACAACGCGTTAAAGTAGCATAAGCTACCTAAACGGGTCGTAATAGGTCATAAGCACTTAGGTTAGGTTTCATTTTAGTATTTAGGCTTTGTTATCCATATTACACGAGTCTCCATACTCATTTGGTTTACGAACCGTCATTCTATCCAATCCTCCGATTTTAGGTCCGGTATATTAACATAGTTATCTATATTAGGTGCCGTTTGATATCCGTGATCTCTAGCATTGTTTCGTTGTTACTCAAGGACTTCTAATCAATCTCAAGTGAGTACATAGACCCCTCTTTTACTGTTTTCAAACTGTTTTGGGGTGAAACACATGTGCCTACTTGTTATTTTCGTGCTTTCCTGTTTTCACATCATATACTTGCTATGTTCATTAGTACACTTATAGTACCTGATTTACTTTACATTTATGCTATGTATGTTGACTGATAGCATGATAGCACCTTGATTTACATGACTTTTCTGCTTCGTATGTTAACTTAGCATACTTAGTACATTGTTTTCATATAACATGTTCACATTTGCTATGACATTTGGTTTGCACAAACGGGACTTATATACGTTCATTAACATTAGCTACGCCGCTCGGTAGTAAGTACTGGTACCATAGGACTTGACAAATCCCATTCCTGACATCCCGGGTTTGTTTGGATATAAGGAATGACTGAATCCAAAAACATTTCTTTTGATAACCTTGACTTAGGGTTATCCGACTGTCTCAAGGCTTGAATGTATGCGTTAACTTACTACATAAGTGTTTGTATCAATGTAACATGCATTACTTTGCAAAACATTACTCTTTGATATATTCAAAATACTTTGTTTTGTACATTTTTACAATTGGTTTATGTAACAACACATTACTTACCAGACATAACATTTGCTACACATTACTTGACTACATTTGGACTATTAACATTTGATATGATTTATACAAGGACTTTTGACAATTGGTTTAAACATAGACTTTATACATTGGTGGTTTGTTTAAGTGACTTAAGTAACGAGATGTGAGTAATATGATACAAGCATGGTGGATACGCCGCTGGTACTTCCTATATATAAGTGTTTGTATTATATTACATATCATAGCGTTATTTAAATCATTCAATTTGGAGTTATACATTTTACACAAGTAACACGATTCTCACAAGACTTTGGTTTACAAACAATTTACTTTATACAACACATTTTACTTAGTTATACATTTAACCACACATTATTCTTTTATTTATACATATCATTTGATCTTATCGCTTTTTAAATGATTTACAAAACAAAACAATTTACAAGGTTTATAACTGACTTTTGCTAAACAACTTTTTTCTAAACTTATAAGTCATGAATCCTATTTTCACAAAACCTATGTCTCTCACAGGCATTCTTAAGCTGACGTACCTATTTTCACATGTGTTTTCAGGAGCTGTCGCTTAGGATGATGATCGTGACACTAGGGCGGACCTGTGCCTTAGAGACTTAAAATAAAGATAGAACTAGTTTAATTATGTTCTGAACTCTTTATTTCCTGTTTTGAGACAATGTAACACTCTTGTTTGTTAAATAAAATATAACTTTGTATGCCATGGTTGTGAAACAATAATTCTGTTACAACACTCCCCGATGTTTCCGCCACGATTTGATGTTCTACGTGGTCGGGTGACGGGTGGTCCATAGGACAACCCTTTATGATGTTAAAAGACAAGTTTATCCCTCATTTAATTGTGTAATTATCTTGAATTAGATAACCACGGTTGCTTATGTTTCAGGTGCGATTCGGGAGCTAAAAGAGGAGAAAACGCAGCTTTGGACGGTTTGGAGATGAACGGGTCGTGCGTGGAAGGAACAAAGGAACAAAACACACAAGTCAGGGCTTCACCGTAAATTACGGTGGCCACCGTAATTTACGGTGGCCCTGAAACTTGCCTGAATCCCACCGTAACTCAGAAGAAACACACCGTAACAATATGATGTCCACCGTAACTTACGGTGGCACCGTAAGTTACGGTGGAGGCTACGACAGAAATCGTAACTGCTTCATTAAATCAGTTTTTTGGGTGCCTTTTCACATTATCTCATCATTGGACGTTTCTCTGGAGTTCTTGGGGGCGATTTTGGCTGATTGTACTTGGTTTCAAACAATTTCTAACATTCGGTTTATGTTTTTGATTGGTATGAACACTAAACTTGTTATTATGATGATTCACCAAGCTATGCCTGGCTAAACTTTCGGTGAGCATCTTAGGTGAAGGTTTCTCTTGAACTTTTGTGTGTTTATTTCTGAATTTCTAGAATGATAACATTGTGTTGCTTTGATTATCATGGTGTATGAGTAATTGATTGTAACTTGTTAATTGATATTGCAATCCTAGTCTAATTCGTACGTTCTTGGTGTCGTCGGCAATCGAGATATCACGGGGAGGGTTAGGGTTGGATATTGATTGATTGATCATCGGGAAACAACCTCGCATTTATATAATCCGAGTACTTTGTTCCCTTTCATCACAACATTTGTTTATATATGAGTTATGTCTATGTAACTCTTTCTTGTTGGAATTTTGCACAAGAGTTTAAAGAAACTGAATCCTAAGATGGTCATTCTTCCTTAATCTGTTAAAGAACCAATTTTGATTTGCCAATAGTTAGTAATTTAGTTCTTAAAAACAAACAAACTAAACTCTTGATTTTATTTCTGCAATTTAGGTTAATTTCAGTTAGAGTGCAAAGCTATCACATCAACACATTTTCCACATACTCCCTGAGTTCGATACCCATTTACCACTTGCTATAGTTGTTATTTGGATTAAATTTGCGTGTACCATGACAAGCACGTCAAATTTTGGCGCCGTTACCGGGGAGTAGTGCGCAACGTGTGTCAGTTTGTTATTTTTTCTTTGTTATTTTTGGGTTTACACTGGTGTGTTTAGTGTGCAGGTTCTACAGGTGCATGCATACTAGAGGCTCTCACAAAGCGTCACCATTGTCATTTGATCCGGAGATCGAAAGAACATTAAGGCAAAATCGTGTTTTAGTAAGAGAAAACATAATTGTTGGTTCACCCACTTCACCCATCACACCCCGAAACATCATGCAAGAATCCCAAATACCACCCACAACGGATCAAACGACCTCATCATTTATACCTACTTCCACACACCCATCACCAAACACAACCATACCTAATACCACTACAATTCCTACTCCACCTCATGACACTACACCAACCAACACCACACAACCGATCACTACTCAAGTCGAACCTAGTCTTACTTTTAGCCCATCTACTACAATTCCACCACTCACTCATTTCTTCCCAGTTTCAGGGCAATCATCCTCAAACTATACAGTACCACAAGGTTCAACTGTTGTCCATACTACCTCTACATTTAGACAATCAAACCAAATGGGCTTTAAATACTCATCCATTCCATTTGGGCAAACTTCGGGTATAGGGGGAGATGGATATGAGGAAGGATATGAAGATTTTGAAGGTTATGATGAAGACGGGTATGCTTATGGGGGTTATGGTGATCAAGGAGAGTTCGGTTATGTGCAAAGCCAATCTCAAGGGATGGCAAGTGTAGGTGGAATGCCACAACAACAACTCCTACCACAACATATTCGGCCAAGACCACAAGGGCTACAAGTGCAACGCCCTATACCATTGCAACAAGTTCGACCGCAAAACGTACAACCACAATTCCAAAGGCCGATTCAACACCAACCGATGCCACAACAACAATTTCAACCACATGTACCACAAGGGCCTATACCAAGGCCAATGGGTCCTGTTCGACCAAGGGTTAGGTTGGGGGTGCCAAGAAGGCATCTTAGAGAACATGCGAGAGGAATTGAAGCGCATTTTAGGCCGATAATCACTCAAAATCCCTCACCGGTAGTTATTCCTCATAATGATCAAGGGAGGACCTTTGAAGTGAGAACAAATTCTTTGCAAAGTTTGCCTAAATATAAAGGGCTAGCAACGGAGGAACCGTATTTCCATTTGGAGGCCTATGACTCAATTTGCAATACTCTTAGGAGTCAAGGTTTTTCGGCCGACGATGTCAAGTTAGTTTTGTTTCAGTTTTCTTTAGAGGACAAGGCAAAGAAGTGGTTCTACACTTTGCCTTCGGCATCTATTTATACTTGGGTGGAAATGCAACAAATTTTCCTAGACGAATTTTACACCGCCCAAAAGACCAACGATGCTAGGAAGGGGTTGAGGAGTTTTCAACAACAACATGGTGAAATGTTCCATGAGGCATTTGAGCATTTTAACATGATGATTAAAAATTGCCCTCACCATGGGATTGAACTTTGGGAGTTGTTGAATGCCTTCCATGAGGGGTTGAGTGCCGAAGATGCTCGTGATTTAATGTCCATTACCGGTGGGACTTTTGGTACAAACTACGAGAACGATGATTGGGAGTTTTTGGAGAACATGGCAATTACATCAAAAAGAAAAGCTCAAGCATCAAGGAGAGCGCGACCGGCCATTGCCCGACCTCAAGTGCACGCAATAGATGATGGTAATGTTCAAACTACTAACCAAATTTATGATGTTTGTGCGTTGTGTAATGAAATAGGTCATGTGGCTGAAAATTGCCAAGGAATGGTGGAAGGGAAATATGAAGAAGTTCATGCGGTTCAAGGTCAAGGCGGGGGTGGTAGAAATTACAACAACGTGAATTCTAATACTTATCACCCCGGGTTGAGGAACCACCCAAATTTTCGGTATGGGAACCCTTCAAATCAAGCTAATCCGAACTTTCAAGGTAGCCGAGGTAACTTTGGTTCGTGCCAACCTTACAACAACCAAAGTGGATATCGAGGTGGGAACAACCAAGGGTATCAAAAGAAATATCAAACGGGTCAAGAACAAGGGGGGTCTTCGGGTGGAAATGAGATGATGGACATGCTAAAAAGCATGCAAACGGAGATGCAAAAACGGAACCAACTTGATCAAGTTCGAATGCAAAAGGATGAGGTTCGTGACAAAAGCATCCAATCACTAACAACCCAAATGGGTCAATTGGCAACCGATGTGGCGGAATTGAAGAAAAGCAAGGGACAACTTCCTAGCGACACTAAGGTAAATCCTTCGCATGGTACATCACGAGGTAATGTTAATGTTCATCGTGTTAGTGTTTTAAGAAGTGGAAAAGAATTTAAAGCCAATTTGTCACCCGAATTGGTTGAGGGGGTAGTTGAGGACATCACAGGTAATGATAGTGATGATGAAGTTTCACCGGTTAAACCAAAAGAATCAAATGTTAACAAACTGGGGTTGGGTGAAAACGAAAAGAATGAAAAAGTTGAGGGTGAACCGAGTCAAGTCCCGTTTCCATCGGCCTTACTTGACCCGGGTAGAAAAAATTTTATTGCACCAAGAGGTCCCCAAAAAGAAGAGTTGTGGGACATGTTTAAACAAGTTAAAATTAATCTTCCACTCCTTGATGCAATAAAACAAGTACCCGCCTATGCAAAATTTCTAAAAGAATTGTGCACACAAAAGAGGCAACAAAAGAAGAAAATGCCTAAGCGGGTGGACTTAACCGGGCAAGTAAATGCAATTTTAAATGGGGAGCTTCCTCCTAAGCTCCAAGATCCGGGCACGCCATTGATTAACATACAAGTTGGTAATTTTCAAATGGCTAAGGCGTTGCTAGATCTTGGAGCCGGGGTTAGCATTTTACCGGGGGGCTTATATGACCAATATGACTTTGGTTCGTTAACAAGGGTGGAGACAACGGTTGTTTTAGCCGATTTGTCTCATAAGTTACCCCGGGGTATGGTTCAAAATGTAATTGTTAAAATTGATGAATTTTATTACCCGGTTGACTTTTTAGTCTTGGACTACTCATCGGCGGACCCAAAGCAACAACAAAATGTAATTTTGGGTCGGCCATTTTTGAGCACCGCACATGCAGTAATCGATTGTAGATTTGGTACAGTCGATATGACTTTTGGAAATCGAAAAATGCGTTTGAATGTTTTTACTAACAATTCTAATGCTAATGGTGTTGATGAGTGTTTCATGGCAGATATAGTTGACGGATGCAACCCGCATGAGTATGAGGAGGATGGTTTGGATGTTTGCCTGTGTGATTTTTCTGAACAGGTACATGCTTTTGCACTCCGGGTTGAAGAGGAAAACAGGATGCAATGGCTTTGAAAGAAGGTCGACCACCATGGACTCATCAATTTGAAGGTTTACCGGCGGAGATAAATTCGGGTACGAAACCATCGTTAGAGGAACCGCCAAAGTTGGAACTTAAATACTTGCCAAGCCACTTGAAGTATGTGTTTTTAGGGGATAATGACACTTTACCGGTCATTATTGCCTCTAATTTAGAGTTGGCACAAGAGCAAGCATTGTTGGAAGTCTTGAAAGCAAACAAGGGAGCTATCGGATGGACGATTGCCGATCTCAAAGGAATTAGTCCATCAATTGTCATGCACAAAATCATTACCACCGAAGATGCCAAACCAACACGAGAAGCTCAAAGGTGATTGAATCTGAACCTAAGGGAGGTAGTAAAAAAGGAGGTAATTAAATGGTTGGATGCAGGAATCATCTATCCGATTTCAGATAGTGCTTGGGTGAGTCCCACCCAAGTTGTGCCTAAGAAGGCCGGCATTCAAGTAGTCAAAGACGAAAGTGGTGAACAAATTGCCACCCGACCGGTTACCGGGTGGCGTGTATGTATTGACTACCGAAAATTGAATGCCGCCACTTCTAAGGACCATTTCCCGCTACCTTTCATTGACCAAATTATTGAAAAATTATCGGGTCAAAAGTACTACTGTTTTTTGGATGGGTATTCGGGTTACAATCAAATAGCAATACACCCGGATGACCAACATAAGACCACTTTCACTTGTCCATATGGCACCTTTGCCTTTCGACGAATGCCATTTGGCTTGTGCAATGCACCGGCAACTTTCCAACGATGTATGATGAGTATCTTCTCGGACATGGTTGGAGAGTCTCTTGAAGTGTTTATGGATGACTTCTCCATTTTTGGCACTAGTTTTGAATCTTGTCTCAGCGAATTACAAAAAGTTTTAAAAAGATGCGTTGAGAAAAATTTAGTGCTTAGTTGGGAGAAAAGTCACTTTATGGTGCAAGAGGGCATTGTGTTGGGTCACGTCATTTCGGAAAGGGGAATGGAGGTGGATAAGGCAAAAATAAGGGTAATAGCATCTTTGCCACCTCCGAAAAATGTTAAGGGTGTAAGGTCATTTTTGGGACATGCAGGTTTCTATAGACGTTTCATAAAAGGTTTTAGTGTTATCACCAAACCTTTATGCAACTTTTTTATTAAAAGATGTCCCATTTGATTTTACTAACGAGTGTATGCAAGCTTTCACTGTTTTGAAGGAACACTTGGTCAAAGCTCCTATTTTGCAACCACCGGATTGGTCAAAGTCGTTCGAGATAATGTGTGATGCAAGTGACACTACTATTGGTGCAGTTTTGGGTCAACGGGTTGATAAAAAGCTGGTGGTGATTTACTATGCAAGCAAAACTTTATCCGAAGCGCAACTCAATTACACCACAACCGAAAAAGAATTGTTAGCGGTGGTGTATGCTTTGGATAAGTTCCGTGCTTATATTTGGGGGAGCAAGGTGGTGGTTTATTTGGATCATAGTGCGGTCCGATATTTGATGGAGAAGAAGGATGCGAAGCCCCGCTTAATTAGGTAGGTGTTGTTATTACAAGAGTTCGATTTAGAGATCCGAGACAAAAAGGGAAGTGAGAATGTAGTGGCGGATCACTTGTCTCGGATTCCGGTGGAAGGGATTGACGATGATAGTGAAATAAATGAAATGTTTCCCGACGAGCAACTCTTAGCCGTTTCCACTTTTGTTGCACCGTGGTATGCTCACTATGTCAATTATTTAGCCACGGGTGCCATCCCAAGTCATTGGACCAAGAAGCGACGACAAAAATTTATGGTCCAAGTGAAGCAATACATTTGGGATGAACCGGATCTCTTCAAGATTGGACCGGATCAAGTTATACGAAGGTGTGTGCCCGAGACAGAAGTGTTGGAAATTTTGACCCATGCTCATTCGTCCGCATGTGGAGTTCATTTTAGTGGGCACAAAACATGCTATCGGGTTCTCTCATGTGGGTTCTATTGGCCCACAATTTTCAAGGATGCATGCGAGTTCGCTAGAAACTGTGTAAACTGCCAAAAGATGGGAAACATATCGAAAAGGGATGAGATGCCATTACAACCAATCTTGGTTGTAGAGATATTTGATGTATGGGGTATAGATTTTATGGGTCCCTTCCCGAATTCGAATGGCTTTCTATATATTTTGGTAGCGGTGGATTACGTCTCGAAGTGGATTGAAGCTATTGCAACACGCACAAACGACCATTCAGTTGTTTGTAAATTTGTTCAATCCAACATCTTTTCTCGCTTTGGTATTCCGAGGGTTATTATAAGTGACGGAGGTTCGCATTTCAAGAACTTCAATTTCGGGAAATTATTGAAGAGTTATAGCGTGAATCACCGAATTTCCACACCTTACCATCCGCAAACGAGTGGACAAGTCGAAGTGTCCAATCGTCAAATCAAAGAAATTCCAATGAAGACGGTTAGAACGGATAGGAAGGATTGGTCGAGTAAGTTAGATGATGCATTGTGGGCATACCGAACGACCTACAAGACTCCAATTGGCGCAACCCCGTATCGGATGGTTTATGGAAAGGGTTGTCATTTGCCGATGGAGTTAGCACATCGGGCACATTGGGCAATTAAGACGGTGAATGCGGATTACGATGAAGCGGGGAAGATAAGGAAGTTGCAATTAAGCGAAATTGAAGAGATTAGAGATGAGGCGTATGAATGTGCATCGGCTTATAAAGATAAGCTCAAGAAAGTACACGTTGCGAAGTTGAGGAAGAAAACCTTTGAAGTGGGTCAAAAGGTTTGGTTGTACAACTCAAGACTTAAGATGTTTGCGGGAAAGCTAAAAAGTAAATGGATGGGCCCGTATGTCGTTCGGCGAGTTGGAAGGTTTGGTGACGTAGACATCCAAGACGAGCAAACGTTAAAACAACAGACGGTGAACGGTCACCGGTTGAAACCGTACTTGGAGGGGAACGACATAAACAACTTGGAGCTTGACAAAGTGGGCTACATTCTACGCCCGGTTGATGAGGAACAACTATGAGAGATCCAGGTTTGATAGTGTAAATAGTAGCATTTCATTTGGTTTTGTTTTGTATAGTTTTCACAATTACCGTATTTCCTTGAAATCAGTGTTTGAAACAAGTGTGGGGATATTCGGGTCACGAATTACTCCAACATTGTGTTGAGGACAACACGGGACTTTCGAGGGGGTAGGGTGATTTTTACACGTTTTTGAAAAAATTTAAAAACACAAAAAAATCGAAAAAACTGAAAAAATATAAAAAGTACACTTGAAAATGGCACTTTTAAGCGAACCAGAATTGCCCAGATGCCACCATAAATTATGGTGGCACCATAATTTACGGTGGCTATTGAAAAATTTTGCCCTTTACGGTGTAACTCTACTGAGTTACGGTAGGAATTGTTGCCAGCACCCACCGTAATTTACGGTCCACGCCGTAATTTACGGTGGACCTGGCGAGCAGATGGGTCGTTCTGGTCCATGCGTTACATAAAAAAATAAACACAATCATCAGCTCCAAAAATTAACCCCAACCATTCATTCTCTCTTTACTTTTCTCTCCCATCACTTTCCTTCATCCCCACAAAATCCCCAAACCTTCTTCAACCTTCAATCCTTCTTCACTTTCTCAATTCTTAGCCAAATCCAGTGAAATTTAGGTCAAACTTGACTAATTTTTCATGAACCTTCTGATTTTGAGAAGAAACTTGCGAAAAAACAAAGCTTTCGGGACCGAATTCCAAACCCTAGGTCCGAAAATTTTAGGGGTTTTTGGAGTTTTTGTTTCACAAGCATTCTAGCATCTTCAAGCAAAGGTATGGAAGTTTATTTGTTATATTTTGATGATGCATTGTGAAGTTTGAGGTTGTTTTAGGTTATTTGTTCATACCCACTTGCTTGTTCATAGTTTTGACTTGTCACTTATTACTTGAACATGGTTATGGTTTGTAGATGTAGGATTGATAGTAAAGTAGTGAACTTTTGGGAATCTCTACATTGTAGAGACACCATGCCCAATTTTTGAAAAAAATATAAACTCTTGGTTCACTAACTTCTACAACCATAGTAACAAGCAAGTGTGGGGATATTTTGGAGAAAAGAGTCTAATTTTGTTTTGTTTGGTTGTGTTGCTTGCCTTAATGTGTGTAGGAAAATGGTTAAGACAAAGGAAAAAGCCGGAGCAAGTTCGTCTTCTTCATCAAAAGATAAGGGCAAGCGACCGGAACAACAACCGAAAAAGAGACAATATTTGGGTCGAGTGGATGAAAGTGAAAGTGAGGAAGAGATGGAGTTGGACCCGACTGAAAAGCCAAAATGGGACTCGGGTCCATTGGATGACCAACCGGAGCATTGGCAACAACCACTATACCACGACAGTATGAATAAATTGAAAAACAAGGCTGCCACATTCATTTGCGAGAGAGAAGTTAATGAGGTTCAATTCAGCCCGTTTGGTGTGTTTGATAAATTCCACGCTCTAGGATGGGAGGGGGCGCTGAGTTGCTTTGATAAGGATAAAAACAATTTGTTCATAACTGAAATAGAAGAATGGATGGCAACTCTTAAGTGCAACACGTATGAAAAGCCATCACAAATGAAGCTAACGGGTATAGTGCATGGGATTCCGGTGGAGATGTCTTTTGACACGTTGAAGAAGCTTGGGAAATATGATAGTCTTCCAGCTCGTGACTACATGATTCCCACTCTTGATAACCTTTTGGTAAAGCCGGAAAAGCATCCCCGTTGGAATGATATGTTGGCGACGTTGTTTTTGCCTGGTACTTATCATGGAGTCTTGTATCGGAAGAATTTGAGAATCGAAGCAAAGTTGTTGTTGGCGATTTGCCTCTTGAATGTCATACCACGAAGAGGGGACAAAGTGCAAGTGAGGTACCCGGAAGTACCCGTCCTCTATTCGCTACTTCATGGGTCTCCGCGTTTTCTAATCAGATATCTGATCATGAACCACTTATGGATTTGCCGAAATAAGTTAGGAAGAGATATCGTCCCGTATTGCCGAATAATCACGGGACTGATGAAACAACAAAAGGCAATAACGTCTGAAGATAGAGGGGCAACAAAAAGGCATCAGCCTTTTACTTTAGACAAGTTGGGGATTGGTTGGTCATACACACAATCGGAGCGTTATCATAAGCTCAAGTCAGAAGGGCAAAGGTGGAGAGCATTAAAGGTGGCTGCACGAGATCTTTTGCCGGGTGAAGAAGATGAGCCGGAAAGTGATGCAGAGATCCAAAGTGGTGATGATGATTATGCGGATGAGCCGCATGGTGGTGAGCAAGGTGGAAATTTGGGTCAAGGGGGCCAAGGGGGTTATGGTGGTGCCTTTTACGATTACACGACGCAGTCCTATGAGCCGGGTTGGGCTTATGAAGGCACGATGCAAGAAGTGATCGAGAATCAACGTCCTCCGACATCCATTTTTGAGACATGGTTGGGTTCAGAGAGGACGTTATTTGATCAAAATACAAGGATGAGTGCAAGCATTGAGCGGTCTTTGAAACACAGTTTTGATCGTCAAGAGGCGTGGAATCGCACACACGCATATTCTCATGAAGTGGAAATGAATAATCGATATCATGATGATCAAGAAAGAAGATTGCATGCAGACTGGCACGCCGGGCGGCCGGTGGTTGTGGATCCACAACATGTGGATTATGCGTCTCTACCACCTTATGATGGTAGTATTTCGTATCCGACCCCGCCGCTCCATCATTCACAATGGATTGACCCACGCCAACAAGAAGGAGCTCAACAACAAGGTGGGAGTAGTAGCGGTTCATTTGCATTTGGAGAATGGAATGACATGATGACTTCTATTTTTGGACCTCCGGGACCACGCTATTACTAGTCAGGTTGTGTTCTTTCCTTGTATATCTTGTGAATATTTAATTAGTTTGATATGTTTATGGTTGGACGGTTGGGTGGTGTATGATTGTGTTGTTTTGTTTGGGTTGGTGGAAGTTGGTGGTGTGATGTTTTAAAAAGAAGAAAAAAATAAAAAATATAAAATAAAATAAAAATTCAAAAAGAAATTTGTGGTTTGAGTGAAGAAGCTTTTAGTTGGTGTGAAAGAGTTTTAAGCGATCAAAGCCTCCTAAAACCATACATTGGGATCAATGTATCCCAAGTGTGGGGATGGGGGGAATTTTTTGAAGATTTTGAAAAAAAAATTTAAATCAAGCTAAACGATGTGAGAATTTGAACACCCTAGATTAAGCACAATTGATGCACCGGCAACCCTTGATACCCTTTTATTCTTGGTGAGAGTTGAAGCCACACTTTTGTAAATAAATAATACTTATCTTTGATGAGAGTGGCTTCGGGTGGGGGTGC
Source organism: Helianthus tuberosus (assembly GCA_030545235.1). Classification (NCBI taxonomy): domain Eukaryota; kingdom Viridiplantae; phylum Streptophyta; class Magnoliopsida; order Asterales; family Asteraceae; genus Helianthus; species Helianthus tuberosus. The sequence goes on from CM060372.1 coordinate 93,824,451, forward strand.
ATTAGAACTTGTGCCTTGATACGGTTTGAATCTTTAGTTGGACATGAATGCGAAGAGGATAAGGGCATCTAGGTAGCCTCGTCTTTAGTGTGTGAGTGTGGGATTTGGGGGGTTGGACCTCATAAGTTATATATATATGAGCATGGTTGCGAGAGGGGCGGGGGTTTGGACATTTAGTTGCCCAATTTTGTGCCTAAAAGCCTATCATTTGTTACCCCTAGCTACTTACCTAAAAATTTACCCAATTTGACCCGGTCTTATAGTGTTAGTAGTAGTAGTTTTAGAAGTATGATGTGGATATGTTGATGCTTTATTGTATGGTTGTTTGCTTGGATTAAAAAAAAGAAAAAAAGAAAAAGCACTGAAAAAAAAGTGATGTTTAGTTGTCTTGTATATATTAGTTAAATTGGTAGTTGATAGTTTACTTTATTGTGTAATAAAAAGACCGGGTTAAGTTTTCGCTACTTCATATATATTCCATTTCCTACCTATACACCTAGCCACGTTACAACCGTGAAAGTACCTTTGATTTGCATTCATGTTTGACAAATTTTAGGAGAAGAATTGATTTAGGTACAAGCCTATAGTTGTGCAACCGCCCGTTAGCCTTTGTGTGTCTAGCTCATATTGCTAGTGCTTACTTGTTACCGAGAAGAGAGATTTAGTGAGGGGTGTGTTATTTTGGGTGTTAAAAAGGGGTTAGTAAACGGACTACATGTTTCTGCTTGGTTTACATTGATCGCTTAGTTTGAAAACGGTTTGATGAGTTGCTTGGGACAAGCAACGGTTAAGTGTGGGGATGTGACGGGTGGTCCATAGGACAACCCTTTATGATGTTAAAAGACAAGTTTATCCCTCATTTAATTGTGTAATTATCTTGAATTTGATAACTACGGTTGCTTATGTTTCAGGTGCGATTCGGGAGCTAAAAGAGGAGAAAACGCAGCTTTGGACGGTTTGGAGATGAACGGGTCGTGCGTGGAAGGAACAAAGGAACAAAACACACAAGTCAGGGCTTCACCGTAAATTACGGTGGCCACTGTAATTTACGGTGGCCCTGAAACTTGCCTGAATCCCACCGTAACTCAGAAGAAACACACCGTAACAATATGATGTCCACTGTAACTTACGGTAGCACCATAAGTTACGGTGGAGGCTGCGACAAAAATTGTAACTGCTTCATTAAATCAGCTTTTTTGGGTGCCTTTTCACATTATCTCATCATTGGACGTTTCTCTGGAGTTCTTGGGGGCGATTTTGGCTGATTGTACTTGGTTTCAAACAATTTCTAACATTCGGTTTATGTTTTCGATTGGTATGAACACTAAACTTGTTATTATGATGATTCACCAAGCTATGTCTGGCTAAACTTTCGGTGATCATCTTAGGTGAAGGTTTCTCTTGAACTTTTGTGTGTTTATTTCTGAATTTCTAGAATGATAACATTGTGTTGCTTTGATTATCATGGTGTATGAGTAATTGATTGTAACTTGTTAATTGATATTGCAATTCTAGTCTAATTCGTACGTTCTTGGTGCCGTCGGCAATCGAGATATCACGGGGAGGGTTAGGGTTGGATATTGATTGATTGATCATCGGGAAACAACCTCGCATTTATATAATCCGAGTACTTTGTTCCCTTTCATCACAACATTTGTTTATACACGAGTTATGTCTATGTAACTCTTTCTAGTTGGAATTTTGCACAAGAGTTTAAAGAAACTGAATCCTAAGATGGTCATTCTTCCTTAATCTGTTAAACAACCAGTTTTGATTTGCCAATAGTTAGTAATTTAGTTCTTAAAAACAAACAAACTAAACTCTTGATTTTATTTTTGCAATTTAGGTTAATTTCAGTTAGAGTGCAAAGCTATCACATCAACACATTTTCCACATACTCCCTGAGTTCGATACCCATTTACCACTAGCTATAGTTGTTATTTGGATTAAATTTGCGTGTACCACGACAAGCACATCATCGGGGTGTGACAATTTTACTGTCTATATAAAATAAAATATTTACACCATTCATATCTCCACGATCTATATGGAGATATGTTGGCTACCTGGTCGGGGGTTAAGGGAATGGTTTGGTAAGAGTCTTGCCTTGTTCAGTGTATAGATCCTGCAAGGACCTAGGTCAAGTTTAGTAGGACCTCCTTCAATACCCACTGGTATTGGATGGCGGGGGCCCGAACTCCTTGATCCCCTCATATGTAAACTACTATTAAAACTTTAACCCGGCTACTTAGGACTGTATCCCTGCTCACTCAAACTACTTAGCCGAGGGTAACGTCACCTTCAAAAGAGGGGCCTACCACAACATGCATTAATAACTTAATTAATTATCTTTCAATAATCGAACCCTTTAGGATTGTATCCTTGCTGACTCAAACTACTAGGTTGAGGGTAACGTCACCTTCAAAAGAGGGGCCTACTACTATAACTAAGATAATCTCTTAAAAAGTGCAAAAGTGCATAAATAATCAAAGGTTACACTAAAGTCGAGTCGGATCCATGTGATTCATCTTGTCTATCTGTTTTATTTTTATTTTTATTTTTAGCTTTTTCAGTTTTTATTTTCTAGTTTAAAACCTTTTTCTAAATTTTTTATTTGATTAGACATTGAGGATAAACCGGTACTAAAAGCTCTTGTGTCCTTGGACGACCTCGGTATCTTACCAACACTATACTATGCTCACGATGGGTGTACTTGCCCATATGTGTGTTTGGTGTTAATAAAATATCGTGTTTTATAAATTTAAAACTTGACTAAAGTGTAAAAACGGCTAAAAATATACATAAAATATATATAACACCGCACGCACATCAAGTTTTTTGGCGCCATTGCCGGGGACACAAGGATTCTAAGAAAGTTAGGAATCAACGGCCAAATCGTTTTTTCTTATTTTTCTGTTTTTTAGGATCTTTCTTAAATTTTCAGCTTCTGCAGAACTCAGCAAGGGACGTGCCCGCTGAACACGCCCCGTGCCCAATCTTTGGTACTGGCAATCCTGTTTTAAGTCAGACAGTAGCTGAACACGGGGTCGTGCCCAATCAACACGCCCAGTGCCCAAGTTTCAGTTGCTGAAAACAGAACCGTAAGATCCCGATGGTTGGTAATTTCTGACACAAACACAAGCGATACTGATTTTTTTTACTATCGGCCCTCTTATGGTACGTAGTGTCAAATATGTGGTGGCCCTTATAAAGATTTACTATGTTATTTTTTAAGTTAGAAGCCCCACTATATAGACCCATTGTTTTCCTGTAGCTTTAATAGGGGCGAAAGTAAAAATAATCTCTATCTCTCCCTCGAATGTCACACCCCGACCACGTATAACATACAAAAGGTGGCGGAAAACGTCGGGGAGTGTTGTAACAAAATTATTGTTTCACAACCATGGAAATTAAAGTTACGTTTTATTTATCAACATAAGAGTTACATTGTCTTAAACAGGAAACAAAGAGTACATAACATAATTAAACTAAGTCTATCTTCGTTTTATGTCTCTAAGGCACAGGTCCGCCCTAGTGTCACATTCATCATCCTATGCAAAAGCTCCTGAAAACACATGTGAAAATAGGTACGTCAGCATAAAAATGCCTGTGAGATACATAGGTTTTGTGAAAATAGGATTCATGACTTGGGTTTTAAAAGAAAGATTTAATAAAAATTAGTCATGAATCTTGTTAAGTGTTTTCTTTTATAAATCGTATGAAAACTTGATAAGAAATCAGATTATATAAAAGAAAGGTGTATGGTTAATGAAATAACCAAGTAAAATGAGTTTATATAAAATAAACTGTTTTGTAAAACAATGTCTTGTGAAAAACATGTTATTTGTGTAAAATGTAATATGTCTATACTGAAATGATTTAAATAACGCTACGATATTTAATATTATACACACACTTATATATAGGAAGTACCAGCGGCGTATCCACCATGTTTGTATCATATTACACACGCCTCGTTACTCAAATCATTTACCCAAACCAACCACCAATGTAAATTGTTCATGTATAATTCGATTGTCAAGTGTTATTGTGTAAACCATATCAAAATGTCCATGTCTAATGTAAATCACCAAATGTGTATATCAATGTCAAAATGTTTAAGTTGAATGTAAGTCATATAATGTGTATCCAAAAATGTCATGTATGGTATGTGAAATATATCAACTAAACCATAGGTAAAATGCACAAAAACAGGGTATTGAATTAAACATAGTTTAAGTCAAAGTTATGTTTTGTGGAACAAAGCATGCTATACTGATACAAACATCTATGCGGTATTGTGAAAATGCATACATCCAAGCCTTGTGACTGTGGTGATAGTCCTTTAAACAAATTAAAGGTTTATCTGTGTTATGTTTATCGAATTCGGTCATTCCTTCCACCCAAACAAACCTAGGGTTCAGGAACGGGAGTTGTCAATTCCTATGGTACCACTACCTACTAACGAACGGCGTGATCAATGTTAATGATTGTATATTGTCCCATTTGAACAAACCAAATGTCATACCAAAAATGTAAGCATGTGAAAACAATGCACTAAGTATGTAATCAAATGAACATACATAGCGTGAAATGTAATGTAAAACAATGTACTAAGTATGCACACAATGGACATACATAGCATGAAATGTAATGTAAAACAATGTACTAAGTATGCACAGAATGGACATACATAGCATGAAATGTAATGTGAAACGATGTACTAAGTATGCACACAATGGACATACATAGCATAAAATGTAATGAAATCATGTACTATAATGTACTAATGAACATAACAAGCATATGATATTGAAAGCATGAAAGGCACGAAAGTAACAAGTAGGCACATGTGTTTCACCCCAAAATGTTTGGAAAATAGTAAAAGAGGGGTCTATGTACTCACTTGAGATTGCTTAGAAGTCCTAAGATAACCACCAATAAATGCTAGAGATCACGGAATCAAACGGCACCTAATATAGGTAACTATGTTAGTAAACCGGACCTATATCGGAGGATCGGATAGAATGAGGGCTCGTAAACCAAATGAGTATGGGAACTCATGTAGTATGGTTTAACAAAGCCTAGATACTAAATGAAACCTAGCCTAAGTGCTTACGACCCATTACGGCCCGCTTAGGTAGCTTATGCTACTTTAACACGTCGTTCGCGTAAAACGCGTTCGGACCGCCTAACTAGTCCTATGACAAGTAAAATATGCCTTAACATATCTAATATTGTTACCAAATCAGTTTAGATACCAAAAGTTATGTTACATATGCTTAAAATGAATTTTGGCGTAAAAGGGCATTTTGGTAATTTACCTAAGACATATAAACTACCTATCATACAACTACTTAAACGAAGCGACCATAAGGTATAAGCTCGGAAGGTTATTCCCTATATACTATGGTCACCTAATGTGTTTGGTCGGATCCTAATGATCGACCAAATGGGTCGGGTTCGAAGGTATAAGCGATTTAACAGATCGCTTACCCTTACGACCCTAGACAACGTGGTAATCAGTAGGCATAGTCCCAAGGGACTATAACCATCGTGATTACGCTCACGTTGCGAAGTTCAAACGAACTTCGCATTGACCATAAACTGGTCAATGCAGAAAGTCAAACAAAGTTTGACTTTCCGACTCGAAAAGCAATAAAAGAACGAAGGAATACTTACAAAGGGTCCCTGAAAGCTAATCTTGATTCAAGTAGCTCAGGTATGAAACAATGGTTTCAACTTAGAGCTTCTCAAATCAGATTCTTGTGGGTTTTGCAATAGGGATGGATGGGTATTTATAGTAAATGGACCACCGTTAGGATCATTTCTTGGATAACGTGCCTTGATCTCACCCGTACACTTGTGGGAATGTTATGGTAACTCATTTTGCCCCCACCACAAGAGTTTGACACATGGCATTGGCCTTTGGGGGGGGGGGTTTAAGGGCTGGAAACAGGATATTAAAAACAAGTTTCTGCATCTGACCCCTGCTTGCGCACCGTAACACTCAGAGTGTTGAGGTGCGCAAGGACCTGCAGACCAGAAAGTTTGAAAAATGGCAGAACAGGCCCCTGAAGCTCCAAACATGCTATTTGATGCACTTTTGAAACGTTTAAGCCCCGTTAACCCCATTTCAAAGCTCTAAAATGAAGTTAAAGTATAGGGGACTTAAAATGTGCTCAAAATATCTCGTATGTCGGTCCGTTTGGCCGTACGATTGCGTTGTTCGGTTAATTACGACGGAATGCGCATAAGCGCGAAAAACGATCCAAATGGCGTGACGAATGGATTTTTCGCATGCCAAACACTAAAATAAAATATTTAGTGCTTACATAAATTTTTGGATGTCCGGATATATTCAGAACGTAAGTTATGCGCGAAAGTGCAAACTTCTGCACTTTTTGACACTTTTAGTCCCTGAATGACCCAAAAGTTTATTTTAGCGCACCGAATCCCTCAAAGCCTATTTATAAGCTATGTAAAGGATATTTATGGTATGTTTAACTTATGGTCATGTTCTGGAATGTCTGTTATAGTTCAAATTGACATACTTTCGCAGTTTGTCAAATTTAGTCCCTGTAGGCGAATTAACTTGTTTTTGCCATACCAAAGCCTTCAAAACTTATTTCTAAGTTATGTAAAGGTTATTTAAGGTATGTTAAGTATATGTTGATGTTCCGGAGTATTTTTCGCATTAAACTGGTTACGTTTACGCACCAGTTTGCGTATAACTCTCTAGAAAGCGATATAGAGTTTGAAATTGAATAAAAGTCAAAACATGAAAAATGTAAAACACAACCAAACAAACATTGGGATCAAATAACATTGTTTTATTGATAATTGAACTGTTCATAAAGATTACAAGCACAGATGTTACAGTCTCCCCTACTTGTGGAAATTTCGTCCCGAAATTTATTTAGAGGAAACTCGTGGAAAAAGATGCGGATATTTCGCCTTCATTTGATCTTCGCGTTCCCAAGTAAACTCGAGTCCACGTTTAGCTTCCCAGCGAACTTTGACCAAAGGAATGCGCTTGCGTTTTGTCACACCCTGGCTTTGCGGAAGCGTGGTTAATGTTGGTGTGACTTCTTAATACCATAGCTTAACCATAACAAGCTATATGAATTTAAAAACCATGCAAGTCATCTATTAAGTTTTGAAAACCAAAATACAGTACCATTGTTTTGACCAGCAACCATAACCTTGTTCAACAACATTACAACTTTTAACATAACATAAACGTGGTTTAAGGATTGTGTCTTGTCCAGGAAAGAGACACATCCCCTAAAACCCTGATGACTTCATGTCAAGTGCAGCGGAAAACGTTCCATACCGTGCCAGATCCGTTTAATTTCCTGAAATACATGTGAGTTGAAAAATCAACAATAATGTTGAGCGAGTTCATGTGCAAGTGAGTAAGTAAAAACACTTGTAAGTATAAAAGTTTCCTGGTATGTAGCAGTGTAAGAGGACTTGTGATCACCAATGGTTTGCAAGGCCATTAGCATGTTGTGAAATGCAAGTAGGAAAGACACAACCCTAGCCGATTTTTGCGTTGGGTACCAAGTCACTCCAGGTCCGTTCTGTTAGTCCTCCGAGAGGCCTGTTCTGTTGGACCGGGAGCTGGGCTCGCTACACCCAGATAGATCTACCGCTCGAGTCCCTCGGTGTTCTAACTACCCATTCACATGATCTAAACCTCCTTACGTAATTCATACCGTGTATAAAGTACTTGTAAACAAAGTAACATGTATTTCACCCCCGCGGTTAAGTAAACTGAAAACAGTTAGAGAAAAGGGGGACATGAACTCACAGTGAATGCGCGTCTCTACCAAGTGTCTCCAATACAGTAAGCTGTGCAACGACCTACAAGTGCTAATTCTATTAGACGGACGGCCGTGCCTTAGCTTTATAGTTTATGTCTTTGGGAAATAGTTAGACAACTATTTCGTGTTTATGTTCCGTATACACTTGGTAGTTATTCTCCTTCCCAAGGATGGGGGATACAATACATGTGCGTAAGTTACGTTTTATCAATCTTGTGGTAATGTAATTACCGGTGTAACTTATATGTTTGTGGAAGCGTTCGTAAAGTTTTGGAATCATTAACGCTTGTAGATATTATTTTTACTCTAAAATAATATTTATGTATTTTCACAAAATAATCATAAACAGTGTTGTGACAAATATATCTATCACGTTAATCCTTGTGAAAATCCCTCCTCCGGATATGTAGTAAAATATAGTGCTGGCGAAATTTATGTTTTGAAAATATGTCCAAAGCTAGTTCTAACACTTGTTGTGTAAATAATTCTAAGTGTTAGGTTTTTAGAAAATTTCGCCAGAGTTTCCTCTGTAACTGGAGGTGGCCACGCTTTCAAGCGTATCATTTTCTTTTAACAAATCAATTCAACAACTTCTTTATTCAATCAAACAATTTCCGACACATCAAACTAGTCGACAAGTATGTAAATGTGCATAATCGCATGAACTTGTAGTTTTTCCGCATCTTTAATGTAAATCACCTTTATATATGTAGATCTTTATATAAAGTAACTTTAATCTCATAAAAATCTCGTGTTTAGAGAAATCCGTCTTTACAACTTCTAGTAACAAGTGACAAATTTACTTCCTTGTCGGATCTCTTTGTTTCACAAGTGTTTACACACTTGTGGTTTATAAAACCATATTTATTAGTGCAAGATCCTTCTTTAAAATACATGATTTCTTAAATGTGTGGTCCTTCAAAAATACCACTTGCGGATACGTAGATCCGCTAGTTTTAAACACCATTTTACCGGTTAAACCACTTTTACACAAGTAAAATATTTTCATACAAGTTCATGTATCTTGTGTGGTAGAGTTTCGCCTTTAACCCTTGTATTTAGTCAAAAACGAGCTTATGTGAAGATACATGATCTTACAAAGTCGGGTTAAACGGAGATCCGAGCTACCACATCATAGATCGGGTCTCAATAATCACATATTTCAAGTCCTACGACTTTTACACAAGTTATATGTTATTATCCACCATTTTTGTGATTTTACTAGACTTTAATGCATCAAAACTTATGTTTTCGATATTTAACCGACGAAAGTTCTTTTAACCACTTTAGACAAGCTTAAATATGAGTTTTAAACAATATACCTCTAGCTCGGGGCTAGGGAAGAATCGTGATGAAAATCGCGTGGATAAAAGCTAACGGTGGAGGTCCTTCGTGTTCCGCTTGCTCCGAGGCTCCTAATATGCGACTTGTGAAGTGTGTATGATGATGGAATGGCAAGAACATGAACCGAAAATATGATGGTGTGTGTGGGTTGGGGTTCGGCCGTGAGCCACAAAGGAAGAGAGAGTGGGTTTTTGTTGGTGAATATATGATGGTTAACTCATGTAGATTAGTGTTATTTATAGGAAATCTTTAGGGTAATTATCCAATGGGTTTTATGTACCCTAGATACTAAGCACCATCCTAATAAAATATTAAGTCATGTACTCTTGTGTCCCCATGGTTTTGGGGCCGGTTCCATTAGGGGGATGGGTTTAGTTCGGTTTTAACTAGATTAGTTAGGGAGTGAGTTTAGGTTAAGAAGGTTAGTTTCATGTTTAACCTCGTTAGTTATATAAAGCGTGTTATGACGGGTGTTAGGGTAATCAGGGACCCTAACTGGCTCAGAAAATAAAAATAGTGAAAATAGTAATATTTTCATGTTTCGGGTAAAGTCCGGTTGTTCGGTTGGATAGAAATCCGTTAAAGCGTTACAAAAGCTTTAAAGTGTCGTTATTGTTATTTTTAGTGACACAATTTGTTTCCAACACTTTAGAAAGTGTCTAGTGTTATTTTCTCATTTTCTGGCACTTTACTAGTCAGCTAGAAGCTGGTTAAATTATTAAAGTGCTGTGTTTTTGTACTCAAAGTACGTTTTAGGCACATCCGAATCAGTGTATCATATTCCTAGAGACGCGGTACCACAACCCTTATATCCCTACACTCACTACCAGTGTAGCCAAAATATATGAGGCTCTTAACAGGCCTTAGAGGCAGTGTCTGCCTGATGCTGGTCATATCAGCATGTTCACTGTGTATCCGTTTAGTGCTACTGTGCTTTTTGTGCATCATGTTTGTCACTAAGGTTCAGCATGTACATAATGTAGTGACAGCAAATAAAGTATGATGCAAGTAAGTGCATGTATCAGTATGCAGGTAGCAGTTCATCAGCTAGTTCAATCAAGCACAATAATTAAGCAGTAATTAATCATTAATTAAGTTGTACGGATACCTGGTTTAGTGCGGGTTGTCACATTCTCCCCCCGTTAAATAAATTTCGTCCCGAAATTTAAGTTCTGCTTGTAGAAGCAGGGTTCTTAGGAAATAAGTGGGGGTATTTCTCTTTCATCCGGTCCTCACGTTCCCAGGTAAATTCAGGACCATGTCTGGCATTCCAACGAACTTTGACGAGTTTGACAGTGCTCCGGCGGGTCTTGTTAACTTTCCAATCTGTGACCTCGACAGGTTCTTCTACGAAGTGGAGCGTGTCGTCAATATGAATCTCGTCGGTAGGAATGGCAACGTCAACTTGAGTTGGACTTTTCTTTAAATTGGATACATGAAATGTATCGTGAACACCATTTAGTTCAGCGGGTAGGTCCAACTTGTATGCTACCGTCCCAATTCTTTCTAGAATTCTGAAAGGACCAATGTAGCGCGGATTTAACTTTCCACACTTTCCAAAGCGCGCCACCCCTTTCCAGGGTGATACCTTCAGTAAAACCATTTCTCCAACTTGAAAATCCACATGTTTTCGGTCTGGATCCGCATAGGCCTTTTGTCTGTGGCGAGCAGCTTCGATGCGTTTAAGAATTTGTGCGATCTTGTCTGTCGTCTCTTGGACGATCTCGGGACCAGCAAGCTGCCTATCACCCGCGTCAGACCAACATAGTGGTGATCGGCACTTGCGTCCGTATAGGGCCTCAAATGGCGCGACACCAATACTGGTGTGGTAGCTGTTGTTATATGAAAATTCGACCAGAGGTAAGTGTTTATCCCAGCTACCGCCTAGATCCATAACACATGCCCTCAGCATGTCTTCCAAAGTTTGTATTGTTCGCTCGCTCTGGCCATCAGTTTGCGGATGGAATGCAGTGCTCAGATTCAACTGTGAGCCAAAAGATTCTTGGAAAGATTGCCATATTCTTGACACAAATCTTCCGTCTCTATCAGAGATGATCGAGAGTGGTACTCCATGACGTGCTACGATCTCTCTCATGTAAATTTCCGCAAGTTTACTAGTACTGTCTTTCTCCTTGATTGGCAGAAAGTGTGCGGACTTTGTTAGGCGGTCAACAATCACCCAAATCATATCATGGCCTCTTGGCGTTCTTGGCAGTTTTGTAACAAAATCCATTGAGATTTGTTCCCATTTCCACTTGGGAATCTCAAGTTGTTGCAGAAGTCCCGAAGGCTTCTGGTATTCTGCCTTGACCTTAGCGCACGTTAAACATTTGCTTACGTAAACAGCAACGTCGCCTTTCATCCTAGGCCACCAATAATAATCCTTGAGATCCTGGTACATCTTATCCGATCCAGGGTGGATAGAGTACCGTGACTTGTGCGCTTCATTGAAAATAACTTCCCTTAATCCACCAAACAGAGGAACCCAAATCCTTTTCTCAAAACATAACGTTCCTTCCTTGTTTGGTACCAAAAGCTTCTCCATTCCACGGAGATATTCTTCCTCAAGGTTTCCCTCCTTGAGAGCTTCCTTTTGTGCAGCACGAATGCGCAAGGAAAGGTCGGTTCGTATAATCATTTCCAAAGCTCTAACCCTTATGGGTTTGATTCTTTCGTTACGACTTAGGGCATCGGCAACTACATTTGCCTTCCCTGGGTGATACTTTATCTCGCAGTCGTAATCGTTCAACAATTCAACCCATCGTCTTTGTCTCATATTCAACTCCTTCTGGTTGAATATATGCTGTAGGCTTTTGTGGTCTGTGAAGATTGTGCACTTTGTACCATACAGGTAGTGTCTCCAGATCTTTAAAGCAAAAACCACTGCGCCAAGCTCTAAATCGTGTGTGGTATAATTCTTTTCGTGCACTTTCAGTTGGCGTGATGCGTAAGCAATGACCTTTTGGCGTTGCATCAACACACAACCCAGTCCTTGACGCGATGCGTCGCAGTATACCACAAAGTCATCAGTACCTTCTGGTAGAGCTAAGATTGGCGCGTTACAAAGCTTATCCTTCAGTATCTGAAATGCTTCATCCTGTTTGATTCCCCAATCAAACGTCTTGTCCTTCTGCGTGAGGAGCGTTAAAGGTTGAGCGATTCTCGAGAAATCCTCGATGAACCTTCGGTAGTAACCAGCCAAACCCAAGAATTGCCGAATCTCGGTTGGCGTCCTTGGCGTTTCCCAATCCTTGATCGCCTCGATCTTTGTGGGATCGACATGAATTCCATCCCCATTAACCACATGTCCAAGAAACTGGACTTCGCGTAGCCAAAACTCGCACTTGGAGAATTTGGCGTATAGCTGTTCCTTCTTTAGCAGCTCCAGTATGGTTCTAAGATGTTGTTCGTGTTCAGCCTTCGTCTTTGAGTAAATCAGGATGTCGTCGATGAATATAATCACGAACTTGTCTAAGTATGGCTTGCAAACCCTATTCATTAGATCCATGAATACCGCAGGTGCGTTTGTCAAACCAAATGGCATAACGAGGAACTCGTAGTGTCCATAACGAGTTCGGAAGGCTGTTTTCGGGATACTTTCCTCCTGTATCCTTAGTTGATGGTATCCAGATCGAAGATCGATCTTAGAGTAACAGCTTGAGCCTTGAAGTTGATCGAACAGATCGTCGATTCTTGGCAGGGGATACCTGTTCTTGATCGTCAGCTTGTTCAATTCTCTGTAGTCAATACACATGCGGAAACTTCCGTCCTTCTTCTTGACAAACAAGACCGGAGCTCCCCAAGGCGAGAAGCTTGGTCGGATAAAACCCTTGTCTAACAACTCTTGGAGTTGCGTTGACAATTCCTGCATCTCAGACGGCGCAAGTCTGTAAGGTGCCTTAGCTACAGGCGCTGCGCCTGGAACTAAGTCAATGTGAAACTCCACTTGCCTCTGAGGTGGCAGTCCGGGTAAGTCTTCTGGGAAGACTTCTGGATACTCCCTTACGACAGGGATGTCTTCGATCCTTGGTTCGGCAGCCTTCTTGTCCACGATGTGTGCCAGAAAAGCAACACATCCCTTCTGTAAACACTTCCTTGCTTTCAAACAGCTGATAAATCTTAGCGGCGTGTCACGCTTCTCTCCGTGAACCACAATTGTCTCACCATCATCAGTTGGGATACGAACAACTTTCTCGTGACATACTATTTCAGCCTTGTTTCTAGATAACCAATCCATTCCTACCACCACGTCGAAGCTTCCCAATTGGACTGGTAGTAGATCCAACGTAAACTCGCGTTCTCCCAATTCTATCACACAACCTCCGATTACTTCGTCGGCTCCAACTAACTTTCCATTAGCTAATTCGATTGAGTAGGGAATGTCTAACTTATGAGCAGCTAACCCAAGCATATTCTTAAATTCTAGTGATACGAAGCTATAGTCGGCACCAGTATCAAATAAAACGGATGCATAGCGTTGATTGATAGGGAACGTACCCGTAACAACATTTGGATCTTGGCGTGCTTCTCTGGCTTCTAGCTGGAATACTCTACCACGGGCCTGATTCAACGTTGGGCAATTCTTCTTAAAATGCCCGATTTCCCCGCAGTTATAGCATCCGAGCCTCTGCCCGTTTCCATCCCCATTTCCAGCTGGGGTGTTGTTCTGGTTGGCATTGCCAGCCTGGTTTGCATTGTTGCCTCGGTTTCTGTTTCCTCCAAAGTTTCCTGGTAGGCGGTTTCCATTTCCACCACGGTTATCATTCCTATGTCCATATCCTCCCTGGCCTCCGCGGCCGACAGGGACCCAACAAGTATCCTTAGAATGACCACGTTTTCCACACACCTCACATACTTTTAGCCCACATTGACCAGAATGGTGACGCTGGCAGGCGTTACACTTGGGCTGGGTGCCCATATATCTCCTTCCTTTCCTCCCACTACCAGTCGTACCCTGAGCTGGCGTGTTTGGTGCTCCTCTCTTACCATCACCGCTAACACTTTGTTTGAAGTTCGAAAACTTTCTTTTGTTACTTCCGGACGACTCAACATGAGTCTCTTTCTCCTTTGCCTTAGCGTCACCAAACCTGTTTAGACGAATCGCCTCCTCGGTGAGAGCCACGCTCAAATCGATGGCTTCAGTGATAGTCGCCGGTTTGGAGGAGGTTACCATGCTTATTATTTGGGGAGCCAAACCCCAAATGAAGCGCTCGATTCGCTTGTATTCAGGCGTAACCATGTAAGGAACCACTTGAGATAAGTCGTGAAACCTCTGGACGTATTCCGCAATCTTTGGTCCATCCATCTTTAAGTGCCAAAATTCAGTCTCCAACCTTTGAATTTCTGCGCGTGAACAGTACTTTTTGCGCATCAGTTCTTTCAATTCGGCCCAAGTCAGGGCGTAGGCGGCAGCTTCGCCTAGTGTTTGCACTTGTAGGTTCCACCATGATAGGGCTCCATCTAAAAACAGCCCTGAAATGTACGTGACTTGCTGATCCTCGGCACACTTGCTCATGCGTAACACAGAATCGGTTTTCTCAGCCCAGCGGGTAAAGGCAACTGCACCTCCTGTGCCATCGAAGTTAACTGGTTTGCAGTCTAAAAACTGCTTGTAGGTGCATCCTGCACGTATGTTAAAACATGTGTTTGGCATTAGCATCATTGCTAAAGATGTCCAGCTAGGACATGGTAGGTTCGAATGGCGTGGTATTACCGTGTGGTGGATTGTTATTGCCTTGGTTAACACTTCCGCTTGCTCCTGGCTGAGATGCTGCGTACTGTGCTATGGCAGCAGCGATAATCTGCTGTAGTTCTGCCTCATTTGTTGGCATGTTTGGTTCGCGTCTTGGCGGCATCTTCTAAAAGATGGTTTAAGTTGGTTAGGCCATAGTAAGGCTCCGTTGTTATAATACGTAAATCAGTTCGTAGTATAGTGTACGTATATAACGGTAGTAATAGTATAATCACATAATATCTCAGGTTATCACACATCACAAATATCGATCACACACATCCCATGTCATAAAATATAAACAAGTAATCAAGCGAATCCAAATATGGTGAGAAAACTGCGATTGCCATATAAATGAGACCACATCGTAAGTGTATACATACAATCATCAATCACTAGGGGCTACATCACCCCTGTCAAAAGCTACATTAGTATCAATACAACATCAAGTACATAACAAAAGTCAAGTCATAACGTAGTCTCCCCAAAAAGCTGTGCAGTCAAAAAGCAATCGCCGCCTTCTCACTTCGCCTACCCATGTGGCACCGATGAGCTCTAAGCAGATGGTGGTGGAGGAGGGGGAAAATGGGTATAAAACAAACGGCGCAACTGTAACCAGTCCGCCTCCATCGCCTGCTGTGTGCGAATAATGGAAGCAATCTGCTGCTCCAAAGTAGTAAGACGAGCAGCATAGTCAGGGGGTAATGGTCGAAACGGCTGTAACGGAGAGGGTACCCGTCCATGGCACTGACATGGCTGCAGATGGGCTCTCTCCAACTCCTGTAGTCGCTGCTCATGCGACTCATGTTGGTATACAAACGACATCAATACATCCTCAATGGTATGTCCCACGTGGAACCTGTGGTATGGATCAGTGGGTGGCATGGGGGAAAACGGTGACCACAGCAGTGGCTCACGTGTGGGGTCAAAGGGTGCCACACCAAAAGGAGCTGTAGTGGGTGGAACAAAAGGAATCTGAGGCATGAAAGGCATGGGCATCGGTACATGCCCTGATGGGTGAGCTGAAGAGCCCTCTCCAGGCCCTGCTGGAGGTATAAACATAGGTACCTGAAATGAAAAGTCAACATGTGGTGCAACAGGAATCTGTGGAGGGAATGGGGGAACGTCCTCGTCTGCCGGTATCCAGCCATGCTGTGCAGACTCATCCGGTGGATCCATATGTGCCGCGAACGGTGCATGTCCGGGCTCTATGGGAACGGGATCAAATAAGGGAGCAGCAACAGGGTGTACGGGTGCAGGGTGCTCTATAGGGTGGTCAGCAGGTACAGCAACAATGGGTAAAGGACCAATGGGATCAACGGGAACATCTATGTGGTGATCATCAGCAATGGGCTCAAAAGGTACATCAGCATGCACAGGGTCATGCTCTGGTAAAGGGTCAAGGGCAGCTGCCTGCTCAGGAGCAATGGCAGGCTCAAAGTCATCAAACGCCATGTCAAACTCAAAATCTGGGTCAATCGGATCAAAAGGATCAATAGGATCTGCTGGATCCTCCATCAACTCGTCCATCGGGACAAACTCTAAATCACGGTCAGGATCAAATCCTGGTGGAAACATAGGATCTGAATCCTCCTCGTCGTCATGGTCAAAAACAAGTCCAGGTATGGAAGCAACAGAAAAAGCCTGGTCAGAATCGGACCCATGGGAGAAGTGCTGCGCACTATGAGCATGTGTGGGTACAGAAGCCACAGACTCAAAGGAGTCCGCGACTGGGGAATGAGCAGGTGACTCCGCAGCCGGAGCATCTGCGATCAGTAAGGGAGCAACAGCAGGTAGGGCCTCGCCCTGAGCATCCTCCAAAGGCTCCTCCTCAAACATATCGACGTCGTCCTCCTCGTCGTCGATGGGTAAATCGTAAGCTGGGTACGCAGCCAGCGGTATAGGAGCAGGGATCAGTGCCAGTGGTAGATCCCCGGCTGGAAGATCAACTGGGAGCTCATCAACGCCGTCGGGTAAGGCGAATGGCTGAAAGTCATCATCATCCGTGCTGGTGAAGTCTGACGTATAAACCTCGTGCTCTGATGACTCAATGTCGTCTGAGACGATAGGCCTCGGGCCGGTGGTGCCTGAACCACCAGTGTCTGCAGAATCCATGTGTCTGTAACATATACACAAACATGCACAAATAGTCAATCATAAATCAAGTAATCACATAAGTCATCAAGTAAGGCATCACACAATCCTCCTAGTCTTACTAGCCAATACCATCCAGTCTACCAGACTGCTCTATCCTTTACTTAAACCAAACCTCGATCCTCCAGATCGATCCTTAGCCCTCCAGGCTGAACCTTTTCTTCCTAGCCTTGCTAGCCCACTATCTTGGTCACCTAGACCAAGCCTCGATCCTCCAGATCGATCCTATAATAAACCAACGTGTTCAACTACCTCGATCATCTCGATCCTCCAGATCGATCCTCAGCCCTCCAAGCTGAGCCTATAATTAAATAAAATGTGCTCAACATTTGTTTGTAAAAAGTGTGGATCTGGACTTAAGTGGTATGCAGAAAATGTTTTCGTGAGAGCCCTAGTGATCATAGTCTAGACTCGAGACAGAATCCTAGTTCGCTATGATCAGAGCTCTGATACCAAGCTGTCACACCCTGGCTTTGCGGAAGCGTGGTTAATGTTGGTGTGACTTCTTAATACCATAGCTTAACCATAACAAGCTATATGAATTTAAAAACCATGCAAGTCATCTATTAAGTTTTGAAAACCAAAATACAGTACCATTGTTTTGACCAGCAACCATAACCTTGTTCAACAACATTACAACTTTTAACATAACATAAACGTGGTTTAAGGATTGTGTCTTGTCCAGGAAAGAGACACATCCCCTAAAACCCTGATGACTTCATGACAAGTGCAGCGGAAAACGTTCCATACCGTGCCAGATCCGTTTAATTTCCTGAAATACATGTGAGTTGAAAAATCAACAATAATGTTGAGCGAGTTCATGTGCAAGTGAGTAAGTAAAAACACTTGTAAGTATAAAAGTTTCCTGGTATGTAGCAGTGTAAGAGGACTTGTGATCACCAATGGTTTGCAAGGCCATTAGCATGTTGTGAAATGCAAGTAGGAAAGACACAACCCTAGCCGATTTTTGCGTTGGGTACCAAGTCACTCCAGGTCCGTTCTGTTAGTCCTCCGAGAGGCCTGTTCTGTTGGACCGGGAGCTGGGCTCGCTACACCCAGATAGATCTACCGCTCGAGTCCCTCGGTGTTCTAACTACCCATTCACATGATCTAAACCTCCTTACGTAATTCATACCGTGTATAAAGTACTTGTAAACAAAGTAACATGTATTTCACCCCCGCGGTTAAGTAAACTGAAAACAGTTAGAGAAAAGGGGGACGCGAACTCACAGTGAATGCGCGTCTCTACCAAGTGTCTCCAATACAGTAAGCTGTGCAACGACCTACAAGTGCTAATTCTATTAGACGGACGGCCGTGCCTTAGCTTTATAGTTTATGTCTTTGGGAAATAGTTAGACAACTATTTCGTGTTTATGTTCCGTATACACTTGGTAGTTATTCTCCTTCCCAAGGATGGGGGATACAATACATGTGCGTAAGTTACGTTTTATCAATCTTGTGGTAATGTAATTACCGGTGTAACTTATATGTTTGTGGAAGCGTTCATAAAGTTTTGGAATCATTAACGCTTGTAGATATTATTTTTACTCTAAAATAATATTTATGTATTTTCACAAAATAATCATAAACAGTGTTGTGACAAATATATCTATCACGTTAATCCTTGTGAAAATCCCTCCTCCGGATATGTAGTAAAATATAGTGCTGGCGAAATTTATGTTTTGAAAATATGTCCAAAGCTAGTTCTAACACTTGTTGTGTAAATAATTCTAAGTGTTAGGTTTTTAGAAAATTTCGCCAGAGTTTCCTCTGTAACTGGAGGTGGCCACGCTTTCAAGCGTATCATTTTCTTTTAACAAATCAATTCAACAACTTCTTTATTCAATCAAACAATTTCCGACACATCAAACTAGTCGACAAGTATGTAAATGTGCATAATCGCATGAACTTGTAGTTTTTCCGCATCTTTAATGTAAATCACCTTTATATATGTAGATCTTTATATAAAGTAACTTTAATCTCATAAAAATCTCGTGTTTAGAGAAATCCGTCTTTACAACTTCTAGTAACAAGTGACAAATTTACTTCCTTGTCGGATCTCTTTGTTTCACAAGTTTTTACACACTTGTGGTTTATAAAACCATATTTATTAGTGCAAGATCCTTCTTTAAAATACATGATTTCTTAAATGTGTGGTCCTTCAAAAATACCACTTGCGGATACGTAGATCCGCTAGTTTTAAACACCATTTTACCGGTTAAACCACTTTTACACAAGTAAAATATTTTCATACAAGTTCATGTATCTTGTGTGGTAGAGTTTCGCCTTTAACCCTTGTATTTAGTCAAAAACGAGCTTATGTGAAGATACATGATCTTACAAAGTCGGGTTAAACGGAGATCCGAGCTACCACATCATAGATCGGGTCTCAATAATCACATATTTCAAGTCCTACGACTTTTACACAAGTTATATGTTATTATCCACCATTTTTGTGATTTTACTAGACTTTAATGCATCAAAACTTATGTTTTCGATATTTAACCGACGAAAGTTCTTTTAACCACTTTAGACAAGCTTAAATATGAGTTTTAAACAATATACCTCTAGCTCGGGGCTAGGGAAGAATCGTGATGAAAATCGCGTGGATAAAAGCTAACGGTGGAGGTCCTTCGTGTTCCGCTTGCTCCGAGGCTCCTAAAATGCGACTTGTGAAGTGTGTATGATGATGGAATGGCAAGAACATGAACCGAAAATATGATGGTGTGTGTGGGTTGGGGTTCGGCCGTGAGCCACAAAGGAAGAGAGAGTGGGTTTTTGTTGGTGAATATATGATGGTTAACTCATGTAGATTAGTGTTATTTATAGGAAATCTTTAGGGTAATTATCCAATGGGTTTTATGTACCCTAGATACTAAGCACCATCCTAATAAAATATTAAGTCATGTACTCTTGTGTCCCCATGGTTTTGGGGCCGGTTCCATTAGGGGGATGGGTTTAGTTCGGTTTTAACTAGATTAGTTAGGGAGTGAGTTTAGGTTAAGAAGGTTAGTTTCATGTTTAACCTCGTTAGTTATATAAAGCGTGTTATGACGGGTGTTAGGGTAATCAGGGACCCTAACTGGCTCAGAAAATAAAAATAGTGAAAATAGTAATATTTTCATGTTTCGGGTAAAGTCCGGTTGTTCGGTTGGATAGAAATCCGTTAAAGCGTTACAAAAGCTTTAAAGTGTCGTTATTGTTATTTTTAGTGACACAATTTGTTTCCAACACTTTAGAAAGTGTCTAGTGTTATTTTCTCATTTTCTGGCACTTTACTAGTCAGCTAGAAGTTGGTTAAATTATTAAAGTGCTGTGTTTTTGTACTCAAAGTACGTTTTAGTCACATCCGAATCAGTGTATCATATTCCTAGAGACGCGGTACCACAACCCTTATATCCGAAGCAGTGTCTGCCTGATGCTGGTCATATCAGCATGTTCACTGTGTATCCGTTTAGTGCTACTGTGCTTTTTGTGCATCATGTTTGTCACTAAGGTTCAGCATGTACATAATGTAGTGACAGCAAATAAAGTATGATGCAAGTAAGTGCATGTATCAGTATGCAGGTAGCAGTTCATCAGCTAGTTCAATCAAGCACAGTAATTAAGCAGTAATTAATCATTAATTAAGTTGTACGGATACCTGGTTTAGTGCGGGTTGTCACACGTTTAAGCCACTTGACTTCACGTTCCATGATTTCCACTGGCTTCTCAACAAATTTCAGTGTTTTGTCAACACGAATTTCGTCAAGCGGTATGTGGAGGTTCTCATCAGCTAAACACCTCTTGAGATTGGATACGTGAAAGGTTGGATGAACATTTCCAAGTTCAGGAGGTAACTCAAGTCTGTAGGCTACCTTACCGATTCTGTCGACGATCTTGAATGGTCCAACGTATCTAGGTGCAAGTTTTCCTTTCTTTCCAAATCTGATCACACCTTTCCAAGGTGAGACCTTAAGTAATACTCGATCACCGACTTGAAATTCCAAGGGCTTGCATTTTGGGTCCGCGTAACTCTTTTGAAGGCTTCTAGCTGTCTGAAGGTTATCACGAACTTTCTTAATCTTATCAGTTGTCTCTAAAATGAGGGCAGGTCCAGTAAGCAGAGCCTCACCAATCTCATTCCAGCAGACTGGTGAACGACATTTTCGACCATAGAGAGCTTTGAAAGGAGCCATTTTGATGCTGGTGTGATAACTGTTGTTGTAGGAGAATTCAATTAACGGAAGATGTGAATCCCAACTACCACCAAATTTGATCACACAAGCTCTAAGCATATACTCCAGAGTTTGGATTGTTCTTTCAGATTGACCATCCATTTGCGGATGATAAGCTGTGCTCAGATTAAGTTGGGTCCCCATAGCAGATTGCATGGTTCTCCAAAAATGAGAAGTTAAACGAGCATCTCTGTCAGAAATGATGTTCAAAGGAACACCATGTCGAGCTACAATTTCATCCACATAGATTTTAGCAAGTTTGTCAGCAGAAAAATCCTCACGGATTGGCAAGAAATGCGCTGACTTAGTAAGACGATCAAAAACTACCCAGATGGCATCATGACCTTTCTTTGTGCGCGGAAGTTTGGTAATGAGATCCATAGTGATGTTTCCCATTTCCAAACTGGGATCTCTGGTTGCACCAATAAACCAGAAGGACGCTGATGTTCAGCCTTAACCTTAAGACAAGTAAGGCATTTTGATACATATAAGGCAATGTCTTTCTTCATACCAGGCCACCAATACTGAATACGAAGATCCTTATACATTTTATCTGAGCCAGGATGAACAGAATAACAAGACTTATTGGCTTCATCCATAAGCAAGGTGCGAAGGTTATCTTGGCTTGGGACCCACAAACGGTCCATGAAGTAATACGATCCATTGTCCTTCAGTTCTAGATCAGGTGTTATGTGGTAGGGAAATTCCTTATCCATCAAACCTTGTGAAACACAAGATTGTTGAGCCTGAGAAATGCGTGATTGGATATCGGATCGAGCTTGAATAACAGATTGAACACGAACACAATGAAGCTTAGTACGTTCCTTACGACTCAATGCATCGGCTACGACATTCTCCTTACCAGGATGGTAGCGAATTTCGCAGTCATAGTCGTTTAGAAGCTCGACCCAACGTCGTTGCCTCATGTTGAGTACTTTCTGGTTGAAGATATGCTGAAGAGTTTTGTGGTCAGTGAAAACCACACATTTTGTTCCGTACAAATAGTGTCTCCAGATCTTAAGAGCGAAGACAACTGCACCTAACTCAAGATCATGAGTGGTGTAGTTTTTCTCATGTATCTTCAACTACCTCGATGCATATGTTATGACTTTGTTCCTTTGCATCAGAATACAACCAAGACCCAATTTTGATGCATCACAATAAACGACGAAATCATCATTGCCCTCAGGCAAAGTCAGAACAGGTGCGTCGCAAAGTTTTTGTTTCAAGTTTTGAAAAGCTTCCTCTTGTTTGAATCCCCAATCAAAGGGCTTGTTCTTCTGAGTTAGAGCAGTTAGAGGAACTGCAATCTTTGAGAAGTTTTCAATGAAGCGGCGGTAATAACTCGCAAGTCCAAGAAAAGAACGAACCTCAGTAGGAGTAGTAGGCGTATCCCAATCCTTAATCGCACTGATCTTGGAGGGATCTACATGAATACCTTGTTCTTTGACAACATGTCCTAAAAATTGAACTTCTTTAAGCCAAAATTCGCACTTGGAGAATTTGGTGAAAAGTTGCTCTTTCTTTAGGAGTTCCAAAGTAAGACGAAGATGTTTCTCGTGATCAGCTCGCGTCTTAGAGTATATCAAAATGTCATCAATAAAAACAATGACGAACTGATCCAAATAAGGCTTGCAGACCCTATTCATTAAGTCCATGAAAACAGTAGGAGCATTAGTCAAACCGAATGGCATGACTGTGAACTCATAATGCCCATAATGAGTGCGGAACGCTGTCTTGGGAATATCTTCATCATGCACACGAAGTTGATGATATCCAGAACGTAGATCAATCTTCGAAAAATAAGAAGCGCCCTGTAACTGATCAAAGAGATCATCGATGCGAGGTAGGGGATATCGATTCTTGATGGTAAGCTTATTAAGCTCACGATAATCGATACACATCCAAAAATATCCATCCTTCTTCTTGACAAAAGAACGGGAGCACCCCAAGGTGAAAAGCTAGGACAGATAAAACCTTTGTCAGAGAGCTCCTGCAACTGCTTAGACAAATCCTACATCTCAGACGGTGCAAGACGATATGGAGCTCTGGAAATGGGATTTGCACCAGGTACGAGATCAATACGGAACTCGACTTGGCATGCTGGAGGTAGACCAGGTAAATCTTCAGGGAAAACTTCGGGATAATTCCTAACAACAGGAATATCTTGGATAGACTTACCTTTGCCTTTATCTGCTGTGACATGTGCCAAGAAGGCCACATAATTCTTTCGCAGATACTTCCGAGCTTTAAAACAAGACATGAGTTTGAGACCAACAGCAGGTTTCTCACCACGAACCTATAGGATCTCGCCTGTCGAAAGCGGCACACGAACAATCTTCTCAAAACAAACTACCTCTGCGCGATGCTTGGCTAACCAATCCATACCCACAATAACGTCGAAGCTTCCAAGTTGCATAGGCGTGAGGTCAATAGGAAAAAGATGGTCGTTAAGGTTCAACTGGCAGTTGCGAAGAACAGAATCAAGAATAATGGGTTCACCACTAGCAACTTCTACTGTCAAGGGTTTACCTAGTCTCGTTCTAGACACGCGAAGCAATGGCTCAAAAAATAATGACACAAAACTCTTATCGGCACTCGAATCAAAAAGAACAGATGCAGGCTGATTATTAATAAAGAATGTATCGTTCACCACTTCATTGTCTGCTTGTGCCTCTTGTGCATTCATATTGAAGACTCGACCTCGAGCCTGAGCCTGATTCTGATTTGGATTAGCATTCACCAATATTGGACACTGATTACGGTAGTGGGTCAGATCCCCACAATTATAACAAGAACCTGGGGGGTAGTGTGGTCGTGCAGCTTGACCCTGTTGCTGAGCAGGAGGCTGAGCAACTCGTTGAGCCGGGTTCTGAACTGCCTGATTCTGAGCAAAACGACAAACACCAGCAAGATGACCTGACTTCCCACAGTTAGTACAGAAACGGCACGGAAATTGCGGCTGATGGTGACTGTTGCATCTATTGCACAAAGGTGCATTTCCTGCATAAGGTTTCTTTGCTGGAGGCTGTGCGGGTTGGTTGGGAGCTGCCTGGTTAGCTTGGGCAGTGACAGCAAAATTTTGGGAAGCCTTACGCTTCCTTGACCCCCTTGAGGAACCAGAATCCCTTCCCTTCTTGTTTTGACCTTTCTTGCTATCTTCTTTGTCAGACGCCTGCTTCTTACCCCTGTCACCCTTTTTGTGCAGTTTTCCCTTTCGAACCTGCGACTCAGTCAATGTCGCTGCTAACTCGATCGCCTGACGGAGTGTGGTAGGGTTACTACCACTAATGATGTCTTGTACTGAGTCAGGTAGACCATCGATGTTCCTTTCGATAGCCTTGTCGAGTGGGGTAACCATAGTCGGGCAAAGCGGACTCAACTCCTCAAACCTATCAGTATACGCCCTGTGTTCGCCACTGTCTTGTTTCAAGTCATCAAACTCCTTCTCCATAGCTCGTTGTTCATGACGAGGACAGAACTCCCTCATCATAAGGGCCCTAAGTTCAGCCCATGTTTGTGCTAGAGCAACTTCTGCACCACGGTCTCTCATTACCCCATTCCACCATGTAAGAGCCCTCTTCTGAAACACACTCGAAGAAAACTCAACCTTGCGATTATCAGGACCACGTGACAGAAAGTATTCTCAATGCTCTCGAACCATTGAAGAAGCCCAGTCGCTCCCTCAGAACCACTAAACTTGAGTGGTTTAGCCGAGTTAAAATCCTTGAATTTGCATGGAGCATTGTTGTTGTTGTTGGCTTGGTTCCATTGAGCAAAGAGGTTTAGGAATTAAGCAGCCATTTGCTGCGCAATGATTTCTGCCAGTTCGGCAGTCGCTATCTGGTTTTCGCATCGAGGAGGCATTCTAAAAGAGGAAACATGAAAGGAAACGAGTGAGATGAATGGATGAAAAGAATGAGATGATACAAAAATTGTAAATAGCAAAGATGGTGGTCATTCGTCCGCATCACAAAGCAAACAAACGACACACAATGACTAATCAAAGTAAATGGGTGAAAAATAATGCATCGCGAAGACATGCTCGCCTATAAGTGAACACTCCCCCCAAGAGTTCCCAGGTAAGAGTGACTGGTCCGATTATGTGGATTTGTACAAACACTCTAGCCTTAGACAGAAAACCCAGGGTACAGCCATTCACTCTTCCAGTTTGCACGTGTTCACACTATTTAAAACCCAAAACCTTGCCGAGATTTTTGAAAATTCAAAGGGGTTCAAAACCTTATAACAGAGGATTCAAAACCTTGTAATAAATCATTCAAAAACAGAAGATTGTTTTTCAAAAATCGTTTCGGAAAATTGGGTTCTTGTTTTGATAGTCACCTAAGGATAGGTGATGTGCATGTTTTAAGATCTAAACACAAGATAACTTGTGTTAGGGTCCTAGAAAGGTTATAGTCTAGGTCAAAGCATTACTAATAACCTAATTCCCTATAACCATTGGCTCTTATACCAACTCTTCTGTCACACCCCGACCACGTATAAAATACAAAACGTGGCGGAAAACGTCGGGGAGTGTTGTAACAGAATTATTTTTTCACAACCATGGAAAATAAAGTTACGTTTTATTTATCAACATAAGAGTTACATTGTCTTAAACAGGAAACAAAGAGTACATAACATAATTAAACTAAGTCTATCTTCGTTTTATGTCTCTAGGGCACAGGTCCGCCCTAGTGTCACGTTCATCATCCTATGCAAAAGCTCCTGAAAACACATGTGAAAATAGGTACGTCAGCATAAAAATGCATGTGAGATACATAGGTTTTGTGAAAATAGGATTCATGACTTGGGTTTTAAAAGAAATATTTAATAAAAATTAGTCATGAATCTTGTTAAGTGTTTTCTTTTATAAATCGTATGAAAACTTGATAAGAAATCAGATTATATAAAAGAAAGGTGTATGGTTAATGAAATAGCCAAGTAAAATGAGTTTATATAAAATAAACTGTTTTGTAAAACAATGTCTTGTTAAAATATGTTATTTGTGTAAAATGTAATATGTCTATACTGAAATGATTTAAATAACGCTACGATATGTAATATTATACACACACTTATATATAGGAAGTACCAGCGGCGTATCCACCATGTTTGTATCATATTACACACGCCTCGTTACTCAAATCATTTACCCAAACCAACCACCAATGTAAATTGTTCATGTATAATTCAATTGTCAAGTGTTATTGTGTAAACCATATCAAAATGTCCATGTCTAATGTAAATCACCAAATGTGTATATCAATGTCAAAATGTTTATGTTGAATGTAAGTCATATAATGTGTATCCAAAAATGTCATGTATGGTATGTGAAATATATCAACTAAACCATAGGTAAAATGCACAAAACCAGGGTATTGAATTAAACATAGTTTAAGTCAAAGTTATGTTTTGTGGAACAAAACATGTTATACTGATACAAACATCTATGCGGTATTGTGAAAATGCATACATCCAAGCCTTGTGACTGTGGTGATAGTCCTTTAAACAAATTAAAGGTTTATCTGTGTTATGTTTATCGAATTCGGTCATTCCTTCCACCCAAACAAACCTAGGGTTCAGGAACGGGAGTTGTCAATTCCTATGGTACCACTACCTACTAACGAACGGCGTGATCAATGTTAATGAATGTATATTGTCCCATTTGAACAAACCAAATGTCATACCAAAAATGTAAGCATGTGAAAACAATGCACTAAGTATGTAATCAAATGAACATACATAGCGTGAAATGTAATGTAAAACAATGTACTAAGTATGCACACAATGGACATACATAGCATGAAATGTAATGTAAAACAATGTACTAAGTATGCACACAATGGACATACATAGCATGAAATGTAATGTGAAACGATGTACTAAGTATGCACACAATGGACATACATAGCATAAAATGTAATGAAATCATGTACTATAATGTACTAATGAACATAACAGGCATATGATATTGAAAGCATGAAAGGCACGAAAGTAACAAGTAGGCACATGTGTTTCACCTCAAAATGTTTGGAAAACAGTAAAAGAGGGGTCTATGTACTCACTTGAGATTGCTTAGAAGTCCTAAGATAACCACCAAGAAATGCTAGAGATCACGGAATCAAACGGCAGCTAATATAGGTAATTATGTTAGTAAACCGGACCTATATCGGAGGATCGGATAGAATGAGGGCTCGTAAACCAAATGAGTATGGGAACTCATGTAGTATGGTTTAACAAAGCCTACATACTAAATGAAACCTAGCCTAAGTGCTTACGACCCGTTACGGCCCGCTTAGGTAGCTTATGCTACTTTAACGCGTCGTTCGCGTAAAACGCGTTCGGACCGCCTAACTAGTCCTATGACAAGTAAAATATGCCTTAACATATCTAATATTGTTACCAAAT
Organism: Helianthus tuberosus; assembly: GCA_030545235.1. Lineage (NCBI taxonomy): Eukaryota > Viridiplantae > Streptophyta > Magnoliopsida > Asterales > Asteraceae > Helianthus > Helianthus tuberosus. Next base: position 93,852,137 of record CM060372.1, read on the forward strand.
CAGTTTAGATACCAAAAGTTATGTTACATATGCTTAAAATGAATTTTGGCGTAAAAAGGGCATTTTGGTAATTTACCTAAGGCATATAAACTACCTAGCATACAACTACTTAAACGAAGCGACCATAAGGTATAAGCTCGGAAGGTTATTCCCAATATACTATGGTCACCTAATGTGTTTGGTCGGATCCTAATGATCGACCAAATGGGTCGGGTTCGAAGGTATAAGCGATTTATCAGATCGCTTACCCTTACGACCCTAGACAACGTGGTAATCAGTAGGCATAGTCCCAAGGGACGATAACCATCGTGATTACGCTCACGTTGCGAAGTTCAAACGAACTTCGCATTGACCATAAACTGGTTAATGCAGAAAGTCAAACAAAGTTTGACTTTCGGACTCGAAAAGCAATAAAAGAACGAAGGAATACTTACAAAGGATCCCCGAAAGCTAATCTTGATTCAAGTAGCTCAGGTATGAAACAATGGTTTCAACTTAGAGCTTCTCAAATCAGATTCTTGTGGGTTTTGAGTCACACCCCGACCACGTAGAACATACAAAACGTGGCGGAAATGTCGGGGAGTGTTGTAACAGAATTAATTGTTTCAGATCCATGGCAATTGAAGTTTCGTTTTATTGATTAAAAGTGTTACAATGTCTTATCAAACAAAGAAATACAACATAATTAACTAGTCTTGCATCTTTTATTGTCACTAAAGCCCAAGTCTGCCTATGTGTATCTTGATCATCTTATGCAACAGCTCCTGAAAAACACATGTGAAAATAGGTACGTCAGCATAAAAATGCCTGTGAGATACATAGGTTTTGTGAAAATAGGTTTCATGACTTATGTTTGAGAAATTGTTTAGTCATGAACCTTGTAATTTGCTTTGTTTTGTAAATCATGTGAAAAACGATAAGATCAGATGATAGGTATAAATAAGAGAATAATGTATGGTTAAATGAATAACCATTGTAAAATGAGTTTGTATAAGATAAGTTGTTTGTAAATCAATGTCTTGTGAAAAGTATGTTATTTGTATAAAATATTATATGTCTCAAACTGAAATGATTCAAATAACGCTACGATATGTAATACCATACAAACACTTATATATAGGAAGTACCAGCGGTTTATCCACCATGCTTGTATCATATTACACACGCATCGTTACTTAATCACTTAATCAAACCAAACCACCAAAGTAATGTTTAACAATTGTAGAAATGTTTATGTATGGTCAAATACGGTTCTCACGGTTCACAGATACAAACGGTTCACAAATACAAACGGTTCACAGATACAAACGGTTCACAGGTACAAACGGTTCACAGATACAAACGGTTCACAGATACAAACGGTTCACAGGTACAAATGGTTCACAGATACAAACGGTTCACAGATACAAACGGTTCACAGATACAAACGGTTCACAGGTACAAACGGTTCACAGATACAAACGGTTCACATAGTCAAATGATTACAACGGTTCACATAGTCAAATAGTTATAAATGGTTCAAAAATGTAATGTAAAACGATGTACTAAGTATGCACACAATGGACATACATAGCATAAAATGTAATGAAATCATGTACTATAATGTACTAACGAACATAGCAGGTATATGATGTGAAAACGGGAAAGCATGAAAGTAATAAGTAGGCACATGTGTTCCACCCCAAAACGTTTGGAAAACAGTAAAAGAGGGGTCTATGTACTCACTTGAGATTGCTCAGTAGTCCTTGAGTAACAACCAAACAATGCTAGAGATCGCGGATATCAAACGGCACCTAATTTAGGTAACTATGTTAATAAACCGGACCTAAATCAGAAGATCTGATAGAATGAGGGTTTGTAAACCAAACGACTATAGAGACTCGTGTCATATGGTTTAACAAAGCCTACATACTAAATGAAACCTTAATCTAAGTGCTTTCGACCCATTACGACCCGTTTAGGTAGCTTATGCTACTTTAACGCGTCGTTCGCGTGAAACGCGTTCGGACCGCCTAACTAGCCCTATGACAAGTGTTATATGCCTAAACATGTTACATAATCAGTTATGTGACAAAAGTTTAGGTTACATATGCTTAATTACCAATTATACATGAAAAGGGTATTCTGGTAATTTACCTAAGGCATATAAACTACCTATCATACAACTACTTAAACGAAGCGACCATATGGTATAACCTCGGAAGGTTATTCCCTATATACTATGGTCACCTAATGTGTTTGGTCGGATCCTAATGATCGACCAAATGGGTCGGGTTCGAGGTATAAGCGATTTATCAGATCGCTTACCCTACGACCCTAGACAACGTGGTAATCAGTAGGCATAGTCCCAAGGGACTATAACCAACGTGATTACACTCACGTTGCGAAGTTCAAACGAACTTCGCATTGACCATAAACTGGTCAACGCAGAAAGTCAAACAAAGTTTGACTTTCAGACTCGAAAGACTCGAAAAGCAATAAAAGAACGAAAGAATACTTACGAAGGGTCCCCGAATGCTAATCTAGATCAAAATAACTCAGGTATGAAACAATGGTTCCAACTTAGAGTCACTTAGATCAGATTCTTGTGATTTTTGAAGTTAAATGGGTTGGGTATTTATAGGAATACCCGAACCGTTAAGATCGTTTGTCGAATATCGTGCCTTAATCGTATCCGTACAAGTGTTGCAAAGTTGTGGTGGCTAAAAATGGGTCTAAATGAGCTGAATGTGCAGTTGAGAATGTGTGGGTGAGGATCAAACAGCTGGAAACTGCTGACTGTTCGATATTATCTGTTCTGGGAGGCTGAGGCGGCCCGCTTCAGGATCAGACAAATCTAATGCGGGCCGCATGGCCCTTCTGATCAGCATATAACTTTCAAAAATGACAGTTTCAGCCCCTGCACGTGTTTAAGGCCATTCCCGACACTTCTAAGGCCCGTAAAGCCAACTTTAAGGCCCTAAAATGATGCCTAAACATTGTGGACAAGAAACATGCTCAAAAATATGTCAGATGATGGTTCGTTTGGTCGTACGAACGCGATGTTCGCTTAATTACGACGGAATGCGCACAAGCGCGAAAAACGATCCAAATTGCGCGACGAATGGATTTTACTTATGCCAAACACTAAAATAAAATATTTTAGTGCTTACATAAATTTTTGGATGTCCGGATGTATTCAGAACGTAAGTTATGCGCGAAAATGCAAACTTGTGCACTTTTTGACACTTTTAGTCCCTGAATGAGCCAAAAGTTTATTTTAGCACACCAAACCCCTCAAAGCCTATTTCTAAGCTATGTAAAGGATATTTAAGGTGTGTTTAACTTATGGTCATGTTCCGGAATGTCTGTTACAGTTCAAATTGGCATACTTTCGCAGTTTGTCAACTTTAGTCCCTGTAAGCGATTTAACTTGATTTTGCCATACCAAAGCCTTCAAAACTTATTTCTAAGTTAAGTAAAGGTTATTTAAGGTATGTTAAGCCTATTTCACTATTCCGGAGTGTTCGTTGCATTAAACTGGTTATATTTACGCATCAGTGCGCGTATAACCTTCCAGAAAGCGATTTAAAGCTTGAAATCGAACAAGAGTTGATATGTGCAAAAGATACACATATTTATACAGATCCCAAGTATGAAATACAATATTTCATTGGCTTGGTATTTGTTTGATGGTTGAAGTGACACATGTGTCACAGTCTCCCCTACTTTAGGAAATTTCGTCCCGAAATTTATTCGTAGGAGTCTATTTGTGACTTTGTGTCAAATAACCACCAGAGATATGTAAGGCATAATCCTGTCATTTCCTTAACGGACATTCTTCAGAATGAAAATGAACAAACGGAGTCATTTTTCAACGGGTGCTTCCTCAGAAATGGAAATGAAAAGGAGAAACAAACGGATATTCATTTCCTTAACGGGCAAATCTTTAGAAACGAAAATGAACAAACGGAGTCATTTTCAACGGGTGCTTCATCAGAAATGGAAATGAAAAGGAGAGACAAACGGATATTCATTTCCTTAACGGACAAATCTTCAGAAACGAAAATGAACAAACGGAGTCATTTTCAACGGGTGCTTCCTCAGAAATGGAAATGAAAAGGAGAGACAAACGGATATTCATTTCTTTAACGGACAAATCTTCAGAAACGAAAATGAACAAACGGAGTCATTTTCAACGGGTGCTTCATCAGAAATGGAAATGAAAAGGAGAGACAAACGGATATTCATTTCTTTAACGGACAAATCTTCAGAAACGAAAATGAACAAACGAAGTCATTTTCAACGGGTGCTTCATCAGAAATGGAAATGAAAAGGAGAGACAAACGGATATTCATTTCCTTAACGGACAAATCTTCAGAAACGAAAATGAACAAACGGAGTCATTTTCAACGGGTGCTTCATCAGAAATGGAAATGAAAAGGAGAGACAAACGGATATTCATTTCCTTAACGGACAAATCTTCAGAAACGAAAATGAACAAACGGAGTCATTTTCAACGGTGCTTCATCAGAAATGGAAATGAATAGAGTTAACTTCTAGGCACATGACAAAGCTCGTTGTGGTTTCTGTGCACTAAATTCCATAATTATGTATGCATCCATAATTACGTAATTCCTTGCATAGTCCGCACAGTTTGTCTTGTAATGTTCATAAGCACATAATCACATAGTTGTTTAACTTGGTTATTAATTTGTTATAAATTTGTTATCGATTGAGAACGGATATGGAAACCAGTCGATGGACTTCAATGTCCTCTGGGATCTATCTGAAGAGATAGGAAGATCTCCCAAAAATTCGATTTTGTTTTCAGAGAAACGTAATAGTCAAATTTAAGGAACACAACAATTTTAGGATTCACGGAAATACCCTTAGGTACCCTATCAAGGATTTATAGTGGTACTTTGGGTATTCGTCCAGTGTTGTAACTTGCGCCTTGTACTTCGTTTTCCTTAGAAGAAACGGGTACTTAGGGATTTTGTGGAAAATGCAAGAGATCATAAAGTGGAAGAAAGTTTGGGGGTAGTTTGCTTTACAAGGAATACGATTCCTTGATTTTCGGTATTGTAAGAGATATGTTGGTTATACATACAACCACATAAATACATTGCGATGTAAATAAAAGATTTATTTATAAACAATGATAACAACTGTTTCATGGACTTTGACAACAAAAGAAAATAATACATAAGACGTGATTATTTCTAAACGATGTTGTCGGTCAGATGCTCATCCCTGTGCTGGATTTGCATTAGCAAGCTTTGGGCAATTTCTTTGGAAATGACCCATCTCGCCACAGTTGAAGCAAGAACCTGGTAGAAAACGACCTTGAGCGGTATTGTTGCCAGCTTGGTTTGGTGCAGCTGCAGCTGGGCAGACTCTTGCTGTATGGCCCATAAGCCCACAAGTTTGGCATTTGCGGCACTTTACATTGGCGTGATGATGGAGGCTACATTGGTTGCACAAGGGTGCAGTTCCATTGTATGGCTTCCTAGCAGGGGGTTGAGCTAGTTGGTTGGAGGCGGCTTGATCATTGTGAGTAACCATGGTGAAGTTCTGAGAAGCCTTTCGCTTCTTTGACTTTTTAGGGGATCCAATCTATTCATCCATGGTCTTTGATTCCTCGATTGGTTTCGATTCCTCGACCGGCTTCTTGTCACCTTTTCGGAAAAGTTTACCTTTCCTGATCTTTGATTCAGTCAAGGTTGCAGATAGCTCAATGGCCTGTCTAACTGTAGTAGGGTTGCTGCCAGTCACAATGTCTTGTATTTAGTCAGGGAGGCCATCAATGTACTTTTCTATTGCCTTATCCAAAGGCGTGACCATGTTTGGGCATAACAGACTCAACTCCTCATAACGGTCCGTGTAGGCTCGATGCTCACCGCTGTCTTGCTCAAGATTGTCGAATTCCCTTTCCAAGGCCCTGATCTCATGACGAGGACAGAATTCCTTCATCATAAGGGCCCTAAGTTCAGCCCATGTCTGTGCTAGAGCAACTTCTGCACCTCGATCTCTCATAACCCCGTTCCACCACGTAAGGGCTCTCTTCTGGAACACACTCGAAGCAAACTCGACCTTGCGATAATCAGGACACTGCACGTGGCGGAAAGTATTTTCAATGCTCTCGAACCATTGAAGAAGCCCAGTCGCTCCCTCAGAACCACTAAACTTGATGGTTTTGCCGAGTTAAAGCTCTTGAAATTGCATGGACCATTGTTGTTGTTGTTGTTGGCTTGATTCCATTGAGCAAAGAGGTTTGGGAATTGAGCAGCCATTTGCTGCGCAATAATTTCTGCCAGTTCGGCAGTCGCTATCTGGTTTTCGCGTCGAGGAGGCATTCTAAAAGAGGAAACATGAAAGGAAACGAGTAAGAGAATTAGACGAAAAGAATGAGATGAAACAAATCTGATGAAAGCAAGGATAGTGGTCATTTGTTTGTTACTACAAAGCAACAAACGACCTCGGTGATTAATCAAAGTAAATAGGTCAACAATAATGTATCGCGAAGACATGCTCGCCTATAAGTGAACACTCATCCCAAGAATTCCCAGGTAAGCACAACTGGTCTCGCGTCTGATGAGATGTATACGAAGTGCTTGCCTAGACAGAAAACCCAGAATACAGGCATTCACCCTTCCAGTTTGCACGTGTTCACATTATTTAAAACCCAAAACCTTGACGAGATTTTGAAAATTTAAAGGGGTTCAAAACCATATAACAGAGGGTTCAAAACCTTACAATAGAGGGTTCAAAACCTAGTAATCAATCATCCTAGAACAGATGATTAGTTTTCAAAGCGGTTTTGAAATTTATGTTCTTGTTGTGGTCGTCGCCTAAGGATAGGTGACGGTATTGTTTTATGACTAAACGCAAGTAAACTCGCGTTAGGGTCCTAAGAAGGTTATAGACTAGGTCAAAGCCTTACTAATAACCTAATTCCCTATAACCATTGGCTCTGATACCATCTTTTCTGTCACACCCCGACCACGTAGAACATACAAAACGTGGCAGAAATGTCGGGGAGTGTTGTAACAGAATTAATTGTTTCAGATCCATGGCAATTGAAGTTTCGTTTTATTAATTAAAAGTGTTACAATGTCTTATCAAACAAAGAAATACAACATAATTAACTAGTCTTGCATCTTTTATTGTCACTAAAGCCCAAGTCTGCCTATGTGTATCTTGATCATCTTATGCAACAGCTCCTGAAAAACACATGTGAAAATAGGTACGTCAGCATAAAAATGCCTGTGAGATACATAGGTTTTGTGAAAATAGGTTTCATGACTTATGTTTGAGAAAATGTTTAGTCATGAACCTTGTAATTTGCTTTGTTTTGTAAATCATTTGAAAAACGATAAGATCAGATGATATGTATAAATAAGAGAATAATGTATGGTTAAATGAATAACCATTGTAAAATGAGTTTGTATAAGATAAGTTGTTTGTAAATCAATGTCTTGTGAAAAGTATGTTATTTGTATAAAATGTTATATGTCTCAAACTGAAATGATTCAAATAACGCTACGATATGTAATACCATACAAACACTTATATGTAGGAAGTACCAGCGGCGTATCCACCATGCTTGTATCACATTACACACGCATCGTTACTTAATCACTTAATCAAACCAAACCACCAAAGTAATGTTTAACAATTGTAGAAATGTTTATGTATGGTCAAATACGGTTCACACGGTTCACAGATACAAACGGTTCACAGATACAAACGGTTCACAGATACAAACGGTTCACAGGTACAAACGGTTCACAGATACAAACGGTTCACAGATACAAACGGTTCACAGGTACAAACGGTTCACAGATACAAATGGTTCACAGATACAAATGGTTCACAGATACAAACGGTTCACAGGTACAAACGGTTAACAGATACAAACGGTTCACATAGTCAAATGATTACAACGGTTCACATAGTCAAATAGTTATAAACGGTTCAAAAATGTAATGTAAAACGATGTACTAAGTATGCACACAATGGATATACATAGCATAAAATGTAATGAAAGCATGTACTATAATGTACTAACGAACATAGCAGGTATATGATGTGAAAACGGGAAAGCATGAAAGTAATAAGTAGGCACATGTGTTCCACCCCAAAACGTTTGGAAAACCGTAAAAGAGGGGTCTATATACTCACTTGAGATTGCTCAGTAGTCCTTGAGTAACAACCAAACAATGCTAGAGATCGCGGATATCAAACGGCACCAAATTTAGGTAACTATGTTAATAAACCGGACCTAAATCGGAAGATCTGATAGAATGAGGGTTCGTAAACCAAACGAGTATAGAGACTCGTGTCATATGGTTTAACAAAGCCTACATACTAAATGAAACCTTAATCTAAGTGCTTTCGACCCATTACGACCCGTTTAGGTAGCTTATGCTACTTTAACGCGTCGTTCGCGTGAAACGCGTTCGGACCGCCTAACTAGCCCTATGACAAGTGTTATATGCCTAAACATGTTACATAATCAGTTATGTGACAAAAGTTTAGGTTACATATGCTTAATTACCAATTATACATGAAAAGGGTATTCTGGTAATTTACCTAAGGCATATAAACTACCTATCATACAACTACTTAAACGAAGCGACCATATGGTATAACCTCGGAAGGTTATTCCCTATATACTATGGTCACCTAATGTGTTTGGTCAGATCCTAATGATCGACCAAATGGGTCGGGTTCGAGGTATAAGCGATTTATCAGATCGCTTACCCTACGACCCTAGACAACGTGGTAATCAGTAGGCATAGTCCCAAGGGACTATAACCAACGTGATTACACTCACGTTGCGAATTTCAAACGAACTTCGCATTGACCATAAACTGGTCAACGCAGAAAGTCAAACAAAGTTTGACTTTCAGACTCGAAAGACTCGAAAAGCAATAAAAGAACGAAAGAATACTTACGAAGGGTCCCCGAATGCTAATCTAGATCAAAATAACTCAGGTATGAAACAATGGTTCCAACTTAGAGTCACTTAGATCAGATTCTTGTGATTTTTGAAGTTAAATGGGTTGGGTATTTATAGGAATACCCGAACCGTTAAGATCGTTTGTCGAATATCGTGCCTTAATCGTATCCGTACAAGTGTTGCAAAGTTGTAGTGGCTAAAAATGGGTCTAAATGAGCTGAATGTGCAGTTGAGAATGTGTGGGTGAGGATCAAACAGCTGGAAACTGCTGACTGTTTGATATTATCTGTTCTGGGAGGCTGTGGCGGCCCGCTTCAGGATCAGACAAATCTAATGCGGGCCGCATGGCCCTTCTGATCAGCATATAACTTTCAAAAATGACAGTTTCAGCCCCTGCACGTGTTTAAGGCCATTCCCGACACTTCTAAGGCCCGTAAAGCCAACTTTAAGGCCCTAAAATGATGCCTAAACATTGTGGACATGAAACATGCTCAAAAATATGTCAGATGATGGTTCATTTGGTCGTACGAACGCGATGTTCGCTTAATTACGACGGAATGCGCACTAGCGCGAAAAACGATCCAAATTGCGCGACGAATGGATTTTTCTTATGCCAAACACTAAAATAAAATATTTTAGTGCTTACATAAATTTTTGGATGTCCGGATGTATTCAGAACGTAAGTTATGCGCGAAAATGCAAACTTGTGCACTTTTTGACACTTTTAGTCCCTGAATGAGCCAAAAGTTTATTTTAGCACACCAAACCCCTCAAAGCCTATTTCTAAGCTATGTAAAGGATATTTAAGGTGTGTTTAACTTATGGTCATGTTCCGGAATGTCTGTTACAGTTCAAATTGGCATACTTTCGCAGTTTGTCAACTTTAGTCCCTGTAAGCGATTTAACTTGATTTTGCCATACCAAAGCCTTCAAAACTTATTTCTAAGTTAAGTAAAGGTTATTTAAGGTATGTTAAGCCTATTTCACTATTCCGGAGTGTTCGTTGCATTAAACTGGTTATATTTACGCATCAGTGCGCATATAACCTTCCAGAAAGCGATTTAAAGCTTGAAATCGAACAAGAGTTGATATGTGCAAAAGATACACATATTTATACAGATCCCAAGTATGAAATACAATATTTCATTGGCTTGGTATTTGTTTGATGGTTGAAGTGACACATGTGTCACAGTCTCCCCTACTTTAGGAAATTTCGTCCCGAAATTTATTCGTAGGAGTCTATTTGTGACTCTGTGTCAAATAAACACCAGAGATATGTAAGGCATAATCCTGTCATTTCCTTAACGGGCATTCTTCAGAATGAAAATGAACAAACGGAGTCATTTTTCAACAGGTGCTTCCTCAGAAATGGAAATGAAAAGGAGAAACAAACGGATATTCATTTCCTTAACGGGCAAATCTTTAGAAACGAAAATGAACAAACGGAGTCATTTTCAACGGGTGCTTCATCAGAAATGGAAATGAAAAGGAGAGACAAACGGATATTCATTTCCTTAACGGACAAATCTTCAGAAACGAAAATGAACAAACGGAGTCATTTTCAACGGGTGCTTCCTCAGAAATGGAAATGAAAAGGAGAGACAAACGGATATTCATTTCTTTAACGGACAAATCTTCAGAAACGAAAATGAACAAACGGAGTCATTTTCAACGGGTGCTTCATCAGAAATGGAAATGAAAAGGAGAGACAAACGGATATTCATTTCCTTAACGGACAAATCTTCAGAAACGAAAATGAACAAACGGAGTCATTTTCAACGGGTGCTTCATCAGAAATGGAAATGAAAAGGAGAGACAAACGGATATTCATTTCCTTAACGGACAAATCTTCAGAAACGAAAATGAACAAACGGAGTCATTTTCAACGGTGCTTCATCAGAAATGGAAATGAATAGAGTTAACTTCTAGGCACATGATGTGACAACTCGAATTTCCGACATTCTTTATTCGCATTTATTGCACGTTGACTTTGACTGTCTAGTTGTTTGACTCGTCTGATTTGTAACGATACACTTTGTGTGATAATAAAAGTATTATGTTTGCTTGGTTATGTGTTGATATTATAGCATGAGACTTGATGTATTTGAAATAACATAAACTACTGAACATCTGAAACAACTCGACGAAACAGGGTTGTGATTCGCCATGAACACACCCGACGAAACAAGGCTGTTTCGCCAAACTCATCTCGACGAAACAGACTGTTTCGCCGGCCCAGTTTCGCCAAAAGCCCAGTACGGCCCAGAACGTTATTTCGTGAATATTTACGTGAAACGGGTTTAGTTTCACCAGTTAGGCAATCAGGAAACCCTAGAACACTCTCCCTTTTGTGCGACGGCAACAACCATCGTTTACCATCATTCCTAGCTCTTGAATCCGTGTTTGTTCATCTCTAATTGGTTAGTATGTGTTCGTTAATCGGTTTCTTGATTCTGTATCATCTCGCTTCATGTTTGTTTGAATAACTGATGCGTGTACTGCTGTGATTATAAGTATGATGTCGATATAGATTTTTATATGTATGTTGTAGTGGGATGTATACAAGTCTATGCAAAACTGAATATGATCGTATGCTCGGTTCTAAATGTTGTTAATATGATTTGATTTTGAATGCAAGTTAGCATCTTGATAGGGTTTGATGATGTGGTGTTGTATGTTGATATGTAAAACACATAAACTAGGGTTTATGCTAGACGATAATTCTTGGATGATTGAGTTATGATGATTTTTACATGCACATGGACCTTCATATGATTTCTGCTATTGATGACGGCTGCTAGAATGTTTAGGGTTATGTGTTATTCGTTTCTGATGTAACTGATGTCTGCGAAACAGACCTCGACGAAACAGAACTCTCGGCGAAACAGAATGTGTTTCGCCAAGAGTCTTCGACGAATTAGAAGTTTTGTTTCGCCGAAGGAGACTTCGACGAAACAGACGTGTTTCGCCAAAGCATGTGTTTCGTCAATATTGTGTTTCGCCAACTTATGTGTTTCGCCATATATGTGTTTCGCCGAGCTGAGTTGCAACTTGAGTTAATCCTGTTAAGTGTTAACTGAAATATCTGACTGCTGTTAAGTGATGTACATGACTTGTGTGTTGCGAATATGTACTACATGCTTATACGTGTACCTTGTGACTACAAACTGATTGTGTATACGTGCATACTTTAGGACGTGATTGATTTACTTTGAGCACATACTTAGCATACCGAGCAAACCAAGGTGAGTTCACACTATTACCAAGGCATGGGATTCCCCAGTTGGGTTGGGAATGGGATGGAATGATTACCTGTACTTACATTAACACTAGACTATTTACCACGGTCCTCGGATTGGGAAGGATGCCTGTGCCAAATACTACGCAAAGCCTACGTACTGTCCTCGGATTGGGAAGGACACCAGCACTAAATCTACGTGAAACCTACGTACCACCGTCCTCGGATTGGGAAGGACGCCAGTGCTAAACATACGTACTACCGTCCTCGGATAGGGAAGGACGCCAGCGCTAAACCTACGTACTCGCTACGTACTGTCCTCGGTTGGGAAGGGCACTTACATAAAACCTGCGTAAACCTATACTTACTACTATCCTCAGGTTGGAAAGGATACTTATGATTACGAATAGTCTAGGGGATATATAGCATGGGAAGCCCCCACCAATAGAACGTACTATCGGTCCAGTAGAGCCACATGTTACATACGAACTTACTATTATGCATTTACTTTCTGTGAACTCGCTCAACTAGTTGTTGATCCTCTGTTACATGCCTTGCAGGACCTTAGGTACTTATGGAGCTTGCACGGGAGGCGTAGTCGTTGTGGGCAAGGATCTTGGAATACTTGTTCAGACTTTATGACATTTCATACTTTATTATGTTGGGTTTAATTATACGCTTCCGCTATACAGTGATAACATACTTATGTTTTGGAACACCTCTCATATGGATTGTTTGGAATTAAATTGCAATTACATTTACTTTATACATTGTTCTATATGATTGGTGGCTTGATCCTGGTCAGTCACGCCTCCAAGCGGTGATACTCCGCGTGTGGATTTTTGGGGGTGTGACAGATTGGTATCAGAGCCATTGGTTATAGAGAACTCGGTTTTAATATAGGGAAAACGTTTTTATTAAAACCAGACTATAACCAGAACAGTGCTCTCAACGATCCACAACGACGCTTCGCTCCACGTGCAAGACTCGACATTCTAGGTAATAAGGTTTATGTTTATTGCCTACATATTAGAATTACATAGAACTTTGCTCGTGGTATGCTTAGATTACATTGCTCACTATTTGTTATTGCATGAGAACACTTGTGTGCTTACACTCTTCTGTCATCGCACTATTCGCGAACCTATCTCACTTACGATATCTTTACTATGAAGATCATGTCTGCACGTATCAACATGACCCAGGACCAGTTGACGGCCCTCATTAACGAACGAGTTACTGCGGCAGTTGCAGCCGCACAAGCAGGAGGTCAAGCACCTGTTTGCACTTTCAAGACTTTCATGGACTGTCGTCCATCCACTTTCAGCGGCACTGAAGGAGCCGTAGGTCTCCTGCACTGGTTTGAAAAGATAGAGTCTGTGTTTGAGATGTGTGAATGCCCTGAGGCACGCAGGGTGAAATATGCTACCGGAACCCTCGAGGGTTTAGCCCTCACATGGTGGAAAGCTCAAGTCCAAATACTGGGGTTGGTTGCTGCTAACGCCACCCCATGGAACAATTTCAAAGAGATGATCAAGGAAGAATACTGCAGTAGAGATGATATTCATAAGCTGGAGGTCGAGTTTTTCAACCTCAAGATGACGGGGTCTGAGATCGAAGCGTATACCAAGAGATCGAATGAGCTTGCATTACTGTGTCCTACTCTGGTGGACAAGCGTATTGAACTTTATCTTAAGGGTCTGGTGCCAGAGATCCAGAGTCATGTGACCTCAGCAAATCATGCCACTTACCAGCAGGTTGTTCAGTTGGCTCACCGTCTCACTGATCAAGCGGTGGAGCAGAACCGGTTGCCCAAACGCATCAACGCTACCCCTACAGCTACTACTTCGGTTACTCCTGCTACTCCCAGTGACAGCAAGCGAAAATGGGAGGGGGATTCCAGCAAGGGATCAGCTTCAGTTCAGCCCCAAGTTCAGCAACGAAAGACTGACACCTACCAGAGCCCTAGTCAGCACTCTTCGGGCAGTCACAAGCAGGGTGGTTATCGAGGGAACCTCCCAAAGTGCAACAGCTGCAACAAGCACCACAATGGCCAGTGTAACAGGGGTCGTTGTCAAAGGTGTTTCAGGACGGGCCATGAGGCCAAGGATTGTAGGAGCCCACAACCTGCAAATCAAAATCAGCAGCAGCAGCAAGCACAGCAGAATCAACAACAGCGCAATAAGGGATGTTTTCAGTGTGGCGCCGAAGGTCACTTCAAAAGACACTGCCCTCAGCTAAACCGAAACCAGAACAACAACAACAACCAGGGCAATGGGAACAACAACAACGGTGGGGACAATAACAACAATGGTGCTAGAGGTCGTATGTTTGTGATCGGTCAGGGTGATGCCAGGAATGATCCCAACGTGGTTATGGGTAAGTTTCTTCTTGACGACTTTTATGTTACTGTACTATTTGATTCTGGTGCGGATACAAGTTACATGTCTCTAAAAGCTAGTGAAATGTTAAAACGTGCACCAACTCTCTTAAACCCCAAACATGTCGTAGAATTAGCTAACGGTAAGAGCCTAGAGGCCACGCACATAGTTAAAGGGTGTAATCTTATCCTCGCTGGTCAGACTTTCTCCATCGATCTCATTCCTATAACCTTGGGTAGCTTTGACGTCGTCATCGGTATGGATTGGTTATCTCAACAACAAGCGGAGATTTTATGCAAAGAAAAGGTTATTCGTATTCCTCGTTCGGGCTTGGAACCTCTCGAAGTTCAAGGCGACAAGAGTGGTGTCGTGAGTGGCATCATCTCCTTTTTGAAGGCTCAGAAGTGTTTACGAAAGGGCCACACAGCTGTTTTAGCTCTCGTTACAGATACCTCGAAGAAAGAAAGAAAGATTGAAGATATTCCTGTAGTACGTGACTTTCCTCAAGTGTTCCCTGAGGAATTACCTGGGTTACCGCCTCATCGTCAAGTTGAATTTCAGATCGAGCTCGCTCCAGGAGCAGCACCCATAGCTCGAGCACCTTATCGTTTGGCTCCAACTGAATTGGAAGAACTGTCAAAGCAGCTACAAGAACTCTTGGAAAAGGGTTTTATACGTCCTAGCTCTTCGCCTTGGGGAGCCCCAGTGTTATTCGTTAAGAAGAAAGACGGTACGTTCAGGATGTGTATAGACTACCGCGAACTCAACAAGGTGACGATCAAGAATCGTTATCCTCTTCCGCGCATAGATGATTTATTCGACCAGCTGCAAGGGTCGAGTTACTACTCCAAAATAGACTTAAGGTCAGGATATCACCAGCTGAGAGTCCGGGATGAGGACGTCTCCAAGACAGCGTTTAGAACACGCTACGGCCACTACGAGTTTATGGTCATGCCATTCGGGCTAACGAACGTGCCTGCCGTATTTATGGATCTCATGAACAGGGTGTGCAAACCCTATCTCGACAAGTTCGTCATTGTTTTCATCGACGACATCCTGATTTATTCAAAGAGTCAGGAGGAGCACGAGCATCATTTACGACTTATACTGGAACTTCTACGAACAGAACAGCTATACGCTAAGTTTTCCAAATGTGACTTCTGGCTTCGTGAAGTCCACTTCTTAGGCCACGTGGTGAACAAGGATGGGATTCATGTAGATCCATCCAAGGTGGATTCGATCAAGAACTGGCCTGCACCTCGCACACCGACAGAAATACGCCAATTCTTGGGTTTGGCGGGTTATTACAGAAGGTTCATCAAAGATTTCTCAAAGATTGCTCAGCCACTTACGCTACTGACGCAGAAGGGTGTTGTCTACCGTTGGGGTAATGCACAGGAAACAGCATTCCAACACTTAAAGGATAGACTCTGTAGCGCACCTATCCTCTCACTGCCTGAAGGCACGGACGATTTCGTAGTCTACTGCGACGCATCTATCCAAGGTCTTGGATGTGTATTGATGCAGCGGGATAAAGTTATTGCTTATGCTTCGCGCCAGCTTAAGATTCACGAACGAAACTAAACTACGCATGATTTAGAGCTGGGAGCGGTTGTTTTTGCACTTAAGATATGGCGACACTATTTGTACGGTACCAAATGTGCTATCTACACTGACCACAGAAGCCTCGAACATATATTCAAACAGAAGGAACTGAATATGCGACAGCGACGATGGGTCGAACTGCTAAACGACTATGAATGCTCAATCAGGTACCACCCAGGCAAAGCCAATGTTGTGGCTGACGCCCTCAGTCGAAAGGATACCGCGCCTAAGCGCGTACGAGCTCTACAACTCACTATACAGTCTAGTCTTCCTTCCCAGATAAGAAATGCTCAGGTGGAAGCATTGAAACCAGAAAACGTCAGGGCAGAAGCCTTACGCGGCTCAAGGCAACGCTTAGAACAGAAGGAAGATAGAGCTTATTACGTAACAGGACGCATTTGGGTCCCACTGTACGGCAACTTACGCGAGCTGGTAATGGATGAAGCTCACAAGTCTCGCTACTCGGTACATCCTGGTTCGGATAAAATGTACCACGATATTAAGACTACATACTGGTGGCCTAGCATGAAGGCCCACATAGCCACATACGTTGGTAAATGCTTAACTTGTGCGAGAGTCAAGGCAGAATATCAGAAACCGTCAGGACCACTCCAGCAACCTGAGATACCACAATGGAAATGGGAGCAAATTTCCATGGATTTTGTTACTGGCCTACCTAGATCTCAGCGCGGAAATGATACTATTTGGGTGATCGTGGATCGACTCACAAAGTCTGCTCACTTCTTGGCTATCAAAGAAACAGACAAGTTCTCTACCTTAGCAGACATTTACTTAAAAGAAGTGGTCTCGAGGCACGGTGTGCCCACCTCTATTATCTCTGATCGCGACGCTCGTTTTACTTCAGAACTGTGGCAAGCAATGCATAAATCTTTTGGCTCTCGTTTAGACATGAGCACGGCGTATCATCCTCAGACCGATGGGCAGTCTGAGCGCACTATTCAAACTCTAGAAGACATGCTTCGGGCATGCGTAATAGACTTTGGCAACGGTTGGGAAAAGCATCTGCCACTCGTGGAATTTTCATACAATAACAGCTACCACACCAGCATTAAAGCTGCACCATTCGAGGCACTGTACGGGCGTAAATGCCGATCACCTCTCTGTTGGGCAGAGGTGGGAGAAAGTCAAATCACAGGTCCAGAAATGGTAGTCGATACTACAGAAAAGATTGCACAAATACGACAACGCATGGCGGCAGCACGCGACTGTCAGAAAGCATACGCTGACTTAAACAGAAAACTACTCGAATTCCAGGTTGGGGATCGAGCGCTACTTAAAGTTTCACCCTGGAAGGGTGTGGTTCGTTTTGGCAAACGCGGCAAACTAAATCCACGATATGTTGGACCTTTCGAAGTTATTGAGAAAATAGGCAAAGTGGCCTACAGATTGAACTTACCACCTGAACTCAGTGCAGTTCACAACGTCTTTCACGTGTCGAATCTAAAGAAATGTACGTCAGATGAGACCCACGTAGTTCCCTTGAAGGAACTCACTATCGACGAACGGTTGAACTTCGTCGAGGAACCTGTTGAAATCACGGACCGGGATGTTAAGGTCCTCAAGAACACGAGAATCCCTCTTGTACGAGTTCGTTGGAACTCCCGTCGTGGCCCAGAGTATACCTGGGAACGAGAAGATCAAATGGAACTCAAATATCCCCAGTTATTCGGAACCAATGCAACTACTACTGAGGCTGAAGCTACTACTGCAGAATTTCGGGACGAAATTCCAAACCAACGGGGGGATGATGTGACACCCCAGGAAAACCAGTAAACGATAAAACTTACCTAGCTTCCTCAGTAACCGCATGCTAAATTTCGGGACGAAATTTCTTTCAAGTTGGGGATAATGTGACAACTCGAATTTCCGACATTCTTTATTCGCATTTATTGCACGTTGACTTTGACTGTCTAGTTGTTTGACTCGTCTGATTTGTAACGATACACTTTGTGTGATAATAAAAGTATTATGTTTGCTTGGTTATGTGTTGATATTATAGCATGAGACTTGATGTATTTGAAATAACATAAACTACTGAACATCTGAAACAACTCGACGAAACAGGGTTGTGATTCGCCATGAACACACCCGACGAAACAAGGCTGTTTCGCCAAACTCATCTCGACGAAACAGACTGTTTCGCCGGCCCAGTTTCGCCAAAAGCCCAGTACGGCCCAGAACGTTATTTCGTGAATATTTACGTGAAACGGGTTTAGTTTCACCAGTTAGGCAATCAGGAAACCCTAGAACACTCTCCCTTTTGTGCGACGGCAACAACCATCGTTTACCATCATTCCTAGCTCTTGAATCCGTGTTTGTTCATCTCTAATCGGTTAGTATGTGTTCGTTAATCGGTTTCTTGATTCTGTATCATCTCGCTTCATGTTTGTTTGAATAACTGATGCGTGTACTGCTGTGATTATAAGTATGATGTCGATATAGATTTTTATATGTATGTTGTAGTGGGATGTATACAAGTCTATGCAAAACTGAATATGATCGTATGCTCGGTTCTAAATGTTGTTAATATGATTTGATTTTGAATGCAAGTTAGCATCTTGATAGGGTTTGATGATGTGGTGTTGTATGTTGATATGTAAAACACATAAACTAGGGTTTATGCTAGACGATAATTCTTGGATGATTGAGTTATGATGATTTTTACATGCACATGGACCTTCATATGATTTCTGCTATTGATGACGGCTGCTAGAATGTTTAGGGTTATGTGTTATTCGTTTCTGATGTAACTGATGTCTGCGAAACAGACCTCGACGAAACAGAACTCTCGGCGAAACAGAATGTGTTTCGCCAAGAGTCTTCGACGAATTAGAAGTTTTGTTTCGCCGAAGGAGACTTCGACGAAACAGACGTGTTTCGCCAAAGCATGTGTTTCGTCAATATTGTGTTTCGCCAACTTATGTGTTTCGCCATATATGTGTTTCGCCGAGCTGAGTTGCAACTTGAGTTAATCCTGTTAAGTGTTAACTGAAATATCTGACTGCTGTTAAGTGATGTACATGACTTGTGTGTTGCGAATATGTACTACATGCTTATACGTGTACCTTGTGACTACAAACTGATTGTGTATACGTGCATACTTTAGGACGTGATTGATTTACTTTGAGCACATACTTAGCATACCGAGCAAACCAAGGTGAGTTCACACTATTACCAAGGCATGGGATTCCCCAGTTGGGTTGGGAATGGGATGGAATGATTACCTGTACTTACATTAACACTAGACTATTTACCACGGTCCTCGGATTGGGAAGGATGCCTGTGCCAAATACTACGCAAAGCCTACGTACTGTCCTCGGATTGGGAAGGACACCAGCACTAAATCTACGTGAAACCTACGTACCACCGTCCTCGGATTGGGAAGGACGCCAGTGCTAAACCTACGTACTACCGTCCTCGGATAGGGAAGGACGCCAGCGCTAAACCTACGTACTCGCTACGTACTGTCCTCGGTTGGGAAGGGCACTTACATAAAACCTGCGTAAACCTATACTTACTACTATCCTCGGGTTGGGAAGGATACTTATGATTACGAATAGTCTAGGGGATATATAACATGGGAAGCCCCCACCAATAGAACGTACTATCGGTCCAGTAGAGCCACATGTTACATACGAACTTACTATTATGCATTTACTTTCTGTGAACTCGCTCAACTAGTTGTTGATCCTCTGTTACATGCCTTGCAGGACCTTAGGTACTTATGGAGCTTGCACGGGAGGCGTAGTCGTTGTGGGCAAGGATCTTGGAATACTTGTTCAGACTTTATGACATTTCATACTTTATTATGTTGGGTTTAATTATACGCTTCCGCTATACAGTGATAACATACTTATGTTTTGGAACACCTCTCATATGGATTGTTTGGAATTAAATTGCAATTACATTTACTTTATACATTGTTCTATATGATTGGTGGCTTGATCCTGGTCAGTCACGCCTCCAAGCGGTGATACTCCGCGTGTGGATTTTTGGGGGTGTGACAGATTGGTATCAGAGCCATTGGTTATAGAGAACTCGGTTTTAATATGGGGAAAACGTTTTTATTAAAACCAGACTATAACCAGAACAGTGCTCTCAACGATCCACAACGACGCTTCGCTCCACGTGCAAGACTCGACATTCTAGGTAATAAGGTTTATGTTTATTGCCTACATATTAGAATTACATAGACCTTTGCTCGTGGTATGCTTAGATTACATTGCTCACTATTTGTTATTGCATGAGAACACTTGTGTGCTTACACTCTTCTGTCATCGCACTATTCGCGAACCTATCTCACTTACGATATCTTTACTATGAAGATCATGTCTGCACGTATCAACATGACCCAGGACCAGTTGACGGCCCTCATTAACGAACGAGTTACTGCGGCAGTTGCAGCCGCACAAGCAGGAGGTCAAGCACCTGTTTGCACTTTCAAGACTTTCATGGACTGTCGTCCATCCACTTTCAGCGGCACTGAAGGAGCCGTAGGTCTCCTGCACTGGTTTGAAAAGATAGAGTCTGTGTTTGAGATGTGTGAATACCCTGAGGCACGCAGGGTGAAATATGCTACCGGAACCCTCGAGGGTTTAGCCCTCACATGGTGGAAAGCTCAAGTCCAAATACTGGGGTTGGTTGCTGCTAACGCCACCCCATGGAACAATTTCAAAGAGATGATCAAGGAAGAATACTGCAGTAGAGATGATATTCATAAGCTGGAGGTCGAGTTTTTCAACCTCAAGATGACGGGGTCTGAGATCGAAGCGTATACCAAGAGATCGAATGAGCTTGCATTACTGTGTCCTACTCTGGTGGACAAGCGTATTGAACTTTATCTTAAGGGTCTGGTGCCAGAGATCCAGAGTCATGTGACCTCAGCAAATCATGCCACTTACCAGCAGGTTGTTCAGTTGGCTCACCGTCTCACTGATCAAGCGGTGGAGCAGAACCGGTTGCCCAAACGCATCAACGCTACCCCTACAGCTACTACTTCGGTTACTCCTGCTACTCCCAGTGACAGCAAGCGAAAATGGGAGGGGGATTCCAGCAAGGGTTCAGCTTCAGTTCAGCCCCAAGTTCAGCAACGAAAGACTGACACCTACCAGAGCCCTAGTCAGCACTCTTCGGGCAGTCACAAGCAGGGTGGTTATCGAGGGAACCTCCCAAAGTGCAACAGCTGCAACAAGCACCACAATGGCCAGTGTAACAGGGGTCGTTGTCAAAGGTGTTTCAGGACGGGCCATGAGGCCAAGGATTGTAGGATCCCACAACCTGCAAATCAAAATCAGCAGCAGTAGCAAGCACAGCAGAATCAACAACAGCGCAATAAGGGATGTTTTCAGTGTGGCGCCGAAGGTCACTTCAAAAGACACTGCCCTCAGCTAAACCGAAACCAGAACAACAACAACAACCAGGGCAATGGGAACAACAACAACGGTGGGGACAATAACAACAATGGTGCTAGAGGTCGTATGTTTGTGATCGGTCAGGGTGATGCCAGGAATGATCCCAACGTGGTTATGGGTAAGTTTCTTCTTGACGACTTTTATGTTACTGTACTATTTGATTCTGGTGCGGATACAAGTTACATGTCTCTAAAAGCTAGTGAAATGTTAAAACGTGCACCAACTCTCTTAAACCCCAAACATGTCGTAGAATTAGCTAACGGTAAGAGCCTAGAGGCCACGCACATAGTTAAAGGGTGTAATCTTATCCTCGCTGGTCAGACTTTCTCCATCGATCTCATTCCTATAACCTTGGATAGCTTTGACGTCGTCATCGGTATGGATTGGTTATCTCAACAACAAGCGGAGATTTTATGCAAAGAAAAGGTTATTCGTATTCCTCGTTCGGGCTTGGAACCTCTCGAAGTTCAAGGCGACAAGAGTGGTGTCGTGAGTGGCATCATCTCCTTTTTGAAGGCTCAGAAGTGTTTACGAAAGGAGGCTACATTGGCGTGATGATGGAGGCTACATTGGTTGCACAAGGGTGCAGTTCCATTGTATGGCTTCCTAGCAGGGGGTTGAGGTGGTTGGTTGGGGGCGGCTTGATCATTGTGAGTAACCATGGCGAAGTTCTGAGAAGCCTTTCGCTTCTTTGACTTTTTAGGGGATCCAATCTGTTCATCCATGGTCTTTGATTCCTCGATTGGTTTTGATTCCTCGACCGGCTTCTTGTCACCTTTTCGGAAAAGTTTACCTTTCCTGATCTTTGATTCAGTCAAGGTTGCAGATAGCTCAATGGCCTGTCTAACTGTAGTAGGGTTGCTGCCAGTCACAATGTCTTGTATTTAGTCAGGGAGGCCATCAATGTACTTTTCTATTGCCTTATCCAAAGGCGTGACCATGTTTGGGCATAACAGACTCAACTCCTCATAACGGTCCGTGTAGGCTCGATGCTCACCGCTGTCTTGCTCAAGATTGTCGAATTCCCTTTCCAAGGCCCTGATCTCATGACGAGGACAGAATTCCTTCAAAATAAGGGCCCTAAGTTCAGCCCATGTCTGTGCTAGAGCAACTTCTGCACCTCGATCTCTCATAACCCCGTTCCACCACGTAAGGGCTCTCTTCTGGAACACACTCGAAGCAAACTCGACCTTGCGATTGTCAGGACACTGCACGTGGCGGAAACTATTCTCAATGCTCTCGAACCATTGAAGAAGCCCAGTTGCTCCCTCAGAACCACTAAACTTGAGTGGTTTTGCCGAGTTAAAGCTCTTGAAATTGCATGGACCATTGTTGTTGTTGTTGGCTTGATTCCATTGAGCAAAGAGGTTTGGGAATTGAGCAGCCATTTGCTGCGCAATAATTTCTGCCAGTTCGGCAGTCGCTATCTGGTTTTCGCGTCGAGGAGGCATTCTAAAAGAGGAAACATGAAAGGAAATGAGTGAGAGAATTAGACGAAAAGAATGAGATGAAACAAATCTGATGAAAGCAAGTTTAGTGGTCATTTGTTTGTTACTACAAAGCAACAAACGACCTCGGTGATTAATCAAAGTAAATAGGTCAACAATAATGTATCGCGAAGACATGCTCGCCTATAAGTGAACACTCATCCCAAGAATTCCCAGGTAAGCACAACTGGTCTCGCGTCTGATGAGATGTATACGAAGTGCTTGCCTAGACAGAAAACCCAGAATACAGGCATTCACCCTTCCAGTTTGCACGTGTTCACATTATTTAAAACCCAAAACCTTGACGAGATTTTGAAAATTTAAAGGGGTTCAAAACCATATAACAGAGGGTTCAAAACCTTACAATAGAGGGTTCAAAACCTAGTAATCAATCATCCTAGAACAGATGATTAGTTTTCAAAGCGGTTTTGAAATTTATGTTCTTGTTGTGGTCGTCGCCTAAGGATAGGTGACGGTATTGTTTTATGACTAAACGCAAGTAAACTCGCGTTAGGGTCCTAAGAAGGTTATAGACTAGGTCAAAGCATTACTAATAACCTAATTCCCTATAACCATTGGCTCTGATACCATCTTTTCTGTCACACCCCGACCACGTAGAACATACAAAACGTGGCGGAAATGTCGGGGAGTGTTGTAACAGAATTAATTGTTTCAGATCCATGGCAATTGAAGTTTCGTTTTATTAATTAAAAGTGTTACAATGTCTTATCAAACAAAGAAATACAACATAATTAACTAGTCTTGCATCTTTTATTGTCACTAAAGCCCAAGTCTGCCTATGTGTATCTTGATCATCTTATGCAACAGCTCCTGAAAAACACATGTGAAAATAGGTACGTCAGCATAAAAATTCCTGTGAGATACATAGGTTTTGTGAAAATAGGTTTCATGACTTATGTTTGAGAAAATGTTTAGTCATGAACCTTGTAATTTGCTTTGTTTTGTAAATCATTTGAAAAACGATAAGATCAGATGATATGTATAAATAAGAGAATAATGTATGGTTAAATGAATAACCATTGTAAAATGAGTTTGTATAAGATAAGTTGTTTGTAAATCAATGTCTTGTGAAAAGTATGTTATTTGTATAAAATGTTATATGTCTCAAACTGAAATGATTCAAATAACGCTACGATATGTAATACCATACAAACACTTATATATAGGAAGTACCAGCGGCGTATCCACCATGCTTGTATCATATTACACACGCATCGTTACTTAATCACTTAATCAAACCAAACCACCAAAGTAATGTTTAACAATTGTAGAAATGTTTATGTATGGTCAAATACGGTTCACACGGTTCACAGATACAAACGGTTCACAGATACAAACGGTTCACAGATACAAACTGTTCACAGGTACAAACGGTTCACAGATACAAACGGTTCACAGATACAAACGGTTCACAGGTACAAACGGTTCACAGATACAAACGGTTCACAGATACAAACGGTTCACAGATACAAACAGTTCACAGATACAAACGGTTCACAGGTACAAACGGTTCACAGATACAAACGGTTCACATAGTCAAATGATTACAACGGTTCACATAGTCAAATAGTTATAAACGGTTCAAAAATGTAATGTAAAACGATGTACTAAGTATGCACACAATGGACATACATAGCATAAAATGTAATGAAATCATGTACTATAATGTACTAACGAACATAGCAGGTATATGATGTGAAAACGGGAAAGCATGAAAGTAATAAGTAGGCACATGTGTTCCACCCCAAAACGTTTGGAAAACAGTAAAAGAGGGGTCTATGTGCTCACTTGAGATTTCTCAGTAGTCCTTGAGTAACAACCAAACAATGCTAGAGATCGCGGATATCAAACGGCACCTAATTTAGGTAACTATGTTAATAAACCGGACCTAAATCGGAAGATCTGATAGAATGAGGGTTCGTAAACCAAACGAGTATAGAGACTCGTGTCATATGGTTTAACAAAGCCTACATACTAAATGAAACCTTAATCTAAGTGCCTTCGACCAATTACGACCCGTTTAGGTAGCTTATGCTACTTTAACGCGTCGTTCGCGTGAAACGCGTTCGGACCGCCTAACTAGCCCTATGACAAGTGTTATATGCCTAAACATGTTACATAATCAGTTATGTGACAAAAGTTTAGGTTACATATGCTTAATTACCAATTATACATGAAAAGGGTATTCTGGTAATTTACCTAAGGCATATAAACTACCTATCATACAACTACTTAAACGAAGCGACCATATGGTATAACCTCGGAAGATTATTCCCTATATACTATGGTCACCTAATGTGTTTGGTCGGATCCTAATGATCGACCAAATGGGTCGGGTTCGAGGTATAAGCGATTTATCAGATCGCTTACCCTACGACCCTAGACAACGTGGTAATCAGTAGGCATAGTCCCAAGGGACTATAACCAACGTGATTACACTCACGTTGCGAAGTTCAAACGAACTTCGCATTGACCATAAACTGGTCAACGCAGAAAGTCAAACAAAGTTTGACTTTCAGACTCGAAAGACTCGAAAAGCAATAAAAGAACGAAAGAATACTTACGAAGGGTCCCCGAATGCTAATCTAGATCAAAATAACTTAGGTATGAAACAATGGTTCCAACTTAGAGTCACTTAGATCAGATTCTTGTGATTTTTGAAGTTAAATGGGTTGGGTATTTATAGGAATACCCGAACCGTTAAGATCGTTTGTCGAATATCGTGCCTTAATCGTATCCGTACAAGTGTTGCAAAGTTGTGGTGGCTAAAAATGGGTCTAAATGAGCTGAATGTGCAGTTGAGAATGTGTGGGTGAGGATCAAACAGCTGGAAACTGCTGACTGTTTGATATTATCTGTTCTGGGAGGCTGAGGCGGCCCGCTTCAGGATCAGACAAATCTAATGTGGGCCGCATGGCCCTTCTGATCAGCATATAACTTTCAAAAATGACAGTTTCAGCCCCTGCACGTGTTTAAGGCCATTCCCGACACTTCTAAGGCCCGTAAAGCCAACTTTAAGGCCCTAAAATGATGCCTAAACATTGTGGACATGAAACATGCTCAAAAATATGTCAGATGATGGTTCGTTTGGTCGTACGAACGCGATGTTCGCTTAATTACGACGGAATGCGCACAAGCGCGAAAAACGATCCAAATTGCGCGACGAATGGATTTTTCTTATGCCAAACACTAAAATAAAATATTTTAGTGCTTACATAAATTTTTGGATGTCCGGATGTATTCAGAACGTAAGTTATGCGCGAAAATGCAAACTTGTGCACTTTTTGACACTTTTAGTCCCTAAATGAGCCAAAAGTTTATTTTAGCACACCAAACCCCTCAAAGCCTATTTCTAAGCTATGTAAAGGATATTTAAGGTGTGTTTAACTTATGGTCATGTTCCGGAATGTCTGTTACAGTTCAAATTGTCAAACTTTCACAGTTTGTCAACTTTAGTCCCTGTAAGCGATTTAACTTGATTTTGCCATACCAAAGCCTTCAAAACTTATTTCTAAGTTAAGTAAAGGTTATTTAAGGTATGTTAAGCCTATTTCACTATTCCGGAGTGTTCGTTGCATTAAACTAGTTATATTTACGCATCAGTGCGCGTATAACCTTCCAGAAAGCGATTTAAAGCTTGAAATCGAACAAGAGTTGATATGTGCAAAAGATACACATATTTATACAGATCCCAAGTATGAAATACAATATTTCATTGGCTTGGTATTTGTTTGATGGTTGAAGTGACACAGGTGTCACATTTTGCAATGGGGATGGATGGGTATTTATAGTAAATGGACCACCGTTAGGATCGTTTCTTGGATAACGTGCCTTGATCTCACCCGTACACTTGTCGGAATGTTATGGTAACTCATTTTGCCCCCACCACAAGAGTTTGACACATGGCATTGGCCTTTGGGGGGGTTTAAGGGCTGGAAACGGGCTGTTAAAAACAAGTTTCTGCATCTGACCCCTGCTTGCGCACCGTAACACTCAGAGTATTGAGGTGCGCAAGGACCTGCAGACCAGAAAGTTTGAAAAATGGCAGAACAGGCCCCTGAAGCTCCAAAGATGCTATTTGATGCACTTTTGACACGTTTAAGCCCCGTTAACCCCATTTCAAAGCTCTAAAATGAAGTTAAAGTATAGGGGACTTAAAATGTGCTCAAAAATATCTCGGATGTCGGTTCGTTTGGCCGTACGATTGCGTTGTTCGGTTAAATACGACGGAATGCGCATAAGCGCGAAAAACGATCCAAATGGCGTGACGAATGGATTTTTCTCATGCCAAACACTAAAATAAAATATTTTAGTGCTTACATAAATTTTTGGATGTCCGGATGTATTCAGAACGTAAGTTATGCGCGAAAGTGCAAACTTATACACTTTTAGTCCCTGAATGACCCAAAAGTTTATTTTAGCACACCGAACCCCTCAAAGCCTATTTCTAAGCTATGTAAACGATATTTATGGTATGTTTAAATTATGTTCATGTTCCAGAATGTTTGTTATAGTTCAAATTGGCATACTTTCGCAGTTTGTCAAATTTAGTCCCTGTAGGCGAATTAACTTGTTTTTGCCATACCAAAGCCTTCAAAACTTATTTCTAAGTTATGTAAAGGTTATTTAAGGTATGTTAAGTATATGTTGATGTTCCGGAGTATTTGTCGCATTAAACTGGTTACGTTTACGCACCAGTTTGCGTATAACTCTCCAAAAAGCGATATAGAGTTTGAAATTGAATAAAAGTCAAAACATGAAAAATGTAAAACACAACCAAACAAACATTGGGATCAAATAAAATTGTTTTATTGATAATTGAACTGTTCATAAAGATTACAAGCACAGATGTTACATCGAATGCTCTCAATCGAACCTTCTAGGAGAAATGCTTCTTGATGAACTATTTCAAATGGAAGATCTAATTCTTAATTGGGTAAAAGAACTTGAGATGGATATCATTAATTCATCTCAAGACGATACCCAAGAAGAATTATTGAGATCGCATTCAGATAAAAACAACTTCGTTATTCCCGATATCACCTCTAACTATAGCGAAGACTTGAGCGATAGTCGTCCCTGTGTCGATTGTGCCGTGAAGGACTCCCCATCGACTTCGTTCGATGCATACATAGACCCAAGCGATTTGACACACACCTTCTTTAACGAGATCCCGGGAAAGGGTTGGACTTGTCCACCTACATTTAGCATAGGAATCACCCTTACCGATAACCTCTTGTGTTCGCGTCTAAATCTAGAGCAACTATGGTATCTCAGGTACTTCGGTGTTGTTTCGTCCAGTAAGGAACCACCCGATCCGGATAAATTCCTTAAAACTAGACAAAACTCCATAGACAGCCTCTAGACACGGGGCCGTGTCCAGGTCAGAACGCCCCCGTGTCCACCAAAAGATTCTCGTCTGATATGTGGTCAGAATACGGACAAAATGTGTCAGGATCTTATCTGCACACGGGGCCGTGTCCAGCCGACACGGGGCCGTGTGCAGCGTGCTGTCGTTTTCTAAAAAGGCAGCAAGATTCCTGCACATTTAGGCCACTCCAAAGACAAATATCTGGTGAGATCTTCACACATACCATCCTAGGTATATTCTAAAGAGGGTTCTCAACAACCAGCTTGTCTTTTCCACTTTTGTTCATTGCCTTCTTCTTCAATTTTTCACTCAACACCTCCATTAAAGCTTGAAATCACCATGGTTCCAAGCTTTATTGTGATGTTTGTAAGATTTTTATTTAAGGAATCTTGTCAAAAATAAGTTCTACAACATCGTTTCAAGTTATTTCTGCTTAAAAATGCTTTAAAAATCAGAAAAATAATTTGAAACTCTAAGATTCCTTGTTCCAAAAAAAATCTGCAAATAGATGAACACGGGGCAGTGCTCATTGAGCACGGGGTCGTGCTCATTGAGCAAGGGGCTGTATCAGAGATACTGTTCCAATAAAACTGAACTCTTTTCGGTCTGTTTTCTCATAATGGCGAGCAGAACTAGCGAAACATCTTCTTCGCACTCCAGAAACAACCGACAAGGGAGAATGTCATCAACGGTAGAAGACTCTCTTGTAAACTATGTTTACGCTTTAAGAGAGGCCATTGATGAGATGATGGGAGTAGAAGAAGAATTGGTCGACAGTATCAATCACTTAACGGTGGGACTAGAGGGATGTCTTCGAGAGGTCAACCTTTTGCACCAAAGGTTGAACATTCTCGCCTCTCCTCCTTTGGTACCAATCATCACCCAAATCGCATGGAATGTGGTACCGGAAGTCATCATACCGGCTGAGTGGTACACCATATACCCGGAGCCCACTAGAGACATATTACAAGGGGTTCTGGTTGGTGTCACTCCCCCTCCATAAGATGTTGAGGAAAATGAACCCGCCTTCTTCCTCCCAAGGGAGATAGAAGAATGGCTTTAACAACCTCTAGGGAACACCCCTCGGTTCGGAGTTCTACGAAGCTTTTAAATACTGGAAAGCTATTTCCGTGTGACAACTGTCAAAAATCCAGGTATCTGTACCATTTAATTAACTATGATTAGTGCTTAATGACTGTGCTGGATTATAATTAACAGCTTTCTGATTTCTGCATCATACTTACATGTGCGTCACATATTGCATGATGTCACTTCATTATTACATGCAAACCACATTTATATAAATGATGCACAAAGCACAGTTAGCACAGTTAGCGGATAACTCAGAAAAATGCTGACAGAACTCAGCACATAGACAGACAGTGTTTTGAGGCTCAGTATGAGCCAGAGACTAAGTACTACACTAGTATAGTGTGTAGGAAAATGAGGATCACAAAACTGCTTCACTAGGTGATAGTTTAAATGCCAGAAAGTGCCTAAAACCAACTTAAAGTGCTGAATTCAGCATTTCTCAGCAAAAATCAGCATTTTAACAAGTTGGTAACATGCAAAAATGTGACAAAATGGTCCTGAATGCTTTCCTAAGTGTCGGGAATTAAGAGTGTCACTAAAGGGTACATAAAGAACACTAAACGATATAGTTTGACACTTTAACGAACCGGTATCTAACCGAACAACCGGCCACTACCCGAAACACCAAAATTATACTAGAAACATTGTTTTATTATTTCTGAGCTAGTTATGATCCCCGAATACCCTAACACACTATATAATACATGATATGCTTAAACACTAATCATCACACTTGAAATCCAAGTAGATTTCCTAATCTACCATTGAATTGACGGTTACAAGTGGGTCCCCCACTTGTGATTTCTTTTCATCTTCCTTGATTTCATAAGATTTGCTTAGTGATTTGTATTGTACTTTGAGAACATATGATCCATTGGTTAAACACTAAACATGGTTATAAGAAGTTCTAGAGCTCATTATCATCACCCACACTTCACCTTCATCTCTCTCCCTCCTTCTTCTCCCCTCTGCCGAACATAGCCCACCACACCACCACCATCTTCATCCAATTATCATCCAATCTCAAGTGTACACAAGGTGCTAGAAGGTGTCTAAAGAAGTTTGAACTTGTGGATCTTGAAGGACCTTTCCCACTTGCTTTTATCCAACACATTTGTCATCTTCACCTTCTTGTGTTCATCCCTAGCCATAGAGCTAGTAGTAAGGCCCTTATAATCTCTTGTTACTTCATATTTTGTTGGTTAAAAGATGATGAACATTGTTAATCTTGAAGAACACTAAAGAACATAATCATGAATCTTTAACATAAGCTTATTAACATATGAATACATGTTGACTAGTATTGAATTGCTTCCTGATGATTGATGATTTGTGTTAGTGATGTTAGACATCATATGAAACCTACTAGATTGTGATTTAACACATGATCTAGTAAGTTAAGGTGGTGATCTTGTGAAAGACCAAGATCATCATGCTTTTTGTTTTCATGAACTTGAAATATGAAAATGATTTTATGAACAATGAAGCATATAACATGATTACTAAACATAAACTTGGATGATTTCAAAAATAGTTTTTTCAAAGAAACCAAGTTAAATAACAAGATTTACAGAGATTTGGTTCTTACTTAAACATACACTATTTTGGTGGTAAAACAAGTGTATAAACACTTGTGAAACAAGAAGACGTCATAACGAAATGTTTTTGTATAACATGTCTACAAGTTGTAAACACCTAAATCTTTCAAGAATGAAACTTTTAAAGAAGTAAACACATTTTAAAGGATAACTAGACCTACTAAACACACTACCAAGTTACTACAAGTTTTATGAAAGTTCAAGTTCATGATTGTTATGTAAATAGCATTGTTTTGGCACTTGATAAGTGTAAGTTGTTTAGGGTTGATTGTTGATTGTTTGTGATGATTTTAAAAAGAAAATGATATGCTTTGATAGCATGGACATCTCCATTTTTAGGGGAAACTATGGCAATATTTTCTAAAAAAATATAAACACTTAGAAAAATATTTTCAAACTAATATTTACAAGTGTATTTTGATCACGGGTTTTCAATATAAACTTTGCCATAATTTTTGTTACAAAAATAAAAATATTGGAGGTTGGTTTTTGTAAATAATAATAACTAAATATGTATGTGAAAGGTATATATTTAGAAGACACATTATGTGTGATTATTTGTATACTTTGTGTATTAGTTGTATTATTTTAGGGTTAAAGTAATATAACTTAACATAATACCAAGAAATTACAATCCAAAATGTTACCAAAAATCACAAGGAATAAATAAATAAGTTACACACATAATATTGTGGAACCGAACGATAGAATGTAACTTACAAATTGTGACAACCCTCATAAATCCAGGTATCCGTACAATTAATTAATCATGATTAGTACTTAATGACTGTGCTGAATAACAATAAACTGCTTTCTGATTTATGTAACATACATACATGTGCATCACATATTACATACTGTCACATCATTTCACATACAGACTTTAGTGACATAAATGATGCACAAAGCACGGTTAGCACAGTTAGCGGATAACTCGGAAATATGCTGACAATGTCAGTACATAGACAGACAGTGTTTTGAGACCCCGTAAGGGCCAGAGACAAGGTACTACACTAGTATGGTATGGTTTAGTTATTTTGTCACTTTATCATGTAATATGTTGTTTGGTATGGTATGAAGGGTGTTGATGTACATGTGTATAAAGTGAAAATATTATATATATGGGTAATGGTAGTGTATTATGGATAGTAGGAGGTAATGGTAGTGTATTATGGATAGTTGGAGATAATGGTATGTATAATGGATGGTATGATAGATGAAAAGGAAAGTGTATTCAAAGTAGTGTACCAAAACACGTTATATCATGTTCATACATATAGATGCACATGTGCATTTCTAATATTGGTAATGTAAAAAGTATTGTATTACGAATGGTAGTGTAAATGAAAGTCCAATTGTCTAATACTGATAATGTATTACGGAATTTGCCAAAGAAATTATACATATGCACAGGTGCATCGGTAATTGTTACTCGAATTTTTTTAGGAACGAAATACAGAGATTTAAAAAAAGATTAAAATTTTTTGTGTCTTTTAGATATTTTAGGTATTTTTTGTTGTGTTCACATTGCTTCTCGCAATAAAGGGTGGTTCCTAACGGATCCTTATCCTATATATATATATATATATATATATATAGAGGTACGGGATCAGGAGAAAACGCACTAAAGTGTGAGAACGGTGAGAACAGATTCTGTCCTAACACGTGGCACGCGACATAGTGAAGGGCAGGGGATTTTTTGTCCTTTTATAATCTTTTTTTAAACGCGTCTCACAACACCTCTCCATTTTTTGGCGTTTAACAAATACATGGCATTTTTATTGTTTTTTTAGATCAGGAGGATAGTAAATACTTTAGCGTTATATGTGCGCCCCCAAATTGAATAAAATCATTTAGTAATTATAAGTTATTTTCCTCCATGGCGTTTCCCAAATTCATTAGGCGTTTTTGTAGATTTCAACAGTTTATATAGGTTATCAAGGTAAATTTCTTGGCGTTCATGGAGTTTTTAAATTCATTAGAAATTTAAAGAGTACAGCTAAGACGAAATCAAACAAAAACTAATAGTCTTCTGTGGATGGTATTACATCTGAGATGTAACCATCGTTTTGTTCATCACTCTTCTCAGACTCATCATTATCATCATCTTGTTCATTGGCGTATAACACCATAATCTCGTCTCTTCTTTGTTCCGTCCTATACTTGAGTGTATTCACAAAGCTGGATCTAGCATTGTTCGAAGGTGCTAAATCATAGAGCTGTTTGATAAGATGTAGTCTATCTATGTTCAGCACTTCGTCCATTGTAAATGAATAATCCATCTCGTGTTGAAAGCTCACCCTCACCGTTCTTGCTTGTTCATCTAGAATCCAATTGGTAACTTTTGGTAGATCAGTATCTTCAACATCATCATTTCCTGGAAATTTTCTCTCTAATCTTTTTATTACCCTTAGATTCCTCTCACAATCGTAGGCCACTGGACCCCAAGGGCTAGAATATCCCTCTGAATGGATTCATCCATACTAAGTATGGCTTTGATTGTTTTGACTTTCACCCTTCTCCTGTCAGAGAACATAATGACGAAACGTCCCTCTGACCTCTCAAACCTCCATGCAATAAGATGTGCCATTTTTTTAATTTATATGGCATTTTAGACAAGATATGGCGTTTTTAGTTAATGTGTGAAGCTTTTGTACTTACATAATGAGCTTTTTTTGTGTCAGGTAGATATTTGTTTTTGGCGGTGAGTAATAATTAACTAGGGTTTAGGGTTTGCTTAGACTCAGGGGACAAATAGTTAGTTATAGAGACCATGGGGGCACATATGTTAAAAAATCTTATTTTTGGATAATATAGTAAAAGTACTATAACCACATGGGCCAAAAACGTAATTTACTCTATTATCATTGAGGTTTATTAGTATGAGCCTATGCGTCCACCTTAGATATCAAGGGTTTCGTACCATCTCAATATATTGTAATCATATCACATATTAAATCTACCACTGTAACACCCCGAAAACGGGTTTGGTAATCAAACTCCGTTAATACTAAAAGACGGGTAAAGTACCGTTAGTGGTGAAATTTACCCGGTAAATATTAGGATTTATTTAATTAATCCTAATATTAAATAAAAAGTGAATAAAAGCTTTTAAGGAAATAAAATGGATAAAAGGCCCGGGTTAACGGGACCTAAAATAAACTTAGTCATAAATATTCCCGAACCCGCTAAGTTAACTAGGAATATTAAACCTTGTTAATAAGTGGGAATATTATTGAAAATAGTTAGGTTGTGACCTAATTAATAACTAACCAAACACGAGGAACCAAAGCCGGGTAACTTGAAAATGGAATTATAACTTAAAAAAAATAACATAACACACACACTTGATGTGTGTGTGCATGCGTGAAGTAGTCCAGGAGAAGGAGCAAGAGCTCCAAACCCTAGCTCAAACAATCTCAACAAATTGAAGCTCAAATCAAGACCCAAATCGATGCATGAACACATATAAATGATCACCTAGTCGTGGGGATCATAAGGTATGTCGAATTTCTAACATTCGTGAAGTTGTAAAAATTTGATAATCATCCTAATCGCGAATTAGGTATGGATTAGAGGAGCTATGGCTAAAATTAGTGATGTAGACATGCTTAGGAACTAAACCCTAAGTGAAAATCATACATATGATGCTATGATTTGAATGATTTGATGATTTCCCATATATATGTTAAGTGGGTTTTCATGATAAAATGATGAACACTTGAATTTGAGTGTTTAATTGTGAATTTTGAAAGATAGGATGCAAGACCTAGATGTTGTTTATAAACACTAGACATAGAGATTTGATTCTTGATGTAAATCTTGGTAAAAATAGCTAGTTATGAACTAGTTAGTAAACATGTAGAATTATGCCCGCTAGGTGTTTGTTAAAATGCCTAAATGAGAAGTAAAGTGTTGAAATCCAAGTGAAACGCGTAATTGGCAAGCTTGACTAATTACATGAGATATGAGATAAAACGGGTTTTAATCATAATGTTTATTTGCCTTAATCGTGCATATTATATGATTAAAGGTAGTTGACTTTATAAAGTCGAACTAACCTATGATGAAGTCAAATAGAAGTTTCGACATAAAGTCCGTAAGATGAAATAGTCATAATAGTGATGACTAATCTAACCATCTTACGAATTATGATGTTAGTTTGACTCTTGACAAGCTAGACGGAGGCTTGGGGAAAGAAGCGGGTCAAACGGATCGTATACGCGGAAAAGAGCATAATCCGGATACAAGGTAAGTAAAGCTTACACTCTAGTTATTTGATACCTATTGGTTTGATAGGTCGTGAATAGTAAGTCTTGTTTCAAATTATGATGTTCCGACACGGCAAGTGCGGTCCGGAACAAAAGACAATGGTCATAAATCATGTTTAATGGATAAAAAGGAGCTAATGCGGTTAATTAGTCATGAAATGACTAAAAGATAATGAGTTTTTAAATGGTTACCTTATAAGGTAAACCATTGCAAATAATAAGGGTAAAATGGTACTTTGGTCATTTGTGGACAATAACCGTTAAATTGGGGAAAGACACATTATAGCTTGGGTTATAATGGGTCAAAGAAATCAATAGATGATTTACAAGTAGAACGACTATACGGTGTAAACCGAAGTTAGTCATATAGATAAGATGGTAATAAATACCACCTCATAGAGTTTCATGGTCCTTTAGACCAAACGGGTCAAAAGGTGAAATTATCACCCTTTGACAATATCGACTAATAGTTTGTTGAGCTATGTGATCATAGAAATAAATATCGGATGGATATGTACATCGCTATCGCTTAGCGGCTACTAAGGCAAGGTATCAAAACGAATCAATATATTGATTCGAGCCAGGTATGCATAATTGGTCAAATCATCATTAGAACTTGAAGTTCAATGAGGGCTAAACAAGTTAAAATGGACATTGGGTTATCTTTTAAGTAAAACGAATGATTTAAGTTATTGTCATTGTGTTTTAAAAACATGATGGCTATTTAAACAAGATCCTAGTTTAAACAGTGGAATTTTGGTCAATTACGACATGAAAAGTCCTTTGTTGTAAAGAAAGGGTTTAAGATGACCAAAACGCCCTCGTAAGCAAAATCGAGTAAATGAACCTTAAGAGTCATTTAAAAACAAGTTATATGATCAAGCAAATACTTTGAATAACTATAGAGAATGAAAAGGGGTAAATCTTGGGTCAAAAGACTCAATATGAGTCTTTGTCGTAAATTAGCAATCCGACGAGAAAAACTCGGATTATATAGATCATCTCATTAAGTTCACCACAAATTTAGTTGTGGTGGAAGATCACATAATAAGTAATGTGGTATAATAACGCTAGAAACGAATGAAAGCGTTTCATGCTCAAAATATGCCTAAATACCCTTAACGGGTCAAATTACGCATATGAGCGTAAACGGGTTTAAGATACGTAAGAAACCCGTGACTTGAACCTAATATGATAGGAATTATTGAAATTATGATTATCGTGAGAATAAGGATCAAACAAACATGTTTTGTTTGATAAAAACATGAACGGGTCAAAATTTGGTAAAAGGGCGATAAGCCGAAGACTTAAAAGTCTGAAATTTTATTATGAAGGTTGTTGGGTTTTAACTCCATTAGATGGAGAATTAAATTACGGATGCGTAGGAAAAAGAATCGGGTAAAACGGATCAATAACGAAGAAGTTATGGCCGTTTCCGTGAAATCAGATCGTGCTGGGAATATGCAGCAACATTCTGCTGAAAAGGGGGCCTAGCGTCACGCGACACCCCTTGGCGTCACGCGACGCCTCCAAACTCAGAAAAATATTACTTTTTGTCATATTTAACCCCTATACTTGTTTGAACTTCATATTTAACCCCTGTACTTGTTTGAACTTCATATTTAACCCCTGTGCTTGTTTGAACTACATATTTGACTATCAAAACTAACTTTTAAGTTGGTTTTGATCATAGGTGATTGCCATGAGTGCCCGGATGAAGATCAAGCTCGATGAGGAACCGAACACGATAAAATACAAGCTTCCGCGCGACGTTTCGTTGTACCTTTTAAACGACGAATTCATATACAATGTGTTGTCAAACTTTTAAACTGTAAAAGTTTTAGTAAACCCGTTTTTCTGATGTATATGTAATCTAAATTACATGATTGTTTTCGTAAATAATACGCTAAACCTTGATTTATAAGAACGGGTGTTACAAGTTGGTATCAGAGCCTTGGTTTAAGAGATTCAAGTATGGTGGGAAAACTATGCTTGGACTTAAACCTTATGCTCTTAATAAAGATTGGTGTTCGGTTCGAGGCTTGATCGCAAATCCGGTAAGTACATGTATGTTAATAGTTTAGCATGCTAAAGTGTTGTAAACAACACATAGGGCTATCGTGTGATACACGTTACCCCAATTAAAATGATTGAAATAGTTGACGAAAATACGCGCGTTGACGCGTTTAGTAGAAAAAGCCTTGTATTATAATACGGGCTATTATTGAGGTTGACGTTACTAACTTTTGTGAATGTCTTAATTGAAGGACACTCGCGTTTGAAGACGACGAGAGTCAAAGGAATTGTGGATACGATGATGGAACGGTCCGAAGCATGACAAGAGGAGCATGCTCACCGAGGACTAAATCGCGTAACGACCGCGAATAAGGTTAATGGCAAGGAACGCCCGTCGGGGAAAACATTACCAGGTGCACATTTTAAATAATCGCACGAATAGTAATATGCAACCAATAAGTAGAAATTGAAAGTTGCATATGTAGATTAAAAACTTGGAAAAAAAAAACCCGAATAGAAAATGTATTCGGGATATTGTTTCCAAGAGAAACAAATAGAGGTGTTACTTACATAGGGCGTGATGTGAAAACTATAAAAAGGTCATGTGTGTCATGTGTTAATCGCTTACTCTGGCCAAGTAAGTAGTGGCATATGATACCATGAACTTCTTATGGCGGACACGTTTACATCCGATGTAGTAAGGGCGGTGTGAATGGGACTAACTTAAAAGTACCCAAATGAATCAAATGAGCAAAATAATTGATAATAATGTAAACGCACAGCCGGGTGACGGAAGCATATTACATTAGGATGATGAGCCCGAGTGAAGGGACAAAGAAGCATGTAAAATGATTTAAACGAGTATTGGGAGGGAGTGTACTTACACTCGCACCCAGAAAACGCAAG
Organism: Helianthus tuberosus; assembly: GCA_030545235.1. Classification (NCBI taxonomy): domain Eukaryota; kingdom Viridiplantae; phylum Streptophyta; class Magnoliopsida; order Asterales; family Asteraceae; genus Helianthus; species Helianthus tuberosus. The sequence continues at coordinate 93,890,502 of CM060372.1, forward strand.
CATGAAAAATGATATAGACAAGTATTGGGAGGGAGTGTACTTACACTCGAACCCAGAAAACGCAAGCATGAAAAATGATATAGACGAGTATTGGGAGGGGGTGTACTTACACTCGAACCCAAAAAACGCAAGCATGAAAAATGATATAGACAAGTATTGGGAGGGAGTGTACTTACACTCGAACCCAGAAAACGCAATCATGAAAAATGATATAGACGAGTATTGGGAGGGGGTGTACTTACACTCGAACCCAGAAAACGCAAGCATGAAAAATGATATAGACAAGTATTGGGAGGGAGTGTACTTACACTCGAACCCGGAAAATGCAAATGTGTCCCTTAACGGGTCGTTTTTGATAAAACGTCAAACTTAAGGGCAAAGTAGGAATATAAAAGTGAAGCGAAGTCTTAATGCATACCGGGGGGGTTGCAATAATAATGACTTCGGTAAAACACCCGGTTGACGGGCAGGGATTAAACACATGCGTAAACCGAGAAACGGGAACTCGGATGGAAAGTTAAAAGACTCGGGTTTTGAGTCATAACTAAAAGACAACAAGATAATGTAAATAGAAATTTTAAAAAAAAGAATAGTGTTCAACTATTTTAAAGTTAAACGGGTCGAATGTAATATCATGCCGGACAGCATGAGTAAACGCAAGCGGGATACTAGTAGAGTAAAAAGCAAAAGGATAATGAGCCCGGTAATGGGACATAATCAAATACGAATGTATGTAAACTAGATAATGGTGAGCATAAGATAAACCGATGCATAAATGACGTGAGAAGTCATAAAGTCGGAGAATTGTTCGAAAGAAAACGATGTAGCCTTAGACTACGGTCAAGGTCGAACGAAATCCAAAAAGTAAAGGTGAATGATTCTAAACATAAAAAGGGGTGTCTTAACGCCATATGCGTATATATAAACGTATACACAATTGAATAAAGACTCGAATAAAAGATGATCTACGGGATCATCATAACCTACGGGATATCAATTAGTATAAAGGTCTACGAGGCCTGAATGACCCACGGGTCATGAATTGAAGCAAAGGGATCATAAGGGCCTCGCCTTAAAGAGGCAAAAGCTTAAGGAAATAGCCTACGAGATTAAGTGAAGGAACCTACGGGTTAATTAGATAAAGCGAGGGAATCGGTTGAGAATCCCCGCATAAAACTAAGACTGTAAAAGAATAAATTATGGATTGTCAATATCATGGTATGGATAATTGACAAAAGTTAAAGAAAAGATCCTACAACTAAAACTTCGGTTTTAGTAAGAAATAACGTCTTTACAAATATAAATTCTGGTAGGAATTTGAATAGTAAGTATGAAAGATTCAAGTCTTGACACTAATAGGCGCAAGACGACATATTCGAAGAATGATACTTTCAAAAATGAAAGGTTGATACAAACTAAACATGATGTGACACGATCACGGTTAAGAAATGTAATGCGAATTAAAATCACATTATAACCAAGCGAGCGGTAAAAGTAACGGATTCATAAAGAATTCAATAGTACATGAAAGCGATGGATATCGCTAAGATAACTAAACTAGTGAAAATAACGAGATTACGTTATTTCAAGTAGCACTATGTCGTATGAGTTATGTAGACAATTAGTAACCAAAAAGGTGTTACCATACTTTTTGGTAATACTAACTATTGGATAAAAATATAAGTAATGCTTGAAAGATTTCTTGGATCGAATACATTGAGCTAAACTCAATGAATTATGTAAGAAAAGGTTTCGAGGACGAAACCTCTTTAAGGGGGGTAGACTTGTAACACCCCGAAAACGGGTTTGGTAATCAAACTCCGTTAATACTAAAAGACGGGTAAAGTACCGTTAGTGGTGAAATTTACCCGGTAAATATTAGGATTTATTTAATTAATCCTAATATTAAATAAAAAGTGAATAAAAGCTTTTAAGGAAATAAAATGGATAAAAGGCCCGGGTTAACGGGACCTAAAATAAACTTAGTCATAAATATTCCCGAACCCGCTAAGTTAACTAGGAATATTAAACCTAGTTAATAAGTGGGAATATTATTGAAAATAGTTAGGTTGTGACCTAATTAATAACTAACCAAACACGAGGGACCAAAGCCGGGTAACTTGAAAATGGAATTATAACTTAAAAAAAAAATAACATAACACACACACTTGATGTGTGTGTGCGTGCGTGAAGTAGTCCAGGAGAAGGAGCTAGAGCTCCAAACCCTAGCTCAAACAATCTCAACAAATTGAAGCTCAAATCAAGACCCAAATCGATGCATGAACACATATAAATGATCACCTAGTCGTGGGGATCATAAGGTATGTCGAATTTCTAACATTCGTGAAGTTGTAAAAATTTGATAATCATCCTAATCGCGAATTAGGTATGGATTAGAGGAGCTATGGCTAAAATTAGTGATGTAGACATGCTTAGGAACTAAACCCTAAGTGAAAATCATACATATGATGCTATGATTTGAATGATTTGATGATTTCCCATATATATGTTAAGTGGGTTTTCATGATAAAATGATGAACACTTGAATTTGAGTGTTTAATTGTGAATTTTGAAAGATAGGATGCAAGACCTAGATGTTGTTTATAAACACTAGACATAGAGATTTGATTCTTGATGTAAATCTTGGTAAAAATAGCTAGTTATGAACTAGTTAGTAAACATGTAGAATTATGCCCGTTAGGTGTTTGTTAAAATGCCTAAATGAGAAGTAAAGTGTTGAAATCCAAGTGAAACGCGTAATTGGCAAGCTTGACTAATTACATGAGATATGAGATAAAACGGGTTTTAATCATAATGTTTATTTGCCTTAATCGTGCATATTATATGATTAAAGGTAGTTGACTTTATAAAGTCGAACTAACCTATGATAAAGTCAAATAGAAGTTTCGACATAAAGTCCGTAAGATGAAATAGTCATAATAGTGATGACTAATCTAACCATCTTACGAATTATGATGTTAGTTTGACTCTTGACAAGCTAGACGGAGGCTTGGGGAAAGAAGCGGGTCAAACGGATCGTATACGCGGAAAAGAGCATAATCCGGATACAAGGTAAGTAAAGCTTACACTCTAGTTATTTGATACCTATTGGTTTGATAGGTCGTGAATAGTAAGTCTTGTTTCAAATTATGATGTTCCGACACGGCAAGTGCGGTCCGGAACAAAAGACAATGGTCATAAATCACGTTTAATGGATAAAAAGGAGCTAATGCGGTTAATTAGTCATGAAATGACTAAAAGATAATGAGTTTTTAAATGGTTACCTTATAAGGTAAACCATTGCAAATAATAAGGGTAAAATGGTACTTTGGTCATTTGTGGACAATAACCGTTAAATTGGGGAAAGACACATTATAGCTTGGGTTATAATGGGTCAAAGAAATCAATAGATGATTTACAAGTAGAACGACTATACGGTGTAAACCGAAGTTAGTCATATAGATAAGATGGTAATAAATACCACCTCATAGAGTTTCATGGTCCTTTAGACCAAACGGGTCAAAAGGTGAAATTATCACCCTTTGACAATATCGACTAATAGTTTGTTGAGCTATGTGATCATAGAAATAAATATCGGATGGATATGTACATCGCTATCGCTTAGCGGCTACTAAGGCAAGGTATCAAAACGAATCAATATATTGATTCAAGCCAGGTATGCATAATTGGTCAAATCATCATTAGAACTTGAAGTTCAATGAGGGCTAAACAAGTTAAAATGGACATTGGGTTATCTTTTAAGTAAAACGAATGATTTAAGTTATTGTCATTGTGTTTTAAAAACATGATGGCTATTTAAACAAGATCCTAGTTTAAACAGTGGAATTTTGGTCAATTACGACATGAAAAGTCCTTTGTTGTAAAGAAAGGGTTTAAGATGACCAAAACGCCCTCGTAAGCAAAATCGAGTAAATGAACCTTAAGAGTCGTTTAAAAACAAGTTATATGATCAAGCAAATACTTTGAATAAGTATAGAGAATGAAAAGGGGTAAATCTTGGGTCAAAAGACTCAATATGAGTCTTTGTCGTAAATTAGCAATCCGACGAGAAAAACTCGGATTATATAGATCATCTCATTAAATTCACCACAAATTTAGTTGTGGTGGAAGATCACATAATAAGTAATGTGGTATAATAACGCTAGAAACGAATGAAAGCGTTTCATGCTCAAAATATGCCTAAATACCCTTAACGGGTCAAATTACGCATATGAGCGTAAACGGGTTTAAGATACGTAAGAAACCCGTGACTTGAACCTAATATGATAGGAATTATTGAAATTATGATTATCGTGAGAATAAGGATCAAACAAACATGTTTTGTATTTGGTAAAAGGGCGATAAGCCGAAGACTTAAAAGTCTGAAATTTTACTATGAAGGTTATTGGGTTTTAACTCCATTAGATGGAGAATTAAATTACGGACGCGTAGGAAAAAGAATCGGGTAAAATGGATCAATAACGAAGAAGTTATGGCCGTTTCCGTGAAATCAGATCGTGCTGGGAATATGCAGCAACATTCTGCTGAAAAGGGGGCCTAGCGTCACGCGACGCCCCTTGGCGTCACGCGACGCCTCCAAACTCAGAAAAATATTATTTTTTGTCATATTTAACCCCTATATTTGTTTGAACTTCATATTTAACCCCTGTACTTGTTTGAACTTCATATTTAACCCCTGTGCTTGTTTGAACTACATATTTGACTATCAAAACTAACTTTTAAGTTGGTTTTGATCATAGGTGATTGCCATGAGTGCCCGGATGAAGATCAAGCTCGATGAGGAACCGAACACGATAAAATACAAGCTTCCGCGTGACGTTTCGTTGTACCTTTTAAACGACGAATTCATATACAATGTGTTGTCAAACTTTTAAACTGTAAAAGTTTTAGTAAACCCGTTTTTCTGATGTATATGTAATCTAAATTACATGATTGTTTTCGTAAATAATACGCTAAACCTTGATTTATAAGAACGGGTGTTACAAGTTGGTATCAGAGCCTTGGTTTAAGAGATTCAAGTATGGTGGGAAAACTATGCTTGGACTTAAACCTTATGCTCTTAATAAAGATTGGTGTTCGGTTCGAGGCTTGATCGCAAATCCAACAAATCAATCCCGAGCACTCTCGGGGCACCCACTGAACAAACGAAGTACTCCGAGAGTAACCCGAGTCGTCCACCACTAATTCCTGGGAAAACCCAGTAACCCACCCGCCCATAGGTACGACGGTAAATTACCAGTAAAACACGTTTGGCTCAAGGATCGAACCCAGGTTTCCCTGGGTCTCCTATCACTGCTAGAGGTGCACAAACCGGTTAATTTTAATAACCGGTTCGGTTAACCGGTTATACCGGTTAATTTGACTTTTTGAATTTAACCGGTTAATGCTTTAACCGGTTATTACTTTAACCAGTTATTTTTTTAACTGGTCCGGTTAATTACTTTAACCGGTTCGGTTAATTAACCGGTTATTTTTGGTTATTAACCGGTTTTTTTTGCCTTTTTTTTGAATTTTTCGGTTATTTTTTCGGTTAACCGGTCTATCGGTTAAAAAAACCGGTTAAAAAACCGGTTAATAACCGGTTACTATACTAAATACTTATAACCGGTTACTAACATACGGTTAAAAATAACCACTAACCGGTTATTCCTAAATCGGTTATTAACCGGTTACGGTTTCGGTTAATAACCGGTTACGGTTAATTAACCGGTTATTTTGTGCACCTCTAATCACTGCCCACAAATGTCTCACTCTTTTTGCACCAAATAGGAATTAAAATTGAGTCTTTAAAGAAAACTCAAATTCTCCTACCATTTGAGCTAGAGGTCATTGGCAAAGGGATCGCAAGTCTCTTTGACCGAAGTCTTCATAATCGTTTTGGTGGATGAGTTTTTGGATAGCTAACATAAGCATCCACGAATACAATTGGTGCATGGTGGAGACGTGGTTCATGAAAAGAGATCTATTTAATTAGTATTGGGAGATTAAATAATTATTGGCCACCAATACGATTATTCATTTATTTGGGAGATTTATTATTTCTCCACAGCCTTGCTCTGATTTCGCTTCTTGCTCTGATTCATGTGTCACCACATCTTGTTGATTCCATTTCTCGTCATGTCAAGAAAACCACAGATGAAGCTACGGCCCTATCCTGTTGATTCCTGCTCCTTGCCCATGGGCCCATCTTAGGTATCTAGGATTTCATACCATCTCTATACACTGTAATCACATATTGAATTAATAAAATCATTCCTCTTTTACCAACTTACAATCTCATGTAGTGAATGTTCTTATAGTTGATGTGGTTTTAACAATCGTGTCGAGTCATTCTTCAACACCTTAAGTTCAGTGACGGATCCAGGGGTGTTTTGGGGGTTCCCGGGAACCCCCTCGGTTTGGAAAAAAAATGAAAGAAATACTGGAAATTTTATATGATTAAAAAAAATAGTAAGAATTAGTGAAAATCTACCAAAAGCAACCAGGTGAAAAAAATTCTTGAATCCGCCACTGCTCAAATTGGGAGTTAAGTCATAGATATCATGAAAAGTTGGAAACCCTTCTCGAGAACTACCATATAACGATCAAGTAAACCAATGAATCCAATATATGGGATGCATGTATAATGACTAATGCCGGATCACAGGCATGGTATGTTGAGAGAGGATGAAGTAATATGACGTGAAACATTTGGAATGGGGGATGAAACTTAATGTGGTGAGATGGGCCAAAGCCCAACAGGCCGTACCTAATATAGGAGGCCTATTCATTTAAGAGATCAAAAAATTCAAAAACCATATTTATGATATACGTATACACACACTTAGTGGTATTCTAATTAGAGGTGTTCTTAGGATTAGTTAAACTGGTTTTGGGTTAATCGTGTTTCAAAAATTTCAAAGCATACCGATGACCTTCCTGCGTCTTTTTGTCCGGGTTCGGACTCGGGTTTCGGTTTGAACGGATAGGTACATCAGGCAATGGGTTACTAAAAATCGTATTTGGCTGCTACAAACTTTAGTTAACTAGATTCATTGCTTGGCTTGATGTTAATCGAGAATTTTTCAATCCAATAAATCTGATTAAGCTCCCATCTCCACCACTTCGAGCATCAAGCAACAACCAAGCCACTTCCTTCTTCATAGCTTTTTTTTTTGTAAGGGGTTGATTGTCGGGGGCGGTGGCCGATAAAAAATGTTACTTATGATCATCAGGGCCGGCCCTGAAACTTTGTGTACTATGTTTGAGCTCGAAAAAACGTGCCCTTAGTCCTTAACAAAATATACAATAAAGGTCTAAACCTAATGTCAATGGGCTAATAACTAATCTAAAGTCGAAACCATGTTGAATTTTTGTAAGTGGACATATGTTGGTGTTTGTATGGGTATACCCTATTAATTTATTTATTTTTACATATACATATCAGGCTTTTTTTTTTAAATAACATGCCCTTCGAAATATCGGGTCCTGGCCGGTGGTCCTCCCCACCCACCCCTAGAGCCGCCCCTCACAATCGTGTTGCTGTGAAAACTTTCAAGAATTTATAATGAATTTAAAATTAAGGCTCGAAACCAAAAGCTATTATCTATCTGCATGTTCGATAACATTTAACTCATAAAATTGGAACAAAATCTTAGATTATATAAAGAGGATTCCTTGTGTAATGGATGATTATATTCCATTAACCAACCAAACACCTTTGTTTTTCATTCTCTCACATTGACTCTCATTTTCTCATACCAAACACTACCTATGTTAGTAGAAACCCATTTTCAAAACTCTCTTCTATTTTCTTTGAAATGTAGCCCAAAGGCCTTTGGCTCGCTAACATTTGGCGAATTCTCTTAAACCAAGTTGTGACCCATTTTCAAAACTCTCTTCTATTTTCTTTGAAATGTAGCCCAAAGGCCTTATAGAACTTAGATAATCAAACAAACTTATGGTTGATTCATAACTGTGATTTGTAAACTTGTAGAGCTCTATTCGATACCATTATATATATCTATGGAACCCATTAAGTGTAACCAACTTTGAAATCAATATTGACCATTGGATCTTGCTGAGATTAAATCTCAGCCCTTTAAACTCACAAAATTAACTGCTAAGAGGGTAGTTCAGGACAGTTTTTTGCAGTTTCCATGGCTGACGGTTATCTCCACCTTTTCCTGCCCATCATCTCCACTCCTACAAATATGGGTAGTGCTCTCAGTTGAGAAGTAATGTTACTCAAATAAAACTGTAATATTGGGAGGTTTAACTCTCTCTCTCTCTCCTAAAATGAGGAGGTTACAAACAGTTTTGGGTTTGATTTCTCCCACGTTTCTTGTAACTTCCTACCCTTCCTTTTAATAGGGATCTCAAACCTACATTTTTGCCCATTCCCCTTCATCGCTCTGTATCAATCCATTGCGCTTTGAAAAGTAAAAGTGAAGCATCGATTTCGTCACAACACCGATTCCAAGCATTTGTGTGTGTAATTTCCGGTTAAAACTCAAGAACCAACCATGGTATGTAAACCATAATTTAACATTTACATGTTATTTCACTTCAAATTATCATCCTTTTTCCTGTTAGTTTCGATCCGATCTCACTCCAAATCGATGTGTGTGTTAAAATAGGGTTTGTTGTTTGATTAGGATTGAGATGGCGAGTTCAGTAGAGGCTGCCGGAGAACCTGTTCCGACGTCGGCGGTGCTAATGTCGGCGTCGAAGCACATCACCGTTAGATGCAGAGGTGTTATTGTTTAAGAATTTGATTAAAAAAATTATTTTATTTGAGTAAATTTGTGTTATTGTTTGGAGATCCCCCCCCCCCCCCCCCCCCCCAATGTTAACGTAGAGGCTGCCGAAGAACCTGTTCCGACGTCAGCGGTGCTAATGTCGGCGTCGAAGCACATCACCGTTAGATGCAGAGGTGTTATTGTTTAAGAATTTGATAAAAAAATATTTTATTTGAGTAAATTTGTGTTATTGTTTTGAGAAACCCCCCCCCCCCCCCCCCCCCCCCCCCCCCCCCCCCAATGTTAACCCTGAATCTGATTCCAGTATTTGTTTGTTTGTCGGTGCTTTCAAGTCAAATTCAGACATGCTAGGAGTCTCCTTACAGCGATACAGCCTCCTAGCTCTGCTGAAAGGTTTTTGATGCTATCAATTTGCAATCCGTAAGGCGTTGTGATATGATATGCAGTTGAGATATATACGCATCTTAATCGATCAATGCTCATTTGGTCTGTTTTCAAAGAAAGAAGAAAAAAGGTCCAAGAGAAAGAAGAGTCGGATGATGTAAGTTCTTTTATAAAATCTTTCAAGTTCAATTTGAGTCTGATATGACAATTCTCTGTACGATACGGTGACAATACTTTGAAACACGTTCTAACCGAACAAAAAGATAGTGTTGTTGTATGTATGTATGTAATAAAATATGAACTTTCTATTCTAAAATTTGATGTTATACAAGCTTCAGGTTATTCACCTTTTCATTTGTCTGACATTACTCCTCCCCTTTTGAAAGCAGTTTTATTCTACTGATTTGCATGTAGATCATTGTTGGGTTAGAATGTCAGATCTCCACCTCAAAACAAACAATGCCATACGGGCTACTTAAAAAGTTTCATGGCACCCTTATAGTGAATCACTTAGAATTTTATCTTCTCATAAACTGCAATCATCATCACCACCGAGTCAGAGTAATATATATATACACACACAGTGTAACTCTCTTCTCAATTTTAATACCAAAAATCACTCTTTTTTTTCAAGATTTAAGGGTGTGTGTACATGTGTTAAGTGGACATCTATGTGGGGTTTTTTGTGTTATTTTTTTAATTAATTACTTGCATTGATTTACATATTTCCTGCCACCAAACCAAAACAAAGGCAAAGGTGGAGCCTTTTTCTACTCTTTTAATAGTGGGTAATATTTTCAGTTTCAGATATCTTTTACAAGATTTTTGTAGAGTAAGAAAACAGAGCAAACATGCTTCCAAACAAGCAAGCTGAAGAAGCTATAGTTCCTGGTGAGATGAAAGGTGCTAATGAGCAAGAACAATAACAGGGGGAACAAGAGGTAGGGGTAGAACAGTCAATGTCTGGGTTCAAGAACTTTCTTTGGCATGGTGGTTCTGCTTATGATGCTTGGTTCAGTTGTGCTTCAAACCAGGTAATTTACTAAAATACCCACTAGATTTTGTTATTGTACTTTCTTTGTATAAAATTTGTATAAAAAGATGATCTTTTTTGTTTTTTTTTTTTTGTTTTTGTTTTTTTTTTTTTTTTTTTGGATTTTAGGTGGCTCAAGTGCTCTTAACTTTGCCATACTCTTTCTCTCATTTGGGTATGCTTTCAGGAATCATATTACAAGTGTTTTATGGTCTTCTTGGAAGCCGGACTGCTTATCTCATCAGTGTTCTCTATGTGGAGTATAGAGCAAGAAAGGAGAAAGAGAATGTCAGCTTCAAGAATCATGTGATTCAGGTTAAAATCCATTTTTTATTGGTTTAACAATATTTACATCAGTAAAAAATAGTATCTGATTTTGTATATATGTTGTCTTATATCAAGAACAAACTAAGAGTAAAATGCATTTTCGCCCCTGAGTTTCGACTACTTTTTTTTACTTTCGTCCATAGGTTTGTTTTTGCTCATATGGACATGGGTTACAACCCGCTGGCATATCCGCCATGTGGCGAAATGTGTTAGGGGGAAAGCTCCTTTTGCAGGATACTACACCTAGAATTGTTGGAATTAGCTGGTTGAGAATGGAAATGATGACAATGGTGGATTAGCAGCAACATGTGACAATTTGGTTGCAAGTAAATTCAGGTTCTTTTCGTGTTCATCAATTCAAACTCCATGTTTGTGCATAAAATGGTCCATAAAAATACAATATTTACATTGCAGGTCATGTAAACGAATCAACTATGGTAAATTTGTGGCAAAAGCAAAGTTTAAAGCTTCACAAATGATTATGAAGTTGTCATTAGAGCACATGTAAGGATTCTCTCATCTTTGGATATATTTTTACTTGAAATTCTTTCAAGTTCGCAAAAATCTTTCGATCTCCCAATTTTTTTTGTACGCTGTGTAAGATAGTAAAGACTTATGGGAAAGTAGGGGTTATAAATGGGTCAGAACCAGACCATACCGAACCGAACATGACCATGACCATGACCGGAACCACAACCACTAATTAAACTGTAAGTATCATAATTGAGAACCGGACCAGAAGGAGGTAGTCGTTCCCGGGTTTCATGGGTCGAGCAGGTCGATCCTCATGGGCCAGATGCCTTGGTCCGTTTAAGGTTCTTGGCTGCCATTGTGAAGAGGTATGGTTCCAATTCTTTACCCACATGGCAAGGACCATACCACTTTTTCCAGCTTATGTGGCGCTGACATCAACGACACCACCCAGAAGCTTCCAGAAGCTTCTGGAAAATATGAAGGCAACACCAAAGATGCTCCATCCGACATAAAGGACAACACGTGTCACCAGTCATCAAGCACCAAGTAGGCCTGCGATGAATCCAGGAGCAGTCCGACAATGCCAGTACGACGTCTCCAAAAGAGGCAAATGCAGGCGCGCCACGTGTACCACTACACTGACCACAGCAGAGGAGACCAAAGGGATATTCCCCTTGGTCGGACAGCTGGCGCGCGTCTACAGCTGGCACCGCTGCTCCTTTCCTTCTTCACCCTCCGGCTATAAATAGGACCCTTCACCATCCAGGTTGATCATCTTGCTCTCTATATTCTCACACTTAACACACACTGTTTATTCTCCCTCAGAACAGTACTTATTCTCACGCCGGAGCTCTATCGGACCAAGCACAACTGAACTTCTCTGCACTACTAGGGCTACCCGAAGGAAAAACTCTGGCTTCCTGGTATGCTGAACAAGTGGCGTCTATAAACCTTGTTTACACACAACTCAGTGCGCAGCAAGCTTTGCTTCAAGCACAAGCTCACCAGTCAGCATTTGTCACTCCACCGCAAAGGCCTTTGAGCGCTCCCATGCCTCAACAGGCCAATGCATTCAATCTGCGTCCTGAGTCAGTACCTCCACCGCATATTAGAAGGCCAAGCGCACACGACACGCGCGATACTTACGGTGAAACAGAAAGCAATTACGTGCAGTATTCTCAACAACCGAAGAAGCCAATACAAAGCCGCTTAGGCCCCCGTAACATAAACGACGAATTTGAAGATGACAACGAGACGAACACAGTGTTCAACAGGCTACCACCAGAGCATGAAGCGTACAAACCTCGCAAGCGCGCAGGTTATGATCCAAAAGCAGAGCATGATTACACCCTGAGCTACCGTCCAGACGACATGGCTGAGAATTCCAAGTTCATAAGGGAGATCGCCACGGCTGCCATCGACAAAACGAAGTTGCCACACAACGTGGGCAAATACAACGGGTTGACAGACCCAGATGATCACCTTCAGGTTTTCAATGGTGCTGGAGCTACAGGTGGATGGAACTTACCAGCCTGGTGCCATCTCTTCGCTCAAACCTTCGTAGGCGCAGCGCGCATCTGGTTTGACAGCCTGCCAGCAGGAAAAATCAAATCATGGGTCGACTTCCGAGAGAAGTTCTTGGCACACTTCTCGCAACAACGACGACACACCAGGGACCCAGTCGATTGTTTGAACATATGGCGAAGAGACCACGAAAGCGTGGAAGATTTCATTACAAGATACAACAAAGAATGTTTGGAGATCGGCGACGTAGGCGAGAAGATGATGCGCGCACACTTCATGCGGGCAGTCAAGTGCGATGATTTAATCAAGCGTGTAAAAGGCAGAGACGGAGGACCCAAAGATTGGGAAACCTTCATCGAGGCAGCCAAAACTATCACGCAGTCGGACAGACAGTTGACCGGTGATGATCACCGTCAACGCAGCTACAACCATAACGACCGGCATAGCAAGAAAGGCAGGAGCCAACCTTGGAAAGCATCCGGTCACAGAGAACGAAGCCCGGTAAGAGAGGATGCGCGCCACACGATCAATCAAATAGCTCACCGGAAAGAGGTGAAACGAGAAAACAGGGAGAAACAGTGGACACCCCTCACGAAAACCCCTTCAGAAGTCTTAGCAACCGAGAACCACCAGTTTAAACCGCCCCTACAAATGCGCAACAAGAGGGGCCAAGACCCAAATCTTTTCTACGAATTCCACAAGGACACAGGCCACTTAACCGATGATTGTTTCAGCCTCAAACAAGAGATCGAAAGAGCCTTAAGAGACGGAAAGTTAACTCACATGGTCAAAGGTGGGAGGCGTGATTACCGCCAGATTCAGAGAAGAGAAGAAGGGCCGGACAACAAAAAACTCCGGAAGCTAGAAACCCACATGGTTCAAGGGGGTCCACGAAGGCCAAGAAAAAACTACAACAAGCGCACGCAAGATGATTCATGGCACGAGAAACAAGTCGTTTTCCCGGTTGTAAGAGGGGGCCCACGAGAAAGAAGGCCCATAGTCATCTCGGGCGTGATAGGGCATTATCAAACAGATTACATTTTCATCGATCCAGGGAGCGCTGCGGATATCATATACGAACAATGTTTTAATCAGTTCGATCAAGAGGATAAGGCGCGCTTAAAACCAGTTGATTACCCGCTCACTGGTTTCTGCAACGAAGCCGTTTTTCCTCTAGGACAAATATCATTCCCAGTGTTGCTCTCGGAGGGAAGAAACTCAAGAACAGAAGAAGTCACATTCATGGTGCTACCAGCACATTCGAGACATGATATTCTGCTGGGGAGAGAATCCCAATGCGACTTCAGCATGATCTGCTCCGGCCCACACTCAGCTGTGGGATTCCCAACAGAAACCGGGGTAGCAATCATATACGCAAGTAAGGAAGTCCTAGCAACAGATGAGCTAAGACCTACAAAGACAAGGAAACCAGAACCACATCAAGAGGCAGAAAAATGGGTGTTAAACAGCGCATATCCAGAACAAACAGTCACCTTAGGACCCGCAATGTCTGATCTAACGCGCGCAGCGCTAAAGAATCTGTTGTTCCAAAACATGGACGTCTTTGCCTGGACACCAGCAGACATGGTGGGTGTTCCACGGCACATAGCTGAACATCGCTTAAACGTCTCAGAGGAAGCTAAACCGGTGATACATGCTAAGCGCCATTTGGGAGACATAAAGCACGACGCCATGAAAGAGCAGGTGATAGAGCTGTTAAACGCGGGAATCATCAGGGAGGTCAGGTATCAAACGTGGGTAGCAAGCCCAGTGACGGTCCAAAAGAACAACGGTAGTTGGAGAATGTGCGTAGACTACAAGGATCTGAATAAGGCGTGCCCACGCGATTGTTACGCCTTACCAGACATTGATGAAAAGATCGATTCACTTGCCACATTCCGATGGAAATGTTTCCTCGATTGCTACAAGGGGTACCACCAGGTACAGATGGCCGTGCAGAATGAAGACAAGACCGCGTTACGCACACCAACAGGGTTATACTGCTATACCAAAATGCCCTTTGGTTTAAAAAAATGCGGGCGCGACTTATCAGAGGCTCATGAATGAAACTTTCCACGATGCCATCGGCAAGTATATAGAAGTGTATATGGACGATCTGGTTATTATGAGCAAAGAGGAGAGTACAATGTTGTTGAACATCCAAAAGACGTTCGACACCTTGCGCGGAGTTAGTATCAAGTTAAACCCAGCAAAATGCTCTTTCGGCATGGAAGAGGGGAAATTCCTGGGTTTCATTGTCACGAAAGATGGCTTCAAGGTGAACCCTGACAAGATACAAGCAATTGAACGCATGCCGTCACCGTCGACGATCAAGGAGATGCAAAAATTGGCAGGACGGTTGGCAGCACTTAACCGCTTCCTAGCCAAATCCTTTCCGTTCATAAAAACTCCCGGAAACTGCATGAAGAAGAGCCAATTCCAGTGGACTCCGGAAGCCGAGAGCGCATTCCGCGAGATGAAAGACTGCCTCATCAAGCTGCCAACATTAACTGCACCCGTCAAGGGCGAGCCTCTAGTGCTATACTTGTCAGCCTCCGACAGAGCAGTAGGAGCAGTTTTACTTGTTGATCGACAGGGTGTTCAAACGCCAGTCTATTATGTGTCACGAACTCTGACTGACCCAGAAACCCGGTACGCAATCATGGAGAAACTAGTACTCGCACTGATCCATGCATCCAGACGGCTGCGCAGGTACTTTGCCAATCACGTCATACACGTACTAACAAACTACAACATTGGCAATATCCTCGCAAGACCAGAGATCTCAGGGAGACTAGGGAAGTGGGCAATAGAGCTCGGGGGTCACAATGTGGTTTTCAGGCCGAGACCAGCAGTTAAGGGCCAAGTACTGGCGGATTTCATGACAGAGGTACCGGATGACAGGGTTCGAGAATGCAAGGCGATGGAAAAAGCCGAAAAACAACAAGTAGAAGAACCATGGTTGTTATATACAGACGGCGCGTCTAATGAAGACGGCGCAGGAGCTGGGCTCCGGTTGGTGAGCCCTGACAAACATGAGTTCACTTACGCCATACGCCTGGATTTTAAAAGCACAAACAATGAAGCTGAATACGAAGATTTCCTTGCTGGTTTAAGGTTGGCAATCAAAATGGGAGTACGACACATCAAAGCGCATGTGGACTCCATGTTGGTAGCAGGGCAAATCAACGGGTAATATGAAGCCAAGGGAGACACAATGGCACTTTACCTGAGTCAAGCAAAGACGCTGCTACAAACCTTCTATTCCTACAAAGTGCACCACATTAATAGGAGCGAGAATAAACTAGCAGACGCGCTGAGTAAACTCGCCTCTACAAGCTTCCAACACCTGGCAAAGGATGTACGCATAGAGGTTTTAAGCAACCCATCAGTGCCACTGCGAGAAGTAAACGTCGTTCAACTAGGGACAACGTCTTGGATGACTCCGATAATCGCGTACCTCCAATCTGGCATACTCCCGGAGAACAAGGCAGAAGCAAGGAAAATCCAGTACAAATCCGAACATTATCAGATGCCTGATGGGATTTTGTACAGAAAATCATACCTCGGGCCTTTGTTAAGATGTGTAGATCCCGAAGACGCAAACTATTTGATCAGAGAAGTGCACGAGGGAATCTGTGGTATACATGCCGGACCAAGAATGGTGGTAGCGAAAGTCATGAATGCGGGGTACTATTGGCCTGGGATGCATTTAGATGCGGTTAAAGAATTGAGAAAATGTAGTGGGTGCCAAAGACATGCTCCCAAAACAATGCGCCCCAAGAATGAATTGGTACCAGTCACGACGGCGTGGCCCTTTCAACAATGGGGAATAGACATGGTTGGACCTTTCCCCGAAGCCCCAAGTGCTGTCAAATTCATAATAGTCGCAGTCGACTATTTCACCAAATGGGTAGAGGCGAAGGCCCTCGCGTCCACCACAGCCACTGTTGTCAAAAAATTCATTTGGGAACAAATCATATGTCGCTTTGGTTTACCTCTCAAGATCATCACTGACAACGGAACCAACTTTGCCGAAGACAATCTTCAACAGTGGTTTAAAGAACTACACATTGAGCATACCTTTTCCTCGGTCGCGCACCCGCAGGGGAATGGTCAAGTTGAAGCTGTCAACAAGAGTATCGTCGATGGAATCAAGGCAAGGTTAGGAGAGAAGAGAAGAGGCTGGGTGGACGAACTGCCCAGCATTTTGTGGGCACACAGGACGATGCCCAAAACAAGCAACGGAGAAACACCGTTTAGCCTGGTTTACGGGTCAGAGGCAGTAATACCAGCGGAGATAGGACTGCCGTCACCTCGAATGCTCTCAATGAACATAATCAACAAAGAAGAAGAAAGGAGGATCGACCTCGACCTCCTAGAAGAGAGAAGAGAAATGGCGGCAATCAACGAAGCCAAATATAAATCGAAGCTGGAAAAATATTACAACTCCAAAGTTCGAGTCTGCACCTTCAACCCGGGAGACTATGTCCTCAGAGACAACGAGGCCTCAAATGCAGAAAAGCCCGGGAAGTTGGCTCCCAAGTGGGAGGGCCCATATGTCATCGACACTGTGCTCGGAAAAGGAGCCTATAAGTTGCGCACCATCGACAACAAGGACGTTCCCCGCACATGGAATGCCCAACAGCTGAGAAAATGTTACCTGTGAAGCAAATTATTGTAATAGCAATGGCCAAGTCGCCAACACATTTATAGTAATACAAGAAGTGTTAGGCAACCTTTCTATCATACAAATTTCTTTGTCACAACTGCATATATTACTTTGGGCATACACGAAAACATCAATGGCTCGACCATTAGGAAACGTTGTAGACCTCCAAGGCATGTCACAAACAAGTGCACAGCCAGGTCACATACACAACCAAAGCCTAACAAACGCCAAACAAATACTTCGTGCCCACATAAACACGAAAACATCGAACACAGGACAAACAAACATTGTAAGCACCCTCAAGGCTGAGAACAGCTGGGTCTACACAATAACCTGTAAACTCGTTGATGTGTGTAAAATGCAACATATAAATTACATCAAATGAGGCATAAAACTAACCCTTTTTAAGTACTAATATTGGAAAAAGAGTGTTTTTGTCTTCCTTTTGTATTTTCAGGATTAAATGAGCTCAAAAACGCAAAAGAAGCAAAAAGACAGCTAAATCCAAAATAAATACAAGAAAAGGAATATTAGTGGACTGCCCGACCCCTCAACGGCACCTTCCAAAGCAAAAAGGAGAAGACAGAAGGCTGAACACGCCCCGTGCTCAGCCAGCACGGGGCCGTGCCCAAGAAGCAGCAGAAAAGACAAATCCATAGAAGCTTCTATTGCCCATCACGGGGCCGTGCTCAGCGGACACGGGGGCGTGTCGAAAGTACAGCAGACGCATTTATTGTAATTGCGAATTACAATTAATGAGGAGAGAGACTGTCAGACAGACACGGGGCCGTGTCCAGCGGACACGGGGCCGTGTCCAGCACTCTGTTCAGCCTATAAATAGGAGTGCTTGGATTCCTTTCATCTCATCCCTTGGCACACCACCTCTCTCACACTTCATCCACCACCCACCACCATCACAAAACCATCATCCACCACCATCATCCATTGTCCATCGTAGAGTGTGTGAGTCGTCTCGGGATCCAAGATTGATCGTAAGAGTTCTTGACAATCAAGGCCATGTTTGCCTAAGTCTCTTACATCACTTGGTGAAGACAAAGTGTCTAGTATAATACTTTTTATTTCTAATCTTTTGCACTTTTTATTTGGTTTTGTATTAATGACTTTAATAACTAGTTACTTATGTTGAAGGTGATCTTTCCTTATCGTTTGTCCGTGGTGTCTTGGCATTATTTTACTGTCTATATAAAATAAAGGATTTTCACCATTCATATCTCCACGGTCTATATGGAGGTATGTTGGCTACCTGGTAGGGGGTTAAGGGAACGGTTTGGTAAAGGTCTTGCCATTGTTCAGCGTTTAGAGGTCCTGCAATGGACCTGGGTCAAATTTAGTAGGACCTCCTTCAATACTTCACGGTATTGGATGGCGGGGGTCCAAACTCTTTGATCCCCTCATAAGTTAACTACTATTAATACTATAACCCGGCTATTTAGGACTGTATCCCTGCTGACTCAGACTACTTAGCCGAGGGTAACGTCACCGCCAAAAGCGGGGCCTACCACAATACTGCATTAATAACTTAATTCATTATCTTCCAATAATCCACCCCTTTAGGATTGTATCCCTGCTGACTCAAACTACTGGGGTGAGGGTAACGTCACCTTCAAAAGAGGGGCCTACTACAATAACTAAGATAATCTCTTAATTATGTGCAAAAGTGCGGAAATAATCAAAGGTTATACTAGATACGAGTCAGAACCAAGTGATTCATCTTGTCTATCTGTTTTTATTTTTATTTTTATTTTCAGCATTTTAGTTAGCTTTTAATTTTCTTAGTTTAAAACAATTTTTCTAAACTTTTATTTTGGTTAGACGTTGAGGATAAACCGGTACTAAAAGCTCTTGTGTCCTTGGACGACCTCGGTATCTTACCAACACTATACTACACTCAACGATGGGTGCACTTGCCCATATGTGTGTTTAGTGTCAGTGAAATATCGTGTTTTATAAATTTAAAACTTGGCTTAAATAAGTGTTAAAATGGGCTTAAAATATACACCTAAAATATACGACACTTACCGCACATCAAGTTTTTGGCGCCGTTGCCGGGGACACAAGGATTTTAAGAAAGCTTAAAATCGACGGCCTAATCAGTTTTTCAAAACCTTTTCAAAACGCGCGCACATTTTTCTGCATTTTAGTTTAGTTTGCATTTACAGTAGCCTGAACACGGGGTCGTGCTCACTGAACACGCCCCCGTGCTGCATATTTTTAGTTAGATACCCAGATACAGAGTCTGAACACGGGGCCGTGCTCACTGAACACGCCCCCGTGCTCAAAGTGACCAGTAACTTTAATTAAAACGCCCAGATACAGATCCTGTACACGGGGCCGTGTTCACCAGACACGGGGCCGTGTCCAGCCTTCTGTTTCAGTCTTTGTTTTCGTTTTCTGGTCCCGAGACTCAGTTGTGGTCTGCTGAGTGATTCTTATGGATCAATACTCAGGAGGTTACAACTACACCTATGATGAGGATGATTATAGGGGTAATTATTGCACTAATTGTCGTAATACACGTTCGATTCAAAATAATCACTCATATCAACCATCCAATTCATACGCTTACTATGAGGAGCCCAGGTACGAGCCATCAACTTCATACACATCCTATGAAGACCAAAGGTATGAACCTCCTCCCTCATACTCATATTTTGATGAACCAAGGTATGAGCCCTCTTACTCATACTTTGAGGAACCAAGGTATGAGCCACCACCTTCATATGCTTATTATGAGGAACCTTGGCGTGAACAACCCACCTCATATGAGTATTATGAAGAACAAAATTACGAACCTTATCCATCATATGCTTACAATGAAGAACAATGGTGTGAACCATCAACTTCATATGGGTATTATGAGGAACAAAGGGTCGAACAACCGGATTCAAGCTTAGAAAATAATGATTCTTTTTCTATAACCGAAGTGACCGATAGGATATTAGAACACATTAGAGTTATCGATCGATGTATAAAAGAAGCTCGCGCAAGGGAAGAGGAGTCCCGCGCAAGAGAAGAATTAAAAAAGGAAGAGATAACTGAAAATGTAAAAATGGAAGAACAAATTAGTGAAAAACCGACACATGAGTTAAACAACGAAAAAGGTGAGTCCGATAACGTTAAAATCCAAGAAGAGTCTAATTTCGAGGAAATTAATCTCTTGACACCTTCTTTCGAAAATCATTGTTTAGTACCCACTCATGCTAAGTTTTTAAAAGAGTTAAACACTAACACTAAAATTGACGAAACGGTAAGTGTTAAGTTAACTAATGATCAAACTTCGCTAATAAAAGAAGACCCATTTGAAATTAACATCACACCGGTTCCATGTTTCTTTCAAAATTCGTTTATTAGTAATGTCACAATCGATAAAGATCTTTGTGTTAACATAATGCCTAACTACATTTTCGAAAAATTAAGTATTAGTGATTTTTCTCCACTTCAAATACCTATTTTTCTATCCAATCGGAAAGTAATAAAATCAATCGGTATAGTTGAAGATGTTTTGGTTCAAACAAATCAAATGGTAATCCCAACCGACTTTATCATCCTCGATGACGCTCCTCTAGTGTTGGGACGACCATTTGTAAAAACTCACGAAGCTTTGAAAAACCGGAAGTTCAACAATTTACCTCTTCAATTAGGGGCATTTAAAAGAAGTGTCGATCTCGAACGATCAATGAAATATCCATTCGGCAATAATGACCCCCTAATTGAAGATGAAGATGAACCACACGATACAAGTGAAGAGATTGACCACTTTGTTGAAGAAGAGGTCGCCATAGAACAAACTTTTAAAGTTCTTGATCGAAACAAGCAACCAAATAAGGAGTCTCCTAAAGACCCACCACTTGAGCTCAAAGAACTTCCAAAAGGTTTGGAATATGCTTTTCTAGACAAAGATGGTAAGTTACCTGTAATTATTTCGTCTAAATTAGATAACTTAGAAAAAGAAAAACTAATTAATCTTTTGAAAAAACACAAAAATGCAATAGCTTGGAAACTTGTTGACATAAAAGGAATTAGTCCTTCTATGTGTACACACAAAATTTTGATGAATGATGACTACAAATCGGTCATACAACCACAACGTAGAGTAAATCCAAATGTTCAAGAAGTGGTTAAAAACGAAGTCATCAAATTACTTGACGCCGGACTTATCTATCCTATTTCCGATAGTCCTTGGGTAAGTCCCGTCCAAGTAGTTCCAAAGAAAGGAGGTATGACGGTAATTACTAACGAAAGGAATGAACTAATACCAACAAGAACCGTCACAGGATGGAGAGTATGTATAGATTATAGACGATTAAATGAAGCAACAAGAAAGGATCATTTTCCTTTACCCTTCATTGATCAAATGTTAGAAAGATTATCCGGTCATAAATTTTACTGTTTCTTGGATGGTTTTTCAGGTTACTTTCAAATCCCGATAGCACCCGAAGACCAAGAAAAGACAACTTTCACATGTCCCTATGGAACTTTTGCTTATCGACGCATGCCGTTTGGTCTATGTAATGCCCCCGCAACATTCCAACGTTGCATGGTAGCCATTTTCCATGACATGATAGAAAAGACAATGGAAGTCTTCATGGACGACTTTTCTATCTTTGGGGATTCATACGACCAATGCCTCGATAACCTTGAACGAATGCTATCCCGATGTGAGGAAACTAACCTCGCCCTTAATTGGGAAAAATGCCATTTCATGGTAACGGAGGGAATAGTACTCGGTCACAAAATCTCAAGCGAAGGAATGGAGGTGGATCGAGCCAAAATAGATACCATTTCTAGATTACCACCTCCATCCTCAGTAAAAGCTATTAGAAGTTTCCTAGGACATGCCGGATTTTATAGGCGGTTTATCAAAGACTTTTCAAAGATCTCAAGGCCTCTAACAAAATTACTTGAAAAAGATGCTCCTTTCATCTTTGACAAGGATTGCAATCAAGCATTTCTAACCCTAAAGGAAATGCTAGTCAATGCACCTATCATGATAGCACCTGATTGGAAATTTCCTTTCGAAATCATGTGTGATGCTAGTGACTTTGCAGTTGGAGCTGTCTTGGGACAAAGAAAAGAAAAGCATTTCCACCCAATCTATTATGCTAGAAAAACACTTAATGATGCACAAGAAAATTACACAACAACTGAAAAAGAATTACTAGCTGTGGTATTTGCTTTTGATAAATTTCGTTCTTATCTTGTCCTTTCTAAAACTATAGTCTATACAGACCATGCAGCCATTCGATATCTCTTTAAGAAGCAAGACGCAAAACCACGTTTGATTAGGTGGATTCTACTCCTCCAAGAATTTGACATTGAAATCAAGGACAAAAGAGGAGCAGAAAATACCGCAGCAGATCATCTTTCACGCTTAGAAGACCCAGCTTTGGAGGCAACCAGGGACGAGCAAATCAACGAAAAATTTCCAACTGAGTCCCTGGAAATGGTGGAATATAAGGAAGAACCATGGTACGCCGACTTTGCTAACTACCTAGCTAGCGGTATAGTCGCAAAAGGATGACCACATCATCAAAGAAAAAAATTCTTTGCCAATGTAAAACACTACTTTTGGGAAGATCCATATCTTTTCAAAATGTGTGCCGACCAACTCGTCAGACGATGCGTACATGGTAGTGAAGCACGAAGAATTCTCCGCCATTGTCATGAAGGTCCATACGGAGGACATCATGGTGCTGCCAGTACCGCACGAAAGGTATTCGATTCAGGATTTTATTGGCCAACCATTTACAAAGATGCTCAAAATCTTGTAAAGACATGTGATGCTTGCCAAAGAACAGGTAATATTTCTTCCAAAAACGAAATGCCACAAAATGGCATTCTTGTTTGTGAAATTTTTGATGTATGAGGACTCGACTTTATGGGACCTTTCCCGCCATCAAAAGGAAACAAATACATACTTGTGGCAGTAGATTACTTGTCTAAATGGGCCGAGGCCGAGGCACTTCCAACAAATGATGGAAGAGTAGTGGTAAGATTTCTGAAAAAATTATTCTCTCGTTTTGGCACACCTAAAGCTTTAATAAGTGATAGGGGTACCCATTTTTGCAACCATCAACTTGAAAATTTTTTAACAAGATATGGGGTCTATCACCGGGTTTCGACAGCATATCACCCTCAAACAAACGGACAAGCCGAAGTGACTAATAGAGGGTTAAAACGAATACTCGAAAAAACCGTAGGATTAAATAGAAAGGAATGGGCTGATAAATTAGATGATGCTTTATGGGCTTTTCGAACTGCTTATAAAACAACAATAGGTACAACCCCCTATAAGCTAGTCTATGGAAAAAGTTGTCATTTGCCAGTAGAAATTGCGCACAAAGCCTACTGGGCAATCAAAAATGTAAACTTAGATCTAGAATTCGCTGGTAAAAATCGATTTTGTCAAATAAATGAATTAGACGAGCTTAGGAATTATGCATACTCAAACTCCGAGATTTATAAGGAAAGAATGAAAAATTTGCATGACAAACATATTAAACCTAATGAATTTCGGGTAGGAGATTTAGTTCTTTTGTTTAATTCATGACTTCGATTGTTTCCTGGTAAATTAAAGTCTAGGTGGTCAGGACCTTTTTCCGTCACCCATGTTTTTCCACACGGTGCAGTAGAAATTAAACCTCGAAATGGGCCACCATTTAAAGTCAATGGCCAACGGCTGAAACTCTATCAAGGATTTATTGAGGATGAGGAAGAAGAGATCTCGCTTCAAACCGTGGAAGAATAAAAACATCATGCCTGGTAAGTTACGAACGATTGAGACGACAAAATAAAGCGGTAAGTTTTCTAAACCATAGCTTATGGGAAAAAGGGGCACTCACACGCGCACAAAAAAAAAAACTGCTCGGCACGAGGCCGTGTCCGCTGGACACGGGGCCGTGTTCGCACTGCAGACGGGATAAAACCCCTTTTTCAAAACAGTTTCTTCATTCTACACGCCCCGTTTCCCCACAAACGCTCTGGTTCCTGGCGATTTTTCGCGAAATTTCGACGTCTCTTACCGATCTAACAACGTCAAGGTATGATTCTATCACTCTTAGTAGTTAGATTAGTTACTTGCATGTAGTTAAAACACCACAAATTTGGGGAAAAATCTAGGGTTCTTGATGTTCATCCGGATCGAACCTAAAATTTTTGCCTGAATCTGTTTGCATGTAGTTAGATTAGTGTTAAGGGAAGTAAATACACTTAGATTGTTCATAGATTCACCCAATTTCTTACAAAAACCCCAAACCCTTGTTCTTGAGCCGAAAAAGATAAAATTGATAAGGTAAACGGGATATTTTGGGAAAAACGGTGTTTAGGGTTTCATTTTCGGGGGAAACCGCACCTATTGGACTAAAAATTTTCAAGTTTTCGAAACCGGGTCGAAAAATGAAGTTTTTAAGTAACAGACGTCTGGACACGGGGCCGTGTCCGCTGGACACGGGGACGTGTTCAGCCAACTGTTTGCAGTTTTGTCCGAAAACATTCCTGTTTCGTGCTAATTTTTGGTGTATTCTTTCAGATGGCAAAATTCACAAGGTTCAATGCAAGTGAGCTTGATGCAAGGGCAAGGTATGAGGTTCTTCAAACAAGACCCGAAGAGCACCCCAGGAGAGCTTGCACGGATCTGTTAACCTTGGTAAACCAGCTGAACCGATTCAACAACATCGTTACGGGACCACTAGCTGTTGCATTAAACACTAGGCTTCGGTCGGTGCATCAATGCACCATGGAGTTCTACAGTACCTTCAACTTCAATTCAAGGTGTGACCCATTCGACAATGAAGGGGTTGAATTTCGGTGTGGAGGGACAATGTACTCGATCTCCATGGCACAGTTTGGAGCCATGATAGGACTATACCAAGAGGAGGAATCGGGAAACGAAGAAAATACCGGAGGATTACGAGACTTGGAGGGAAATGAAAGACAAGCCGCATGGGCTCAAATCGGTGAAGGAATCTACGACCCTCGTAGCACCAAGAGTACGAAGCTAAGGGATCCGCTCTATCGCTACATTCACAGGATCCTCACCTACTCTCTAAACCAACGTCACGACAGTAGCGGTGTTGTAGGGTTGAAAGATTTGGTTGTCCTCCACTGTATCCACAACCAAAAGCCTCTCGATGTTCCGTATCTCCTGTTAAGAAACATGCATCTCAACCGCCTTGCTCGAGCTCCAACGCCTATCTTCTACGGAGGATGGGTGCACCGTCTTTTTAAGCATTACACACAAATTCCAAGAGCCTTTGAAAGAAGCCCATGGTCGGGACGAGTTGATTACCACATTTGCCGAGCCATGAACTTGTTTTATGAGGCGGAAGACGGAACAGTGAGCTTCCAAAGAACGCAAGGCTATGCATGGAACCCACAGGAGGCCCTAGTTCTTCACGCACCACCTCCACACCACCAGTACCCACCCCATGGTGATCCGGGTCAATCCTCCTCACAAGGAGGCGGTTTTCCTAATTTTCAAAGCTTACATGATCTTATGCAGGAAAACCTCATGTGTACCAGGAATGCCTACAACCTCGCCAACAACACATACAACCGGGTCGGAGCTATTGAACGCAACATCAACGATATACAAGACGATATCAGCAGCATCCGGGAGTACATGGCGGGGCATGGGGATGGAGGTGATGGTAGCGATGAAGATATGGAGTAGAGGGTTTGGAGGAGCAGGAGCGGGTTGATGGCAAGCCCACAGGTTTAAGTCCCTTTATCTATCGAACGATTGGTGGCCTGCGTGCCAGAAGTTGAACAATTTACTTTCCCTTAAACACTTTTATTTTCCGTTTTATTTTTCTTTTCTTTATGCTTGGAACAATTAACTGTGGTAATGTAGGATGTTTGTGTTGCTTGGTGTGGTATTAAGTGATGAAACAGGTACAAACCAAGGCTTGGGGTGCTAAGCCTCAGCACTTATAGGGCCAGGATGGAAAAACCGAAGAAAGAAACCTGTTTTTCAGGCTTTCAGACTGTCCACACGGGGACGTGTCCAGCCAACACGCCCCCGTGCTCACCTCCCAGACCTGCTGTTTGGCTTCTGTTCTGCAGAATTTTGTCCGGCACGTGGCCGTGTCCAGTGGACACGGGGCCGTGTCCACCTTCTGTAAGTTCTTGTTACTGGCACCTGAACACGGGGTCGTGCCCACTCAACATGGGGCCGTGTCCAGTGCCCAGTAACAATTTTTTTTGCTTTTTAAACACTATTTTACACATCTAATCAACCTAAAATTTTATTTTTGGGACACATTGAGGACAATGTGTAATTTAAGTGTGGGGGGGATGCTAAAACCTTGAACTTTGCAAGTCCTAAATACAAGCCTTACACAAAACTCTATTGGAACCGCTAATCACCCCAAATTTTTTCAAAAATTTCAATTTTTTTTTACTTGTCTAGGTTTAACTCGGGAAATTCAAGTTCTCAAAAAGGTTATATTTTCACAAATTTACAACCGATAGCGTAGTGATAAAAAGAACAAACATAAGAAAATTATGAAAAGGCATGACAAACTTATTTAAAATTTGATTAAATATACTTGATCACATAAAAAACTCATTCCCACAAAAGTGAGTTTTGAGCCTTTATTGAGCACACAATTACATATCAATTGACTAAATGCTCATTTTTCGTTTCTTGTGTGAATAGCCGCTTGGTTCTTACGACTCTAGAACTTGCCATGACAATACATTCCCGGTCCTTATCAACTTAAACCCGAGTAAGTAAATGATGGAGGCATTAGGACTACCCCTTTTTATTTCTACACCATTATTTTTCTTTTTCTTTTACCACCTACCCAAAAAAAAAATCACCCTAGTTAGCCCCTTTGAGCCTAAACCTTTTCGTTTCATCACCCAAACAAAAACCCTTTTACCCACCAAAATCTTTTTCATTTTTTAACCCTTTATTTTAGTAACAAGTTCGGTTGTTCGTAAAAAAAAATGATGAAGCAAAAAGAAAATAAACAAACAAGTTAATCAAAAATAACTTAGTTTGAATAAAAGCTTCATCAAAATAAAAAGTTGCAAAAATACGAAAACCGACACTTGTTACGCTTTTAGCCCTTTTTCTACTAACCACTAACCCAACCACCTACCTTTAACCCTAGCCTAACCCTTAAAGTCCTCTTGATATCTACAAAGGTATAAAAGTTAAAAAGGAGGAGGATTGATTTCTTGGCAAGCCTATGGTAGGAATAAGTTCCATGCCGCTCTCGAGTGATTCACTAAAAATACACCTTCGGCCGAGTGTGAGTGATTTCCCCGTGAGGTATGTGAACTTGTATATAAATAGAATTTTAAAAAAGGCATGTTATGCCCAAATAAGTAATTTCTTTTATGAAAAGTTCTAAATAAATCATTACGAATAGGAGTGTAAATAAATAAAAATAAAACCCAAAAAGATCTTGGAAATCCCGACACTCTACGACAAGCCCAAAACCTTCTCTTCTACCTATTCCATTTGGGAGTGTAAGCCACATATTAAAGAGTTTTGCTTGAGGACAAGCAAAAGTTCAAGTGTGGGGCTATTTGATGTGTGTAAAATGCAACATATAAATTACATCAAATGAGGCATAAAACTAACCCTTTTTAAGTACTAATATTGGAAAAAGAGTGTTTTTGTCTTCCTTTTGTATTTTCAGGATTAAATGAGCTCAAAAACGCAAAAGAAGCAAAAAGACAGCTAAATCCAACATAAATACAAGAAAAGGAATATTAGTGGACTGCCCGACCCCTCAACGGCACCTTCCAAAGCAAAAAGGAGAAGACAGAAGGCTGAACACGCCCCGTGCTCAGCCAGCACGGGGCCGTGCCCAAGAAGCAGCAGAAAAGACAAATCCATAGAAGCTTCTATTGCCCATCACGGGGCCGTGCTCAGCGGACACGGGGGCGTGTCGAAAGTACAGCAGTCGCATTTATTGTAATTGCGAATTACAATTAATGAGGAGAGAGATTGTCAGACAGACACGGGGTCGTGTCCAGCACTCTGTTCAGCCTATAAATAGGAGTGCTTGGATTCCTTTCATCTCATCCCTTGGCACACCACCTCTCTCACACTTCATCCACCACCCACCACCATCACAACACCATCATCCACCACCATCATCCATTGTCCATCGTAGAGTGTGTGAGTCGTCTCGGGATCCAAGATTGATCGTAAGAGTTCTTGACAATCAAGGCCATGTTTGCCTAAGTCTCTTACATCACTTGGTGAAGACAAAGTGTCTAGTATAATACTTTTTATTTCTAATCTTTTGCACTTTTTATTTGGTTTTGTATTAATGACTTTAATAACTAGTTACTTATGTTGAAGGTGATCTTTCCTTATCGTTTGTCCGTGGTGTCTTGGCATTATTTTACTGTCTATATAAAATAAAGGATTTTCACCATTCATATCTCCACGGTCTATATGGAGGTATGTTGGCTACCTGGTAGGGGGTTAAGGGAACGGTTTGGTAAAGGTCTTGCCATTGTTCAGCGTTTAGAGGTCCTGCAATGGACCTGGGTCAAATTTAGTAGGACCTCCTTCAATACTTCACGGTATTGGATGGCGGGGGTCCAAACTCTTTGATCCCCTCATAAGTTAACTACTATTAATACTATAACCCGGCTATTTAGGACTGTATCCCTGCTGACTCAGACTACTTAGCCGAGGGTAACGTCACCGCCAAAAGCGGGGCCTACCACAATACTGCATTAATAACTTAATTCATTATCTTCCAATAATCCACCCCTTTAGGATTGTATCCCTGCTGACTCAAACTACTGGGGTGAGGGTAACGTCACCTTCAAAAGAGGGGCCTACTACAATAACTAAGATAATCTCTTAATTATGTGCAAAAGTGCGGAAATAATCAAAGGTTATACTAGATACGAGTCGGAACCAAGTGATTCATCTTGTCTATCTGTTTTTATTTTTATTTTTATTTTCAGCATTTTAGTTAGCTTTTAATTTTCTTAGTTTAAAACAATTTTTCTAAACTTTTATTTTGGTTAGACGTTGAGGATAAACCGGTACTAAAAGCTCTTGTGTCCTTGGACGACCTCGGTATCTTACCAACACTATACTACACTCAACGATGGGTGCACTTGCCCATATGTGTGTTTAGTGTCAGTGAAATATCGTGTTTTATAAATTTAAAACTTGGCTTAAATAAGTGTTAAAAAGGGCTTAAAATATACACCTAAAATATACGACACTTACCGCACATCACTCGTCGTATTCACGATCTAACCTGCGCATGAAAACGACAGAATAAAACGTTGTCATAAACACAACACAAACCTGTCAGCGCCATCATTCATTCGTGATACCTGAATCAAAGTAATTACACATGCACATATTATGACGATAACAAAATTCGCATAAAAATAAACAACTATTAGCATAACAAGTGTCAAAGCGTAACCATATATCCACAAGCATAACAGGAAAGTTAAAATTGTTCTTTCAAATTGTCAAGTACAAGACCAACCAAGGTCATACGCGGCGCGCAGGCCGGAATCCCTCATTCAGGATGACTGGACCCGGCACCTCCAGCCGCACCACCTTCATCGCCAAGCGCTTTCTTCAACAACGCGACACCATCAGACCTTCGAGCCAGTTTTTTCGCAGCTTTGACCACAGCAAACTCCAGAGACGAAAACTCTTGTCTTTTCGCGGCGTAAGCAGCAGTGCAATCCTCCTTCCACAGCTCGAAATGATGTTCCTTCTCCTTATTAAGGGCCGCAGCCCTACCCTCGTTGTACCCATCCTTACGCCCGCTACTGTAACCAGCTTGCCCCAACTCATACATATAATGGGCAAGCTCGTGGGAGTTGACAATGCGATCAGCAATCTACGAGAAACACACAAATAAGGGACAATTCACAAGAGTCACACAAATAAAGTAAAGGAAATTACCAGAGGCACCGCGCGCGAGAGCAACCACTTGCAATCAGCTGACGCTTCCTCGGCAAGGACTTCAGAGGCGTTGTTTTCTCTTGAAGTAGACGTTCAGTAGTCTCATACCGCCTCGCAAGCTCTTCCAGTTTAGCAATACGCGCAATGTACTCTCTCTCCTTCTCTTCGAATGCAACACGCGCCTTTTGAGCTTCCTCAGCAAGCTCTGTCTTCTCACCAGATAAACGTACAACAGCGTCTCGTTGAGATTTAAGCTCCGCATTAGTACGCTCGCACGCAGCTTCCCAGTTTTTCTGCTTCTCAGCATTTGCTTGCTTTTCTTGGGCAAGTTTCTCTTCCGCATCAGATACCCTCCAGATCAACCCCTTCTTCTCAACATTGAATTGTTCTTTCTCCTCTGCAAATAGTTTTTTCTCATTCTCAAACTCCAGGGTGTCTTCCCCCATTGGTCTCCACTCACGAACAATCTCCTGTGAAGTGGACCAGAAGTTAACCCCGGCTTGAACATGCTCATCCAAAAGCTCCAACCAGCGGCGCCTCTTCTGGAACATCCTTTCAGCTGGGGGGAGGGACAGAGAGAAAAATTCATGGCAATTATCGAGGTCGTTCATCCGGGAACCCTGAGTTAAGTGCCAGCGAGGGGCGTGCGGAAGGTCATCACAAGCAGGATTCGTCGTTTCAAAAGAATCAGCATGAACTTTTTCAAACTGGGGGCTACGGACAGCACCTGAGGTTGCACTACCACCATCACCCGGTGGGCGTTTGGTATACACCGTTTGATGAGGAGTAGTTTCACTCACCTCTACTTCAACCTCAACATTTTTACCGCGATCACCACCAGCAGCACCGCCCGCATCACCACCTGCATTACCGCCACCTTCTCCAACCTGCTCAACTCTCACATCTCCTTTTTTCGTCCCGTCAGGAGTATCATGAGGAGGAGACAACCCAAACGTCCTCGACGGCGGAGATTCTGGAGGAGTAATTTTGGAAATGTCAACCTTGTGTCCAGTCTTGGTTGTTTTGGCACCTGCTCCAAAACGAGCAGTATATTCAAAGAAAAGAAGGACAAACAAACAAAAAAATGTAAGACAAGCTCGAAGAAGCTCAAACGAATAACAGAAGCTTCAAAAATCTTCTACAGCAAATCCGAGGGTTTTTCAGCAAAAATACCCATGTCAATATCCGATTCAGAAGGGGCAGGAGGATTCTCTTTTTGAAGTTTAATTTTCTTCGAGGCAAGCATAGCAGCAGCCTGCTCGTCAAGCTTCCGTTTCTTATCCTCGAAGGCCTTTTTCTGCATTATCTCTGTTAGAGTCGCGTGGTCCTCAGGGTCCGACTCAGGTCTTTTCTCCCCAACTCCTAAACCGGGCAACGTATCAGAAACGACAACATAATCAAGGATACGATGAGTACGAGGTCGCTTACGAGGAGACTCAGTGGTAGGTTCTTCAACCCTTTTCCTTTTCCCTTCCGGCTTGTCAGCTTTTGCCTTTCTCCTCGTCTCCAATGGGTCAGCAGTTTCAACCAGAATCTCCAAATCATCACCAACAGGTTCGTTCACCGGTTCATGCACAACACCCTGCGCCGGACCTGCACGCGCAGAACGAGAGGTTAGGTCTTCAAAAGATCTGCCAAACCCATCACTCGAGAGAACGATAACTTCCTCTCGAATAGAATCAAAGGCATCATCATCATTTTCACTATTTTCACCTAGGACAGTGTTTACGAAAGCAGTGAAACTCTCATCACTCGGATGCAGAAAACGGCCACGGATCTGATCCAACCAGGGTCGTTTGTCAGGTTTCTGTATCGCCTCAACCATTGCACCCGGTGCCTTAGGATCCAAAACATTCAACAAAGGGAACCCTACTGCAAAAAAGGCGAAGGTAAAGAACAATACAAAAACAATGCAACGTACACATACAAAAAAAACGTACACTTGACATCATAACCATAAACCGGAACCCCAAACGGATGTTTAGGAACCCACTTCATGCTCATACCGGCACCCACCAACGCCATCTCCTCAAGCTGGAGTATTGGAGTGGCTTTACGAGTCAACTTCTTGTACCAATCTTGGTCAGCAAAATCTGCAACCACATCAACCTTGGGGATACCCTCACCCACTGACCTGTAATGCATGTCCACAGGAACAACACCCCGCCGAATATAAAAAAACTTCTGCTTCCAGTCATGCAGACTCTTCAACGGCACAGAGCAAACCAGAGACACACCGGTACGAGCACTAAAGGAGTAGAAACCATTTGTATAGGAAACAGTATAGAAGACGTTGAACATTTCAAACGTCGGATCCAAGCGATTAGCCATACAAACGAACTCGAAGTGAGTAATACGAGGGAGCCCAATGGCATTGATCTGAGATATGTGGAGACCATAGCCCCTCAAAACGTCAGCAGTGAATCGAGTCATCGGAAGTCTAAAGTTACCCTCCCGGAAGAAAGCAGCGTACAAAGTCATGTACCCGGGAGGAGCATCCATGGCGGTGGAACCAGCAATAGGGTACTGAGCACCCCAATCAGGGAGAAAACCCATCTCCCTTACAAAATTCTGGAATTCCTCTTATTTCCACCCTATAAACGCCTGCTCCGGGCCAGGGGGAGTTTTACCCTTGTTCCTCCTCCT
The DNA here is from genome assembly GCA_030545235.1 of Helianthus tuberosus. NCBI lineage: Eukaryota > Viridiplantae > Streptophyta > Magnoliopsida > Asterales > Asteraceae > Helianthus > Helianthus tuberosus. The sequence continues at coordinate 93,923,258 of CM060372.1, forward strand.
TCTCGAAAAAGGGTTTGCAGAAGACATTATGGAGAAACAAACAAGAACACAGACGAACTCAGGGGAAGAAGGAAAGAAAACGAAGGAAGATGAGAGAAACCAGGAATTCAAATTTTGAATAATGGAGAAGAAAGAGGAAACCACCGTATATTTATACCCATCGCATTTAATGCGATGGGTAGTGGGGGCGTCAGGATATGAAAAGGCAACCAATAGGGGAGAGACACGTCAGAGGAGAGAGAAGGCGACACCTCTTTTTCCGGAAGCAGGTGAACAGACACCTGACACGTCGCCGAAAAAGCAACTGACGGTGACTGAAAAGGCAACTGTTCACCTGACACCAGACAGTTACATCAGTCACTCCTTCCCAAGACAGACAAAGCTTCCTCTTGAAGACAACTTTTATAAAGGGCCAAAACTCATGCGCGGTACGCCATGCGTCCATTTGGCTCAGCTTTTATAAAGGGCTAAAACTCATGCGCGGTACGCCATGCGTCCATTTGGCTCAACTTTTATAAAGGGCCAAAACCCATGCGCGGTACACCATGCGTCCATTTGGCTCACTTTTATAAAAAGCTAAATCCCATGCGTGGTACGCCATGCGTCCATTTGGCTCAACTATTATAAAGGGCCAAAACCCATGCGCGGTACGCCATGCGTCCATTTGGCTCACTTTTATAAAGGGCCAAAACCCATGCGCGGTACGCCATGCGTCCATTTGGCTCAACTTTTATAAAGGGCCAAAACCCATGCGCGGTACGCCATGCGTCCATTTGGCTCACTTTTATAAAAGGTTAAATCCCATGCGCGGTACGCCGTGCGTCCATTTGGCTCACTTTTGGAAGGAACAAAAACCCATGCGCCATGCGCTATGCGTCCATTTGGCCCACTTTTGCAAGGAGCAAAACCCATGCGCCATGTGTCCATTTGGCTCACTTTTGCAAGGAGTTAAAACCCATGCACCGTGCGCCATGCGTCCTCTAGGACCATTTCTACAAAGAATCAAAAACCATACGCCCATCACGTGCAAACGTCTTAAGGAAAAGCACTACCTTCATAAGTCCAGAATCCCTCCTAGACGATCAACTCAACTAGAAGGCACACTGGACTGGGGGGACTTGAAGAGGTATGGTCCCAATTCTTTACCAACATGGCAAGGACCATACCACTTTTTCCAGCTGATGTGGCGCTGACATCAACGACACCACCCAGAAGCTTCCAGAAGCTTCTGGAAAATATGAAGGCAACACCAAAGATGCTCCATCCGACATAAAGGACAACACGTGTCACCAGTCATCAAGCGCCAAGTAGGCCTGCGATGAATCCAGGAGCAGTCCGACAATGCCAGTACGACGTCTCCAAAAGAGGCAAATGCAGGCGCGCCACGTGTACCACCTTTTGAAAGCAGTTTTATTCTACTGATTTGCATGTAGATCATTGTTGGGTTAGAATGTCAGATCTCTACCTCAAAACAAACAATGCCATACGGGCTACTTAAAAAGTTTCATGGCACCCTTATAGTGAATCACTTAGAATTTTATCTTCTCATAAACTGCAATCATCATCATCACCACCGAGTCAGAGTAATATATATATACACACACAGTGTAACTCTCTTCTCAATTTTAATACCAAAAATCACTCTTTTTTTTCAAGATTTAAGGGTGTGTGTACATGTGTTAAGTGGACATCTATGTGGGGTTTTTTGTGTTATTTTTTTAATTAATTACTTGCATTGATTTACATATTTCCTGCCACCAAACCAAAACAAAGGCAAAGGTGGAGCCTTTTTCTACTCTTTTAATAGTGGGTAATATTTTCAGTTTCAGATATCTTTTACAAGATTTTTGTAGAGTAAGAAAACAGAGCAAACATGCTTCCAAACAAGCAAGCTGAAGAAGCTATAGTTCCTGGTGAGATGAAAGGTGCTAATGAGCAAGAACAACAACAGGGGGAACAAGAGGCAGGGGTAGAACAGTCAATGTCTGGGTTCAAGAACTTTCTTTGGCATGGTGGTTCTGCTTATGATGCTTGGTTCAGTTGTGCTTCAAACCAGGTAATTTACTAAAATACCCACTAGACTTTGTTATTGTACTTTCTTTGTATAAAAAGATGATCTTGTTTGTTTGTTTTTTTTTTTTTTTTGGATTTTAGGTGGCTCAAGTGCTCTTAACTTTGCCATACTCTTTCTCTCATTTGGGTATGCTTTCAGGAATCATATTACAAGTGTTTTATGGTCTTCTTGGAAGCCGGACTGCTTATCTCATCAGTGTTCTCTATGTGGAGTATAGAGCAAGAAAGGAGAAAGAGAATGTCAGCTTCAAGAATCATGTGATTCAGGTTAAAATCCATTTTTTATTGGTTTAACAATATTTACATCAGTAAAAAATAGTATCTGATTTTGTATATATGTTGTCTTATATCAAGAACAAACTAAGAGTAAAATGCATTTTCGCCCCTGAGTTTCGACTACTTTTTTTACTTTCGTCCATAGGTTTGTTTTTGCTCATATGGACATGGGTTACAACCCGCTGGCATATCCGCCACGTGGCGAAATGTGTTAGGGGGAAAGCTCCTTTTGCAGGATACTACACCTAGAATTGTTGGAATTAGCTGGTTGAGAATGGAAATGATGACAATGGTGGATTAGCAGCAACATGTGACAATTTGGTTGCAAGTAAATTCAGGTTCTTTTCGTGTTCATCAATTCAAACTCCATGTTTGTGCATAAAATGGTCCATAAAAATACAATATTTACATTGCAGGTCATGTAAACGAATCAACTATGGTAAATTTGTGGCAAAAGCAAAGTTTAAAGCTTCACAAATGATTATGAAGTTGTCATTAGAGCACATGTAAGGATTCTTCGCAAAAATCTTTCGATCTCCCAATTTTTTTTGTACGATGTGTAAGATAGTAAAGACTTATGGGAAAGTAGGGGTTATAAATGGGTCAGAACCAGACCATACCGAACCGAACATGACCATGACCATGACCGGAACCACAACCACTAATTAAACTGTAAGTATCATAATTGAGAACCGGACCAGAAGGAGGTAGTCGTTCCCGGGTTTCATGGGTCGAGCAGGTCGATCCTCATGGGCCAGATGCCTTGGTCCGTTTAAGGTTCTTGGCTGCCATTGTGAAGAGGTATGGTCCCAATTCTTTACCCACATGGCAAGGACCATACCACTTTTTCCAGCTTATGTGGCGCTGACATCAACGACACCACCCAGAAGCTTCCATAAGCTTCTGGAAAATATGAAGGCAACACCAAAGATGCTCCATCCGACATAAAGGACAACACGTGTCACCAGTCATCAAGCACCAAGTAGGCCTGCGATGAATCCAGGAGCAGTCCGACAATGCCAGTACGACGTCTCCAAAAGAGGCAAATGCAGGCGCGCCACGTGTGCCACTACACTGACCACAGCAGAGGAGACCAAAGGGATATTCCCCTTGGTCGGACAGCTGGCGCGCGTCTACAGCTGGCACCGCTGCTCCTTTCCTTCTTCACCCTCCGGCTATAAATAGGACCCTTCACCATCCAGGTTGATCATCTTGCTCTCTATATTCTCACACTTAACACACACTATTTATTCTCCCTCAGAACAGTACTTATTCTCACGCCGGAGCCTGGTTAAGAGGGAAACCCCCATATTCCCCTCTTAACGAGACTAACGGTGTTGCTGTTTTGCAGGAACCAAGCCATTCCACGAGTAGGAAGAGAGATTGAACCCACAGAAGAAATAACCCCACAAATTAACCTTAGTGTTAACCTGTGTTTCATCACATTGTTAATACAAATATTTGTTGCAATGCAATTGCAAGTGTAAGTTACTTGTGGAGCTGTTTATTTTTATATTATAACTTAGATATGTTCTTAGAGTTGAGATTTTGAACTTTGATTTGTCATTTTATCAATTGGTGATAATTGACTAAAAATTTAGAATATATATTTCATAACACCAAGAACCACTACACATGTTTCACCCTCTTTGGTTAGGAAAGCGAAATTTCATTTATACGTGGCCGATTACATGCCATCTGTGATCTTTCGGCATAATGTTTTTTTCATAGAGTGTGTTGTATATATTTACCATTGATGAGGATTACTGTTTTGGATGCTTACTTGTGATCTGTCCATGATGCTTACTTAGTTATGACTAGTCGTTTACCCGCGCGATGCGGCGGGAAACATATCAGTTAGGTTGGTTTGTTTAGGGCTATGTACGGGGCGGTTCGGTTTTGAGCCATAACCAAAACCAAATTCACGATGCAACGGAAGACACAATACTTGTTAGTAATTTTAAGGGTGTGCATGAGAAGGTTCAGTTCAGTTGGGTCATAACTAAAATCTAAATTTTGCCTTAAAGAATGGGGTCAAACAAGCTACATGTCATTTATTTTTATTAGGGGTGTGAATTTCTGACACGACTCGAAAATACGACATGAACCTAACACGAAATTCATGGGTTTAGGTTTAGTCTAAACGGGTTCGGGTCAATTTCAAGTTGAACTCATTTAACACCCCCTAATTTTTATGCACATAGCTTTTATTCAAAAATAATGTTATTGTAAGGGTAATTTTATAATAATCAAATTTTACAATAATAATCAAATTTCATGGTAATATCTATTTAATCCTAAGGGGATGGGTCAACCTGACATGCACCAGAACTAACATGTTTCAACCCAAACCTATTTTGACCACCTCTACTTTTATGTCCCATCATAATCTAGAGCATGAAGATAACACAGTAGAATAGCTTTACAAAGAGTAGAGCGACTATAGTTCATGCGTCCCAATATTGAGTGGCACTTTTACATCATTTGTATTTCTAATCCATAAATGGCTTACAAAATTCATTCTTATCATTTCAAAATAATCAAAACCTAAAACTTAAGTAGCACGATACAACAAATCGGATGTCACATAGTCAATGCTTGAGTAGTCGTTAATCTTTTCCTAGGTTATTTGTTTGATAAACATTTAACAAAATACTTTAGACTCAAAAGGATAACGTAGGCCACGGTACTTCATTAAAACTTGAATGGACTTTTAAAACAACCCGAAAAATCTGGGACTTAGTTCGGGCCCAAAAGGGCCTGGTCCCACATAAAAGAATATATGCTATAAAACCAATACTCCATTCATTCTTGGTTTAAAAAAGCGCGCCTGAGGCGCGCCTAGGCGCGAGGCGCACTGAGGCGCAGGTCATGGGGATTTTAGGCCTGAGGCGCGCGCCTCCTGTACCTGAGGCGTTTTTCCTGCATAAAAATGTTGTACCTTGGATTTTTTGACTTGTACATGTAAGTAAAATGGTATAAAAGCCTTATTTATAGCTATATTTTGGTTAAAGGAAGCTATTTTGGTTAAAGGAAGCTAAAAACCTATGGGATGTGTATGGGATATATATAAAAAATTATATAAACACCTTGCGCTTCGGGTACGAAAAGCCCACCGCTTTTGCGCTTTGCGCCTCAATTTTAGACCTCGTCGCTTTTGTGCGCCTCTCGCTTTTTAAAACCAAGCATTCATTAGCCACCGTACTGTATGAAGCGTATACAGTGTATATTGCTTGGCTCGGCTACTTTTTGAAGCAAAAAAGTTCAATCTCATTGATGGTTGCATCATACCCTGCTGTAATTCTCACCAAACTGATCCAACCCCATTTGAAGCTTCGGTTTCCTTTGTTGAACCTTCTTTTGTCAGCTGCACTATCTTATTCAGCATAGATTCTTTCCACGTCTTCTTTGCTTGTCACATAGCATTCGTAGTTAAGATTATTTTCGAATACGGGGCCCACAATTCATACATACAGAGAGATTAAAATAGTTGAGAAGCAAATACCTTGAGAATCATCATACCGTCTATATTTCTTGCGCCGCCAGGAATGCTGTCACCGACATCACATTCAACTGGTTTCACTTCACCGGCCAAATGCTCAATTGTGAATATTAGAGGGGCACAAAACAGGTTTTTTAGAATTGGTACCTTACCGGGTAGGTACTGGTTCCGAGTAGGAACAGGTTCCGGCATGTTCGAGTTTTTACAAGTTTGGCAGTTTTTTTTTTGGGTTTTGGCCAGTTCAGGTCCGGGTTTTGACCGGGTAGAGGTGGATCCGGTTCGGTTCTTTTTTCTTCGGCCGGGTCTGAAACTGGTTTGTACCTGTGGTTCAGGTAAGGTGGGAACCGGGTCGGTATTGCAGGTCCATGTGGTTAATAAAATTTGTTATGTGATTACTTAGTTTCTAGTTGTGCTAAAAGCACAGTAAAAAACTATTTTAAAAATAATCAAATCAATCCACCTTTTAAATAGTAATCTTGATGCTGTTAAACACAAAAAAACCATTTAAAATTTCACAGCTAAACATAAATGGCATAACTATAGATCTGCAGTCATTAGAAAAGATTACCTTTGTAAGTCGGCTGACACTTGGACCACGATGAAGATTTGAGATGAAATTTTAAAAGATTTAAGATGAAATTTTAAAAGCGGAACAGCGGTTAGGTTGATATAATTAAAGGTGTATCTAAGGAAACACAAACATGCATACAGGATGTTTTAATCGCAATCATCATGACTATAAAGGTAATAAGTTGTTGACATAGATGTTGAGTTATCAACATACCCAATAAATGGACATACATTCTTAGCTTTTTCAAACAAAAGGTTAAAAAATTCGGATAAAAAATGTGTAACACGTTTAAAGAAAAATGTTACATAGTGGAAAGAGTCCCTCTACACGAAAAAGACCAAAAAAATCGACATATCTATTAACGATCGATATCAATACCAAATTAGATCAAAAAATGTGGAACACGTGTAAACAAAATTTGTTATTTATATCTATTATTTTTTTTAGGAAATGTATCTGCACAATATCATGAACTATCTTTATCGAAACGTCAAAACAAACCGCTTTTGCCAATCCAGTTGACCTAGCAAATCTAGTCAATTGTATTGTTGTTTTTTTTAAACTGTAGGTAGGTTTTTTTTACTGGATTTTATTTTGTCAAAATCAGTCACATTCAACTGGTCTAATTTGGTTGGTTGTTGGTTTGGGCCCAAATCAAGAACGTTTTTTACAAATCTCTTGAGGCGCAGCCTGTACTGGTCTCATGTGGATAGATCTTATAAACATAGAATAATTACCTCAAAATTTGGTGTAAAACCATAATACATGTTAGAACATAGCGGATAGTGATTGGATACAACTGTTTGTCCACCAATGATAGCTCGAAGACGCGCCTGAACCTTCTGAACATCGTTTTTCTCCTTTTGACTGTCATTCGCAGTTGACACACAAAGGTTTAGATCCAGATTATCACCAATCCATGAAAACAATTAACGCAAATCAGAATCAACGCATAAGAAAGACAAAACAACTTATACGTATACCTTGATTCATGGCTTCCATACTTATATCTGCCCGTAGATGCACCGGCAGATTCTGCAATGCCTGAGCAGGCTCCGGAACCTTCAGATTCAACCAGTGTGATCCTAACAACGACATTCCAACTTGAGAATCTTCTTCTGCACAAACCACACTAAACTAACAAATAACCACATGATTATATATCTATACATCAAGAAACACAAAACCCATCTCAGATCTACAAAAGCACACACAAAACATAGTAAAAAAAGTGTACTTGGAGGTGCTCTAGAACTCATAAAGCTTCCCACGGTTGGAGAAGATAATAAGATCCACCTCAGCATCACAAAGTACAGAGAGTTCATATGCTTTCTTCAGCAGTCCATTTCTTCTTTTTTGCAAAAGTCACTTGCCTGTTTATCTTGTTTTCAATCCTCTTAAGCTCAACTCTCTCTCTACCCATAATTTGACCAAAATAAAAAAAGTAAAAAAAAATTCTTTATCACCACCCACTTGAATCAGATCAATAGGTTAAAAAAAGAACCCAACTATTGTAATTCTAACTTCCGCACACTAATAACAGACTTAGATCTAGATAAGCATCACTGAAAATCAAGTTCTAAATCAAAAAAGGGTATTAGTGAAAAACGGAAACACATACCTTTCATCAGATTCATGTCTTATTGTCAACAACTCATTCCTTTTATGAGATCCAACCACCAATCATGCGTTTCTTCTCCACATAGAAACCCTAATTCCCAAAATGTAAATAGATGAAGACGTACAACAATGGATTCGTATTAGTTGTGTTAAACTAAGTTGGAACACATTACCTGGAATAACAATTGAGCGAATCCACTCAAGTCTCAAACTGAAGATTTCGAGAGGTGTATTAACTCACAGATTCACGGTGCCCTTGTGAACTGTCTTCATCATCGCCAGCTTATTCAACCATTCTCCTCCACGAAAGTTCTCCGGCTGTAACTAAGAAAACTTCTAGACGTTTAATTACGGTTAAATTCCGGTCGGTAAAGGCCAGTTAGGTCTTCTAGACGTTTTCAGCAAATAAAGTTAACAAACAAAAATCCACATCAAAACTAAAGAAACTGATCATTTAAACAACAAAATACAAACTTTACTGACTTCTAATGTACCAACAATCATGAATAAAAAACCAAACTTTTTTTAACATAATCAAAACTCAAAACAGTAAGAGCTTACATCAAGAACACGAAGAAGTTCATCAACATAATCATGAGGAAGCGATAACTGTTTCCCTGTCTCCTTAAGCAGTCGCTCCAGCTCAGCATCTGCAGACGCCATAACCTCGCACTGTTCAAAACCCTAGCAAAAAAATAACAGTCAAAGAAACCGAAAACCAAACGAAATCTCCCTAAAAAAAACACAAAACACATAAAAAAAGCCTATAAATTTAAACAAAAATCAAGAAATCTTGTAAATAAACCCTAGACTTGTAAATAAACCCTACGTATTCTCGCTTCAAATGACCTAATCGCGTCCATTACAACAACAAATTTCAATAAAAACATGAATTCAACTTCTAAAAAGTAGATCTGAAGTGTTTCACCGATATTTAGGCACCGTAACGACTAAATTACACACAGGTGTCACAATACACATCGAAAAGCTAGGGTTTGTGCACGAAAGCGTTGAATAAAGCAAGTAGTTGAAATTGAAAACGGAATATTGATGTCGGAGAAGAATAAAGAAAGTAGTTTACCTCAACCAAGTGCAATCACAAACTGTAGATCTGTCATCCTAATCAGTTTAATCCAGACATGAAAGTAAATCCGATATCTGCAAGTTTAGAGCAAACACAAACATGGGATTCAACAACTGAAGGGCGTGACCTAGACAAATCAGAAGGATGTCGGACTTACCTTGGGTTTTCGGAACTTGGATGTGAGTTGGATGGATCTTTGTTCATCCAAATCGTTGAATAATTCCGGGGTGATTTTGATAAAAATGAGAAGTCGATTTTGTTGAGAATGAGAAGTAATTGGAATCTACAAGATCTGACTTCATTTGTGTTTTAGGGTTTCTCTGGGAGAAGAAAGAATAGGAACAGAAAAACATGTGAAGAGTGAAGAGTATGCGTATGATAAGTGTCTTGGGATTGGGATGAGTAAGGGATTCAAAATTTGAATCCACATCTCAGCTGCCCAAAATTTGTTTAGCCGCCCAGATGAGATGAGCGGGATTCCAGATGATGTTAAAAGAACTTTTCAACACATTTATGCTTTAAAGGTTGTATAATGTGCTTAAAATGGTTGTACAATGGCAAATGACCATTCTTGCCCTTCCTATATGCTTATTAAAGTAGTATAGATAGATATGTCTATGATGCTTGCTTAGTTGTGATGTCTATGATTCTCTTACGAGGCTCTGGTGTTGGAAAAGGGACACAATGTACACAGATCAGGGAGACTTTTGCATTCACACACCTAAGTATTGGACATTCCGCACATGTTGTACTTTACCATGCATGTGTTTTGCCTACCGTTTCCTTTTGTGTTTGAGTACTCTACCAGTTTTACTTTCTATCGTTTTGTGGTTGTAACCGTTGACCTTCGTATTCCTTATATAAATTAAAGAATGGTGTTTTTTTGTCATGTTGTTAAATTTTGTGTACGCTTCATATAGGTTAGTTTGTTTTATCATGTTGTTCATATATATATATATATATATATATATATATATATATATATATTGCAATCTGACTCTTTTATTTCTTTATGTTCATAGGTTCATTCATTTTGTTAGTATAAATTATATTGACGTAACCCGTCCACCGGACGGGTATTAAACTAGTTAATGTCCGGTGGCAGCTTGGAAAACCTTCTTGTTTTAGGAGCAAGGTTTCTTTCCATTGTGGGTTTGGGTTTTGAGTATGATGTTTATGCTGCCTTGATTAGATCTTTATTTTGACATGTACTTAAAAATACTAATTTGAACTTGATAAATTAGGTATGAATCTGTACCCGACCAAAAAATCAAAACTGGTTTTCTTATACACGGTTATATCATCGTAGGGCATTAATCGCTCCATACCCTATGATTTGAAACAGGTTCCAACCCAGTTATATCTGACCCGAACCAACCAAAACCTGAAGAAAAAGAAAACGAAAATGGAATGGAAAAAAACAATCACTTTTTATTCAAAACCCGGTTCCATGCCCGAGCCGGACATAGCAATACCCATTTTTTACTCTCTTGACCATACCTAGAACCAGTTTCATACCCACAACCGATTTTGAGTAAGAGAAAAAATCCGGATCCATCTCTAACAAACAAAGGGTGCTAAGAAATTTATTCCAAATTGGGCTTTTCCACATATAGAAATATAAATCCACAACCCACTATATAAATATGTAGTGTTAGTTTGGCCCAATTTATTTCTTACCAACCGGCTACCGGTTAAGAGTAACTAGTGGGTTACATCCGCATTCCACGGTAGGGCGACCCAATTTTTAATGGAAACGCAGACGTAATAGTAAAAATAACGTCAATTGCAGGAACTCGTTTGATATTGGTTCGGTTCATTAAGATACCGACACTTACCAAAAGAGAAACAAAAAAAAGTCATGATACGACCTAAAAAAATATCGACATGTGTTTACATCGATCGGAAAAATAAAAACGAATATCAATTCCGAACTGATGTTGATCGGTTAGTATTAGACCGTTTGTTTTGTTACATGGACAATATCAGGTTCGATTGAAACTTAAAAAAAAAACAAAAACTAAAAAAACAGAAAAAAAAAGGAAAGATGAAGAAAAAGGACAAAAATCACTATAACTAAGAAGTTTATAAATTATAGAGTAAATTACGTTTTTGGCCCCTGTGGTTATATCAGTTTTACTATATTGGCCCAAAATAAGAATTTTTAACGTTTCTGCCCCCATGGTCCTTATATCTAACCATTTTGGCCCCTAAATCTAACCAAACCCTAACTCAGGTTAATTATTAGGCACATGACTTGCACATGATGGGTAATATGGTAATTTCACCTCCCCTTTAATGAGTTTATAAATAAAACCCAGATCTTCAATAAATCATCATCATTTGCATCTCAGATCTTCAACAAAACATCATCTGCAACCCAGATCTTCAACAAAACACACCATCTTCAAACCTAGATCTTCAATCAATCTTCAAACCACTGAAAGTTACAAACCATGAAACCATCATTCAAAGTTTTAATTACAAATATTTCATTTATGATATATAATCATCAACTTATATCTATCTACATAATCATATCTCTACCCCTAAAAATCTATTAATCAAAATTCAATCCAACCAACAAACATATACAATTTGAATTTGTTTCATAAGTAGTGTAGTAACTGGAATCAAACACTTAAGACAGTGCTGGCACCATATCAGAACCCCCACCAAAGAAATTGGTCACAATGGTCTCAACATCCTCGAGTCCAACTCCGATGCACATCGAATTCGTCACTGCAGGCGCCACATCTTCGCTGTGCACCTTCACATTCGGCCCCTTTCAAACCACTTTCAAACCCAGATCTTCAAGAACATCTTCGTCTTCTTACCCAGATCTTCAAGAACATCTTCGTCTTCAAACCACGATGATGAACACTTGAGACAAACATGCCTTTTCCCATCCTGCTTGTAATCCTTCATCCATCTTTCACCAATCAATCATATCATCAACCCATTCACGGCTACCAAACGCTCCTTTCCTCTAGACGACCCCCATCCGCTTCATCCGACGATGATGAAAAAGAAGACGAACAAGAAATCATCACACAAAATACAATTCACCAATCATCATCATCATCATCATCTGAATAATAAGAAGAAGAAACCCCAACACCCACAAAAAATCCCCAATTTCAAAATCCACAAATCAAAAACCCCCATTTCAAAACCCTATTTCAAACCTACCTCAATTATCATCTGAATCTGAATCAGAATCAGAATCAGATGAGGAAAAGAAAGTAGTGGTTAAGAGGGTGTGGATTGTTGAGGATGAACTTATGTTGCTGCAGGGTTATTGATTATCAGTCAAAAATCAGGTGCTCTCCGTTGTCGGACATAGATGGGTTTTATCAGTTTACGATGAGTTCAAATAAGATATGGGGGGTTGATGGTGGTTGCAGTCGGGGACGTTGTTTGAGTTTTCGAATAAGATACGGTGATTGTAGATCTAAGGTTTTGGTGGAGGTGTTGATGATGGTGGCGGTGGCAGGTGTGTTGATGGTGGTTGCAGTCGGTTGATGGTGGTGAAAGATTTAACAGATGAAATCAGGAGGAAGAAGATGAAGTGGGCTAGGGTTTTATTTATAAACTCATTAAAGGGGAGGTGAAATTACCATATTACCCATCATGTGCAAGTCATGTGCCTAATAATTAACCTGAGTTAGGGTTTGGTTAGATTTAGGGGCCAAAATGGTTAGATATAGGGACCATGGGGGCAGAAACGTTAAAAATTCTTATTTTGGGCCAATATAGTAAAACTGATATAACCACAGGGGCCAAAAACGTAATTTACTCTAAATTATATATATAATAAGGGGAGGAAGGTGGTCACTAGTGATAGAATTTTGTCACTCACATTATCCAATCAGCTCATGCCATGTCATCAACCATTTTTTCATCACTCACAACCTTTTTTTGGTGGCAATGGTCATCACTCACCACCACACCCAACAATTTCCCCCAACCAACAATTACCCTCACAATAAAACCCATCACGACGTTGAAAAAATAACGAAATCAGCTTTCGTTATGCTATAACGCGTTATAGCAAGAGGTGGCGGTGGGAAAAACCAATGTTCCACGCATTGAAGTTGGGTCTCGTGATGCTATCACTGACCGCCCTCTCCCCCCTAATGGCTGTAAAATTGGTCAAACTGTATTGACCTGGTGGAGTCGCATCAAAATGTCTCCAACGAAGATCAGTGCACGAATGAACTTGTTCTTGCTCCAATGGTTCGATTTGTAAGTCATTTTCCCCTTTACTTTTACCATACCCTGGTTATTATTCTTCTTGGGTTTGTGTGTGTAAAGTTGTTATTTAACTTAGGTTGTCATTTTAGTTAAGTTTAGAATTTTGAGGAAGTATAGGTTAGGTAATCATGTTGCTGAGTTTGTATCGTATAATCTTATCAAATTTAAAAGATTCGACCCGTAGTAGGGCGTTATGTTTGGTTTTTTCCTCCGATCGCGCCCCATAGCGCCCCGAACACCACGATGGGCGGCACTATGGGGTCAAAGTGGGACGTGGCACCATGTTCATCGCAGTGGTATGTGATGTTTGTTTTCAAAATCAGACCGTTTGAATTTTTTTTTTCAATTTTCAATCTATAAATACATCCAACATCTTCCATTTTTTTTACAATTCATCACATCTCATTCCATTCTTCTCTATATTTTTTATAAAAGTATAGAAACTACTCCCATTTTATTCTAAAAAAATGGGTTACCATCGGAAGATTCGTTCACCGATATTTACCGAAGATTTTTTTCACCCAAAGAAATCACGGAGGAGGAAGAAGCGGTTATGAGTGAATGTACTCTCGTGATACAAGCAATGGAACACGTTCGGCCTTCTCCTCCTCCACGCCCCATTTTGAGGCACACCTATATCTTGCGAGATCGTGAAGCCGCGAACGAGCGTTTGATGAAAGACTATTTTGATCCCACACCGGTTCACGGACCCAATGTTTTTAGACGGCGTTTCGGATGAGCCAAAGGTTATTTTTGCGTAATAATAATAATTTGGAAGCTAAGTGTCATTTCTTTAAGCAAAGAATGGACGCGCGAGGATATTTAGGCTTCACCTCAATTTAAAAAGTCACTTCGGCTTTACCCATACTAGCTTATGGAAACACATACGACATCAACGACGAGTACTTGAAGATGGGGGATAAAACAACACGAGATTGCGTGGAACAATTTTGCTATAGTATTTTTTTAATCACTTTTATTTATTTACTTTTATTTTTAAGTACATCAATAGTAAAACTTTTATATATTAAATTAAATTTTAGGTATAACGTTATTTGAGAAATCTCACTTGGAACGACCTTCTACAAATATACGAGGTGCAACTAGACAAGCATGGAATACCCGGCATGATTGGTAGCTTGGATTGTCGTCAATGGCGTTGGTATAATTGTCCAACCGCATGGCGAGCTCAACATACACGGGGTGACCAGAAAGGGCCAACTTTGGTTTTACAAGCGGTTGCGTTATACGACCTTTGGATTTGGTCAGCTTTTTTTTGGTGTAGTCGGGTGTATGAACGACATTAATACCTTAGAGGCTTCACCATTATTAGAGATCTACATTTCTGGAACAAGACCAAAGGTCGGTTTTCACGCAAACGGGAACGACTACAAGCATGGCTACTATATGGGCGATGGTATATACCCGGAGTATTCGATTATTGTTAAAACATTTTCTGAAACATTCGATGAGAAAATAAAATATTTTAAAAAACTACAAGAGTCTTCGAGAAAGGACATCGAGAGGTGTTTTTGTGATAACTGTCAAATTTGCATGTTTCCGTACAATTATTAAATAATGATTTGTGCTTAATGACTGTGCTGAATTACAATTAAATGCTTGTATTGCTTTCTGATTACTGCATCCTACTTACATGTGCATCACATATAGCATACTGTCACACTATTTATTACATACAAACTTTAGTGACATACTTGATGCACAAAGCTCAGTTAGCGGATAACTCAGAAACATGCTGACAATGCCAGCACATAGACGGACAATGTTTTGAGGCCCAGTATGAGCCAGAGGCAAGGTACTACATTAGTATGGAGTGTAGGGAAGTAAGGACCATAAAACTGCGTCACTAGGTGATAGTTTAAGTGCCGGAAAGTGCCTAAAACCCACTTAAAGTGCGGAATTCTGCATTAATTAACAAAATTCATCATTTTAACATGCTAGTAATGTGCAAAAATATGGCAAGATGGTCATGTATGTTTTCCTAAGTGTCGGGAATTAAAAGTGTCACAAAAAGTTACATAAAGGACGCTTTACGATACAACTTAGCACTTTAACGAATCGGTACCTAACCGAACAACCGGACATTACCCGGGACACCAAAATATTGTTAAAAACATTGTTTCACTTTTTCTGAGCTAGTCATGGTTCCCGAGCACACTAACATATTACATAATTCAAGTAACACACTAAACTCAAGACTTACACTTAACACCCTACTAATCACCCACTTACCATCTAATTTACAACTTACCCCCTGCAAGCTTACGGCCCACTTAGTGGCCCCCACCACAAGATTTTCAAATCTTCTAATATCTCTTAAATCTTCTCTTGGATTGTGTAAGGATTTGGTTGTACTTATGGAGACACATTACCTAAAGGTTAATAGAACTTAGAAGCTTATAAAGACATAAACACTTATCATCTTCATCCACTCACTCTTCTCTTCCTCCCCTCTACAAGCTTCGGCCGAACATATCCTATACACCACCACCATTTTTCAGTTTTCAAGCATCCATACCAAAGTTACTACAAGGTGCTAGAAGGTGAATTAGGAGGCCCGGTGTTCTCGGAACTTGAAGGACCTCACTCGTTTGCTATTAACCACTCAATCTTCATCTTGTTTCTTCCCTAGCTTTAAGCTAGTTGTAAGACTTCTTTAAACTCTTGTTTACTTCATATTTTAGTGGTTAAAAGATGTTGTTTAATGATTAACACTAGAACACTAAAAGACTTCATCATGAATCTTGAATCATAAGATGAAATAAGATGATACATGAAGAAATATTGTTAAGATGATGTTGTTTTGAATGTGTTGATGATTACTAGTTGATTCTTGGTAATATGATGATAATCATGATATGAAACTTGTCAACTTATGATTAAAAACATGATTTAACAAGTTAGGAGGTGATTATGTGTTGACATAAAATAATCATCTTCTTATTTAAACATGAACTTGATAATAAAAGTGATTTTTCTTACAAAGTAACAAACCAAGTGAACTAGTAATCTTGTAAATCCAAGACTTGTGAATGATTTTTCTAAAGAAACCAAGTTAAAAGACGGTTTTTGAAAGATCATGATTCTTACATATACTTACACTGTTTTTGAAAATAAAATAAGTATATGGATGCTAGTAAAATAAGCAGATGTTATGGATAAACATTTTTGTAAATTATGTTTACAACTTGTAAACACCAAGTCTTTGCAATAATGAGAATTTAAATAAAGTAAACACACTTTGGAGGGTAACTAAACCCACTAAACGCCTCACCAAGTTACTACGCGTTTTTATAAAACATCAAGTTCATGTTGTATATTAAATGGAATAGTTTTGCACTTGGTAAGTGTAATATTGTTTAGAGTAAGTTTGTTGATGGTTTGAATGATTTTTTGAAAAGAAAATGATATGCTTATTAGCATGGACACCTCCATTTTCAAAGGAAACTATGGCGAAATTTTCTAAAAAAACTCAAACACTTAGAAAATATTTTCTAGACAAGTGTTTACTAGTGTATTTTTAACTTTGTTTTTCAAATATAAACCTTGCCATAATTTTTGTTACAAAAATACAAAGTATCGGAGGTTGGTTTTTGTAAATAAAATGGGTAAATATATATTTAAAATATATATTTTATACTAAGACACTTGTGTGAATATTTGTTTACTATATGGAACAGTTATATTATTTTAGGGTAAAATAATATAACTTACAGATTACCATGACATTTACAACACCAAAATAATACCAAAAATTACAAGGAATAAAATATTTAAGTTACACACTTGGTATTGTGAAACCGAACGCTAAAACGTAACTTATGAAATATTTCGGAAAATACTTTTACAAATATATTTTTGGTAAATATTGTTTTGGATACAAGAAGTGAAAATATATTATTTTTGGAAAAAATATATATATTTTGGAATACATTATTTTTGACAAATAAGTTATATATACTTTCTAAGTGGGACTTAAAAATATATTATTTTGGAACTACAAATATACATGTATAAATTACCCCCATCCTTGGGAAGGAAATACGGAGTTAGAATACTTAAGAAGTATTGTCACAAAATATTGATTAAACAATTATTCCAAAAATAAATGTAATTTAAAGTTAAAATAATTATTATTTTAACAAATAATTATAACTTGGAACAATATTGGAATAAGATAAGAAACGCAACTCAAAACATTAAACTTTAAGCCAAGGCACGGCCCGTTCGTCTAATAGACATTAGTACGTTGTAGGTTGTCGTGTAGCTGACAGAGTTTGAGTTGACGATACTAAAGACGCACTACTGTGAGTTCATGTCCCCCTTTTCTTTTAATTGTTTTCAGTTTTATACTTCGGGGGTGAAATGCATGTTACAATTATTACAGACATTTTTATACATGGTATGGTTGGCTTAATGAGGGTTTACTACTTAGATCATGTGAAAGGTGGGTATAACACTTAAGGCCATTAATCCTCGTTGTAGGACCGATGGACATGAGTGATAGATCTATTTGGGTGTAGCGAGCCCACACCCATGGGGACCAGGGTGGCCCATGTGGTGACTATGTCTTATTCCCGGAGACAAGTTTGCTAGGTTTGAGTACTTCCTGCACCATTTCACACATATCAGTGGCTTTGCAACCCATTGGTGATCTCTTTTTCCTTATTGCTACATACTAGGGACTTTCATACATACAGACATACTTTAAAGGTTTATACATACTCACATACACATAAACTCGCTCAACTTTTGTTGATTTTTCAAACTACATGAATATCAGGGAACTAGTGGATCTGGCGGGGTATGCATGTGTCAAGCTGCGTTTGAATAAAAGATGTTATCCAGGGTTGTTGAGTTTAGAGGGTGTATTCCTTTCCTGGACGGGATACATAATTCTAAACTCAGATTTTATTTAAATACTTTTGTTGAGTCTTGCGAACTCGTTTAAACACGTCATGATTTGTAACTTTATTTGGTATTGATGTTTTCAAACAATGGTATTGTGGTAGTTTCTAAACTCTTTTAATGGATAAGCATCTCATGTTTGTATCATATAGCATCGTTGTGATTGTTGCTATGGTATTAAGAGGTCACACCAAATAAACCACGCTTCCGCAAAAGTCAGGGTGTGACAGCTTGGTATCAGAGCCTCGATCATAGCGAACTAGTATTCTTTCTCGAGTCTAGACTATGATCATCAGGGCTCTCACGAAAAACACGTCATGATTTGTAACTTTATTGAGTCTTGCGAACTCGTTTAAACACGTCATGATTTGTAACTTTATTTGGTATTGATGTTTTCAAACAATGGTATTGTGGTAGTTTCTAAACTCTTTTAATGGATAAGCATCTCATGTTTGTATCATATAGCATCGTTGTGATTGTTGCTATGGTATTAAGAGGTCACACCAAATAAACCACGCTTCCGCAAAAGTCAGGGTGTGACAGCTTGGTATCAGAGCCTCGATCATAGCGAACTAGTATTCTTTCTCGAGTCTAGACTATGATCATCAGGGCTCTCACGAAAAACATTTTCAAACATTTTTACATTGCCTACACTAAACGTCTAGATCCAGGGAACACATATTTTTACAAATAAAAGGCACAAATACATATTTCACAAGGGTATGTTTATAATTCAGTCTTAGAGACTGAGGGAGTTTAGTCTTAGAGACTGAGGGAGGTTCAGTCTTAGAGACTGAGAGAGTTCAGTCTTAGAGACTGAGGGAGTTCAGTCTTAGAGACTGAGGGAGTTCAGTCTTAGAGACTGGGGGAGTACAGTCTTAGAGACTGGGGGAAATTTGGTCTTAGAGACCAGGGAGTTAGTCTTAGAGACTGGGGGAAATTTGGTCTTAGTGACCAGGAAGTTAGTCTTAGAGACTGGGGAAATTTGGTCTTAGAGACCAGGGAGTCAGTCTGAGAGACTGGGGATTTAGTCTGAGAGACTGGGGAGTTAGCCTGAGAGGCTGGGTAGTTCAGTCTGAGAGACTGGGTAGTCTGAGAGACTAGTTGAGGCAGTCTGAGAGACTGGGAGGTTTAGTCTGAGAGACTAAGTAGTTCAGACTGAGAGGCTGGGTGGGATAGTCTGGGGGAGACTAGGATGATTACTTGTTTACATTGTCATTACTTACATGCTTACTTCATGATTGTTGATATATGTGCATACTTGTGATTGATTTGTCACAAACACCACGTCATCTTCCACCGAGAGTGGAGTGTTAGACACCATAGACCCGATAGCCATAGTGTCAGATGACGAGATCCTTCCAGAGGACGAGGTTTTCACTTCAGATACTACGAGTAGTGACGACGATGACTTTCAGCCCTTCGCCTTACCGGATTTCGGAGATGATTTACCTTTAGCTGATGGTTTTCTTGACGAGGATCTACCTCTTGCTCAGATCCCTGCTCCTGTTCCCTTTGCTGCATTTCCTGTTGAGGATCTGCCACTTGATGATATGTCCGATGATGACGTCGATCTCTTCATCAAAGGTCCCCGTGAGGATGACCAGGATGGCGGGGCTCCGATTGACGATGATGTCGCTATTCCACTTGCTGATATTCCAGTTGATGATGACATTGCTATTCCTCTTGATGAGATTCCCGGTGTCGATGTCATTCTACCTGTCGAGGTTCCTGTTGTGGAGGTTTTATCTGACCTGTTCGGTCCCGATTCATTTGAGTCCGCCACTTTACACGCACGGGGCGTGCAGCATTACCCCACTGACACTGATTCCGACATGGCGATGTCTGCTGCACCCATTTTTCCACATAACTTTGACCCAGATCATGAGATCAAGTTTGTACCTGGCGAGCCACCTTTCGAGGCACCTGGCGATCAGCACTTCAATATACCCACTGATCATGAGCCTGCTCCCGCTGACCCAGAGCCTGAGATTGCACCAGAGCCTGTTCTTGCTCACGACCTTCCACCTGTGCACGACCCTATCCCTGTTGATGTTCCAGTTGTTGCACCACCTTTTCCTGACCCGATACCTGTGCTTATTGACTGTGCCCCTTTTTCTACCCACGTTGACCCTAGATATGCTCACACCCGCAATGGGTGGAGTAAGGATGACGACGACTATCCTCCTTTTGTCAGACCAGTTACTCCCCCCTGCTGCACCTGTTCAGGCACCCATTGATGTCACCCAGTTTCACCCGCACGTGTCAGATGTTCACCGCACAGATTTTCCAGTCACGTTTCCTCAGGACATCCCTCCTCCCCGTCCAGGGGAAGGACCATCGAGTCAGCAAGCCAGTCACGTACCTTTTGTGTCAGCAGCCAATCATTTCATGCCACAGTTTACACACACTGCCCCTTTTGTTTCTGCACCCATGGGCGAGCCACTGATTTGGTTTCTGCCCAACACGATGCCCGTATCAGATCCATATCATCCCTCGCATTTTGTTGGCTACACCAGGGATGACCTACTTTTATCGCCACAGCTCCAGCAGGAGTTGTTATGTCGCAGAGTCCAGGAGTTGGAGAGGATCCCGCGTCCTCCCCCTTGTCATTACCAATCACCATTCGCGACACCACCAACTCCCCTCCTACCGTACTCTGATTTTGACGTTCGCTCCTCACTATGGAGCAGCAGATTGCTTATCTGCTGCGTGTCGTTCATGCACTTGAGGAGGATTTGGCGCATTTGCGCATGTTGCTTTTCGTTCCTCCACCTCCTCCTCCTCCCCCATCAGCTTAGAGGTTTTTGGTTTGATGCAGATATCATGCTTTTGATGAGAGTGCAGCTATTGAGACTGATTGCACGGCTTTTGAAGACCACATTTTGACCTTGACATTTGACTTTTGGTTGTTGTAGATTGTTAGACGATTTAGACAAGGGTGATGTGACCCTTAGTCTCTTTTGATGTATGATACAATTGTGAAACTTGTAAACTGTATTGTGGTCTTGTTATATGATAGCTCAATCGCAACATTCTCATTACATGCCTTGTTGGATTACTTGTTATGCTATGACTATGATGCAATGTGCTTACCTGCTTAATGAAAGCCTAATTGTAATGTTCTCGTTAAACGTGCTACCAATATAACAGGAATGTGCTATGATTGTGATATACGTGTTTGTTTGTTATACTCTCATTAGACATGATTCCATTTACTTGCTTATACCATGAGTATGTTGTTGCTTGATGTGTTGATATGACGATTTAATACGTGCATATACATATGTTCTCCAAACAACTATTTACATTCCTTGAACAGACGAGACCTAACTAACCCGAACTTCTTCCTAGAAGATGTCTCACCAAGAGATCATTCGACTGACCGAGGCAGAATGGCAAGCGCACGCCTCACGAGTCATAGCTCGGCACGAGGTTCTTCGCTACAAACGCAGCGAAGGTACATCAAGAAATGACCCAACTAAAGGTAATGTTTAAGTCATCCAAGACACATTACAACACGTTTGGAAAATCCCCAATGTGCTTTGCTAATACTTACTGTGATGATGATTGCTTGGGTACAGGTTGTACCTACAAACAGTTTCTAGAATGCAAACCCCTGAACTACGGTGGCACTGGAGGTGCTATAGCTTTTGTAAAATGGGTTGAGAATGTGGATGCTGTTGTGCGAATGAGCGGTTGTACACTAGAGCAACAAGTCCCATACATTTCCGGATTGCTTCAAGATGGGGCTCTGTTATGGTGGAACCTTCGGGTTCGAACAATGGGCGAGACTGCAGCATATGCGTTAACATGGAGTGAGCTGAGGGAAATGATGTGTAGGGAGTATTGTTCTCAGACGGAGATCCAGAAACTGGAATTCAAATTCTGGAAGCTAAAGATGGAAGGTCCAAAAGTGGTGGAGCACGTGCAGAGGCTTCATTATTTGTCGCGAGTCATTCCGTACCTGGTGGAACCCGAATTGAAGAGAATGGAGCAATCCATTTGGGAACTGGTGCCTCAAGCCTTGAGCTTTATGATAACATCAACGCCACCAACAACGATGGTTGCATATATGATGAGTCTGGCGCTCACTAAGGAAGCACTTAGATTGGAAAGACTTTCAACCCCCGACGAGAAGAAGGAAACTCCGATAGAGTCATCTGAAAAGAACAAAAGGAAATTCAGTGAATTCTAAGGAGGTGATCGGGCAAATAATAAGAACAAGGCCAAAAAGGGAAAGGAGTACAAAGGTAAACTACCTAAGTGTGATGAATGTCAACGTCACCATATCGGGCAATGCAAAAATGGAAAGTGTGATAACTGTGGCAGAGTGGGAAACTGCAAGGAGGTGTGTTGGGGTCGGACGAAACATGGAAATCAAGGTCAAGTTGGTAGTAGAAAACACGAAGTAAACGACGACAACAGTAACTATCAGGACAGAAATGGTGACAATAAAAAACGTAGACAAGAGTGTTTTAACTGTGGTGACGTGGGGCACTTTTGGAAAGATTGCCCAAAGGAGATTAACCAAGACCGTGAAGAAGCATCCAACATCGGAGCTTGTGAAGCATGCCAGGATCTAGATGTGGTTACTGGTACGTTCTCTATCAACCAATTTTTTTTTTTTTTTGCATCCATGTTATTTGATACCAGTGCCGGCCATAGCTTTGTATCTCATGAATTTAAGAATATACTTGGTTTAGTAGAGGGTTAAGTTAGATGACCCGCACTCAATAGAACTAGTTAATGAAAAGCCTCGACGTGGTAACTGGGATGGACCAGTTGTCGAGCAACCAAGCGGAGATCGTTATCCGCATCCCGATGTCGAACGACAAAGCAATCGTGATTCATGAAGCAGGATACGCCTCTACAAATTACTAGTGCTTGGAGGCACGAAAATTTCGGCACAAATTGTGTTGCCTTCTCGGCTCACGTCGTAGACAAAGAAGCCGAAGGCTTGTCTGAACTACCACTCCAACGACAAGTCGAACTCGCATCAATTTGTTTCCCAACGTCGCGCTTACAGTCAATGCACCCCAGCAACGTACACTTTTGGCGATGCAAGGATTGGCAGAATAGCTTCAGTAGCTGGTAGAGAAGGAAGTTAACAGACCAAGCTACCCGTTTTTAGTAACACCAGTGCTGCTCGTCAAGTAGAAGGACGATGATTTTCAAATAAGCATCCACTACCAGGAGCTAAACGAACTAGCCAACAAGAGTCGGTAACCCCTGATGAGAATTAACGAATTGTTTATTTAACTAACTATAAGGACCCAACTACCATTTTAAGACTGATCGGTGATTGAGCGTCAGTATACGGGAATTCAGGAAGAATGTATACCAGGGAATGGTGGGACAATAACTTGTTTTAAATCTACGCAAAAGAATTGTGATCCCTGCGCAATGCACAAATCATGTGCTAAATCCTTTGGGAACCCAGGTCGAAACTCGGAAAGGTCGTCACTTAGGAACCACACCTGTGAACTCTAGCAAACCCCATTGTCATGACATTTATGCTATTTCAGTTAACCAAACAGAAAGTACTCCAACTTATTTTTTTGAAATCTTCACTTTTACTTCTAGCTAGTAGATGTTTGCACCTCTACTCCCCTTAATGGTAGTTACATCGCGTTAATTTTCTTCGCTAAGAGCGAACACACATTTGCTTCGATACTTGATCATTTCTTCATAATCATTGTTTCATTACTTGAAAACTTATATGTTACGCATGCACCATTTGCTACGCATGAGGTTTTGCTTCGAGTAAACGCTTTACTGAAGCTTACATATTGTTTTGCTAAAGCTAATTGTTGGTTTAACCTACGTTATTGAAATTGTTGGCCTCCTTGTTATCAAGTCAACACACTTTCTTTAGACTTCATTTCTTTCAAGTTAGACTCATGGTTTATCTTCGTAACCATGCTGAGATACCCTCGTTGAGATATACGTTTATTGTCAGGTTACCAAGTTCAATTGCTTGAACTTAGCCATTTCGCATGTTCAATCTAAAACGCCATGTGATGTATTGAGAGCATCATATTCATATTTTGTAAAAGGTCTTTTGTTTCGAATCGTAGTAGACTTGTTTGGTCTACAACTCCACTAAATCGTTTGTTGGACTCGACACCTTATGGTGATACTTTCACAAAACTGAAGCTTGCTCTAACTTCGTTACGCACCTCATACACGGATTTAATTATTGACTTGTTCTAAATCCATTTTGTTTATCGACTAAAGCGGTCTCAACACAGTTGTGCGTTAAGACGATGGTACATAGATTCATATTATATCATGGTGTACCTCCTAACGATTCTTTCATTATAAACTGAATGCTCTACGGTACTTGTTACTTTCTCACCTTCAATCGGAAACAGTGATTCTTTGATTCTTCGTATCCAATTGAGAACTCTATGACATTGTGTGAATCAAATCTTCAGATTGTTTCAGTACACTTCTGTTTGATTTCAGACACGGTGAACTAGTTCAGTCACCGCTATTATTGAATTATGTCGATACGAAATCTTGTGGTGTCCTCACAAACTTGTAGCATGTACTAATCAAGGTCAATCATTTCACACAAAACTGCATATACTTTGTTTGACTTGTTATTACGAATCAAGACAGTGATACACCAGATTCGCTTGTATTTCATTCGGTGTAATTCTGCAATCCAAGAATGTCAGCACAAATCCTTACCAATTAATTATCCAAAAGTTGACAGATCATTTGGTGTTCAAGTTGTTGATTTTGAGTTCATATAGCGGGTTCTATGGTTGTAAACGTTCGATGGTATATTATGACTGATTGAATTGAGAATCCATTGGTCAAAACCCTTTGTGACACCCTGTTAACTAAGTTACACTAGCTTATACATCTATACATCTTGTGTTCTTTAACACCAAATTCTAAGGGACATATCCTGTGACCATTAGGGTCTTAATATGGCAAGATACCCTTGGTTTCGCTTGATTCGAATGAGTTTTGATTAGGTTTTGTGGATATCTGCCTCAGTATTATTCATATACATACACACATAATGTAACCCTAAGGAGTTAAGGTAGTATAAATTTCGAGGACAAAATTTTCTTAACAAGGGGAGAATGTGACAACTGTCAAATTTGCATGTTTCCGTACAATTATTAAATAATGATTTGTGCTTAATGACTGTGCTGAATTACAATTAAATGCTTGTATTGCTTTCTGATTACTGCATCCTACTTACATGTGCATCACATATTGCATACTATCACACCATTTATTACATATAAACTTTAGTGACATACTTGATGCACAAAGCACAGTTAGCGGATAACTCAGAAACATGCTGACAATGCCAGCACATAGATAGACAATGTTTTGAGGCCCAGTATGAGCCAGAGGCAAGGTACTACATTAGTATGGAGTGTAGGGAAGTAAGGACCATAAAACTGCATCACTAGGTGATAGTTTAAGTGCCGGAAAGTGCCTAAAACCCACTTAAAGGGCAGAATTCTGCATTAATTAACAAAATTCAGCATTTTAACATGCTAGTAATGTGCAAAAATATGGCAAGATGGTCATGTATGCTTTCCTAAGTGTCGGGAATTAAAAGTGTCACAAAAAGTTACATAAAGGACGCCTTACGATACAACTTAGTGCTTTAACGAATCGGTACCTAACCGAACAACCGGACATTACCCGGGACACTAAAATATTGTTAAAAACATTGTTTCACTTTTTCTAAGCTAGTCATGGTTCCCGAGCACACTAACATATTAGATAATTCAAGTAACACACTAAACTCAAGACTTACACTTAACACCCTACTAATCACCCCCCATCTAATTTACAACTTACCCCCCCCCCCCCTTGCATGCTTACGGCCCACTTAGTGGCCCCCACCACAGGATTTTCAAATCTTCTAATATCTCTTAAATCTTCTCTTGGATTGTGTAAGGATTTGGTTGTACTTATGGAGACACATTACCTAACGGTTAATAGAACTTAGAAGCTTATAAGGACATAAACACTTATCATCTTCATCCACTCACTCTTCTCTTCCTCCCCTCTACAAGCTTCGGCCGAACATACCCTATACACCACCACCATTTTTCGGTTTCAAGCGTCCATTCCAAAGTTACTACAAGGTGCTAGAAGGTGAATTAGGAGGCTCGGTGTTCTCGAAACTTGAAGGACCTCACACGTTTGCTATTAACCACTCAATCTTCATCTTGTTTCTTCCCTAGCTTTAAGCTAGTTGTAAGACTTTTTTAAACTCTTGTTTACTTCATATTTTAGTGGTTAAAAGATGTTGTTTAATGATTAACACTAGAACACTAAAAGACGTGATCATGAATCTTGAATCATAAGATGAAATAAGATGATACATGAAGAAATATTGTTAAGATGATGTTGTTTTGAATGTGTTGATGATTACTAGTTGATTCTTGGTAATATGATGATAATCATGATATGAAACTTGTCAACTTATGATTAAAAACATGATTTAACAAGTTAGGAGGTGATTATGTGTTGACATAAAATAATCATCTTCTTATTTAAACATGAACTTGATAATAAAAATGATTTTTCTTACAAAGTAACAAACCAAGTGAACTAGTAATCTTGTAAATCCAAGACTTGTGAATGATTTTTCTAAAGAAACCAAGTTAAAAGACGGTTTTTGAAAGATCATGATTCTTACATATACTTACACTGTTTTTGAAAATAAAATAAGTATATGGATGCTAGTAAAATAAGCAGATGTTATGGATAAACATTTTTGTAAATTATGTTTACAAGTTGTAAACACCAAGTCTTTGCAATAATGAGATTTTAAATAAAGTAAACACACTTTGGAGGGTAACTAAACCCACTAAACGCCTCACCAAGTTACTACGCGTTTTTATAAAACATCAAGTTCATGTTGTATATTAAATGGAATAGTTTTGCACTTGGTAAGTGTAATATTGTTTAGAGTAAGTTTGTTGATGGTTTGAATGATTTTTGGAAAAGAAAATGATATGCTTATTAGCATGGACACCTCCATTTTCAAAGGAAACTATGGCGAAATTTTCTAAAAAAACTCAAACACTTAGAAAATATTTTCTAGACAAGTGTTTACTAGTGTATTTCTAACTTTGTTTTTGAAATATAAACCTTGCCATAATTTTTGTTACAAAAATACAAAGTATCGGAGGTTGATTTTTGTAAATAAAATGGGTAAATATATATTTTATACTAAGACACTTGTGTGAATATTTGTTTACTATATGATATAGTTATATTATTTTAGGTTAAAATAATAGAACTTACAGATTACCATGACATTTACAACACCAAAATAATACCAAAAATTACAAGGAATAAAATATTTAAGTTACACACTTGGTATTGTGAAACCGAGCGCTAAAACGTAACTTATGAAATATTCCGGAAAATACTTTTACAAATAAATTTTTGGTAAATATTGTTTTGGATACAAGAAGTGAAAATATATTATTTTTGGAAAAAATATATATATTTTGGAATACATTATTTTTGACAAATAAGTTATATATACTTTCTAAGTGGGACTTAAAAATATATTATTTCGGAACTACAAATATACATGTATAAATTACCCCAATCCTTGGGAAGGAAATACGGAGTTAGAATACTTAAGAAGTATTGTCACAAAATATTGATTAAACAATTATTCCAAAAATAAATGTAATTTAGAGTTAAAATAATTATTATTTTAACAAATAATTATAACTTGGAACAATATTGGAATAACATAAGAAACGCAACTCAAAACATTAAACTCTAAGCCAAGGCACGACCCGTTCGTCTAATAGACATTAGTATGTTGTAGGTTGTCGTGTAGCTGACAGAGTTTGAGTTGACGATACTGAAGACGCACTACTGTGAGTTCATGTCTGTGACAACTCGAGTTTCCAACGTTTTTCCTCCACACGTTACTTGTTTCATACTGTGTTTAGTGATTAGTTGCATTAAAATCTGTGCACTGTGATTTGTTTGTATTTGATTTATGTTTGGTATATGGTTTACGGTTGTATAAATTATGAACTTGTGAACTGTTTGAGTACCTAGGTAAATAAACTAAATTCATGAATGATGAAACATGGATTGTGTCATTAACCACTCGACGAAACACCACCCTTTTTCACTAGCACCCATACCCGACGAAACTCAGAAGTTTCGTCGCTCCCACATGTGTTTCGTCGCCACTAAGATGGGCTCATGGCCCAGACCAGGCCCAACCATGTCTCGCACATATATACTTACATATACGGCACGAGGATTTAGTTAGAGAACCCTAGTATCATTTTCTCCCCTCCCTCGTATTCGACAGCAGACACCGTACCTCGAAGTTCTTGTGTGTTCCGTTCCGTAACCGGTTAGTATTCGACCATTCGATTAAATCTGTTGTTCATTGTATGATTGTTGTGTGTGGCGAATCTGGTGGCTATTTGCTTCACACTTGCTTAGGGTTTACAATTGCTTTATACAGTTGATTTGTGATGAGTGTAATCTCTTGTGATAAGGATTTTTTTTAGAAAACATTTATGCACGATGGAATGATTAGGGTTCTATTATTGCAATACTAAATTAAATGGATTCAATACTGTCTAAAGGTGTTAATGGGTTAGGGTTTGCAGAACGTATGACGATGTTGGTTTTGTTTGGTAAATCAGTAGGTAAATTGAGAGGGCATAATCTCTGTTTGATCTAATAGAAATCGACAAATTGTTAGTAAGGGCAAACAGGCTAACTATGGATCACAGTAACATGAGTAGGATGGATGTGATTGTTTGTATGATTGTTGTGTGATGATGATCGGCGGTTATGGTTTCCGGGTAATTATCAGTTACACGACGTAACTGACTTAATGGACGAAACGATTATGTCGACGAAACTGAGGGTGTTTCGCCGAGGGTAATCACGATGAAACAGGTGGAGTTTCGCCGAAGGGATGCACGACTAAACACTTGGGTTTCGTCAAGTGGGAGTCATGACGAAACAGGGGGTTTCGTCAAGGGTTAAACTTGCACAGTAACTCGGTTAGGTCTGTTAAAGGTTACTGGGTTAGTTAGTTGTAGTTAATGATAGGCATGACTTACATGAGCTTGTATAACTGTTAAATGCTACTAGAATACATGTGATGATCATGACTGTTACTTGAACTATGTGCTTATCAACTGATTACGCATGTGTAAATACTATAGGCTTGGATTGAATTATTTGTGAGCGAGTAATAATCTTACCGAGCAAACCAAGGTGAGTTCACACTTCTAAGGCATGGGATTCCCGGTGGGTTGGGAATGGGATTGAATAACTACGACAGAACTTGTACATATACCACTACTAGACTACTTACCACCGTCCTCGGATTGGGAAGGACGCCAGCGCTAAATCTACGTACTCGCTACGTACCACTGTCCTCGGATTGGGAACGGCACTTACGTAAAACCTACGTAAACTCATACTTATCACTGTCCTCGGATTGGGAAGGGCACTTACGTAAAACCTACGTAAACTCATACTTATCACTGTCCTCGGATTGGGAAGGGCACTTACGTAAAACCTACGTAAACTCATACTTATCACTGTCCTCGGATTGGGAAGGACACCTGTAGATACAACTAGTCTAGTAATATACAACATGGGAAGCCCCCACTAAATATCGTAAAGGTTTGGGAAACAAGGATATCAGGTAACACATGATTCTGAAACTAACTTTCGATTTCTGAAACGAACTCAATAACTGAACAATCAACTGTGAACTCGCTCAACTTTGTTGTTGACTCGTTGTTACATGCCTTGCAGGTCGATAGGTACTCATGGAGCTTGCACAGGGAGGCGCGGTCGTTGTGGGACATGGACAATGGGTGCCATGTTGAAAACATTATAACATTTCGAACTTAATACTTATGTTGGGTTTTCATATTTATGCTTCCTCTAAACACTAAACTATGTTTTGTTTTTAACACCTTTCGTATTGTTGGATTAAATTTTATTTATTACTTACAATGTTCAATATGATTGGTGGCTTGATCCTAGTCAGTCACGCCTCCAGGCGGTGATACTCCGCGTGTGGATTTTGGGGGTGTGACATATTGGTATCAGAGCCATTGGTTATAGTGAACTTGGTTTTAATAAGGGGATAAGTTTATGTTAAAACCAGACTATAACCTGTACAGTGCTCAACGATCCACAACGACGCTTCACTCCACGTGCAAGGCTCAACACTATAGGTGATATAGTTTATGTTTATATTGCCTACTTGCTAGTTACATAGAACTTTACTTATGGTATGCTTAGACGAACGTAACAACTGTTGTATGAAAACACATGTGTGCTTACTCTCTTCTGTCATCGCACTTTCGCGAACCTCTCTCACTTATGTTTCCTTTGATGTGAAGATTATGAGTGGACGCGTTAACCTAACTCAAGCCCAGTTGGCGGCTTTGATCACTAAACAAGTTACTGCATCACTCGCAGCTGCCCAGGCAGGAGGTCAGCATGCTCAGCCGCCTGTGTGCACGTTCAAGACTTTTATGGACTGTCGTCCTAGTACTTTCAGTGGCACTGAAGGGGCCGTTGGACTCCTCTACTGGTTCGAGAAGCTCGAATCGGTCTTTGAAATGTGTGAATGCCCTGAGGCTCGTAGGATGAAGTATGCCACTGGTACCCTCGAAGGCACTGTGCTGACTTGGTGGAACGCGCAAGTTCAAATGTTAGGGCTGGCATCTGCTAATGCCACCCCATGGAACAGCTTCAAGGAACTGATCAAGCGAGAATACTGTAATCGTTATGACATCCACAAGATGGAAGTGGAGTTCTTTAACCTGAAGATGACGGGGTCAGAGATAGAGGCGTATACGAAGCGATCCAACGAACTGGCAGTGTTATGTCCAACTATGGTGGAACCTCCCATCAAGCGTATCGAGCTGTACCTCAAAGGCTTAGTACCAGAGATTCAAAGCCATGTGACTGCTGCTAACCTTGCTACCATCCAGGATGTTACTCGTCTTACTCATCGTCTCACAGACCAAGCGGTGGAACAGAACAAGCTGCCTAAGCGTATCGGTGCTACTACCACTACTACTACCTCTGCTATTCCCAGTGACAACAAACGAAAATGGGATGGAGCCTCCAGCAAGGGTTCGACTACAGTTCAGTCTCAGGCGCAGCAACGAAAGGTGGATGACTACCAGAGTCCTGGTCAGTAATCTTCTGGCAGTCAAGGGCAGGGTGGATATCGAGGAAACCACCCAAAGTGCAACAAATGCTACAGGCACCATAGTGGTCAGTGTAACAAGGGACGTTGTCAGAGGTGTCTCAAGATGGGTCACGAAGCCAAGGATTGTAGGAGCTCACGGCCTGCAAATCAAAATCGTCAGCAGCAACAGCAAGCACCGCAGAATCAACAACAGTAATAAGGCAACAGGGGATGCTATCAGTGTGGCGCTGAAGCTCACTTCAAGAGACACTGCCCACAGTTAAATCAGAATCAGAACAATAACCAAGGGAATGGAAACAACAATGGGGGTAACAACAGGGGAAACAATGGAGACAATGGCGCCCGGGGCCGTGTGTTCGTGATTGGTCAGGGTGATGCTAGGAATGATCCCAATGTCGTGATGGGTAAGTTTCTACTGGATGACTTTTATGTTAATGTTTTATTTGATTCGGGTGCCGATACCAGTTATGTGTCCCTAAAAGTTAGTCAAATGCTTAAATGCACCGCAACACTTTTGAACACCAAGTATATGGTAGAGCTAGCAAACGGTAAAAGTTTAGAGGCCACACACATAGTTAGGGGTTGTAATCTCATCTTAGCTGGTCAGACCTTCTCTATCGACCTCATTCCTATTGTTTTGGGTGGTTTCGACATTGTTGTTGGTATGGATTGGTTATTGCAACATCGAGCAGAGATCCTTTGCAAGGAGAAGATCGTCCGCATTCCTCGTTCTGGTGAAGAACCTTTAGTGATTCATAGTGAAAAGAGTAGTGAAGTTGTAGGTATCATCTCTTTCCTTAAGGCCCAGAAGTGTTTACGAAAGGGCCACACCGCTATTTTAGCACTTGTTACTGACGCATCAACAAAAGAGAAGAGAATAGAGGATATTCCAGTAGTACGTGATTTTCCTCAAGTGTTCCCTGAAGATTTACCTAGGCTACCGCCTCATCGCCAGGTCGAATTTCAAATCGAGCTAGCTCCTGGAGCAGCGCCAATAGCTCGTGCACCTTATCGTTTAGCTCCATCAGAACTCGAAGAACTGTCCACGCAATTGCAATAGCTCTTGAACAAGGGTTTCATACGTCCTAGCTCTTCGCCCTGGGGAGCACCAGTATTATTTGTAAAGAAGAAAGACGGTACCTTCAGGATGTGCATTGACTACCGTGAGCTTAACAAGGTGACCGTGAAGAATTGCTATCCTCTTCCACGCATTGATGACTTGTTCGATCAGCTGCAAGGGTCGAGCTACTACTCAAAGATTGATCTGAGGTCAGGCTACCATCAACTGAGAGTCCGAGACGAGGATATCTCTAAGACAGCATTCAGAACTCGTTACGGCCATTACGAGTTCCTAGTCATGCCTTTCAGATTGATGAACGCACCGGCAGTCTTCATGGATCTTATAAACAGAGTGTGCAAACCTTACCTGGATAAGTTTGTTATTGTTTTCATCGATGACATCCTGATCTAATCTAAGAGTCAGGAGGAACACGAGCATCATCTACGGCTTATTTTAGAACTCCTTCGAACAGAACCGTTGTATGCCAAGTTTTTGAAATGCGACTTTTGACTTCGTGAAGTCCACTTTCTAGGCCACGTGGTAAACAAGGATGGGATTCATGTTGATCCATCCAAGGTAGACTCGATCAAGAACTGGCCTGCACCCCGCACACCAACAGAAATCCGCCAATTCTTGGGTTTGGCGGGCTACTACAGAAGGTTCATCAAAGACTTCTCGAAGATTGCACAGTCGCTTACTTTGCTAACTCAGAAGGGTGTCACCTATCGTTGGGGTGATGCTCAAGAATCAGCGTTCCAACATTTAAAGAATAGACTTTGTAGCGCACCTATTCTTTCATTGCCAGAGGGCACAGACGATTTCGTGGTTTATTGTGACACGTCAATTCAAGGTCTTGGTTGTGTATTGATGCAACGGGATAAAGTCATTGCTTACGCATCGCGCCAACTTAAAGTTCATGAAAGAAATTACACCACACACGACTTGGAGCTGGGAGCTGTTATTTTCGCACTTAAGATATGGAGACATTACCTGTACGGTACCAAGTGCACCATCTACACCGATCACATGAGTCTCGAGCATATCTTCAAGCAAAAGGAGTTGAACATGTGGCAACGTCGATGGGTAGAGCTATTGAATGATTACGAATGCGCGATAAAGTACCATCCGGGCAAAGCCAATGTTGTGGCTGATGCCCTCAGTCGAAAAGATACTACACCTAAACGCGTGCGTGCGTTACAACTCACCATTCAATCAAGTCTTCCTTCTCAGATACGAGATGCTCAGGTAGAAGCATTGAAACCAGAAAACGTCAGGGCTAAAGCCCTACGCGGCTCAAGGCAGCGGTTAGAACAAAAGGAAGACGTCGCCTACTACGTAACAGGATGCATCTGGGTCCCACTCTATGGCAATTTACGAGAACTTGTAATGGATGAAGCACATAAGTCCCGTTACTCGGTACATCCTGGTTCGGATAAGATGTACCACGATCTCAGAACTACGTATTGGTGGCCTAGCATGAAAGCTCACATAGCAACTTACGTTAGCAAGTGTTTGACTTGTGCGAGAGTCAAGACTGAATATCAGAAACCATCGGGCCTACTCCAACAACCAGAAATACCACAATGGAAATGGGAGAAAATTTCCATGGATTTCGTTACTGGCCTGCCTAGATCTTAACGTGGGAATGATACTATTTGGGTGATCGTGGATCGACTCACAAAGTCTACACACTTTTTGGCTACCAAGGAAACGGATAAATTCTCCACCTTAGCAGATGTTTACCTTAAGGAAGTTGTCTCGAGGCACGGGGTGTCAACCTCTATTATTTCCGATCGTGATGCACGTTTTACTTCAGAACTGTGGCAAGCGATGCACAAATCTTTTGGCTCACGTTTAGACATGAGCACAGCTTATCACCCGCAAACGGATGGGCAGTCCGAACGCACCATCCAAACCCTTGAAGACATGCTTAGGGCATGTGTGATTGATTTTGGCAACGGCTGGGAAAAACACCTCCCTTTGGTGGAGTTTTTGTATAACAACAGTTACCACACCAGCATTCAAGCCGCTCTGTTTGAGGCATTGTACGGACGTAAATACCGATCACCTCATTGCTGGGCAGAAGTTGGTGACAGCCAGATCACGGGTCCAGAACTTGTAGTAGACACAACGGAAAGGATCGCATAAATACGACAACGAATGGCGGCAGCTCGTGACCGTCAGAAAAGCTACACTGATAAGCGCAGGAAACCACTCAAGTTTCAAGTTGGGGATCGAGTGCTACTCAAAGTCTCACCTTGGAAAGGTGTAGTTCGTTTTGGTAAACGAGGCAAGCTCAATCCGCGATATGTCGGACCGTTCGAAATCATAGAGAAAATAGGCAAAGTGGCCTACAAACTGAACCTACCAGCAGAACTCGGTGGAGTTCACAACGTATTTCACGTGTCAAATCTGAAGAAATGTCTGTCAGATGAGACCCTCATAGTTCCTTTGAAGGAGCTCACTATCGACGATCAGTTGCGATTCGTCGAGGAACCAGTGGAAATCACGGACCAAGACGTTAAGGTCCTCAAGCACACCAGAATACCTCTTGTTCGAGTTCATTGGAACTCCCGTCGTGGCCCAGAGTTCACCTGGGAATGAGAAGATCAAATGAAACTCAAGTATCCCCAGTTGTTCGGGAACAATGCAACTACTACTGAGGCTGAAGCTACTGCGGAATTTCAGGACGAAATTCCAAATCAACGGGGGAATGATGTGACACCCCAGGAAAACCAGTAAACCACGAAACTTAACTAGCTTCCTCAGTAACCGCATGCTAAATTTCGGGACGAAATTTCTTTCAAGTTGGGGATAATGTGATAACTTGAGTTTCCAAGGTTTTTCCTCCACACGTTACTTGTTTCATACTGTGTTTAGTGATTAGTTACATTAAAATCTGTGCACTGTGATTTGTTTGTATTTGATTTATGTTTGGTATATGGTTTACGGTTGTATAAATTATGAACTTGTGAACTGTTTAAGTGCCTAAGTAAATATACTAAATTCATGAACGATGAAACATGGATTGTGTCATTAACCACTCGACGAAACACCACCCTTTTTCACTAGCACCCATACCCGAGGAAACTCAGAAGTTTCATCGCTCCCACATGTGTTTCGTCCCCACTAAGATGGGCTCCTGGCCCAGACCAGGCCCAACCATGTCTCGCACATATATACTTACGTATACGGCACGGGGATTTAGTTAGAGAACCCTAGTATCATTTTCTCCCCTCCCTCGTATTTGACAGCAGACACCGTACCTCGAAGTTCTTGTGTGTTCCGTTCCGTAACCGGTTAGTATTCGACCATTCGATTAAATCTGTTGTTCATTGTATGATTGTTGTGTGTGGCGAATCTGGTGGCTATTTGCTTCATACTTGCTTAGGGTTTACAATTGCTTTATACAGTTGATTTGTGATGAGTGTAATCTCTTATGATAAGGATTTTTTTAGAAAACATTTATGCACGATGGAATGATTAGGGTTCTATTATTGCAATACTAAATTAAATGGATTCAATACTGTCTAAAGGTGTTAATGGGTTAGGGTTTACAGAACGTATGACGATGTTGGTTTTGTTTGGTAAATCAGTAGGTAAATTGAGAGGGCATAATCTCTGTTTGATCTAATAGAAATCGACAAATTGTTAGTAAGGGCAAACAGGCTAACTATAGATCACAGTAACATGAGTAGGATGGATGTGATTGTTTGTATGATTGCTGTGTGATGATGATCGGCGGTTAGGGTTTCTGGGCAATTATCAGTTACACGACGTAACTGACTTAATGGACGAAACGCCGATTTCGACGAAACTGAGGGTGTTTCGCCGAGGATAATCACGACGAAACAGGTGGAGTTTCGCCGAAGGGATGCACGACGAAACACTTGGGTTTCGTCAAGTGGGAGTCATAACTAAACAGGGGGTTTCGTCAAGGGTTAAACTTGCACAGTAACTCGGTTAGGTCTGTTAAAGGTTACTAGGTTAGTTAGTTGTAGTTAATGATAGGCATGACTTGCATGAGCTTGTATAACTGTTAAATGCTACTCGAATACATGTGATGATCATGACTGTTACTTGAACTATGTGCTTATCAACTGATTACGCATGTGTAAATACTATAGGCTTGAATTGAATTATTTGTGAGCGAGTAATAATCTTACCGAGCAAACCAAGGTGAGTTCACACTTCTAAGGCATGGGATTCCCGGTGGGTTGGGAATGGGATTGAATAACTACGACAGAACTTGTACATATACCACTACTAGACTAATTACCACCGTCCTCGGATTGGGAAGGACGCCAGCGCTAAACCTACGTACTCGCTACGTACCACTGTCCTCGGATTGGGAAGGGCACTTACGTAAAACATACGTAAACTCATACTTATCACTGTCCTCGGATTGGGAAGGGCACTTACGTAAACCCTACGTAAACTCATACTTATCACTGTCCTCGGATTGGGAAGGGCACTTACGTAAAACCTACATAAACTCATACTTATCACTGTCCTCGAATTGGGAAGGACACCTGTAGATACAACTAGTCTAGTAATATACAACATGGGAAGCCCCCACTAAATATCGTAAAGGTTTGGGAAACAAGGATATTGGGTAACACATGATTCTGAAACAAACTTTCGATTTCTGAAACGAACTCAATAACTGAACAATCAACTGTGAACTCACTAAACTTTGTTGTTGACTCGTTGTTACATGCCTTGCAGGTCGATAGGTACTAATGGAGCTTGCACAGGGAGGCGCGGTCGTTGTGGGACATGGACAATGGGTGCCATGTTGAAAACATTATAACATTTCGAACTTAATACTTATGTTGGGTTTTCATATTTATTCTTCCGCTAAACACTAAACTATGTTTTGTTTTGAACACCTTTCGTATTGTTGGATTGAATTTTATTTATTACTTACAATGTTCAATATGATTGGTGGCTTGATCCTGGTCAGTCACGCCTCCAGGCGGTGATACTCCGCGTGTGGATTTTGGGGGTGTGACAATGTCCCCCTTTTCTTTTAACTGTTTTCAGTTTTATACTTCGGGGGTGAAATACATGTTACAATTATTACAGACATTTTTATACATGGTATGGTTAGCTTAAGGAGGGTTTACTACTTAGATCATGTGAAAGGTGGGTATAACACTTAAGGCCATTAATCCTCGTTGTAGGACCGAGGGACATGAGTGATAGATCTGTTTGGGTGTAGCGAGCCCACACCCATGGGGACCAGGGTGGCCCATGTGGTGACTATGTCTTATTCCCGGAGACAAGTTTGCTAGGTTTGAGTACTTCCTGCACCATTTCACACATATCAGTGGCTTTGCAACCCATTGGTGATCTCTTTTTCCTTATTGCTACATACCAGGGACTTTCACACATACAGACATACTTTAAAGGTTTATACATACTCACATACACATAAACTCGCTCAACTTTTGTTGATTTTTCAAACTACATGAATTTCAGAGAACTAGTGGATCTGGCGGGGTATGCATGTGTCAAGGTGCGTTTGAATAAAAGATGTTATCCAGGGTTGTTGAGTTTAGAGGGTGTATTCCTTTCCTGGACGAGATACATAATTCTAAACTCAGGTTTTATTTAAATACTTTTGTTGAGTCTTGTGAACTCGTTTAAACACGTCATGATTTGTAACTTTATTTGGTATTGATGTTTTCAAACAATGGTATTATGGTAGTTTCTAAACTCTTTTAATGGATAAGCATCTCATGTTTTTATCATATAACATCGTTGTGATTGTTGCTATGGTATTAAGAGGTCACACCAAATAAACCACGCTTCCGCAAAAGTCAGGGTGTGACAGTTTTGGGGTTCTATAACAGCGATAGCATTTTATCAGAAATCTTTGTCGTATGTGGCATAAGGATAGAATACGAATGACCATGTATGCTTACATCATTATGCATAATATGATTATAGAGGATAATGGAAAAGTGACATGGCAAAATTATATTCCGGAAGATGTAGTTGAAACAACCCAAGCAACAATGGAAGAGAGACTCGTAAATGCTCAACTATTGCGATCTAAGAATATACATAACGCGTTGAAGGCGGATTTGGTCGAGCATGCTTGGGCGATTCGCCCAATGCGACACGATGGTGACGACGAAGAATATTTTGATGAAGAAGAAGTTGAGGAATTTGAAGCCGAAAACTTTGAATACGTAGGTTTGGATGCTTGAGAAAACGAAGAGGAAGAAGGAGAGAACGACGATCACGACGAAGAATAAATGTATTGTTTTTGTATTTTATTTTAATGTCTTTTTTTATTTTATTGTAATATTTTTTATTTAAAGGAATGGTTTTTAATTTTAAAAAGTTAGAAATTAATTAAAAAAATTGAAAATTAATTAATTGAGTAATGATGAGGTAGGAGCTTTATGACTACGGGCCCATGTGTGTCGTGGCATGACACGTGTCGCATAACGCCCACAAAGGGGTTTTATGACTACGGATGGCCTTAGGCCGGAGGGTGTGGGGGTGCCACCCAGGCCATGTCATCATCTATAGCGCCCCTAGGCGCTCTGCACCCACACCGAGCAAATGAAGAGGGGGAGCTATAGCCTATGCTCCATCGTGGTAACGAGATGAAATTGAGGGGATCGAGGGAGGTTTGGTAAAATTTGACCGTTTGGCAACATTTGATTTAAAAAAAAACTTTTTTTATTCAAATATAAATCTATCCCAAACCAAATAACACACCAATCACAACTAAAACTTACACCAATCACAACTAAAACACACACCAATCACAACTATAAAATGTCATCCGATTCTTCGAGTTCTTCATCCGACGGTGTTCTTGACGATATGGTTATCGCAATTACGCAGGAGGCGATTAATTATTTGCTATAAGAAGCCCAATCCTCTACATCGCGTACCAGACAACCGTCTCTTGAACGTGATCGGTTAAGTGCTAATGAACGTCTAGTGCAAGATTATTTTTGTGAAAATCCGTTGTACGATGATGGTAAGTTTAAGCGTAGGTTTCGTATGAGTCGATGTCTATTCATTAAAATTTCTAATGATCTTGTGGGCGAATTCCCTTTTTTTCACGCAAAGAGAAAGTGCAAGTCACAAAGTTGGTTTCTCTAGAATACAAAAGTGTACAGCAGCAATTAGGAAACTAACGTACGACACAATGAGTGATGCGTGGGATGAATATTTAAGGATGCCGTCAAG
Organism: Helianthus tuberosus; assembly: GCA_030545235.1. Taxonomy (NCBI): domain Eukaryota; kingdom Viridiplantae; phylum Streptophyta; class Magnoliopsida; order Asterales; family Asteraceae; genus Helianthus; species Helianthus tuberosus. The sequence goes on from CM060372.1 coordinate 93,963,079, forward strand.
AATGTGTCATGATTATCTTGAAAATTTATGTGAAGGTAATTTTTATTAACACTATTATTTATTCCTATTGTTATTATTTTTATTTACATCGTTATTATTTATTTATTAACAATATTGTTTATTCTTAACGTTATTATTTTTATTTACATTGTTATTAATTTTTTATTAACACTATTTTATGAGGTGTTATCTCTCTGAAAGGGAGACGATATTTGAGGATGCCAACCGCCGATGACGTTCCACTTCTATACGAGGCCCATCAGCGCATACATGGGTTTCCTAGGATGTTGGGTAGTCTTGATTGAACGCACTGGGATTGGGCGGCATGTCCAATCGCTTGGAAAGGGCAACATCATCGTGGTGACCATGATGGTCCTACCCTAATATTACAAGCGGTCGCTTCTCAAGATTTATGGATTTTGCATGCGTACTTTGGCATGGCCGGTGTGAACAATGACATCGCAATTTTAATGTCCTCGAATTTTTCGACGATGTCATAGACGGTGTTGCACCAGATACTTCATTCTATGCAAACGACGTTGAGTATAAGTATGGGTACTATCTCACAGACGATATTTATCCCGAGTGGGCGAGGTTGGTAAAAACTCTTTCGTGGCCAGATGACGAAACAATATTATATTTCAAGAAAAACAAGAGTCAGCAAGAAAAGATATCGAGCGGGCTTTCGGTGTGTTAAAAAAGAGATGGTCTATCATCGCCTAGCCGTCGAGAATACTTGAAAAAAGTAAAATGAGAAACATCATGTATACGTGCATCATTTTGCATAACATGATACTGGAGGACTCGGGTAGAGCATTTTGTGGAGAAAGTTATGATGAAACTAACCAATCTACGAACCCAATACTAGCATACGCTGAAAAAAAAGCTATCCGAGCGGAGGTGCGAGCCAGGAACACACACCATAACCTTCGAGCCTATCTGACCGAGCACCTATGGTTTTATCGTGAACAATGAGGAGTGGACGAAGACGACGAGTGACTTTGTATTTTTTTTATTTTAAATATGACATTGTATTTATATTATTTCTATTATGGCATTTTATTTATATTATTTAAATTATGAATTATAAATTAATATATCAAAATTAAATAAGTTTTAAATTAAAAAAAATAATAATTAGGTAATGATGACGGAGCTCCATCCCACACCCTGCAAGTTAAAGAGGGCGTGATAAAGTCCCCTGACTGACGTGGATCCTAGATGGCGCTGACGTGTACTGATAAAGCCCCTAGGGGCTCCATCCCACACCCTCTAGCCTTAAAATGTGCTTTTGCATTTAAGTTTGAAGCTTGTAATTCATGGTTATATTTAGTAACCGAGGTTGTAATAGAAAAGATGATTACTTTTTTAGGAGCTTTTTTATTTTGTTTGACTAGTCTTGTGTTGATATAATAGTTAGAAATGTTAACCAAGAAGTTTTATTTTTGTAGTCTTATTTTAGGTTAAGAATTCAGATGTAGCTTTGATTTAGTTTTGTGTTTGAGTGGTTTAGGTTTTTTCCAAGACGTTGATTAAGGTTATTGTACCTTGTGGAATGGGATCAAATACAAACACTTAAGTTTGTAAGAATAATAAGAACCAACACATAATTGACAAGTGTCCATCAATAAAAAAATAGTTTAGGGGTAATTTAGACCTTTTGGCCATATTTATTTATAACTGTTGGGATTGAACCCTAATAGAGGAACAGATAATGAAAGCCAAAACCGGATCATGACAGTGGATTCACAATAATCAGCTGTTTACATTAAGCTTTCCCCTTGACAGTGAATCAAACATCTGACATGCTCCAAGTACTACCCTTATCAACAACTGCTGATCCTATAAACCACTGTGAAACCAAAGCACTGATGAAGGTTAAAGGCTGAAGCTCAATCTACTGCTGGAATCCAAGTACTGCTGAAGAGTTAAAGCACTGCCCATTCAAGGCCTGATCACCCTTTGAAGAAAGCACTGTTGCTCATACAACAGTGGTTGATTACGTCAGTGGAATGAAGAGTCAGTGTTTATATATCAGTGTTTAGAATGTAATCAATGTCTGTATGATCAGTAGTTGTAGAACAGTAGATAGAGTTTGTTAGTTTGTTAGATGTCACTTTCATGGTGACATCAGCTGAGATGCCTCAGTGGTTTGGTTTGTCTATAAATGGAGTAGTACTCTGTACTGTTACATTTGATTCGTTTTGAGTGAGTTCTTCTCCTCAATTCAATCCTTTCATCTTGTGCAATCCAACCTTGGGGCATCAGGCTGAGGGGGAGTTTAGTTTGTAAGCATCTTTGTAATCATTTGATTCGTATTGTAAATCTTTTGACTAAATGAATTGCATATGTTTTTTCAAAACTATGTTCTCCTTTGATTGTGTTCACAAAGTTTGTTATTCATTTCCTCTGCACTTTACATTGTTTCATATTCATTCATTGTTCAAATTACACAAACAAACCCAATCATGAGAGCCTCCGATCTTAACAATTGGTATCAGAGCTTGGACAGTCAAATTCGATCTAACAATCAATTTGACATAACAGTTCGGCTCATTATTTATTGATACTAAGGTTGGGTGCATTTATTTGAAAAATAGAGTACCGAGTAAACCATGTTCAAAGTGGTTATTCAAAAACTCTGTAAATCAACCAAGATGTCATATGACACACAAATCTCACAACAAGTGATTTCATGCACAAGACACGCATGGTTTGTAGATCTGAAAACATATATATTAAAACTATGGGATTATCTCTTATTTTCAAAATTGATTTCAACTATTGTTGTGAATTTTGTGTTGTTTCATCATGTTTAATACTAAAGTATGAACCTCAGATGAACAAAACCTATGTTCTTAAAAAATTAGTGTTTTTGGTAAACATGAAAGAGGGAATTTAAAACTTTAGTCATAAGATCTGGTGTGTTGAAAAACAGGTTGAGGATCCTCAAATGGACAAAATCAACTTTGTTAAAATACTTTCAGAAAATCAGGGATCAACATAGTCCATATCATATGTAGTGTGAGATTGGTTGAAAAACGTGTGCAAACATAACCAATTCTCTCAAAACATTACGACAAAATGATATTGGATTAAGGTTTTTCCCTCAAAGACCTCCCAGTAAGTAATTCATTACTTATAAATGGGAAGGGTAAAAAGGGAAGAAGAAATTCACAAAAACTCAGAAGTGTGTTCATCTCAAAACTTCTGAAGTCAGAAGAAATGAGTATAAACATAAAACACTGAAGAGTCAGAGTTTTGGGTAATAATGGTCATTAAGCAACTGTGTACATTCATCTGTTCACGAAAAGGTTTAGGTAAAAATGGAAATTCCGGTGAATGAACTTTAAAGAGGATTAGACAAATCTTCAAAATCATCACATGGTTCTCAAAAACTCATGTGTACATGTATCCTCAATTCTGTTGTAAATCAATCAACAAGAAAATGGTTCTAAACAGTGGTCAAAATGTATTTAAAATTTCATACGACTATTGTCAAACCACTAACCATTTTCATAAACTTGAAAATGATGTGATTACGTATTTTATTGTATATATACCAGATCCTTTTTGATGCTATTTTCAGAAAATCCTTTAACCATTTTTTTCTCTCAAAGGATTTTCTCTTTTAACCAGGATATATTATTCGTTTTTTTAAGAATAATATATTTTGAACTTTTGCTGGTTTTTGTTGGCAATAGTTTCAATTTCCTGTCAGGATATGGTACCTTATTTTTTATTGGTATTTTTATCCTCATGAATTGGTCAAAAGGAAATGGTGCATATGTCAAGGTCATGTCATACTCAGAGTTGCTTTTAAACACTAATCAAAGGTTGATTGCTAAACAATGCTAAAACTACTGGGGCACTCATATTTTAATTTGGATATTAAACGAAAATGAGTTGCCTTAGCAAAAAGTTCTCATCATCCGGGGTATCAAACCACTGTCAGTAATTCGTAAGAATCTCGAAAGGAAATTGACATGTGGCAAAACCTTGAATGAAAATTTCTTGAAAAAGTTGCTGAAAATAAACTTTCAAATCATTGCCATTATTTTATCCCTAACCACTGTTTTGTTCAAACGTCTGTTTCCTAATTACTATCCACTGCTGGATGTCAACCACTGATCCTCATTTTGCTTGGCAAGCACTGATGCTCAAAATCAGTGTCTTATCCACTGATATGCTATCCACTGATAGTAAAATCTTCCACTGTCATCACATTATTACCGTTGTAACTACTGATGCTTGATACATCAGTGGTTCTTAAAACAACTGTCCTCCATTCTTCATCCATATCATCAGAGGTTGACACGTGGTCAGTTTTTAGCCTTCAGATCATAATAACCGCTGCCACATCAGCGATCACTTTTTCCCTAAATAAAACCCTGATCAAAACCCCAAACAGGGTTTTACACTGTCGAATTGAATTCCAAAGTTCTCTTCTCAAAGCAGTTTCCAACCTTTCTTCCCAAATCACTCTCCGATTCTTCATCATCAAAATGACGAAGTCAAAATCAAAATCAAAATCAAAATCTAAACCAAAATCACCATCATCTTCAAAAGAGGTCGCTCAAACGGCCGAAGAAACCATTGAAATCCCATACAAATCACCGCACAACTACTTGGGTCTCCTCACAAAACCCTCAAACAACCGCACCTTCGATTCCGTCATCGACACACTATCTGAATCAAAGTACAAAACTTTGTTGATAGTAGACGCTCCCATTTACTTGCAAACCCAGAGAGAGTTCTGGAAAAATGTGAAGCTTGAAAAACAAGACGGAAAAGTAGTAGCCATTAACTCCTCGATACAGGGTAAAGCGATTCAAATCACTCCGCAATCAATATCAGAAGTCTTCAAACTCGATGATCAGAAAGGTAAAACTTCTTTTGATAAAAACGAGTTAAAAGCTTATTTTCTGAAAAGGGGATATGCAGAACAACCAAAGGTAGATACCTTACAAAAAGGTTACTTCCCGTCTGCACCCAGATTTTTATTCCACACACTTTTGTCGTGTGTTTCAAATAAAACAACAGCTTTTAATGAAATACCATTGAAGATTCAATGCCTGGGCTATGCCATTTTAAATAATAAAGATTACAATTATTCCCAGGAAATCTTCAATGACTTGGTAAAGAATGTTGATAGCAAAACATTTTTACTCTTTCCAAGGTTTCTAAGTTACTATTTTAAACAAAAATTTGAAAAAGAAAATGAAAATGTGCCAAAACAAGGTGTTTATTTTTCAAATAAAAAGTTTAACACCTGAAACATTCACCAGAATGTTGGCACCAATAAAAACAAAAGCAGAGGTGTCCGAGCAGAATTTAGTAGTTACCACTGCTTCTCAGACATCTGCTGCTGAGCCCACTGCTCCAGGTGATCATAGCAGCACTACCACTGCTTTGAAACCCACACCTGCCACCACCAAAAAGACCAAAAAGAAAACATCCAGAAAACCCCCCAAACCCAAAACAAAGGCAACTCTGGAAGATGAGATCCCAGATCAAATGCCAGTGACAACACAAATGTCACCACAAACCACTGCTGCTACTTCCTCACAGCAGTTGGTAGAAAGATCTCCACCATTGCCTAAAACTCCTCATGCATCCTCACAAAAGGATCAGGTTGTAAGCACAGGGACCCCACAATATGAAGCTCTGGATTCAATCGGATCCATCTTCCTCAGTCCTGATCCTAAGGACATGTCTCTTTCAACTCCCATACCCTCACCTATAATATTACCACAATCCATGCTACCTTTGTTGCATGCAGTTGATATAGCTCAGACAAAAACCAGTTCCTCTCAATCACCCATCAAAGAGAGTACACTCCAACAAGTGACTGGGTCTGATGCTTATACTTCTGTTATCCCAGCAACAACTGAGGAGGTTACACCCTCTGAGTTACAAGTAACTCTTGGTGGTAGTTCAAGTGGAGCAGCAACTACAACTGATGGATCAACAAATCTTCAGTTGGACAGTTGTTTCATCAGTCAGACTCCCTTGAAGGCAATTTCTTCCGTAGCACCATCGGTAACCACCAGTGAGTTGATTCTAACCACTGGTACCATCAAAGGTTTATCAAGTGCTGAAGAAAGAAGTCCCCAGTACCAAGAACAAGGGGCATCAATTGGTGATTTTTGGGATTCAGTTCCTAAGTCACACATTGATACAACCACTGCTGGTGGGGATTCAGATGATCCCATTAAAGTGGGTGATGATTCAAAATATCAGGAATTGACGGGCAGAGTTGAAAAACTTGAAACCTCGGTTGCTGAAATAAAGGATATGGTGCAGGAGATTCTGAAAGCTCAAAAAGCACAATCCACTGTTGTTCCACCTCAAGCACCTGCTCCACCACAAGCATTTGCTGCAAATGAGCTCTGGAACATCTTTCAACCCTTACTTGAACACCAAAAACAGATGGCTGATCAGCAGCATGAAATACATGTGAAAATGCTGACAAATATGGTGGAGTCAAGATTTAAAGATACTTAAGCAGACATCAAAGCTATCAAGGCTCATCTCCAACGCACTCCTGGAAAGGTTCCATCTACTATCCTTTTCATGGATAAACCCCTTGCAGATAATGCCAAAAAGGGGGAGAATGTCAAAAAGATGAAGAATAAGGGAATTGAAGATGGTCTGTATCTTGAACCAGAAAAAGGAAAACAGCCATCTAAAATCTCAAAAGATTCAACATCTAAAACTTCTGTTCAAACAGTTGATACAGCAATGGTTACAAAAACTGCTGTCAGTAGCCAAACAGCTGCCATCTCATCAACACACACAAATTCACCACACACCACCAAAACCACTGTCCTACCACCATTACCTCCTGTCATAAAACAGAAGACAACAGATGTTAGAACATCTGTTGTAATGACAACAGCAGTTGGATCACCAGTTGTTTCAACTGTTGTCAGTCAATCACAAACACAAACACAAACCACTACCATTCAATCTCAAACCACTGAGCCACCCGAGACATCATCAGCCTCTCCTACAATAAAAAGGAGAAGGATTGTCATATCTGATGATTCACCACCACCATCACCATCATCAAAAACTACCTCACAACCTCCATCCCCTGCTCAAAAGCAGAAGACATTTGCTGACATATCAGTAGTTGTAATGACAACAGCAGTTGAAACACCAGTTGTTTCAACAGCTGTTAGTCAGTCATCTTCCACTGTTTCCACCAGTCTCACATCACAACCAGCAAAGCTCTACACCAGAAAAAGAAAACTTACTCAGCCAGATGAGGACCAATATGATCCCACTACTGCAAGATATTCGTTAGAACTGGAAGCTATAAAAAATGAGATGAGGCAATTCTACACTGATGATGATCCTTCAAACAGAAGATTTTCTTCACTCGTTGGCTTCATGGTTCCAGAAGACATGGATGAATATCTTGAGCTCAAAGTAAGACAGGCTAAGATAAGAGCCAAGGTTGAATGTAAAGGTCAAGGTGATGAAGCCATTGCTGAAAGATTGGATTTTCTGCTCACAAAAGTCAAACAAATAAACGATTTTGCACAAGAGCTGAGTAAAGAAAAGGTAGAACAACGAAAAGAGATGAGAGGAAAACTTCTTGCATACATAATGCAAGAAAAATTTTATCCTGCTGAAGAAAACCAATTTGAAGAATGGCCAATAGTGGCTTTAAAGCATGAAGCTGATAGGATTGATAGAATCAAGAATGATCCTAGAAAGAAGAAAAATGCTCCAAATTGGAGTAAATACAAAAAGCTCATCTCTGACCTAACAGCTGAGTATAAAAGAAAGAAAGAGGAGTTGGTGGATGCGAAAGTGGACACTGCCAATGCCATATCAAAATGGTCAAAGCAACATACTGATGAAGCCTATGAAAGGCTGAAGAAAAGGAAGATAACTGTTTCAGGCACTTCAAAGAAACAAGAATAAATGATGAAACTTGAACAACAGTTGGAAAACCTCAAAACACTGTTTAAGTCAACAGAAAATCCTACTCATGTGACAAACCAAGAAGAAGGAAAACAGCTGACTAGTGAAGAGGTAAAAGAGAAGGAAGCTGAATTCTTCACAAAAACCATCATGAAAATGGAACTAAAAGAAGAGAATTCAGAAAAACTTCAAAACCTTTTTAAGAAGGTGTTAACAAAGCCTGCATCAACAAATACTTCAGAAGTTTCAGACATTGAGCCAGATCAACAAAAGAGACAGGAGCTGATAGAAAAAGAGACTGCAGAAGACATAGCTGCAGTAAACAATGTCATTGAAATGGCCTTCAAAAGAATGTCTGAAAGTCTGCAAGTTTTCACAAGGCCAACATCTCCCAACTCATCTATGAATAAAGCTCTCCCAAGAAACCCATTGGGTTTAAAAGTACTAAAGTGGATGTCTGATCAAGAGACCCACGTATTGACCCTGGTCAGATCCAATGGCGAAGTGAAGTACATATCAAGGAAAGAAGCACTAGGCCTTAGTGTTGAAGATTTGCAGGATCTCCTTGAACTTTCACTGTGAAGGGATGAGGATGACACAAGTTCCAAAGAATTTGAAGAAGAATTTAAAAGAAAAGCAAGGGAACTTCTGATGAGGAATAAAGATCCAGAATAATGAAGGGTTTTGGCAGTATCTGTTCCAGGGGGAGATTGTTGGGATTGAACCCTAATAGAGGAACAGATAATGAAAGCCAAAACCGGATCATGACAGTGGATTCACAATAATCAGCTGTTTACATTAAGCTTTCCCCTTGACAGTGAATCAAACATCTGACATGCTCCAAGTACTGCCCTTATCAACAACTGCTGATCCTATAAACCACTGTGAAACCAAAGCACTGATGAAGGTTAAAGGCTGAAGCTCAATCTACTGCTGGAATCCAAGTACTGCTGAAGAGTTAAAGCACTGCCCATTCAAGGCCTGATCACCCTTTGAAGAAAGCACTGTTGCTCATACAACAGTGGTTGATTACGTCAGTGGAATGAAGAGTCAGTGTTTATATATCAGTGTTTAGAATGTAATCAATGTCTGTATGATCAGTAGTTGTAGAACAGTAGATAGAGTTTGTTAGTTTGTTAGATGTCACTTTCATGGTGACATCAGCTGAGATGCCTCAGTGGTTTGGTTTGTCTATAAATGGAGCAGTACTCTGTACTGTTACATTTGATTCGTTTTGAGTGAGTTCTTTTCCTCAATTCAATCCTTTCATCTTGTGCAATCCAACCTTGGGGCATCAGGCTGAGGGGGAGTTTAGTTTGTAAGCATGTTTGTAATCATTTGATTCGTATTGTAAATCTTTTGACTAAATGAATTGCATATGTTTTTTCAAAACTATGTTCTCCTTTGATTGTGTTCACAAAGTTTGTTATTCATTTCCGCTGCACTTTACATTGTTTCATATTCATTCATTGTTCAAATTACACAAACAAACCCAATCATGAGAGCCTCTGATCTTAACAATAACTAATTAAAAATAATTACAAAAAATATAATCAGCACAACACTATATAATTAGCATAACATCCTTAAGCGTTCTTCATTATCAGCACATCGTCCTCAATCATTCTCCATTATCAACATAATCGACATTAACACAACATCCTCAATCGTTCTCCATTATCAACATAAACGACATTAGCACAACATCCTCAATCGTTCTCCATTATCAGCACACCAGATGTGCTGATTATATCTACTTTTAATGTTTGTTTGTATTATTTTGTAATTAAGACATAATCAGCACGTTATCAGCACAATTATAAAACACATTTTGTTAACTTTTTTAAAAATCACTTTTATAAATACAAAAAAAGTATAGCAATATGGTACTCATATTAAAGATAAAAAAATACTTGATTTTATGGTATATTTTAAAAAAAAAATAATGAAGTATATAAAAGTTATTTTAGTTTAAAAAACCTTGGTGGAATTTGTATTTAATGGAAAATGGTCAAATGACTAGCAATTTTACAAAATTACCCCTAATTTGTTAGTAGTAATTTTTAATTATAAGAGTTTTATTTATAATCAATATCAACCCTTGATTTAAATTATCAATGGTTCAGATCTGTTCTTACGGTTCTTATAATTAGCACTGTTTGTACAGCATCTCAACCCTGTACCTTGTAATTATGTGGATTTTGATTTCTAGATTTATTATAACAAAAGAGTTGAATGTGTTCGTTCAATCTCATGTTTTTGTGTTCATGTTTGGAGCCTAATTTACCAATATGTTCTATATTTCTATTGAAAAGATGATTAAATTTTCCTTAGCATTTATATTTGAATCCTCATCTCCATCTCTATAAATTAGTTAGAAATCACACGTATTTTTGTAATTGTTCTTTGTATAATAATCTCCTAAATCTCTTCCCATAACTATCTATATTTACTTAAATCATATGTCTTAGCCCTTGGTATTTTCTCATTGGCCCTTTGCTCATTAGTTCGACAAATACTTTGCTTACAGTTAAAAATTACAGTCTTGGCATCATTTTAGTTTTCTGCAAAACTATTGTAGTGTTTTGTTTTAATTGGTTGACTAGATGTCATTTTACTGAGATCATGTTATCAGTAGTATGTATAAGTAATCGAAACACATGTGTACATGTTATAAAACTAAGAAATATTCGTCTTAGCGCACGCGGGCTGGACCTAAAACTAGTAATAGTATATAAATAGAAATCGTGAATCGTGTTTTTTTCGGTGTTTAGTGCATTTGTTACACTTGCACACATTAGCGCAGCTTTGAAGCGCCCGGTGGGGGGGGGGCGACCCCCCGAACTTTTCGCTCAGTAGTGTTATATACGTAGTTTTCGTATAGAAATTTTTTGGTATATAAGTTTTCTACCGTTTTTGCCCCACCCCCCCCCCCTCGGTCGAAAACGACAAGCTTCGCCATTGCTTGCACATACACTGTATTTTTATGATTTGTTTGATTTGTCACTTAGGTTTTGTCATTTAGTCAACTTTCATTTAACCCCATGTACTTTACTCTTTTGCTATTTACTGACTTTTCGTTTATACCCCTTGGACTTTACTCTTTTGTACTTATTCGGTCTATAATGTCAACATCGTAACAAATAGAGTATGTGGAAATCATTAAAACTGAAAGTTCATAAACCCTAAACTGTAACCCCTATTTGTGCTGAAAATAAAATATAAATATAAATAAACCATTTAAATCCTAAATCTTTCTACTAAAATAAATACTATATCTTTCAATCAAAAAAAATATAAATAAACCTTTTAAATCTTTAAAATTTTGTGTATTAATAATATTAGTTCCAACAATCAACCCCCCCCCCCCCCCCCCCGGTCGAAAACGACAAGCTTCGCCATTGCTTGCACATACATTGTATTCTTATGATTTGTTTGATTTGTCACTTATGTTTTGTCATTTAGTCAACTTTCATTTAACCCCATGAACTTTACTCTTTTGCTATTTACTGACTTTTCGTTTATACCCCTTGGACTTTACTCTTTTGTACTTATTCGGTCTATAATGTCAACATCGTAACGAATCGAGTAAAATACTAGTTTATATGTAATTGCCACTTTTTGTTGGAAATCAGACATCTTTCAACATAATCAAACAATTGTTTAACAAGAAAAAAAGTCATTCATTAAAACTGAAAGTTCATAAACCCTAAACTGTAACCTCTATTTATACTGAAAATAAAATATAAATATAAATAAACCATTTAAATCCTAAATCTTTCTACTAAAATAAATACTAAATCTTTCAATAAAAAAATATATAAATATAAATAAGACTTTTAAATCTTTAAAATTTTGTGTATTAATAATATTAGTTCCAACAATCACACCCCCCCCCCCATCTTGTCAAATTCTTCTAGGTCTTGAATACCAAGTAAGAACCAAAGTTCTTCCACCTTAATACTCGGTTTCTTGTGTCGCTTTGCATCAACAACTTTACTGTAGCCAACACAACACTGCACCCCTTGTTTTCTAGATCCTTTGGGATCACACCTAACACTAGTCCAAACATTTGAACCATCAACCACAAACATGACAACATCCTTTCTCTTCCACCTTGATCAAATCTGCTACTTCACCACCTTTGAAGTCTGTTGTTGATCCCTACACCTGGGTTTTCTCCTTTGATCAAGCCTGCAATCACTGCTCCTTAACTGCTACGACCTTGTTGTTGATCACAACCTCAATCACTACAACTTGCTACTGTTGTTTGATCAACAAACCTTCTTGCACCTGCCTTCTTCGTTACATCAACCATTTTTTCCTTCCCTTTAACCTCCCAAATTGATAAACCGTTCTGATACTAATTTTTGGGAATAAAACCTTCTTCAACATAATCAAACAATGGTTTAACAAGAAAAGAAATCTTTGATTAAAATTAAAGGTACAAAAACCCTAAATTATAACTCGTATTTATACTGAACAACCCCCTTGTATAAATCTTAAATGTTCCTACTAAAATAAAATACAAAGAAATTAAGACCATTTAAATCCCAAACTTTTAAACATTGATAAAATTAGCTCCAATACTTTTAGAAATTGAAATATTTAGTGTGCATCATTAGTCGTTAGCATGTGTACCGGTATTTACACGGTCTCACATGTGAATAGAAAAGAAAGTACATGCGATTCACGGTCTCACATGTGCCGCTGCCTCACGAACTGCCGCCGTCATCCCCTCACGTCTTCATGTGCAGCATGGCACCCCCTAAAGGTGCTTATTTAATTTTGTCATATAGTATTTATCATATTTATTTATTAATATGTAAGACCATAGGGTACAGTGGGGCTTGGGTTGGGCATTGTGTACTTTCAAAAGTCGAGGCATCAACCCACTTTTGAAGGTGGTATGGTGGGCGTAGCTTGGCTGGCGTGGCCAAGCCACATCAGCTTTTTTTTTTTTATATATATATATTTATAACCAAAATAATTATCAAAATAAAAACATACAAAATAATTATCAAAATAATTATTAAACATACAACATAATTATTAAAATAAACATACAAAATAATTATAAAAATAAAAACCTATCATTCTTCGTCGGTTTCGAACCCAGGAATCGTTGAAACATGTTCCACCAAATCAGCTTGAAGGTTGTCATGTATATCCCTTGACTCTAATAAAAATTCATTTGCCGCTTTATCTTCGTCTATTACGTTACCTGGTTGGGGGTCCTCGTCATCGTAATAGGTAACGACCGCTCTACCTTCATCCTCCAAAATCATGTTGTGAAGAATGATACATGCGTACATCACGTTTCCAATTTGATCATTGTCCCCTAGTCGACAAGGCATTCCCAATATTCGCCACCTTTTCTTCAAAACACCGAATGCACGCTCGACGTCTTTACGTGCAGCCATCTGTACCCTGTTAAACTTTAATCTCTTTGGATCTGTCGTACCGTGTTTTGTGAACGATTTTACAAAAGCTCCCCACTCTGGGTAAATTGTAACACCCGTTCTTATATATCAAGGTTTAGCGTATTATTTACGAAAACATTCATGTAATTAAGATTACATATCCATCGGAAAAACGGGTTTACTAAAACCTTTTACAATTTAAAAGTTTAGAACATAATGTAATTAAGTTCGTCGCTTAAAAGAAACAATGAAACGACATTCGTCATTTAACATAATAACGATACATAGTGCGGAAGCTTATTTCGTGATCGTGTCGGTTCTTGCTCGTCGCTTGATCTTCATCCGAGCACTCATGGCAATCACCTATGATCAAAACCAACTTAAAAGTTAGTTTTGATAGTCAAATATGAAGTTCAAACAAGTACAGGGGTTAAATATGAAGTTCATACAAGTACAGGGGTTAAATATGAAAAAAAATAACATTTTTCCGAGTTTGGGGGCGTCGCGTGATGCCAAGGGGCGTCGCGTGATGCCAAGGGGCGTCGCGTGACGCTAGGCCCCCTTTTCAGCAGAATGTTGCTGCATATTCCATGTACGATCTGATTTCACGGAAACGGCCATAACTTCTTCGTTATTGATCCGTTTTACCCGATTCTTTTTCCTACGCGTCCGTAATTTAATTCTCCATCTAATGGTATTAAAATCCAAGATCTTACATAATAAAATTTCAGACTTTAATTCTTCGGCTTATTACCCTTTTTACCGACTTTTGACCCATTCGTGATTTTATCACACCAACATGTTTTATTGACCTTTAAACTCATGAAATTCATTAATACAATATCTCATATCACATTAATCTCAAATCACGGGTCTCTCACTTAATAAAATCCCGTTTACACTTAAATGCTTGTTTTGACCCGTTAAGGGTATTTACGCATTTTAGTCTAGAATTTGTACCTTTCTTTTGTCGCTACAAAAGTTCCATATCTAGTTAACTACAATTATTCCACCACAACTAATTTGTGGTGGATTTATCATAACGAACCCCTTTTTCCCAAATTTTACCCATCGGTTGATCATTTTACGCAAATGACCACTTTTGAGCATTTGACTCGCGAATGTGCATTCCTATGACCTTTATACATGTCTAATGATTCCATAATCTTAATGTAAGTTTCTAAGCAACCCCTATGAGTCGTTTGCCCAATATACCCTTCAAGGGTATTTTAGTCAACTTTAGTCCCTCACTAATCGACGAAGGACTTTCGCTAAATATTTGACCAAATTGTATGTTTAACTAAAAGCTTGATTATACATACCTGGCTCGGGTCAAAGTATTGACCCGATTACATAACTTTTGCTTTAAATCTTTCTAGTTAAAGCGATGCAAGCTTATGTTATTTCCTGTGATTACAAAACTCAACAAGTGATTGTCAAATGTTATTGTCAAATGGTGTTAACAACACCATTTGACCCATCTAGTCTAATCGACTATTTGTCCGTATGAGATGGTATTTAATTACCATTTCATCCCCTTAAACCCTTTTTCCGGTTTTCCTTTGAACTTGTTTCACTTAAGCCGTTTTTATTTATTCGTCATTACATGACCAATTTACCATTTTACTCCTTTTATTATAGTCATGATTTCTTACCATTTTCCATTATTCCGACTCTCATTGAATCATGTCGGAATATCATGTACTAACCATTTAGTAGCATCAATATTAATACTTGAAATTTAGTAACTTCGCAAATAGTGAAAAGGGGGCGTAAGTTCTACTTACCTCGCATCCGAACTACGCTTTTCCTTTCCTTCTTGATTCGTTTGACCCGCTCCCTCATCAAGCTTCCACCTAGCTTGTCAAGAGTCAAACTATCATCATGATTCGTAAGACGGTTAGATTAGTCATCATTATTATGACTATTTCATCTTACGGATTCTATGTCGAAACTACTATTCGACTTCATCAATTAGTTAACTTAACTTATCAAAGTCAACTACTTTCAATCACATGATTTACAACATTAAGTCTAAATCAACATGATATTTAGAACTCTCACCGTTTTATATTTCGCATAATTTGCCATATTATTCGAATGTGCTTTTCACTCGAAAATTCTACATATAAACATTCACTTAGGCATTTTAACAAACACCTTGTGGGCATATTCTATAAAATCAAAAATCAATTTTTCATAACTAGTTATTTACCCAAGTTTTAACATCATTCACAAGTTCTTATGTCTAGCATGCATATCAACACCTAGACTTACTTCATGGAAGTCGAATAACACCAAATTGATGATCATGAATCTAGTGTTCATCATCTTCCCCCAAAACCCACTTAGCACTTACATAACTAGTTAACCGAAACACTAATTTATGGTGCTAAATTAACGAGTTTACATCTAGGGTTTGTTCCCAAGCATAAATTTAACACATATCACTCATACACTCCATTTTCATTCACGAATTTTGATCATGAGTGTTCATAAGAAATTCTAAAACATCACCATATTACAAAATTTAACATACCTTATGATCCCCTTGACTTGGTGATCGTTTATATGTAATCATGCATTCGATTTCAGCTACTTTTGCCCTCCAATTTGGTGAAATTGATATGAGCTAGGGTTTACCCCTTCTTGGTCGCCCCTGTAGATCGATCCACACACACAGCTTGTGTGTGTGGTGTGTTTTTTTTTATTAAATAAAACTTGTTTCCTGTTTAACGGTTTTGGTCCCTCAAGTTTAATTTTAATTATTAGGGACTAGAACTCCATGTTTTATTACTTATTTGCACCTCAATAGCTAGGTTAATTATTCCTAGTTAACTTAATGGGTTCGGGAAACTATAACTCGTTATATTTTAAGTCCCGTTAACTCGGGCTCTTATAAACTCAATTCCTTAAAACTTTGATTCGCGTGTATTTATTATTAGGATTTCTTATTTAAATCCAAACCTTCACCTGATTATTTTTACTACTAACGGTACTTTACCCGTCTTTTAGTATTAATGGAGTTTGATTACCAAACCCATTTTCGGGGTGTTACATAAATCCCATCAACTAGGTAGTACCCATACACGTACTCAATCCCGTTTACAAAGAAAGTTCCTTTAGGTCCTATACCATTTACCCGATCATTGAAAAGAGGCGAGTGGTGTATGATGGTAATATCATTATGTGAACCTGGCATACCGAAGAACGCATGCCATATCCAAAGATCTTGGGACGTAACCGCTTCAAGCATGATGGCTGGCACCCCGTGAAATCCACTAGTGTGAGCGCCTTGCCATTCGGTAGGACAAAGTTCCCAAGGCCATTTCATACAATCTAAACTACCTAGCATCCCGGGTAGCCCATGATAATCTTCGTGATGTTCCAATATTTGTTGCATGTCACTGAAGGATGGCTTTCTCGAATATCTTTTTCTATAAAGTTCTAGAATACACGAACAAAAGTTGTGAAGAGTTTCTCTAGCTACACGTGCAGACATTTTTAAATAGTCATCCATAATGTCCGAACTATTGCCGTACGCTAACTGCCTAAGTGCGGCCGTGACCTTTTGCCACGTACTAAATCCTAATTGCCCGGTTACATCAGGTTTTTGTTGGAAATAAACATATTTCTCCTCAAGATCTCTAGATATCCTTAAAAATAAGTTTCTACTCATACGAAAACGACGCCTAAACATTTTTTCATCATATTAGGTTCTGCTGAGAAGTAATCGCTTACCAACAAATCGTTAGCGGTGTGTCGTTCACGAGCGATGTACCTTCTCCTCCGTTTAGGTTGTTGAGTCTCTTCCTCACCGTCTTCGTCTTCCACGATAGCTTTCACCACCGCCGCGATCGTTTGCAGAAATATTTCCGCACCATCGTCAGATGATGAAGAACTTGAAGAACTCATGGCAATATTTGTGTTTTATGTGGTTGATATTGTGTTTTATGTGTTTGATATTGTGTAAATGTGGTAAGTATTTATAAAGATTTTTTTTTTAAATGTAGACCCCAACGGCTAGCCCAACGGCTAGTTTGAAAGGGCTATTCACAAACCGCCATGTCAGCTTGCTCCCCCGCCCTACGCCCGGCTTGAAAGCCAAGCCCCAAGGACCACGCCCAAACCCAAACCCACCCGGGATGGTGGCTTGGGCGTTTTCCCCCAACCCACGCCCCAACCCAAGCCCCATACCCCATGGCCTAAATACCAAAATGTGTTTAATCAAACAATAAGCATGTCATTTTACAAGAAATTGTTAGGGGTGAAAGTTATTGTGTGATCGCTTCTAATGCTAGATCGACATGGAATGATCTATTTTGTAAGCATCGGTATTACATGAAACCGGTAAAACAAATGTTTGACGTATTAGGGCCAACGGGTAGTTGCGGCAACCTTGTGCGACAAACCTGTTGCCGATCGGCAACCCCACCACCATCAATAACATGCGCGCGGGAAAGGTAATTTCGGGAGAATGGAGACTTAATTTCGGCGAGCATATGCCGCAGGCCGCAAAGAGAAGTGGTGGGGCCATCCCAAATCAATAAATCACAAGTTTTTGTTTTTTATTGGTTAGCATTCACATCCAATCCATCAAATTATACATACATTCCACTAAAAAACAACTCCTATATCAATATATTTCCACTAAAAACAAATACTTTTTCTCTCTCCTTTCAATTAAATAATATTATCATTACATTTTTCTCTCACTTCCACTCACAACCACTTTCAAAATATATTAAAAAATTATAACGGGTGAACAGTGTCCTCCCAAATATACAGATGAACAGTAACATTTTCTCTCTCCTCTACTCACAACCACTTTTTATACTTTTTATAATATAAAAACCCCTCCTCACATAATTTGATGGTTAGGATGTGAATGCTCTTAATCTTATTTTAGGCATGCACCTCTTATGTTTTTTAGGTAATAGGCAAGAATGCGAGGCAAATTGCATGGCACAACATGATTGGGTGGATGGAAACTTTGTCTAAAGGGATTAGTCATGCACCCCCTTCACCCTTATATATGCATCTGATATTTAATCATTTTGTATATTTTTTAAGAATGATATTAAACAAAATGTGAGATGACTATGTAGTTTTTTTATCCTCAATATGTGTGAAGCTACTCTCATCGCTTTTAATGCTAGATTGGTACATGGGATGGGATGATCCATTTTCTAACTAGCGGTGTTACAAGATACTGTAAAATACATGTTTGATGTGTTATTTATATATCTAACATTCAGTCATTTCGTATATTAATAAGACACGACCGCAAGATAAATTCAAACTATAGAGATTTAAGATGAATATAGAGTTGTTTTAGTAGGCTTTAATATGAGTTGAATTGAACCACCGTTTATATGATTATAATTGTGTGTATTTCTTAGTCTTAAAGTGTACATCACAATTGAAGTTTAAGGTATAACCTGTCTCGGTAATAAATTTAATGACCAAAAAGCATAGATAAAAAAAGGTTTTCTTTTTTTTGTTCGTCACTAAATTAGGCTAGAGGGTATAGAATACTGCCCCTACGGATTTCATTGTTTCACCTCACCGTCACGTCAACAAGGAACTTTATTTCCCTTTTTTCAATAACACTCATTCAATGAAATAAAACGCTCTCAATTATTTATTTAATTTAGTTTCAATTAAAATTTAATCCATTCTTCTATTTAAAAATTTATAAATTTAAATTAATCAGCAAAAAAAATTAGAAACATTAAAAATTAAAAATAAAATTGCATAAGTAAATTTAACCAAGTAAACATAATTTATAATTTACATCCAATTTATAAACCCACTTCCATTTATCACACATCAGGGACGTAGTTTTAAGGGACGGGGGTGCACACCTGTAATACCTGCGTCCCTAGACTTTTAGTTATTGTCAATTTTAGTCCCTGATCTATGTAGTCATTAATACTTTTGGTACTTGGTGAATTCTATGCTATATACTAAATACTTGGAATGCCTAATTCTAGATACTTGAAATGTCTAAATCTAAATACTTGGAATGCGTAATTCTAGATACTTGGAACGTCTAATTCTTGATACTTTGGTGCTTAACTCTTGAGGCTCTTTAAACTTGAGACTTGGTTGAATGAGGGACTGGAGTCTTGTCACTGACGGAAACTATGAAACTTAAAATCTTTTGTGCTATTGCTATAATCTAGTTATACTATTACCCAAATAATACGCAACGCTTAATCTAACTCGCAAATCGAATCAAAGACGGTGAAACGGAAAAGATGGGATTTACCGAGTGGCAATCCGAATGGATGACCATCCGATCGGATGGTCATCCGATCGAATGACCAACCGATCAGATGGCCACTAGATCGAACCGCCATCCGATCCGAGAGTACACCGCCTTCACACATTCTCACACTATAAATAGGTCTGTCACATCACCATTTTCACTGATGTGAGAGCCTCACTCGACCAGACGCACACACTCCACTTTTCTTCAATCTCTCGGCGATTTCGGTACGTTTTACACTAGATTCTTGTACATCTTTGATCTACACATAATTCTCTACGAGATTCACCTTTGAAATCTCACTTTCCACCGTGAAATCTCTAAGATTTGAGCTCTTGAAGGTGATGTCATCATGGTGGTTTGTACCAAACTGTTGTGTAATGTCATTTTTGTCACACCCCGAAATATCAGAGCATTGACGTGACTAGACTGGTATCTTTATTGCACAGCGGAAGCAAATAAGCTAAGTCTTTTAGAAAATGAACGCCCACTAAATACTCGAATCTCCAATGGTTCTCCTATTCCAACCGTGCCTTAACTTTGAAATGCAACCTGAGAAAGAAACATGCGAAAAAGTCAACATAAAGTTGAGCGAGTTCATAGTTTGTTTGTAAAAGATTTGAAATAAATCTTTTTGAGTAACTGGTTTTTGAAGTATTGTTGAGAAAACGAATTTAAAATCATTTTCTTGTCATGTTATACGGAACTTTGTACGAAAACATGGTATGTATCTAATATAAATCAAGTACTCTTGTGTAAATCAAGTATTCTTGTATGTATCATGTATTCTTGTATAAATCAAGTATTCTTGTATGTATCATGTTTTCTTGTATAAATCAAGTATTCTGTATGTATCATGTATAAGTCAAGTATTTCTGTATGTATCATGTTGTTAATGGGTTGCAAGGCCATTAACATGTGACCCGGCATAGGAAGTCACCAAACCATAGGCATTTTTCTAGTTGTTGATTCACGACGGAGACACAAAAACACTACTCGGTACTAGTTGTCACCAAGAGTGGGGCTGCCCTTGTACCCGTTAGATCTAACCTTTTGTTCTGCGGTCTAAGTATGTACACGATTAATGGTGCTTATGGTACCCTATTCGTGACACGATTTCTCGTATCATTCCTTAAAATGCATCATACTTGGTACTCGTTCTCACCAAGAGTGCTTCTTGTTTTTGTATCATACCATTTGTAAACATTGTAACATTTGTATCTTGTATTTTTATTTTCTCGTAGTTTAGAAAACTAGCATTCGTATGTATGCACATTTCGAAAAAATACGCTTGTCTGAAAAACCGGTATAAATCATAAGCTTCTCGTAAACCATTTGTGTCAGTTAACACTTGTTTGTAAAATGGTTTAGAAATATGTAATTCTTGTATGTTTTGCAAAAAGTGCATGTCTTTAAACCCCAAAAACATTTAGAAAAATTTAAATCCGTAAAAAGGTGGGGTTATGAACTCACCTGAATATTCTTGTGCAAAGCTAGCTAATTTATGACTTCGTGATGTCGTTTCCAAGACGAGACTTGCTAGCGTGCATTCTACAATATTCCTAACACGGAATATTTTATAAGTTTCTATTAAATGCAGTAACTAACTACGTGTCATCGAGCTTTACCGAATCGTTAACTGAATAATTCGACTGTGAGTTATGACGGTAAATAAACTATGTGTTGTTTAGGCGTTTTGAAATAAATATAACAACTTATATTTATTTAATAGCGTTTTCGTGTTGATGTCGTTTGAAATAAATACGATAGTTATATTTATTTCATAAAAGAATATGAGTTGCTTGGCGCTTGAAATAAATATATAAAATATATTTATTTTATAAAAGAATTCACGTTGTATGGTATTTGAAATAAATATGTAAACTATTTTTATTTTGTAAAACGAATACGAGTTGTTTGGTGCTTGAAATAAATATATAAAATATATTTATTTTATAAAAGAATTGTCGTTTTCGTATGTGATAAAGCGTCGTCGAAAGTGATATACACATTTATATTGGTTCTCATAAAGGTCGCTTTTCAATAAAACATGTTTTGCTTTTACGGGTTTTCTCGAAAAACGGGCAGAGTTTCCTCTATTTTTGGGCGGTCCGACAGCTAAAGTGTCATTTTTATCAAGATTCAACAATCCAACACATATTATATATAAAGTTTACGCGAAATATATCAAAATGCCAAATATGAAAGCCAATCACTAAATGCAAAACTGTTAGTCTGGTCGAGCTCGTTTGTCACGTTAGATATATAAAGATAACATAACGAAATCACGACTTTAACTATTACCCAAAATTCTCGTGTTGTTTGCTGAAAGGGTTAACTGGGTTGACCGAGTCAACTGAGTTGACTCGGGTTGATTGAGTTTGACCGAGTCGACTCGGTTGACCGAGTCGACCGAACCGCTTCATAACTTGACCCGAACCAAGCTGACTCGTTGACCCGAACGCTGAGTTGACTCGCTGCCGTTGACCAAGACTCGAAGCCGAATCGTGACAAGACCTGAACCGAGAGTATGTACTGAGCAAACCGAAACCGTAACAAAGTTGAACCAAAAATAGAGATGGAATGAACCAACCCGAACCGAACCCGAGTTACCAAACCATCCAAGTGTGAAGCGAAAGTGAACCGAAGGTTACCTCTGCTGAACTGAGCAACTTGTTGGAACCACAACACCACCACAGCCGCCGTGGCTGCGCCGCTGACGGCAGATTGTTGTCAGAAAGCGGTACCGCGCCGTTTCCCTCTCTCTGTTTCTGCTCGTTCTGCCGCCACGCGCCACCGTGAGCCGTCGCCGGCGTCTCCGATCCACCACCACATCTGTCTGCTGCAACTTCTCAGCCCAACAACTCAATAACCACCGCCTCCGATCTCCGTGACTCCGTCTCGTCCCTCGCTGCCCCCGATTTGCTGGTCCCGCCACCGCACACGGCGGCTTTCTTGACTTCCGAGGGGTGTGGGTGCAAGGGGGTGGGTGTTTGGGTGTGTCACCTGAAGATGGGAGCCACCGATCAACCGGCTCCGGCCTGAGAGGGAAAGAGGGAAGGGACTGCTTGTTTGAGTATGTTATCGAGAGAGAGAGAGAGAGTGTAAGGTAGAGGGGTAAATTTTTGTGTGAGTGTTCATTGTTTGCATATGTATAGATCGAGAGAGGAGACAGGTGTTTGTTTAGTTTGTAGTGTAATAGAGATGAGAGTAAGGGTATGGACTCTTATATAGTTGCTAGATGAAATCTTGAAAATCTTGTGTAGATTTCATAAGATATTGTAGAGATTTATGAGAATCTTGTGAATCTATTGTATAGATTTTGTGGGATTTTGGAAGGATTTTATAAGATACACATGAGATCTTGTGCAGATTTTTATAGAAAACCTCTAATATTTTATGTGAGGTTTAGGCTTGTGGGTTTTGGGCTTGGGCCCAGGGCCCACAAGCCCATCTCGTGTGTAAGTGGCCCGTAATTTCTACGAGACCCGTTGTCAAATCCTGAACCCCGTTTAACGTTAAAAATTAAAATACACAAAAATACGGTCGATAGTCGTTGTTTGCATGCCCGTTCGTCGATTACGGTAATAATCGCGAAAAATTGTATCGTTGTCGTCTTTAATCCGTTTTTCGATCTGGTTTCGACTGTAGTCACTAGAATTTACTTACGAAGCTAAAATATATGGTAAAAATTTAATATTTGTCGGCGTTGTCAGTATCTTGTACGGTATCAGTTCGTCGTCGCGTAATATTCAGCAGGTTTCTTTGTAAACCACCATTCGCGCACTGTAAGTCGTATAAACGTTCCTGGGCACTCCAAATGCCTAATTGAGTTAATTTGCGTCGTAAACATTATTTATTATCTCATAAATCTCATGTTAATCATGTAATTAAGGGTGTAAATTACCGTTTGTCACAGTCTCCCCCTGTTAATCAAATTTCGTCCTCGAAATTTAGACTACGTTAACTCCTTAGAATTACGTTATGTGTAAGTAAATACGAATAATACCAAAGTGAACGATCATGAAATCGAATCAAGACTTATTCGAATGATGTGAATTCAAGGACATATCACTAGATGCAAATGATTTCTAGAAATGATCGCATCCAATAAATGAACTTAGATTTCAACAAGCTCAAATGTAATAGTTTGCATGAAATGCCCGATCATGATCAGTCCAAGCTGCAAGTTCTACCGACGCCATAAGGTGTCGTAGTGAATGAAACAATTCAAATATAGCGGTGATCGAACAAGTATCACCTGTGTTTTGCATAAAACGCTCAATCATGATTAGCCCAAGCTATAAGTTTATACTGACACCACAAGGTGTCGAATTCAACAAACGACTTAGTGGGGTCGTAGACCAAACAAATCTACTACGACTCAGAACAATGACACGCTTGTTAAAACGGATTCGAATATGATGTTTCCAATACATCATATGGTGTCTTGAATTGAATATGTGTAATGAACAAGTTCAAACAATTGAATTTGATTTCGGCTCAAGCCGACAATAATTACATGTATTGATAAGAAAACTTTCGGCATGGTCACAACGAAAACCATGTATGTAACTTGAAAAGAAAGGGATTTCAAGAAAATGTGTTGACTTGGTTACAAAAGAGCCAACAATTATAATAATGCGGGTCATTCGAATCACAAATCAATAATTAGATTAGCGAAACAATATTTGAACTTTGATGAAACGCATTATTCGAAACGAAACCACATGCATAACAAACGATGCATGCGTAACATATAAATTTTCAAGAAATGAAGTAATGAGTATTCGCTGTAATGAAAGAAATGTTCGTGACACAATGACCATTAAGAGGAGTAGAGATACGAAAATCTACTCAGTAAAAGTGAAAGTCGAAATTTCAATAAAAGAAATTTAAGGACTTTACCTGGGGTTGCATGTGATAACCAGTTGTTAGGTGACATTACCATGGAATGTCAAACATAGCGTATTTGTCGTTAATGCGATAGGGGGAATGCGGAGACATACGTTTTCTTCTTATCATGACTCGTGTCGTTTGCAGGACCGCGTGCCAACTGCCGCTTCCTCGAAAGTCGTGTGTGACGTACTTCAACCTCCGTTGATGTATAGCTTAAGTTTCACATATACCTGTGCACTAGCGTTTCGTTATGCGTAGGCTGCCTGCTCGGGAAGTCAAAATATCATAGACAATATGGGTAATGGTGTGTGCCCGAGTTAATATTCGCAGTTCCTACGTGATGACCTTTAATGAACTTCAACATGAGTTTCCGAAGGTCTTAAATGCATGTTTCCTAATCTCAAAGTTTTGTGCACTGTATGTATTTGTTTTGTGTACCGTGTGTAAAACACCACTATAGCGTACGTTTGGAAACATAATTTTGACTGTTTGTTTTTCGGCAACGGTTGGAGACCATATTCGAGTACTATGCGTTCCGTATGTATTCAGGTTTTAATATTCTAAGTTCCCAGAGGAAAGTGAGGTTAGAGCTTAGGTATCTCTACAGAGACCTAATTCGCTGTAACCTATAGCTCTGATACCAATCTGGGATCAGAGCTGGGCCTATGGCTCTGATACCAATCTGTCACACCCTGAAATATCAGAGCATTGGCATGACTGGACTGGTATCTTTATTGCACAGCGGAAGCAAATAAGCTAAGTCTTTTAGAAAATGAACGCCCACTAAGTACTCGAATCTCCAATGGTTCTCCTATTCCAACTGTGCCTTAACTTTGAAATGCAACCTGAGAAAGAAACATGCGAAAAAGTCAACATAAAGTTGAGCGAGTTCATAGTTTGTTTGTAAAAGATTTGAAATAAATCTTTTTGAGTAACCGGTTTTTGAAGTATTGTTGAGAAAACGAATTTAAAATCATTTTCTTGTCATGTTATACGGAACTTTGTACGAAAACATGGAATGTATCTTATATAAATCAAGTACTCTTGTGTAAATCAAGTATTCTTGTATGTATCATGTATTCTTTTATAAATCAAGTATTCTTGTATGTATCATATTTTCTTGTATAAATCATGTATTCTGTATGTATCATGTATAAGTCAAGTATTTCTGTATGTATCATGTTGTTAATGGGTTGCCATTAACATGTGACACGACATAGGAAGTCACCAAACCATAGGCATTTTTCTAGTTGTCGATTCACGACGGAGACACAAAAACACTACTCGGTACTAGTTGTCACCAAGAGTGGGGCTGCCCTTGTACCCGTTAAATCTAACCTTTTGTTCTGTGGTCTAAGTATGTACACGATTAATGGTGCTTATGGTACCCTATTCGTGACACGATTTCTCGTACCATTCCTTAAAACGCATCATACTTGGTACTCATTCTCACCAAGAGTGCTTCTTGTTTTTGTATCATACCATTTGTAAACCTTGTAACATTTGTATCTTGTATTTGTATTTTCTCGTAGTTTAGAAAACTAGCATTCGTATGTATGCACATTTCAAAAAAAATACGCTTGTCTGAAAAACCGGTATAAATCATAAGCTTCTCGTAAACCATTTGTGTCAGTTAACACTTGTTTGTAAAATGGTTTAGAAATATGTAATTCTTGTATGTTTTGCAAAAAGTGCATGTCTTTCCACCCCAAAAATATTTAGAAAAATGTAAATCCGTAAAAAGGTGGGGTTATGAACTCACCTGAATATTTCTGTGCAAAGCTAGATAATTTATGACTTCGTGATGTTGTTTCCAAGACGAGACTTGCTAGCGTGCATTCTACAATATTCCTAACACGGAATATTTTATAAGTTTCTATTAAACGCAGTAACTAACTATGTGTCATCGAGCTTTACCGAATCGCTAACTGAATGATTCGACTGTGAGTTATGACGGTAAATAAACTATGTGTTGTTTAGGCGTTTTGAAATAAATATAACAACTTATATTTATTTAATAGCGTTTTCGTGTTGATGTCGTTTGAAATAAATACGAGAGTTATATTTATTTCATAAAAGAATATGAGTTGCTTGGCGCTTGAAATAAATATATAAAATATATTTATTTTATAAAAGAATTCGCGTTGTATGGTATTTGAAATAAATATGTAAACTATATTTATTTTGTAAAACGAATACGAGTTGTTTGGTGCTTGAAATAAATATATAAAATATATTTATTTTATAAAAGAATTGTCGTTTTCGTATGTGATAAAGCGTCGTCGAAAGTGATATACACATTTATATTGGTTCTCATAAAGGTCGCTTTTCAATAAAACATGTTTTGCTTTTACGGGTTTCTCGAAAAACGGGCAGAGTTTCCTCTGTTTTTGGACGGTCCGACAGCTAAAGTGTCATTTTTATCAAGATTCAACAATCCAACACATATTATATATAAAGTTTACGCGAAATATATCAAAATGCCAAATATGAAAGCCAATTACTAAATGCAAAACTGTTAGTCTGGTCGAGCTCGTTTGTCACGTTAGATATATAAAGATAACATAACGAAATCACGACTTTAACTATTTCCCAAAATTCTCGTGTCGTTTGCTGAAAGGGTTGACTGGGTTGACCAAGTCAACTGAGTTAACTCGGGTTGACTGAGTTTGACCGAGTCGACTCGGTTGACCCAGTCGACCGAACCGCTTCATAACTTGACCCGAACCAAGCTGACCCGTTAACCCGAACGCTGAGTTGACTCACTGCCGTTGACCAAGACTCGAAGCCGAACCGTGACAAGACCTGAATCGAGAGTATGTACTGAGCAAACCAAAACCGTAACAAAGTTGAACCAAAAATAGAGATGGAATGAACCAACCCGAACCGAACCCGAGTTACCAAACCATCCAAGTCTGAACCGAAGGTTACCTCTGCTGAACTGAGCAACTTGTTGGAACCACAACACCACCACAGCCGCCGGGGCTCCGCCGCTGAAGGCGGATTGTTGTCGGAAAGCGGTACCGCGCCGTTTCCCTCTCTCTTTTTCTGCTCGTTCTGCCGCCACGCGCCGCCGTGAGTCATCGTCGGCGTCTCCGATCCACCACCACCTCTGTCTGCTGCAACTTCTCAGCCCAACAACTCAATAACCACCGCCTCCGACCTCCGTGACTCCGTCTCGTCCCTCCCTGCCCCCGTTTTGCTGGTCCCGCCGCCGCACACGGCGGCTTTCTTGACTTCCGAGGGGTGTGGGTGTTTGGGTGTGTCGCCTGAAGATGGGAGCCACCCGGTCAACCGGCTCCGGCCTGAGAGGGAAAGAGGGAAGGGACTGCTTGTTTGAGTATGTTATCGAGAGAGAGAGAGTGTAAGGTAGAGGGGTAAATTTTTGTGTGAGTGTTCATTGTTTTCATATGTATAGATCGAGAGAAGACAGGTGTTTGTTTAGTTTGTAGTGTAATAGAGATGAGAGTAAGGGTATGGACTCTTATATAGATGCTAGATGAAATCTTGAAAATCTTGTGTAGATTTCATTAGATATTGTAGAGATTTATAAGAATCTTGTGAATCTATTGTATAGATTTTGTGGGATTTTGGAAGGATTTTATAAGATACACATGAGATCTTGTGCAGATTTTTATAGAAAACCTCTAATATTTTATGTGAGGTTTAGGCTTGTGGGTTTTGGGCTTGGGCCAAGGGCCCACAAGCCCATCTCGTGTGTAAGTGGCCCGTAATTTTTACGAGACCCGTTGTCAAATCCTGAACCCCGTTTAACGTTAAAAATTAAAATACACAAAAATACGGTCGGTAGTCGTTGTTTGCATGCCCGTTCATCGATTACAGTAATAATCGCGAAAAATTGTATCGTTGTCGTCTTTAATCCGTTTTTCGATCTGGTTTCGACTGTAGTCACTAGAATTTACTTACGAAGCTAAAATATATGGTAAAAATTTAATATTTGTCGGCGTTGTCAGTATCTTGTACGGTATCAGTTCGTCGTCGCGTAATATTCAGCAGGTTTCTCTGTAAACCACCGTTCGCGCACTGTAAGTCGTATAAACGTTCCTGGGCACTCCAAATGCCTAATTGAGTTAATTTGCGTCGTAAACATTATTTATTATCGCATAAATCTCCTGTTAATCACGTAATTAAGGGTGTAAATTACCGGTTTTCATAATTTTAGCCAAGATCTAGCTCAGATCTGAGAAATTTCATGTGTTTTACACTAAATCTATGCTAGATCTAAACCTTTCAAACTAAAACCTACGTTTATCTTCATCTTTTCTTGAACTTTTACAATAAAACGGTGAGATCCGGGTCTAAACGGACTGTAGACTTGATTATTAGTCTGGAGTCGGCTTGGAAAGGGATTGTTACCAGAGAAGACGACCGGAGTACGGATTCGGACATAAATATCATCACGAACTGACGACTGAACGGACCGGGGTGATTCCCACCCGATCAGATCGGATGAACACCGATGTGTTTTTTTGTTGTCTCAATACGCACCATGGCGTCGCTGTTTAAACAGAAACACAGAGATTTTACAAGTTTAGGTACGGGACCAGGATAACCCGATCGAGTGGCAATCCGATCGGATAGCCATCCGATCGAACAGCCACCCGATCAAGTAACACTTGTCCCTTAATTTCAAACACTTTGAAACTTTGATCGTCGAATGGCAAATCGATCAGATAGCCATCCGATCGAACTGTCATCCGATCGAGGTGACAATGTGCCTTAGAACCTTTCAACACTTAGAATCTTTTTGAAAACTTGGAACCTTGGATCGAATGGAAATCCGATCGGATAGCCATCCGATCAGACAACCATCCGATCAAGGTAACCTGAGCTGAACACTTGACTTGACATTTTGGGAACTTGACACTTGGATCGGATGACCATTCGATCGAATGGCCATCCGACCCATTCACACACATGCCATCTCAATCGAATGGCAATCCGATCGGATGGCCAACCGATCGGACGGGCCATCCGATCATCATCATCATCATCATCGTACTCAGTATATCCCACCTATAGCAAAGCTAAGGTAGGGTCTGAGGAGGACGGGCCATCCGATCAAGGTGACTAATCCGACACTTGGTTAAATCTCGTTATTCTGCCCGATTCTTATCTGTTATAATCTACCAGGCTAATTCTAAAGAGCTCCCTTTGATCCAATAATAGTTGATCTGTTAAGCAATCACTCTGAGTATAGTCGATCCCTTTTTTATTTTAAACTTTGGGATGTAACATGTATTCTATTAAACTACGATACTTGAGGCTTTCGCAAACTAAACTCTATCTTATGTGTATGTGAAACTTGTGATTCTTGTATTCTATTTGTGCTATGTGGACGTTTAATCCAGGGTGTGTAGTTCCGCCTTAACAATAGTAGCGCTATAGGAGATGCACCTCCCCATTATTCTCGGGGGTATTGTTAGGAGGATTCTAGTTTTCTTTGAGACTTGGGAAAACAACAAAACATCGGGATAGTTGGGCTATCACTTGTTGGACTGCGAACACTAGCATGGCTGAAACTATTTTTACATTATACGCACAGATATGAGTTGTTTTAATCTATTTATGTTAGTATTCAAACTTGTATACTCGCCGGTACATTTTGTACTGACTCTATTTTAATACATGTTGCAGGCTGATAGATACTGGAACTATGGAAAACAAGCTAGGGTTGATGCTTAGAAACCCACCTAGTTTAACTCTAGAGTTTGAATCAAAGACTATTGTGGTTGTATTTGACATTTGTGGTTGTGTTGATGTTTTAGACAAATTTTGCATGAAACTTATTTAATCTATAATGAAATTAATAGTGTTATGGAATCTCATGAGCAATCTGAACGCTTAGAGCTCGCACCCCGATGTTTCCGCCATCGGTTGGGGTGTGACAGATTGGTATCAGAGCCATAACTATAGGGAATTAGGATAAGTAGGAATACTTTCCCTAGTCTATAGTTCTAGGAATCTTGATTCTTATCTGTTGTTTAAGACTTTTGCATTCTACCGTATCTGCTTCCTAGCAGCACACTTTCCTGCTAAGTTTACAATGCCTTTCCTAAGACTGATACAATATACACTTGATACTTCGAAAACACTGTTACTCAGTGTTTGTATTTTGCACGAGGTTTGCCCTCAAGTCAGGAGTGACATCCGAACCTTGATGGAAAATCTCCATACTATTCTAGTACGTCTTGTCTGTGGATAAGTACCAACGCTATTAGGGTACGATGTTGTCAAGTTAGAAGTGAAACTCAGATCTTGATAACTAGTCCCACTCCTTGATGCTTTATTTATGTCTCGCCAAAGTCTTGAAATTTCAATTCAATTGGGTACGTGAATGACCAAAAGGACGAATATCGTAGGCCTAACATCGATGACGTATTTGTCCAAGTAAGTCAAGACACGTTACCCCAATTCGAAAGGGGTTCGAATCACTCTGGTTAGTCACCGTTCCTCTACCCGGAACACTCTATGTTTTATGAGCCTATCTTTTTATGTTATCTCGACTTTTACATGAGGTTTTAAACTCGATTCTTCGTTTATCTTGATTCTTCGTTTATTTTGAGACTCTTTACACAAATCGCACGTACGCCCGCAAGCTAAAACATTAACTCTAATCTCAGGATCAACTAACTTTATGAAGCAGTATACTGGGTCTTACCCCAAGTGTGCGACTTGTAATTTTCATCATCTTGTTGCTTCTGCATGTCATTTGTGCACCAATTGCAATCGCTATGGTCACACGACTCCCTACTGTTATCAAGTTAACCCAGCTCAACAAGCTCAGCAAGCCCCAACTCAGGCAGTCCTACCAGCTCTCCCAGCTCCTCCACAGAATCCAAAGCCAGTCAACGCTATTCGTGCATGCTACAAATGTGGAGATACTACTCACCTTCGTAACCAGTGTCCTCAGCTGAACCAGGACCAGCAGCCAGCCGCTCGTGGACGAGCATTCAATCTTAATGCTAATCAGGCTCGTAACGACAATGATGTCGTTAATGGTACGTTTCTCTTGAATAACCTTTATGCTTCGATCTTATTTGATACTGGTGCCGACAAAAGCTTTGTGTGTGTAGAATTCGAATCATTGTTAAACTGTGCACGCTCTATGTTACCTAAGTCGTTTTCGGTAGAGATTGCCGATGGAAAGTCTATTCTAGTTAATTCTATTCTCCGTGGTTGTTCCTTGATTCTTAACGACCATGTGTTTACTATTGATCTAATATCTATGCAATTGGATAGTTTTGATGTCATTATCGGTATGGATTGGTTGCCTAAAAACCATGCCGAGATTGCTTGTCACGAGAAGTTTGTTCGTCTACCTCTACAGTCTGGTGATAACTTGCAAGTCTATGGAGACCGACCTTCAGAAAGGCTGAGGCTGATTTCAAGCACACAAGTGAGCAGGTGCTTACGTAAACAGAACCTTGCTTTCTTGGCGCACGTGGTGGAACAAAAGAGCAAGGGGAAGAACATAAGCGATGTTCCAGTAGTGTGTGATTTCCCCGATCTCTTTCCTGAAGATCTACCTGGTCTTCTGTCACACCCCGATATTTCCACATATTACCGATGGGCCTGGCGGGGAGTATCGTGACGTAGTTGATATCATCATAGTCAATACACACAATATAAAAGCACAGCGGAAGGCTTGGTGAATAAACTATTACAAACCATAATGTCTGTGTGTCCGAGTGAAAGAATATACAGACTGGAATGTAATGAGATCCACAGGCGGATCATAAATAAATACAAAGAAACAAAATAACAGACTTCAGGTATCTATGGATTTGCAAGATCCTCTTATGACACCTAATAGCTCCAGCC
The DNA here is from genome assembly GCA_030545235.1 of Helianthus tuberosus. NCBI lineage: Eukaryota > Viridiplantae > Streptophyta > Magnoliopsida > Asterales > Asteraceae > Helianthus > Helianthus tuberosus. Next base: position 93,995,458 of record CM060372.1, read on the forward strand.
TATTACGAGAGGTACCTGTCAAATCAGCCTTTAAGAAAATACGTCAGTTTACACTGGTAAATACAATTAACTGACTCTATTGAAAAGTATTTATAAAATTGGTTTTAATGCACATGGCACAAATCTTTTATAACTTGGGACAATTATTTAAATATAATTTTCTATACAGATTTACATGTTTGTCTTACAATTGGGGCCGGTTGGAAGCCGTTCATGATTAACCAACTCACCACTTATAGAACCCACAAAGGAGTTATCCCCAACATGTGGGTTTATATATTAGCATTTGCATCTGTCAGGTGTATGCCTACACCCCGTGCATAGGTCATGGCCATTTTCAAATGAAATGAGCCGAGGATATCCAGGACACAGTCGAATTAACCCCCAATGTTTATGTTATCAAACAAGACAGATTAAAACGGGTTATGTAAATTTATTAATCACAATCTGATTAAATGATTTCATACCCGACCAAGTGGTATTATTATAATACCATATCCCAAGCCCGTATAAGGGAAAATAAGTTAAGAGTATTTACCTGAGCTAGTGTGAAAGATAACTCAGCAGTATAATCCTAAAGCTTCTTGATGGTACCTTCTACTGGATGCTACTAATCTGTATTAGAAGGTTTAATAACCTATTAGGATGCTAATGGGCCTTCAGTTAAGTCAAGGACTTAGACCGGCTAGCTAGAAAGAAACTTTATGGTTCTAGATGCTAGATTAAGCGAAGACCGGAATAGAATGTGGTTTAGACCCGACAAGCTTGGATACTTGTATAATATGGGTAAACTAATCACATTCTGGAATTTGAGGAATAAATGATAAGGTTAAACCCGTTTCGGCTATTATACGTAAACTAGTCACGTAATCCTATCCGAACGCGTAAACACGTAACGGGTAACCAAATGAATTATATACAGGTCTTAATTGTTATTATGCTTAAAATATGTTAATGCATCAGTAAGATGTTAACATATATGCCCAAAAATTAATTTAAACCAATTTAACTCCCGAAAGGGCATTTTGGTAATTTTAATACTTATAAAAGAGATTTTGTAATAAACTGTAGTTCTGGTCTTTTTGAAATCATTAAAATATTTAACTTAATAAGTTACATCAGTAGGGTATTGCCTATACGTGAAATTTATCATTTTTAACCAATTTATGCACCGACGGGGCATTTTGGTAATTTCACATAAGCTTTAAAGGTCAATTTTGGAAATCTGAGTTTAAAACTTTTGTTTACTGTTAAAGTATAGAAATTTATTAAAAACATCAGTAGGTAATAAGTCTTATATGTTAAAAATAGTTTTAACCCATACTATGCGCTTAAAACGCGTAAAAGTCGATTTTAAGCGATTTTCGGGTCACAATAGGAAATCTGAGTTTTTGATCAGTTTATAAAGTTCAAAATAGTTTATCTATCATATAAAATCAGTAGCAAAAAGTTTGGTATCCAAATATTATGTAAAACTCATTTTATTCAAGAAAGGGGTATAACCGACAATTACCGAATTAAAGCTAGAACCCTATGATATGATCAGTTTAAAAATAATTAAAAATCTTCAAAAATCCCAAAATATTATATTACATCAGTGGGTAAAAAGTTTGGTGTCAAATTTTGGGTTTAGATAGCCTTTATGCTAATTACGCCGTTTAATTAATAAAAAGCTTTCTAATTAAGCTATTGAGCATAACTCCTAATCTAGACCTCAAACTGATGTCAATTTTTTAGGACAAGTTTATAAAACAGTAACAAAGGTTTTTGTCCTCTTACATTTCTAAAAATCTCATTTGTGTGTCAAAATGACGTTTATGGCATTTTTAAGCATATTAACGATCAAGAGCATATAATTCAAACCACTAAGAACCATGTACTATAACTCCAGGGGGTTATACTGCTGAGTATGTGGTCCTAATGGAAGCTTAAAACATGGGAGAATTAAGCTTGAATGGGTCAGAACTGAAAGTCAAAGCAAAAGTCAAGCTTTTGTGACTTTCGGTTATAATTTGACCTTAGACAGATAATTGTCGAGTTAGGACTGATAAAACATGTTCAAATATTAATTACCAAGTCATTAGAATGCTAAAATATAATTTAGAACCTCTGGTTTATTAATTTTATTCATTTTTAAACTTTCTATCCAGTTTGACTTTTTGTCAAACTAGTTTGACCCGGCGATTAACTAGTCAAACGAAATAATTAAGAGGTGCCCTTTTAAGGGTTAATCAACTACATTAATATGGTTCCATAACCACTCTCGTTTTGATCATTGGCTGGACCATTTGTGATTAATTCGAAAGTCAAAGCTAAATTACGACAAGTTTGACTTTTCGGTAATTAGGCTAATTAAAATGACTAAACAAGTAATAAGACTCTTACTAATGGTCCTTGCTATCTTTTCTACACTTCCAAATCTTCTCTTAATCCTTGCAAGCTCCAGAATTGAGTTCCTTTGAAGTTGTTGCAACTTGTGTGCATAAGAACACTACACTTATGCTCCTTATATACAAAATCCCAAGTGTTTGGATCAATTGCAGCTGTAATGGGAGGCCCTAGGATCACCCCATGTGTCCTAGTGGTTTATTATGACCGACTTACAGCCCATAGAATCGATAACATTGAGGTTAAGTCGGTGCAACTGATCAAACCTGCACATGTCCTAAGAATTCTGCGCCGGGCACTTTTACGCGGCCCGCGTAAGAGTCCTTTAAGGCTTACGCGGCCCGCCTAGAACCGGGAAACAGGTTAAACAAGTTTCTAACTTGGCAGCTTTAGTCCCTGATCGTTTAAAACCCATTTTAACTTCATTTTTTGGCAACCAAGGTCCTTGTAGTTGGTTTGTTGAGGTTCAAGGATGTATAAACAAACTTCGTTAGGCTCGGGTTCGTTAATTATCATTATAAATGAAAGTTTCGACAAGTTGACACTTATAGCCCAAAGTCTTGAAAACATGCTTAACGATCTCGAAATCACGTGAAATTTATACCACTTATTCTTGAGAGTATAATTGAATATTCTGAAGCCTCGGGTTTAATAAAAGGTCACTCAGATGTCAAATTTTACATGTTGACACGTTTAACCCTTGTAATTTTATAATCTTTCGATTATTTTCACAAACGGCTTCTTATATCCAATCAATCACCCGTTTAAGAATATATTCATCAGGTATGGTCATTCAGAGGCACACGTTTGGCATGTTGACACTTTTAGTCCGTGTGGTTTCATAGTTTCACTGTTTGACAACTTTTGTCCTTCAAACTCCATCCTTCACATATCTTGGGTTTAGGACACGTGTCTATACATAATTGGACATGTTTTTACGTGGTGTTACATCCTCACCCCCTTAAAAGAAATCTTGACCCCGAGATTTACTGGAATAAGTGAGGGTACTTCTGTCGCATAGAGGACTCAACTTCCCACGTATATTCGGGACCTCTACGGGCTTCTCATTTAACCTTTACTATAGGCACATGTTTCCTTCGGAGCTTTTTAACCTGACAATCCTCGATCGATATAGGTCTTTCAAAAAATCTTAGGCTTTCATCAATCTGTACGTCCTTATGAGACATGGCTAGCGATTCATCAGCTAGGCACTTCTTGAGATTACAGGTGTGGAACACATTATGGATTCCACTCAGCTCCTCAGGTAAGTTTAGCTTATAAGCTACGCTGCCGCCACATTCAATAATTTTGAATGGTCCTATATATCTAGGGCTTAGCTTTCCCTTCTTACCAAAACGCATCACACCCTTCCAGGGTGATACTTTTAGTAAGACTTTGTCACCAACCTCAAACTTTATAGGTTTTCGCCTCTTGTCAGCATAACTTTTCTGCCTATCCCTGGCAGCTTTCAGGCAATCATGAATCTGGACAATCTTGTCCGTCGTTTCAAGGACTATATCAGGTCCTGATAACTGAGCTTCTCCTACTTCCGCCCAACAAACAGGCGTTCTGCATTTTCTACCATATAATGCTTCAAAAGGTGCAGCCTGAATGCTTGTATGGTAGCTATTGTTATAGGAGAACTCAATCAAGGTTAGGTGGTTATCCCAACTACCACCTAAATCAATAACACATGCACGAAGCATGTCTTCCAGTGTTTGAATTGTGCGCTCACTCTGTCCATCTATCTGAGGATGGTAAGCAGTACTAAAGTTCAAACGAGTGCCAAAGATTGTTGGAAACTTTTCCAAAAGTGAGAGGTGTATCTAGTATCCCTATCAGAGATAATAGACACCGGCACACCGTGAAGGGATACGATCTTATCCACGTAAAGCTGAGCTAGCTTGTCAGAGTTATGAGTTTCTTTAATGGGTAAGAAGTGCGCTGACTTAGTCAGTCTGTCAACTATGACCCATATGGTATCATTTCCGTGCTTTGTCTTCGGTAACTTGGTTATAAAGTCCATAGTTACCATCTCCCACTTCCATGTGGGAAGTTCTAGCTGTTGTAGTAGACCTGATGGTTTTTGATGCTCTGCTTTAATCTGAGCACATGTCAAGCACCTAGCTACATGGGTGGCAATAGATTTCTTCAACCCTATCCACCAATAATTAGCTTTCAAATCTTGATACATCTTGTCACCTCCAGGGTGAACTGAATATTTGGAGTTGTGAGCTTCCTGGAGGATTACATCTCGAAGTCCTCCATGAATGGGAACCCAGATTCTTCCATTGAGTCTGAGAATTCCATCCTTTCCAGGTATTAACTGTTCCGCAATTATACCTAACTTTTCGTCTGGAAGGTTAGTTTCCGAAGCAACATCTTTCTGTGCAGCTAACAGCCTTTCATTCAGGCTATTCTTTAATTCAATGCTTTTAGCATTGATCCTGATAGGTTTGACTCTTTCCTTTCGGCTTAGAGCATCTGCGACCACATTCGCTTTACCAGGATGGTAGCGAATTTCACAATTATAGTCATTTAAGGTTTCCATCCAGCGGCGCTGTCTCATATTGAGCTCTTTTTTATTAAACAAATGTTGGAGACTCTTGTGATCCGAATAGATAACACATTTAGTTCCATACAAATAATGTCTCCACAACTTCAGTGCGAATACAACGGCACCCAATTCTAAATCGTGGGTGGTGTAATTCTTCTCATGCACTTTTAGTTGTCGTGATACATAGGCAATTACCTTGCCTTTCGCATAAGCACACAACCCATACCGGTGTGTGAAGCATCACAGTATACGACAAACTCTTCAATTCCATCAGGTAATGTTAGCATCGGAGCATTACTCAACTTTTGCTTAAGAATCTCAAAGGATTCTTGTTGTTTCGGACCCCAATCAAATTTTACATTCTTACGGGTCAAAGAAGTCAATGGTGCGGCTGTCCTTGAAAAGTTCTCAATGAATCTTCTATAGTAACCTGCCAAACCCAGAAAGCTACGAATTTCGGTTGGAGTCTTGGGTGCTTCCCAATTCATTACGGCTTCTACCTCAGCAGGATTTACTTGGATACCTCGCTCACTGACAACATGTCCAAGGAATTGGACTTAACGAAGCCATAATTCACATTCGGAGAATTTAGCATATAACTTCTCCTGTTGAAGTAATCCTAAGATGCATCGGAGGTGCTTCTCATGATCATTTTAATTACGAGAGTAGATAAGTATGTCATCTATGAAGACGATGACAAACTTATCCAAGTATGGTTTGCAGACTCTATTCATGAGGTCCATTAATGCTGCTGGTGCATTAGTGAGCCCAAAAGGCATTACTAAAAACTCATAATGTCCATATCTCGTTCTGAATGCCGTCTTAGGCACATCTTCAGTCCTAACTTTGAGTTGATGATACCCAGATCTTAAATCAATCTTCGAGAAGAAGCTTGCTCCTTGGAGCTGATCGAATAAGTCGTCGATCCTGGGTAAGGGATAACGATTCTTGATCGTCACCTTATTTAACTCTCGATAATCAATGCATAAGCTCATTGATCCATCCTTCTTTTTCACAAATAATATTGGAGCTCCCAAGGCGAAGAGCTAGGTTGTATAAAACCCTTTTCCAGTAAGTCATCTAATTGAGTCCCGAGCTCTTTCATTTCAGTAGGTGCTAGACGATAAGGAGCTCGTGCAATAGGTGTAGCTCCTGGTAGAATGTCTATCCTGAACTCTACTTGCCTCTGAGGAGGTAATCCAGGTAACTCGTCAGGAAAGACATCAGGGTACTCAGAGATGACTGGGATGTCTTCAATCTTAGGCTTCGGATCATTCACAGTCACTTGTGCCATGTAGATGACACATCCGCTTTTTAAACACTGTGATACCTTAAGAATAGACACATTGTTGGGCAATCCGTATTGTGTATCTCCTTGAATGGTGATGGATTCGCCAGAAGGGGTTTTGATAATAACTAGCTTTTTATCACAGGAAATTTGGGCTTGGTTATGCGACAACTAATCCATGCCCAAAACTATATCAAACCCAACCAATTTCATTGGCAAGAGGGATAACGGGATAGAATGATTCTTGATGGATATAAAGCATCCATCAAGAAGAGTTGAAGCTGTTTCTGAGGTACCATCGGCAAGTTCTACCTCATATTTTATGTCTAGAGTCTTAATAGGCAAATTCGGTGACTTACAAAACTTATGGTCTACAAAAGACTTATCAGCACCTGAATCAAATAAGACTCTAGCATAATTATTATTAATGAGGAAGGTACCTGTTATGACGTTCTCGTCGTTCACCGCCTCCCTAGCATTCATTTAGAAAACCCTTGCATTGGTTTTCTTTGCCTCCTCGGGCTTCTTAGCATTCTTGGGGCAATTGGTCTTGATGTGCCCCTTTTTATTGCAACCGTAACAGGTTGCATCCTTAATGTTCTGGCACTCTACAGATTTGTGCCCCTTCTTTTTACAAATCCCACATGGTTTGGCTTATGGGTCCTGGTTACATTTTCCAAAGTGCCTTTTGTTGCAAGTCTTACACATGGGCTTGTCATTTGACTGCCCCTTCTTAAAACTAAAGTTCCCTTTGCTTTTCTTGTTAGACTGAAGGGACTTGTCTTCATCCCTCTTCCTCTTCCCATCATCGGTAGCTTTCTTTGCCTTACTTCTCACAATATCAAGAGTGAGGGAGAAAGACAGATCCACATCAGATCTATACGTAGTAGGCTTAGAAGCCTTGACGTTTCCTTTCACTTCGGGAGCTAAACCACCGATGAAACGTGCAATGCGTTTGGGTTCAGGAGTGACTAAATATGGTACAAGCCTCGACATCGATTTGAAACTGGTCACATAGGACCTACAGTCTAAATCCTTCATCACCAAGGTGAGGAAGTCAGTTTCAATCCTCTCAACTTCGTGCTGAGGACAATATGTATCTTTCACAAGATCTACAAACTTGTTCCACGAAAGGTTATACAGATGAACCTTTCCAGTGGACTGTACTAACGCTTTCCACCAAGTGAGGGCATCGCCCTTGAAAGATTGAGACACAAACATGACTATGTCTTCCTTAGCACATCCACTGATGTCAATAACAGTCTCCATTTAGTCTAACCATTTCATGCAGTCAATTTCTCTCTTTTCTCCTGTAAAATCCCTTGGTTTACAGGAGACGAAGTACTTATAAGTACAACTCTTTTTGTACTTAGGAGCCTGGTTTAACACCACTCTTTGAGGCTCAGATCTTTGATTGGATGAATGCTGAGATTCATCCCTTCTTGATGCATGTGACTGTGATAAGGGTTTTGAGTGAGTTTTGGACCGAACATTACTCGGTTCCTTGAATATCTTACCTACCGCTTGAGCAACCGCGGTATCAATCATAGCTTGCAGTTCAGCGTTTGTAAGATTTATCTTAGTCTCATTATTGTTTCCTTCACGTGGATGACTGTTTACTTCATCAGATCCAGCCATGATTTGGGTACTATAATAAACAATAATGTTATATTTAAATTATGAAATAAATCATTTTGATGATTAGATGGTCATGAACCATATGGACCATTTTAAGAAAATAATAATAATTATCAAGGAGATATAATTCTTTATATTTTATTAGACAGGGAAATATAAATCACACTGCCAATGTCATGGAAGACATATTCATATAGCACAAGGCTCATCTCGAAGGACATTTAGATGGCACAAAAGCCTTGTCATAAGGACGATTATGATCATTGATTTCTTGGATCAGTGATTTCTTTAAGGGTCGAACAAAGTTCATCGCCTTTTTGACAAGAAGTTTATAAATTAAAACTTTCATTGTCATTATTACACCTTTGCTTATAAGCATACATCTTAAATGGATGTTTTGGTGTATACATCTTATTGACGTTTATTAGCCATGATTTATATTGATCATATAGGCTATATAAAAGTGACTTGAAAAAAAAATCCAAGTACATTTGGAAGCTTGTGTGGTTTCTCGTACCGCACAGCCAGGAATGTTAACATATTTTCAGATGTTAACAGAGAGTTATTATCTTAAAAAGGTTGTACCATCATAGCCATTTAATATTTTGGCTAGGTTATACCTTTAAGAGTTTCTTTGGCTGATCAATCAAATTTGAAATGATATAGTAGGATGTAAAAATACATATTTAAAAACCGAAATAACTTCATTAAATCACGAAACGAGTACAACATTGCCCTAAACGGGACTTAAAACAACACAAACTGCCCACGCAAGGGCTACAGAAACAGAAAGTAAGTCCACGCAGGGACTTGGTACTGAAAATAAAATAATGTCCTCGCAGGGACTTATTGAATGACAATACAAAATGAAACAACAACTTCCTACTTCTTCTTGCCTTTAATAAGGTTCGCAAGGCCTTTGAGAAAACCATTATGCTTCTTCTTAGTTTCATTGGTTTCACGTTAAACCCGGTCTAACCTCTATAAAATCTCCTGAGTTTGTTCCTGTTGGTGAGGAGGAAGTTGTTGGTAAGGAGGGTATTGGTATCCCTGCACCGGATATCCAGTTGGGTAAACTGGTGGGTAAGAAGAAGGATAGAGTGCATTGTACTGTGCAGCTGTAAGGTATGGATCATGGTTTCCATAATCCGATAGGTATCCAAATGGATTATACCCAGATGAACCTGGGTATGCCGGGATCGGGTTGTCGAAACCAAAAGGCGGCTGCGGTGGTGCATGTGAAACTGGCGAAGGGTTGACTTCCGGCACCGTGTGTGAGGGTCCACCCAATTGGGGGTCCTCTGGAATAGGAGGATAAGAACTTGAACCATGAGGAGATGCGAACCGTGGTCCCCCATGTACGGACATTCAAGCATTTCTCCTTTGCCTTGGCGGCTCGGGAGGCTGTTGAGGTGGTTCCTCAACTGGTAAAGGTGGTGGGGTAACAACTTGAAGCTGTGGTTCAACCAAAAGAGGTTGGGCTGGAGAGTTATGGTAGGAAGGGGTAAAGAACCAATCATACTGAGCCATTCTCTCAGCATACGAATCAGGCCCTCGGTACGGCGATACTTGATAGGGAGAACCGCTCGATATGCTAATAGGATGGCCCGGTGTTCCAGTTTTCATTTCAGGGTCCGGGTCGTCGTCCATTTCCATTTCCTGAGAGAAATGATCCTCGGGTCCTAGTGGATTGAAACCCAAAAATTCGTTGACGTTCATTGGGATTAAACTGAGCTGGAGAGTAGGTAGAATCCGAGTGATGAAAAGGGTGAGAGTGAAAGGAGTGGTGCGATTGGCTCGAGTGATGTGATCCCTGTGAATGATGGGAATGTTGGGGTTCAATAGGAATGGGTAACCCAAAGTATGGAGGGTCGATTGGTGAGGATCCTAGTGAGACTGAATGCCTTGCTGGCTCGAAGCTATGACTCCAATGGTCCCGTGAGTTCCCAGAAAGTGAATCGGATGGGGTACGTCAGTGGGAGGGTCCCGCGTGGCCCAATGGCCCTCCTCGCATCGGTCCTTTTCCTTTGCCTCTCACTCGTGGCGGCATTTTCCAATTGGTAACCTGTAAAAACAAGTAGATATAATATAAACAATAAAAGGAAGGTTAAGAATAAATCCTAGGTCATTAACCTAGACTCGGAAGTCTAAGGAATGTGCTTATTGTGTCATTGAGATTAAACACAAAAGGTTAGTGTTTAATTCACTCAATGTTGGCTCTGATAACAACCTATCACACCCCGATATTTCCACATATTACCGGTGGGCCCGGCGGGGAGTATTGTGACATAGTTGATATCATCATAGTCAATACACACAATATAAAAGCACAGCGGAAGGCTTGGTGAATAAACTATTACAAACCATAATGCCTGAGTGTCCGAGTGAAAGAATATACAGACTGGAATGTAATGAGATCCACAGGCGGATCATAAATAAATACAAAGAAACAAAATAACAGACTTCATGTATCTTTGGATTTGCAAGATCCTCTTATGACACCTAATAGCTCCAGCCTATTATGAGAGGTACCTGTCAAAATCAGCCTTTAAGAAAATACGTCAGTTTATACTGGTAAATACAATTAACTGACTCTATTGAAAAGTATTTATAAAATTGGTTTTAATGCACATGGCACAAATCTTTTATAACTTGAGACAATTATTTAAATATAATCTTGTATACAGATTTACATGTTTGTCTTACAATTGGGGCCGGTTGGAAGCCGGTCATGATCAACCGAATCACCACTTATAGAAGCCTCAAAGGAGTTATCCCCAACATGTGGGTTTATATATTAGCATTTGCATCTGTTAGGTGTATGCCTACACCCCGTGCATAGGTCGTGGCCATTTTCAAATGAAATGAGCCGAGGATATCCAGGATACGGTCGAATTAACCCCCAATGTTTATGTTATCAAACAAGACAGATTAAAACGGGTTATGTAAATTTATTAATCACAATCCGATTAAATGATTTCATACCCGACCAAGTGGTATTATTATAATACCATATCCCAAGCCCGTATAAGGGAAAATAAGTTAAGAGTATTTACCTGAGCTAGTGTGAAAGATAACTCAGTAGTATAATCCTAAAGCTTCTTGATGGTACCTTCTACTGGATGCTACTAATCTGTATTAGAAGGTTTAATAACCTATTAGGATGCTAACGGGCCTTCAGTTAAGTCAAGGACTTAGACCGGCTAGCTAGAAAGAAACTTTATGGTTTTAAATGCTAGATTAAGCGGAGACCGGAATAGAATGTGGTTTAGACCCGACAAGCTTGTATACTTGTATAATATGGGTAAACTAATCACATTCTGGAATTTGAGGAATAAATGCTAAGGTTAAACCCGTTTCGGCTGTTATAGGTAAACTAGTCACGTAATCCTATCCGAACGCGTAAACATGTAACGGGTAACCAAATGAATTATATACAGGTCTTAATTGTTATTATGCTTAAAATATGTTAATGCATCAGTAGGATGTTAACATATATGCCCAAAAATTAATTTAAACCAATTTAAGTCCCGAAAGGGCATTTTGGTAATTTAATACTTATAAAAGATATTTTATAATAAACTGTAGTTCTGGTCTTTTTGAAATTAGTAAAATATTTAACTTAATAAGTTACATCAGTAGGGTATTGCCTATATGTGAAATTTGTCCTTTTTAACCAATTTATGCACCGAATGGGCATTTTGGTAATTTCACATAAGCTTTAAAGGTCAATTTTGGAAATCTGAGTTTAAAACTTTTGTTTACTGTTAAAGTATAGAAATTTATTAAAAACATCAGTAGGTAACAAGTCTTATATGTTAAAAATAGTTTTAACCCATACTATGCGCTTAAAACGAGTAAAAGTCGGTTTTAAGCGATTTTCGGGTCATAATAGGAAATCTGAGTTTTTGATCACTTTATAAAGTTCAAAATAGTTTATCTATCATATAAAATCAGTAGCAAAAAGTTTGGTATCCAAATATTATGTAAAACTCATTTTATTCACGAAAAGGGTATAACCGACAATTACCGAATTAAAGCTAGAACACTATGATATGATCAGTTTAAAAATAATTAAAAATCTTCAAAAATCTCAAAATATTATATTACATCAGTGGGTAAAAATTTTGGTGTCAAAATTTGGGTTTAGATAGGCTTTATGCTAATTACGCCGTTTAATTAATAAAAAGCTTTCTAATTACGCTATTTAGCATAACTCCTAATCTAGAACTCAAACTGATGTTAAATTTTTAGGACAAGTTTATAAATTAGTAACAAAGGTTTTTGTCCTCTCACATTTCTAAAAATCTCATTTGTGTGTCAAAAGGGCGTTTATGGCATTTATAAGCATATTAACGATCAAGAGCATATAATTCAAACCGCTAAGAACCATGTACTATAACTCCAGGGGGTTATACTACTGAGTAATTGAAGAAACACTAGATAAATGACCGGAATCAAATTATCTAGGGGGTTAGGATCTGCATAAAAATGGTGGTTCTCTCTCGTTTGATTTTATGGGACAGGTCTTCTTCTCCGATGAACACTGCAAAATAGAACACCGTTAGCCTCGTCACGGGGAAATGAAGGTTTTCTCCGTGACCCGACTCCAGCATGAGAATAAGTATATGTTTATGAAGAAGAAGTATTGACGAAGTGTGTGTAACTTGAAGTTCATACCTGAATTAGTCTCGTATTTATAACCGGGAGTTTGGGCGGGAAAACTCGTTGTTGAAATATTAACGGAAGATGCTAACACCGTAGGCGGTTATTTTCCCTCCGTTAATTCTCTTGATCAGATGGTGAGATCACACGGATCGTGATCTTGATCGACAGCTGGGGCGCTGCCACGTGGAAAGTAAGCTAGTGGAGGTTTCTCTCCAATTTCATGCCATCATCGTGATTTCAGGGTGGCCTGAGATGATGACACGTGTCCAGACGGTTATAACCGTCTAGTGGTGCACGATTGAGTTTTTCTAGAAGGTTATTGCCATAATCCGGTGTGACTCCTTATCATGTGGCATCAGTTGAGTAAATAATACCCAAGTCTGGGTATTATTAAGCGGAAGTGTTTAACTTAGGATTTTCATCCTTTGTTTATAGAGGAAGGCGCAAGGATTTATGATTTTCCTTTCAGCGCGCAAGTGTTGTCTGCTATCTTTCTCCTGAGCCTTCTTTGTAGGACCAGTGCGCGGCCGGGCAAGGTCGAAAGAGGGCTAAAAGATAAGGTTGTGGTATGGCCCCAAGTACTTGTTACGAGGTTTTTGGGACCTTACCCCTTCAAGTCCCCCCAGTCTAGTGTTGCTCTTATGCAAATATGTGGAGCACTGGACTATGAGAGAGATGCTTGTGGATTTTTTAGGCTCGAAAATGAAGAATCTTCTATGAGAAGATTTTCGTTGCTTATTATAGTGAATCTGAAAATTTTTGACTTTGGGTAAGATGAACAGTTTGTGAGGAGAGATATTTATACCTCTCTCTCTTCTTTTTTTTTTTTTATTCTGAACTGTTGCAATCTTGGGCGAAGGGTTTGTGTAATTATGAGCTGACGATAGCTGACGTCATTTCTTATACTTTGTGCTGACTCTTTGTCTTCTGGCTTAACTGTAGTTCCTGGGAATGCGTGTGGGCCCTGTCAGAGGGTTTTAAATGGGATGTGATGTGACAACCCTCACAATTACAGGTATCCGTACAATTAATTAACATTTAATTTGTGCTTAATGACTGTGCTTGATTACAACTGACAATTTAAATTGTTTTTTTCTGATTTCTGTTACATACATACACATGCATCACATTCATACTGTCACTCCATTTATTTCACACAAACCTTAGTGACAAACTTGATGCACAAAGCACAGTTAGCACAGTGAGTGGATAACCCAGACACATGCTGACAATGCCAGCACATAGACAGACACTATATTGAGGCCCAGTATGAGCCAGGAATAAAGTATCACACTAGGGTAGTGTGTAGGGAAGTGAGAACCATAAAACTGCGTCACTAGGTGATAGTTAAAGTGCCGGGAAGTGCCTAAAACCCACTCTAAATGCAGAATTCTGCATCTACTAACAAAATTCAGCATTTAAATGTGCTAGTAATGTGCAAAAGTATGGCAAAATGTTCCTGTATGCTTTCCTAAGTGTCGGGAATTAAAAGTATCACTAAAAGTTATATAAAAGACACTTTACGGATTAATTAAGCACTTAAACGGAACAACATCAAACTGAACAACCGGACACTACCCGGAACACAAAAATATTGTCAAGTACATTGTTTCATTTTTATTAAGCTAGTTATGGTCCCCGAACACCCTAACACACTATATATTACATCACACACATAAAACACCAACTTAACTTTTGATTTCAAACTAGATCACTAACTAAATAGTTGAAACCCAACCCTATACCCCCACCCCCCTTGGCGACGGTCACCATGGTTGACCCACCCATGGATTTGTTTCAATATTTAATTAGATAATGTTGGTGGATTATGAAACATATTACACAAAGGGTAATGAAGTATTAGAGGATTATAAGTGTGACTTGAGGTTCTTCATTCTCACCATCATCAAACTCACCAACACTTGCAAACTCTCTCTCCCTTCTCTTCTTGTTTCGGCCGACCCCAAGGAGCACCACCACCATCATCACTTGATCACCTTCAACCAATCTAAGAGCATACATAGGTGTTAAAGTGCATACAACGGTGTGTTCGGAAGTTGAAGGACCTCTCTTATCTTCTTTTATCCACCCAATTTCTACTCTTGAACTCCCCTAGCCTTGAGCTAGTGGTAAGTCTCTTAAATCCATTCATTTTACATCCTATGAAAGTGGTTAAAGTATGATTCATAATGTTAAACTTGAAGAACACCAAGAACCATGAACTTGAAACCTTAACATAAGCTTAAAACCATAAGAAATCATGATGTTCATGTATTCTGATGCTTGTTGATTATTGTTTACTCATGTATTTGATGTTGATCATCATATGGTCTTGCTAGATCATGATTAAAAACATGATTGATGTGGGGTAAAATACACATATTTGTCCCGTGTAAATTGTATAATTATTGTATAGGTTTTATTTGTTTTTATTTAGTTATTAGTAGTATATTATATTATTTTGTGTTTTGCCAGGTGCTGGTGCAAATAGAGCGAAAAAAAAAAGTAATAATTAAATGACCAGCCAGTTGGGCAGAGTGGTGGCGCCAGTGAGTGAATAAAAATTGCAGCCATTTTTTGTGATTGGGTCGAGGCCACTTATCTCTATTTTATAGAACTTGAGGGACTATAAGTGCACAAATGGATTAAAGTTATAACAATTCACTTTCATGTCACAAAGAAAAGATACGTTTCCATTTGACCAAAGAATGCATGTTGACCGTCTTTGTTTATTTCTTTTTGGGATTTTGTAATACGCATGAAGGCCAGCCCAATGAATCATAGGATACATCATACGGCTGGGAAGTCAGACAGACGGAAGAGGGCAATTAATTGATATATTCGAAAACATCAGTAGACGAAGAGGAGACAGACGAATTCAGATCAGCCGCATATCAGACGCACGAAGGATTCAGAGGGACGAATTTAGAGCTTTATTTTGCAAGGGTTCAAGTTCAAGAATTATTGGGGTTGAAACAAGAGGCTTAGGGATCAAGAATTAAACGGGTTCTATCTATTTAATTCTCTTGTTTTCTTAGTTTCTTTATTTTTACTTCAATGAATTCTATTATTAAACCTTGTTTATTATCTTCGTTCTTGACTATGTTGCTCGGCTAAACTTTTAACCCACCTAGACTTGATGAATGGATTAATATGAAGTTTTTACCGTTTTTGTTAATTGCATGAATATTATGGGTTGATTGTGTTTAGTAAGCGGTTTGATTTAATGATTTGATGTGTATGTGTACTTTGAATTGGTTTATTGTTATTATTTGCTTCATATGATTCTTAGTGACGGTCTATATCACAACATAGAGTCATATTAGGGTTTAGGGTTTCGGTGAGTGTCTATATCACGTTAGAAAACCTTCACTCTTTAGGGAGAATTGGCCAATAACCTCTAGAAGTAAATAATGATAATTTGCTAAGTCTTAGTATTCTACTAGTCCTAATACCTGGGAAGTAAGGGGCTATTGGTAGGTCTTACCTGGCGAATTGCTTTAGATAGGCCTTGGGAAAGGTTATGTCTTGGTTTACCTGTCGGTCTTATTAATCTATCAAGTCAAATTAATTACTTCAAACTACCCTAGATCTAGGATTGGGAAAGAATAGGTCAACATTAGGGTACTTACACAATAATTAGACAACTGGGAAGGCGTCTAATAACCGGTAGAATTAACGGCCTAGGTAGTGCCACAGGTTTCTCCTTGAGAAGGGTCGAGGGGCCTCGTTGGTTCTTAATAGGTTTAGTATTATAAGATCCCGGTTCCATAACTTATGCATTTAACTTAATCGGTAATCTCTTAAAAACAATCCAGGATTCTTGTCTAGGTGGTCCCGGTTTCCATATAAGTAAAGTCCTCAGTCTTTGTTCGTGTCTTTAGTCTAGCTCTAGTTTAATTTAGTAGTCTAATATAGATTTCCTAGTTTTCCGTACCCCCCCCCCCCTAAACAAATAAACAAGTTTTAGTAGTGTCTGTCAGCGTCTGTCAGAGTCTAGTTTACGTGGTTCATAGAGTCTCGTGGGTCGATATCCGGACTTCCTAGGTTATACTACATTGATCGGTACACTTTCCGATTGTGTGGTTTTAGGTCGAGTCTAGAATTAAAGCTTTTTAGTGTCTAGTTTAGAGAGTCTAATTTAGTTAATTTTTATAGTCTGTTTAGCACACATCAAGTTTTTGGCGCCGTTGCCGGGGACTCTTGGCAATCGCGTTTATTAGCTTTGATAGACTTAATTGACGTATACGTGCTGCGTGTTTTGTTTTGTTTTGTTTTGTTTTGAGTCTTGTATTTTTATTTTTATTTAGAGTCTTAGTGACTAGTGTCTGTTTTTCCATCTTATTTAGAATATGTTTTTCTATATGGGTCCTTGCCATTCCGTATATTTCTTGAACTCTTTCATCTCATGCGTTGACCATTGTCTAGAGTACATTAGTGGTGCAGACTTAGTGGTAGGAGAGAAGGTAGAGGAGGAGTCTTTGAGGGTAGATGAAGTTGAATATGGGGGAATTCCTTTACTTCCCGAAGCATTAGCTGTTAGTGATGACACCACCCAACCCCCACCCTTAGAGCTTAAGGTTCTTCTATCTCATCTAGAGTATGCTTTCCTAGGGGAGGGTTCCGAGCTACCCGTTATCATCTCGTCGAAGTTGGAGGAAGATGAGAGAAGTGCGAAAGAGGTGGTAAGTGGTCCTAGTCTAGAGGAAGCGACAGGACCCAAGTGTGGGGATCCACCCGATAGGATAGTAGATGATTTTGAAAAAGGGGTAAAGTGCTTAGAATCTAAGATAGAAGCATTGAGCAAGGCTCAGTGTGGGGATCGATTTAGATTTGAAATGTATAAGTTCAAACCGCCCGATGATGAGTTGAGAGGTGGTGAGAGAGATAAGGGTGTTTGGGGCGATTCGGGCAATAATAGGTATAATAGTGCTACAGCCCGTGAGTTTGTGTTTGGAGGTGAGCTGCATCTCTATGATCCTCCATAAGTATGTGAAAAGTTGTTACCCACTTGTAGAGTTTGTATTTTGAGTCTTTTATTTTGTACCATCAGTCTTAGTAGTTTTTGAGTCAGTTTTGTTTAGAGTCGGTACTGATTTGGGTTTTGTTTTGTTGTGTTTGTGCAGGTTTGGATTGTACCACCCGTACTCAATCTCCATTCGGGTGATTTCGGAACTGCCATATTGATAAACCCAAGCAGACTAGCAACGATCGCGAATGAAATGCTATACGATCGTTCGTTGGATTTAAGACTCGTACGGCTGGCACTGACTTTTGTCCTAACCAACTAAGTCTTTTCCAACTCTCTCTCTGTATTTTATTTCTTGCTTATTTATTGTTAGTTTCCGTTCTTTGCATTAGGGACAATGCAATCTCTAAGTGTGGGGATGGGATACATGTAAATAATCGAGTCTTAAATATGAAAAACACAAAAAAATTAAAAAAATAAAAAATATAAAAAAATTAGAAAACTAGAAAATCAGAAAATGTCTTTCGAATAAAAAAGAAGTTTGCAAATTAAAGCGGAAAATGATAGAAAAGATGAATTTTTGCTCGGGTTCGAATAATAATAATATGAGATTATAATAAACCGAGTTTGCGTCTAGTTTGGGATATGTGGATAGGCCCGGGTTTGGTTTTAAGTCCATTTGAGCTAATATACCTTAATTGTCGGTCTGCTAGTGGGTTCTCGCCTGGGAAATATGGGAAATCAAAACTGCCAATAAGAGTATAAGGGGCACCGTTATAAGTTAAAACCGTTAGAGTTTGTGATCTTGCGAAAAAAAAAGAATAAAATGTGAGCTAGAAACTAAATGAAAGTAACACAGGTCTATGTAATCCGAGTTGGGGATAGCGACTCTGCAGCCGGAATGCCTCTGGGATGTGTGAAATCGACTTGCCGAATAAAAGTACCGAAACCTAAGTAATCTGTGGTTGGGGATCGCGACTCTACAGCCGGAATACCTCTTGGTTAGGGAAAACATCGTCTAGACTCACGAAAGAAAGAAAAAAAAAGCAAAAATAGAAAAAAAAAGTTGATTGTAAACTCTCTTGGTTTTGATATAAGGCGGTTGGGAATTGATCCAGTGATCGTTCTCTTAGTCCTATAAGCTTGAGGTGGGAGTAGGTGGACCGTAGATTCTAGTGTGAGACCCTGTGTGGATTGACCGCACTTAAATTAAATTTACATGATAAGGGCTTAGGATTAGATTCGGGTTTAAATGGACAAGTATATTCGCAATCACGGCTAACGCAAGTTTTGGTTTTAATTAAATATACCTATGCTTTTGACCCGAGTGATTATTTACCTCTGATTCCGTTGCATAATTCTTTTTCGGGGACGAAAAAAGGTTAAGTGTGAGGATATTTGATGTGGGGTAAAATACACATATTTGTCCCGTGTAAATTGTATAATTATTGTATAGGTTTTATTTGTTTTTATTTAGTTATTAGTAGTATATTATATTATTTTGTGTTTTGCCAGGTGCTGGTGCAAATGGAGCGAAAAAAAAAAGTAATAATTAAATGACTAGCCAGTTGGGCAGAGTGGTGGCGCCAGTGAGTGAATAAAAATTGCAGCCATTTTTTGTGATTGGGTCGAGGCCACTTATCTCTATTTTATAGAACTTGAGGGACTATAAGTGCACAAATGGATTAAAGTTATAACAATTCACTTTCATGTCACAAAGAAAAGATACGTTTCCATTTGACCAAAGAATGCATGTTGACCGGTCTTTGTTTATTTCTTTTTGGGCTTTTGTAATACGCATGAAGGCCAGCCCAATGAATCATAGGATACATCATACGGCTGGGAAGTCAGACAGACAGAAGAGGGCAATTAATTGATATATTCGAAAACATCAGTAGACGAAGAGGAGACAAACGAATTCAGATCAGCCACATATCAGACGCACGAAGGATTCAGAGGGACGAATTTAGAGCTTTATTTTGCAAGGGTTCAAGTTCAAGAATTATTGGGGTTGAAACAAGAGGCTTAGGGATCAAGAATTAAACGGGTTCTATCGATTTAATTCTCTTGTTTTCTTAGTTTCTTTATTTTTACTTCAATGAATTCTATTATTAAACCTTGTTTATTATCTTCGTTCTTGACTATGTTGCTCGGCTAAACTTTTAACCCACCTAGACTTGATGAATGGATTAATATGAAGTTTTTACCATTTTTGTTAATTGCATGAATATTATGGGTTGATTGTGTTTAGTAAGCGGTTTGATTTAATGATTTGATGTGTATGCGTACTTTGAATTGGTTTATTGTTATTATTTGCTTCATATGATTCTTCGTGACGGTCTATATCACAACATATAGTGATATTAGGGTTTAGGGTTTCGGTGAGTGTCTATATCACGTTAGAAAACCTTCACTCTTTAGGGAGAATTGGCCAATAACCTCTAGAAGTAAATAATAATAATTTGCTAAGTCTTAGTGTTCTACTAGTCCTAATACCTGGGAAGTGAGGGGCTATTGGTAGGTCTTACCCGGCGAATTGCTTTAGATAGGCCTTGGGAAAGGTTATGTCTTGGTTTACCTGTCGGTTTTATTAGTCTATCAAGTCAAATTAATTACTTCAAACTACCCTAGATCTAGGATTGGGAAAGAATAGGTCAACATTAGGGTACTTACACAATAATTAGACAACTGGGAAGGCGTTTAATAACCGGTAGAATTAACGGCCTAGGTAGTGCCACAGGTTTCTCCTTGAGAAGGGTCGAGGGGCCTCGTTGGTTCTTAATAGGTTTAGTATTATAAGATCCCGGTTCCATAACTTATGCATTTAACTTAATCGGTAATCTCTTAAAAACAATCTAGGATTCTTGTCTAGGTGGTCCCGGTTTCCATATAAGTAAAGTCCTCAGTCTTTGTTCGTGTCTTTAGTCTAGCTCTAGTTTAATTTAGTAGTCTAATATAGATTTCCTAGTTTTCCGTACCCCCCCCCCCAAAAAAAAAACAAATAAACAAGTTTTAGTAGTGTCTGTCAGCGTCTGTCAGAGTCTAGTTTACGTGGTTCATAGAGTCTCGTGGGTCGATATCCGGACTTCCTAGGTTATACTACATTGATCGGTACACTTGCCGATTGTGTGGTTTTAGGTTGAGTCTAGAATTAAAGCTTTTTAGTGTCTAGTTTAGAGAGTCTAATTTAGTTAATTTTTATAGTCTGTTTAGCACACATCAATGATCTAGCAAGATGAGAAAGAAGGAATGTTGTAGGATGATGGATCATCCACACAGAAACCATGAACTTGAATAAATAAATGTTTTCTTGAAAAATAAAGATCAAAGTAGGATGATAAACATGTAGATCTAAAGATCCATGAGTGGTTTTTCAAAAGAACCAAGTTAAAAATATAAGTTTCATTAAATCTTGGATCTTACATAAACTAATCACATTTTTGGTGGATAAACAAGTGTAGAAACACTTGTGTAACAAGAAAATTTCATGAAGAAATATTTTTCAAAAATAGGATTGGAAGTTGTAAACACTCAAACTCTCTAAAAATGAAGTTTTCAAAGAACTAATCACATTTTAAAAGGGTAACAAGACTTACTAAGAACACTAGTAAGTTACTACACATTTTTATAAATTTTCAAGTTTATGCTTTTTTTTTGTCAAGTTTGGTAAGTAGAGGTTGTATATTGTTGATTGAGAATTGTTTGAATGAATTTTTGAAAAGAAAATGATATGCTAGTAAGCATGGACACCTCCATTTACAAAGGAAACTCTGACGAAATTTTTCTAGAATCCAACACTTCGAAAATATTTTTCTAGCAAGTGTTACAAATATGTTTTTTACATGGTTTTCAAAATAAACTTCGCCACAGTTGTTATTACAAAAATACCAAGTATCGGAGGTTGATTTTCGTAAATAAAATTTGATAAATATATATTTAGAATATATATTTTATACTAAAACTCTTGTGTGATTGTTTGTTTATTTTGTGAACTAGTTATATTATTTTTAGGGTAAAATAATATAACTTACAAATACCATAGAAATTACAACCCCAAAATAATACCAAAAATCACACGGAATAAATATTTAAGTTACACACTCGGTGTCAAGAAACCGAACGTTAAGACATAACTTACAAAATATTCCGCAGAATACTCTTACACCTATATTTTTGGTAAAATATTATTTTGGAAACTAAAGAAGTAAAATATATTTTTTTTGGGAAAAATACATATATTTTGGAAATAAGTTATTTTGGACAAATGAGTAAATATATTTTCCTAAGTGGGACTTAAAATATAATTTTCGCGACTACGAATATACATGTATAAAATACCCCCCATTCTTGGGAAGGAATTACAAATATAAAATACTTGAGAAGTATGGATACGAAATAGTTGCTTAACTATTATTTCTAAAAACAAAATTGAAGTTAAAATAATAATTATTATTTTAACCAAAAGTCACAACTTGGAATAATATCAAAGTAACATAACTCAAAAACATTAAACCCTAAGCCAAGGCACGACCCGTTCATCTAATAGATATTAGCACGTTGTAGGTCGTCGGGTAGCTGATCAGGTTTAAGTTGACGTTGCTATACAGGAGACGCAATACGGTGAGTTCACGTCCCCCTTTTCTCTTAACTGTTTTCAGTTTTATACTTCGGGGGTGAAATACATGTTACAATTATTACAGACATTTATTTACATGGTATGGTTTGCTTAAGGATGGTTTTACTACGCGATCATGTGAGTGGTGGGCATGACACTTAAGGCCATTAATCCTCATTGTAGGACCAAGGGACATGAGTGATAGATCTAGTTAGGTGTAGCGAGCCCACACCCGTGAGGCCGGGGCGGCCCATAGTGGTGACTATGTCTTCATACCGGAGACAAATTTGCTAGGTTTGAGTCTTCCTGCACCAATTTCACACATACCATTGGCTTTGCAACCCATTGGTGATCAGTTTTTCCTTAATTGTTACATACTAGGGATTTTCATACATACAGACACATTACAAAGGTTTATACATACTCACTTACACATGAACTCACTCAACTTTTGTTGATTTTTCATACTACATGTATTTCAGGAAATTAGTGGATCTGGCGGAGTATGCGTTGTGTCAAGGCTGCGTAGTGAATAAAGATGTCATCCGAGTGGTTGAGTTTAGGAGGTGGATCCCTTTCCTGGACGGGATACACAATTCTAAACTTGGGTTCTTATTTACGTACTTTTGATGAGTCTTTGTGAACTCCGTTAATCATGTCATGGTTGTAACTTACTTCATGTGTCGACATTTTCAAACAACGATGTTGTGGTATTTTTAAACGTAATGAATGGATGAACATCTTGTGTTTTATCATATAGCATTGTTATGATTGTTGCTATGGTATTAAGAAATCACACCAAAATAATCCACGCTTCCGCAAAAGCCAGGGTGTGACAGCTTGGTATCAGAGCCTCGATCATAGTGAACTAGGATTCATTCTCGAGTCTAGACTATGATCACTAGGGCTCTGACGAAAATGTTTTCAAACATTTTTACATTGCATACACTAAAAGTCCAGATCCGGGGCACAAACATTTTACAAACAAAAAGGCACAAATACACATTTCAAATTTTATATTTCAGTCTTAGAGACTGAGGGAGTTCAGCCTTAGAGGCTGGGGAGGTTCAGTCTTAGAGACTGTGGGGTTCAATCTTAGAGATTGGGGATGTTTAGTCTTGGAGACTGGGAGGTTTGGTCTTAGAGACCAGGGAGTTGGTCTTAGAGACCAGGGAATTAGTCTTAGAAACTGGGAGTGGTCTTAGAGACCAGGGAGTTAGTCTGAGAGGCTAGGGAGTTCAGTCTGAGAGACTGGGAGGGATAGTCTGGGGAAGACTAGGATGATTACTTGCTTACATTGATTGTGACTTACATCCTTATTTGATTACATGTTGATATATGTGCATATGTATGGTTGTGTTACAGACACCATGCCATCATCTTCAGATACCAGAGTGTTAGACACCCTGGATCCCATGGCGATAGTCTCGGACGACAAGATCCTATCTGAGAGCGAGGTATATACGTCAGATACTACGAGCATGGATGAGGATGATTTCCAGCCATTTACTCTTCCAGATTTTGGGGATGATATTCCTCTAGCTGATGGTCCATTCGACGAGGATCTGCCTCTCGTTTCGATCCCTGCTCCTCTTCCACTTGCTGCAGTTCCTATCTAGGATCTGCCACCTGACGAGTTCGCTGATGATGACATCGACTTATTTATTGAGGGTCCCCCGGAGGGTGACCAGGATGGTGTGGCCCTTATGGATGACGATGTCCCTTCTGC
The DNA here is from genome assembly GCA_030545235.1 of Helianthus tuberosus. Classification (NCBI taxonomy): domain Eukaryota; kingdom Viridiplantae; phylum Streptophyta; class Magnoliopsida; order Asterales; family Asteraceae; genus Helianthus; species Helianthus tuberosus. The sequence goes on from CM060372.1 coordinate 94,019,310, forward strand.
TGATGTTCCCGTTGATGATCATGTTGTTCCCATGGTTGAGGTTCATGTTGATGTTCCCGTTGACGACCCTGTAGTTCCCATTATTGAGGCCCCAGTCACAGAGGCCTTATCCGATCCGTTCGGTCCTTACTCGTTCAAGTCTGTAGCGTCCGCTTCACTTCACGCCCAGGGCGTGCATCACTACTCATCTGACTCTGACTCAGACATGGCAATGTCTGTTGCGCCCATCTTTCCCCATGATGTTGACCCAGATCTTGAGGTCAAGTTTGTACCTGCTGACCCAGCTCCAGCTGATCCAGCACTCGAGTTAGCTCCAGGGCCTGTCATTGCTCATGACCCTGTTGATATCCCAGCTGTTGCACTGTTGCCAGATCCTTTACCCGAGCTTGATCACGTTGATGTACCAGTCTTGGCACCACCTATTGTTGAGGCACCGGTCATCGTACCACCGGTTTCTGATGTTTCTATTGTTGATGCACCACAGCCTGATCCTGTGCCGGTATTTGTTGACCGTGCACCATTTGCCACGCATGTCGACCCTTGATACACTGACACCCGTAATGGGTGGATCGAGGATGATGATTATCCTCCCTTTGTTGTACCAGTTACACCCACTGTGGCACCTGCTTTTGCACCCCTTGATACTCCCCAGTTTCACCCACACACATCTGATGTCCACCGCACAGACTTACCTATCACATTCCTCCAGGACATACCCCCTCCCCGTCCAGGGGAAGGACCTTCTACTAGGCCACGTGATCACATGCCACCCACGACAGCTGCCTTTCCAGTTATGGCTTCTTTTACTCTGGCTGACACACTACAACTCCCTTTGTACCATCGGGCGGGCCATTTTTGTGGTCATCGCCCAATGTTATGCCGTTATCAGACACGTATCACCCGTTTCATGTCGGATATACCACAGAGGACATACTTACATCCCTGCAGTTGCAGCAGGATGCTCTGAGTCATCGAGTCGGGAAGCTAGAGAGGACCCCACGCCCTCCCCCATGTCACTGTCAGACTCCTTTTGCGGCACCACACGCTCCCATCCCGCTACCCCTTGATTCAGATATTCGTTTCCTCACCTCCGAGCAGCAGATTGCCTACTTGCTGCACATTATTCAATCCCTTGAGGAGGATTGGGTGCATATGCGCCGTTTGATTTTCTTTCCTCCTCCTCCTCCTCCCCCATCAGGATGAGGATATTTTTGGTCTGTTGCAGGTAGTGTTACTTTTGGTGAGAAGACAGCGATTGAGCCAGACTATACAGCATTTTGAAGACCGCATTTTGACATCATAACTTTTGATATTTGATTTTTGATTGTTGTATATGGCTAGACAGTTCAGACAAGGGCATGGTGACCCTTAGTCTCTTTTGGGATGTACGATATAGTATAAAACTTGTAAACATTGTATTGTGGTCTTGATTTTATGATAGTTCAATCGCAGTATTCTCATTACATGCATTGTTGATTTATTTGTTTATGGTTATAACATGGGATGTTATGTGTAATGTGGTTAATGAATGTTATTACGTACGCATATTATTTACTTACTATGACCTGACCAATATGATCATCTTTTAGAAGATGCCTCCACGACGAGTCCCAAGCTTTCCTACTACTGAGGCGGAACTCCAAGAGCGAATTGCCGCAGCAATAGCGCAGTATGCGGCCTTCCATGCGGAAACAAGCAGGAATACCTCAAACAACAACAATAACAATCCATCCAATGGTAACGTCCAAGTCGCTTGAGACGCATTATGATACATTTGGATATTTCTAGCACATCCGCTGATACCATCTGTAAATACTATCGTTTGTCCAGGGTGCACCTACAAACAATTTCTTGACTGTAAGCCCGTAAATTTCGACGACACTGGAGGTGCTGTTGCATTCGTCAGGTGGGCGGAAAAGACAGATTCTGTTCTAAGGATGAGCAAGTGTGCCCCTGAGAAACAAATTACATATATCTCAGGGCTTTTTCTTGATGGTGCCCTATCATGGTGGAATCTGCAAGTGCAAACATTGGGAGAGGCGGCGGCATATGCACTAACATGGGCGGAGCTGAAAGAGCTCATGAGGAAGAAATATTGTTCGCGGTCTGAAATACAAAAGCTAGAAACTGAGTTCTGGCACCTAAAAATGGAGGGTCCTAAAATCGCAGAATATGTTCAGAGGTTTCATGATTTGTCCCATGTGGTGCCGTACATGGTCACGCCCGAATTTAAACGCATTGAGCGCTTCATCTGGGGATTGGTACCCCAGATCATGAGCATGGTAACCACGTCCAAGCCTTCAACGATTACTTAAGCCATTGACCTCAGCGTGGCACTTACAGAAGAAGCCATTCGGTTGAACAAGTTTTCAAATTCTGAACCAAAGAAGAAGGAGACTCATGTGGAGTCGTCTGGTGAAAACAAACGAAAATTTTCCAACTTCAAGCAAGGTACCAGCAGTGTGAGCAAGAAGGGTGAGTCAAGCGCACCGGCTAGGGCCAAAACCGGTGTTGAAAGCAGAGGGAAAGGATACATGGGCACTCTGCCCAAGTGTGATACATGCCAGTACCATCATCCAGGCCCGTGCAGAATCAGGAAATGCGAGTCTTCCTGGAAGACTGGCCATTCAAAGGAAACAAGCTGGGTTGGTACCGGAATTGGTCGTGGGAATCAGCAAGGTCATGGAAATGGGAACGGGAACCGCCAACAGGGAGGAAATGGCGGGAATGGAAACCGTGGAAATGTTGGGAATCAAGCTGGTAACCAGGGAGCAAACGGAAATCGAGGTGGAAATGGACATGGGAATGGTCGAGGACCAGGATGTTTCAACTATGGAGACCTGGGGCACTTTAAAAGGGAATGCCCAAAACTGAATCAAGCGCAAGGCAGAGTCTTCAACATCGGTGCGAGGGAAGCACGCCAATGTTGTTACTGGTACGTTCCCTCTAAATCAACGCTTTGCATCTGTGCTATTTGATACCGGTGCCGACTATAGCTTTGTATCATTAGAATTTAAGAATATGCTTGGGTTAACTGCTAGTAAGTTAGACATTCCGTACTCAATCGAACTGGCTAATGGGAAACTAGTTGAAACGAATGAAGTCATCAGAGGATACGTGATAGAACTGGGAGGACACGAATTTACGCTAGATCTACTGCCAGTCGAGTTGGGAAGCTTCGACGTGGTAGTAGGGATGGATTGGTTGCCAAGCAACAAAGCCAATATTGTTTGTCACGAGAAGACCATTCGCATCCCCATGACAGATGAAGAAACGATCGTAGTACACGGAGAGAAGCGTGATACGCCTCTGAGGATCATTAGCTGTCTAAAAGCTCGAAAGTGTTTGAAGAAGGGATGTGCTGCCTTCTTGGCACACATCGTTGATAAAGAAACCGCTGAACCAAAGATCGAAGACATTCCAGTCGTAAAGGAATATCCTGAAGTCTTTCCAGAAGACTTGCCAGGATTTCCACCTCAAAGACAAGTCGAGTTTCACATTGACTTAGTTCCAGGCGCCGCGCCTGTAGCTAAGGCACCTTATCGACTTGCACCATCAGAGATGCAAGAACTGTCATCACAACTCCAGGAGCTATTGGATAAAGGATTTATCAAACCAAGCTTCTCGCCTTGGGGAGCTCCAGGTTTGTTTGTCAAAAAGAAGGATGGTAGTTTTCGCATGTGTATCGACTACCGGGAGCTGAATAAGTTGACTATCAAGAATAGATATCCTTTGCCGAGAATTGATGACCTATTCGATCAGTTGCAAGGTTCAAGTTTTTACTCGAAAATCGATCTTCGATCAGGTTATCACCAGTTAAGAATTCAAGAGGAAAGTATTCCCAAGACTGCTTTTAGAACTCGATATGGACATTACGAGTTCCTGGTGATGCCGTTTGGTTTGACGAACGCACCAGCAGTGTTCATGGATTTAATGAACAGAGTTTGTAAGCCGTACCTCAATAAGTTTGTGATTGTGTTTATAAACGACATTCTAATCTACTCAAAGATGAAGGAGAGCACGAATAGCACTTAAGAGCTATTGTAGAGCTTCTTAAGAAAGAAAAGTTGTACGCGAAGTTCTCAAAGTGTGAGTTCTGGCTGCGTGAAGTTCAGTTTCTTGGTCATGTGGTTAATGGAGATGGAATTCATGTGGATCCCAGAAAGATCGAGGCAATCAAGAACTGGGAGACTCTAAAGACGCCAACTGAGATTCGACAGTTCTTAGGTTTGGCTGGTTATTATCGAAGGTTCATTGAGGATTTCTCAAAAATCGCTCAACCTTTAACCACTCTCACACAGAAAGACAAGAAGTTTGATTGGGGAGACAAACAGGAAGAAGCATTTCAGCTGTTGAAAAACAAGCTTTGTGACGCACCAATCTTATCTCTACCCGAAGGCACTGACGACTTCGTGGTATATTGTGACGCCTCACGTCAAGGTTTAGGCTGCGTGTTGATGCAGCGACAGAAGGTTATAGCATATGCATCTCGCCAGTTGAAAATCCACGAGAAAAATTACACCGCACATGATTTGGAATTGGGCGCGGTGGTGTTTTCAATGAAAATATGACGACATTACTTATACGGCATGCGATGTATAATCTTCACTGATCACAAGAGTCTGCAACATATTTTTGATCAAAAAGAGCTTAACATGAGGCAAAGACGCTGGGTAGAACTACTGAACGATTATGATTGCGAGATCAAGTATCACCCGGGGAAGGCGAATGTGGTCGCCGACGCACTAAGTCGGAAAGAAAGGATCAAGCCCATAAGGGTTAGGGCTTTAGAAATGATTGTCCAGACAGACCTCTCATTGCGCATTCGTGCCGCGCAGAGAGAAGCTCTTAAAGAAAGGAATATTGAGGATGAGTATCTCCGTGGGATGGAGAAGCAATTGGTACCAAACGGGGAAAGAACTTTGTGCTTCATGAAACAAATTTGGGTTCCTTTGTTTGGTGGGTTGAGAAACGTTATTTTTGATGAAGCTCACAAGTCACGGTACTCGATTCATCCAGGAGCGGATAAGATGTACCAAGATCTTAAGGATTTCTATTGGTGGACAAGAATGAAAGGTGATGTTGCGATATACGTTGGTAAATGTTTAACTTGCGCCAAAGTGAAAACCGAGTACCAGAAGCCTTCAGGACTTCTGCAGCAACCTGAAATACCCAAATGGAAATGGGAACAGATTTCGATGGACTTCATAACGAAATTACCAAAGACGCCCAAGGGCCATGATACAATTTGGGTAATAGTAGACCGTCTAACAAAGTCTGCGCACTTTTTGCCAATCAAGGAGAAAGACAACACGAGTAAACTTGCTGAAATATACATGAGGGAGATTGTTGCACGACATGGAGTGCCTCTCTCAATTATCTCTGATAGAGATGGACGCTTCGTGTCAAGGATTTGGCAATCCTTTCAAGAAGCATTTGGTTCTCAGCTGAATCTGAGCACTGCATTTCATCCACAGACAAACGGACAGAGCGAGCGAACGATTCAAACTTTAGAAGACATGCTGCGAGCATGCGTAATGGATTTAGGAGGTAGTTGGGACACTCACCTACAATTGGTTGAATTTTCATATAATAACAGTTACCATGCAAGTATTCAAGCCGCACCGTTCGAAGCTCTCTATGGACGCAAATGTCGATCACCGATTTGTTGGGCTGATGCGGGTGACAGACAATTAGTTGGTCCGGAATTGGTCCAGGAAACGACAGACAAGATTGCACAGATCCGAGAGCGCATCAAAGCGGCTCATAATCGACAAAAGAGTTATGCGGACCTGAGGAGGAAACCTCTGGAATTTGAGGTTGGGGATATGGTTTTGTTGAAAGTTTCACCCTGGAAGGGTGTGGCACGCTTTGGGAAGCGTGGGAAGTTGAATCCGCGATACATTGGTCCATTCAGAATCCTTCAAAGGATTGGGCTTGTAGCCTACAAGTTGGACCTACCTGCTGAACTTAATGGCGTTCATGATACATTCCACGTATCTAACCGAAAAAGAGTCCAACTCAAGAGACAGTGGTCATTCCTGTCGACGAGGTTCAAATTGACGACACACTCCACTTTACGGAAGAACCCGTTGAGGTTACCGATTGGAAAGTTAACAAGACACGCCGGAGTAGTGTCAAACTCGTCAAATTTCGATGGAATGCAAGACATGGACCAGAATTCACGTGGGAACGTGAGGATCGTATGAAAGAGAAATACCCACATTTGTTCCCCAAGAACCCTTCATCTAGTAGCAGGAATAAAATTTCGAGACGAAATATCTCTAACAGGGGGAGAATGTGACAACCCACACAATTACAGGTATCCGTACAATTAATTAACATTTAATTTATGCTTAATGACTGTGCTTGATTACAACTGACAATTTAAATTGTTTTTTTCTGATTTCTGTTACATACATACACATGCATCACATTCATACTGTCACTCCATTTATTTCACACAAACCTTAGTGACAAACTTGATGCACAAAGCACAGTTAGCACAGTGAGTGGATAACCCAGACACATGCTGACAATGCCAGCACATAGACATACACTATATCGAGGCCCAGTATGAGCCAGGAATAAAGTATCACACTAGGGTAGTGTGTAGGGAAGTGAGAACCATAAAACTGCGTCACTAGGTGATAGTTAAAGTGTCGGGATGTGCCTAAAACCCACTCTAAATGCATAATTCTGCATCTACTAACAAAATTTAGCATTTAAATGTGCTAGTAATGTGCAAAAGTATGGCAAAATGTTCCTGTATGCTTTCCTAAGTGTCGGGAATTAAAAGTGTCACTAAAAGTTATATAAAAGACACTTTACGGATTAATTAAGCACTTGTTGGATCTGAGTTTGGTTTTGATTGTATTTTACGTTTGAAATTAAGATGGAAATGAATGAGTTGTGCAGCGGAATTAAGATGGAAACAAACTTTGCATACAATCAAACGAGAGTATTGCTTTTATCAAACACTTTTCACAATGAACCGAAAGATTGAATTTAATTTCAACAACGATTACAATGCAATGTTTAACACAAACTCCCCCTCAGCCAGAGCTCAGTGTTTGTTCGTGCAGAGAAGACGGTTTTGCAAAGAGCTAATAGAACAGTACAGAGCACTGTTCTATTTATAGGCACTAGCAAACCACTGAGCATCTAAGCTGACGTCACCATGAAAGTGACATCTAACCTCCTAACAAACTCTAACCTCTGATCAATACAAACACTGCTATGCTAACTACTGCTATTACATTACATTACATAAAGACAGAATAAACAACTGTTGCATCCCTCCACTGCTGTGAACCCAGCAGTACTTGTCCGGATCAGCAGTGCTTGACTCAAGGCAGTAGATTGAACAACAGTGCTTTAGTCTTTCATCAGGTCTTTACTTGAACAGCAGTTATGGGTCAGCAGTTTGCATGATCAGTAGATAGGAGGTCAGCAGATGTCACTATCAAGGGGAGAGACTTGTATGTAACATCTACTTATTCTGGATCCACTGCTCTGATCCAGTTTTGGCTTTAATTATCTGTTCCTCTGGTAGGGTTCAATCCCAACAATCTCCCCCTAGAACAGATAATGCCAAAACTCTTCATTATTGTGGAACTTTATTGCCTCATCAACAGTTCCCTTATTTGCCCTTTAAGTTGTAGTTCAAAGGTGAAGGCATCTGTATCATCATCATCCTTGCTAAGTGGAAGATCAAGGAGATCCTGCAAATCTTCAAGACTTAGGCCAAGTGCTTGTTCCCTTGATATTTTCTTCCCTTCTCCATCAGACCTGAACATAGTCAGTACATGGGTCTGTTTGTCAGTTTCCCACTTTAGTACTTTTGAGCCTGGTGGGTTTCTTGGGAGATTTTTATTTGATGAGGAGTTTGGAGATGCTAGCCTATTCATGACTGGCTGAGCAGTACTTGCAGATTGTTCCAATTCAAGATCTTCTTTCATCATTAATCTAATGCCCTCTTTTACAACAGCATTTCCAGCTTTTAGATCTTGAACTGTTTCAGCACCTGACTGGTTTTGACTCCTTTTGTAGATGGCAGCACCAGCTGGAGCAGTGGTTCTTTTGATTTGAAGCTTTGGTGGTCTTTTTGAGACCTCTTCTTTGGAGTAGTCAGGATTTTGTGGAACTGTAGGATCTTTCTTTCTAAGTTCCTCTAACTTTTTGTAGGTAGCCCTGACCCTATCTTCTCCCCACTTTGTCACAGAATTCTTTGACCCATAACCAGCTGCTATCAACTCCTCTTTCATTCTCTTCAACTCTAAGATCTTATCAGCTTCAAATTGTTTGAATTTTTCAGGAGGAGTCTGCTTGACCTTATTTTTGATCATTTCTTGAATCCTGGCTGCCTGTTTTTCAAGCTCAGGAATGGTCCAGTTTTTGTACATGTGTTTCTCCCCCTTGTATTTCTTGTAAGTCATGATGTTCTCAATGTAGTCTTTTCTCAAGGACTCGTCTGCCCTTTCTAAGATTTGCTGACATACATTTTTGGCAAATTGCTCCATAGCTCTGACCTGTGTGAGTAGAAACTGATAGTTTTGCTGAAATTCTCTATCAGATTTCCCTTGTTTATTTTTGATTGAGATATCCTCTGCTTGCTTGGCCTTGAGTTTCAAATATTCTTCAATATTGTTAGGCCTGGGATATCCTTCAACTGATGGCAAACTCCTTTTAGCTGGGTCATCCTCATAGTAAAAGGATTTGATTTCTTCCCTAACTGCAATGAGTTCCAGAGGAAATGAGACACCAGCAGGAGGTAATGTCTTTAGAATTTGAGCTGAAGAGAGAGGCATGGGTCTTGGAATTGTGACAAGTGACAGAGATTTTGAAGATGTAGGTGGTGGAGATGTGTCATCATCTTTTAGAATTAGCCTTCTCCTTTTTATTTGAGGAGGGACTGATGATGCTTTGGGTGGAACAGTGGTGGTAGTTTGAGTGGAAGTGGTTTGTGGTTGACTAACAGCTGTTGAAACAACTGGTGTTTCAACCACTGTTGTCATTACAACAGATGTTGTAACATCTGCTGTCTTCTGCTTTTTGGCAGGAGATGGTGTTGTTTTTGGTGGTGATGGTGGTAATGGTAAAGCAGTGGTTGTGATGTGTGTTGAAGTGGTGTGTGTTGAAGTGATACCAGATGTTGAAACATCTGAAGTATCAGCATTAGTTGATACAACAGGAGTTACAACAGCTGTTTGGGTGGAGGTTTGATGCTGATGGCTTTTGGATGGTGGTTTCGGAATATGCTTTGGAATTCTGGATGGGACGGACTTAGGTTTCCTTTTTGGCTTGGGATTTTTAGTATCCTTTGACTCAGAACAACCCTGCGCATACAGCTCCATGAAAGCTCTTTTCTCCTCATGCCACCTTGAAATATCTTTTGCCACTCTATCCCTTTTTACACTTGCTACTCCTTCATCAAGTTCTTCTTGGGTAGCATAAACCTTTTTGCTACCATCTAGCAAGGGAATTTTTCTGGTCATAGCATCCTTTTCTGGTTCAATGTAAAGACCATCATCGATTCCCTTCTTCTTCCATTCCTGAATTTTCTCCCCCTTTTTGGCATTATCTGGGGGAAGTTGATCAATGAAAAGAACTCTTGGAGGAGCAATGCCAGTGGTTTCCAATAAATGGGCATTGATTGCCTTAATGTCTGCTTGAGTGTTCTTGAACCTAGACTCCATGGTGTTTCTCAGCTTTTGTACATGTATTTCATGTTGCTGATCAGCCATTTCTTTTTGTTGTTGGAGAAAAGGTTGGAAGAGGTTCCAGATCTCATTTGTAGCAGAAGCTTATAGTGGAGCAGGTGCTTGAGGTGGAACAACAGTGGATTGCATCTTTTGTACTGTCAACAACTGTTGCAGCATTTCTTTGATATCCGCAACTGAAGTATCCAGTTTATCAACACGTTCCATCAATTCCAAATATTTTAAACCATCACCCAATTTAATGGGATCATCTGATTTCCCACTAGCAGTGGTTTTATCAGTGGTTGAGGTAGGGAGTGTACTCCAAACATTAACCACTGATGCCCCTTTTTCTTGGTACTGGGGTCTTCTTCCTTCAACACTTGACAACCTTTTGATATTGCCAGTGGTAAAAATAAATCCACTGGTGGTTGGCAGAGGTGCTATGTAAGGAATGGCCTCCAAGGAAGTCTTATTGATGTAACCACTGTCCAAATGTAAACCAGTGGGTTCAACATTTGTAGTGGCTGCTTCACTTGGAATACCACCAAGAGTTACTTGTAACTCAAGGGGTGTAACCTCCTCAGGTTGTGTTGGTGGGTTAGCAAGGATTGATACATCAGACCCAGTCATTTGTTGAGGTATATTCTCATTAATAGGTGATTGAGAAGGACTGGTTAGTGCCTGGTTCAAATCTATTGCATCCAACAGAAGTTTAGTTGGTGGGGGAATTGTGGATGTAATGTTTGGTGTAGAAAGAGAATTTGCCCCGGGCATTGGGCTGTGGATGATGGAAACGAGTGTTTCCAAAGCATCATGATGTGGAGTCCCTATTTGTACAACCTGTTCTTTTTTAGAAGAAACATGAGAAGTTTTGGTTATGGGTTGAGATATTTGTACCAACTGCTGTGAGGAAGAAGCAGCAGTGGTTTTTTGTGACTTGTGTGTTGTCACAGGCATTTGTTCTGGTATCTCATCCTCCAGAGTTTCCTTTTTGATGGGTTTGGGGGGTTTTTGATTTTTCTTTTTCTGTGGCTTTTTGGTGATTTTAGGTGTGGGTTTCAAAGCAGTTGTGCTGCTACTTTGATCACCTTGAGCAGTGGGCTCAGCAGCAGATACCTGAGGAGCAGTGGTAGCTGCTAAATTCTGCTCAGGCACCTCTGCTTGTGTTTTGCAAGGTGTTGACATTCTGGTAAAAGTTTCAGCAGTTAAGCTGTGCATTTGTAAAGAGTCACCTTGGTTTATTACAGCAATATCATCCTAACTGAATTTCTTTTCAAAATAATAGCTTAGAAATCTTGGAAAGAGTAAGAAGGATTTTGTTTCAACATTATTAACCAGATCATTAAAAATTTCCCGGGAATAATTAAAATTTTCTTCTTAAAGAATAGCAAATCCCAGATTTTGAATTTTTAATGGTCTTTCATTAAAAGCAGTGGTTTTGTTTGAAACACACATTAGAAGGGTATGAAATAAAAACCTTGTTGCAGAAGGGCAATAACCTTTTTGTAAGGTATCCTTTTTTACTTCTGCATTATACCCTCTTTCCAGAAAATCATTTTTAACTCATTTTTGGGGAAAGAAATTGTACCTTCCTGATCATCGAGTTGAAAGACCTCTGAAATTGATTGTGTTGTAATCTTGACAGCTTTACCCTTTAGGGAAGAGTTGATGGCTATTACGGTGTCTCCTTGTTTTTCAAGGGTTGTATTCTTCCAAAACTCTCGTTGGGTTGTCAAGTAAATTGGTGCATCGGCTGTTAACAAAGTTTTGTACTTTGATTTAGCCATTTTGGCGATGATGGAGTCGAAAGCATCTATGGTGCCGGGTTTTGTGAGAAGACCCAGAAGATTGTGAGATGGTTTGTGTGGAATTTCAGTGGTATTGACCTTTTAAGAGGCCGCTTTCGACGATGATTTGGAGGTGGCTTTTGCAGATGTCTTCGATTTTGTCATTTTGAGGATGATGATCGAAGAAATTTGTGAAGAAATGAGATGGAAAAACTACTTTGAGAAGAGAATTTTTGAGAATTCAATTCGACAGTAAAACCCTGTTTTGGTGTGAAGTGGGGGTTTTATAGATGAAAAAGTGAAGGCTGACGTGGCAGCGGTTACAAAAGTACTGACCACTATGTACTGCCCACATGCCAAACTATGATGAAATGAAGGATAGTACTTTTATGAAAGTTACTGATGAAGGCAGTGGTTACAACGGTAAAATGGAAGCAGTGGATGATTTTCACTATCAGTGGATAGCATATCAGTAGATAAGACACTGCTTTTGAACAACCAAGTTGATCAAGGAAATGAGACAGAGGATGGCTTTCAGCAGTGGACAGACTTTGAAGTAGAGCAGACTTTTGAACAAACAGTGGTTATGGCAGACTTTTAAGGATTTTAATGAAAACTTCATTTTTAGCTATTTTTAAGGATGGATTTTTGATTTTCTGAAAACATTTTAATGCTTTTGTTCATAGAAAAACAAGATGTTGCTTGTTATTCCATGTTTAGCATGCCAATCCTAGAGACCAAGCTTTCAAAGGTGGCAGTATCTAATGCTTTTGTGAGCACATCTGCCAGCTGGTCTTTAGTTGGAACATGATGCAGAGAAATCAAACCTTTTTCATAGCAATCCCTCACAAAGTGATGTCTGATGTCGATGTGCTTGGTGGTTGAATGGGAAACTGGATTTTTGATGATATTTTCTACTGCCTGGCTATCCAACATGAGTGGTGTCTTTAAGGCAGTGATACCAAAATCCAGCAACTGATTTTGAAGCCACAGGAGTTGGGCTGTACAGCTTGCAGCAGCAATGTATTCAGCTTCAGCAGTGGATGTTGAAACAGCTGCTTGCTTTTTGCTTTGCCATGAAACTAAGCAATCACCTAGAAACTGGCACCCTCCTGATGTGGACTTCCTTTTGGTGTTACATCCAGCAAAGTCACTGTCTGAAAATCCAGGCCCTTGGTGCTTGTTTCAGGCCATACAATGCTTTGTTCAGCCTGTAGACATGATCTGGATAAAATGGATCCTCAAAACCTGGAGGTTGACACACATACACCTCTTCTTGAATTGTACCATAGAGGAAAGCACTTTTGATATCCATTTGAAACACCTTCATGTTGTGGTTGACAGCAAAGGCCAGGAACAGTCTTATAGCTTCCAATCTTGCTACAGGGGCAAAAGTTTCATCATAGTCAATCCCCTCTTCCTGTCTGTAACCTTGAACCACAAGCCTGGCTTTATTTTTGACAACAATGCCCCTTTCATCAGTTTTGTTTTTGAAGACCCACTTTTTGCCAATAAGACTACATCTTCTGGCAGTGGTACAAGCTCCCATACTTGTTGTCTTTTAAACTGTTGGAGCTCTTCTTGCATAGCTTCTACCCAGCTGTTGTCTTTCTGTGCCTCTTGGTACTTGACTGGCTGATGGAGTGATAGAAAACCAGCAAAAAGACAAATGTTTTGGGTTTGGCTTCTTGTGAGCACCCCTTCATTTATGTTGCCAATGATTTGATCAGGTGGATGAGATCTCAAGAAGATTAAACCTGTTTGGTATGGTATGATGGCATTTGTTGGTGAAGGCTGCAAATGTGTATCATCTAAGCTAACCACTGCTGGTGACTTTAATGACCCAGCAGTGGCTTCAAAAGGTGGTGGAATTGGTGGTAATGGTGTGGACACATGCTGACCTTTATCCACTGTTTGGGGACTTTTGTCAGCAGTGTTTGTTGATGTGGAAGCAGTGGTTGATGGGCTACTTTGGTCAACAACTGTTGAGGTAGCAGTGGTTGAGCTTTGACAGCTGTTTTAAACATCTGATGCTCTTCCCATTTTGGCAGACCTTTGAGGGATGATGATTTCATACCCATAGTCTGGTGTTGAATTATCTGATGGACCTGCACTGTTAGTCTTGACAACTGTATTTTCAAAAGTGAATTTATCAAGATCAAACAGATCTGCAGGATTTGCTGGGATTTTCATTGATGAAAGTTCATTGAACTTTACATTCAAAGTCTCCTCCACTGCCTTGGTCAGTGTATTAAACACTTTGTAGGCCTTGGCAGTGGTTGAGTATCCCAGATGATAACCACAATCAATTTTGGCTGCAAAATTTGAAATGGAATCTTTTAAGTTCAAAATAAAGCATGGGCAGCCAAACACCTTGAAATATGAGATCAGTGGTTTGATTTTATACAGAATTTCATAAGCAGTCTTTTTGTGCCTGGGGTTTATTAAAACTCTGTTTTGGTCATAGCAAGCAGTGTTTACTGCCTCTGCCCAAAAAGTTAATGGCAAACCTGAATCAGCAAGCATGGTTCTGGCAGCCTCAATCAAAGTTCTGTTCTTTCTTTCAACTACCCCATTTTGCTCTGGTGTTCTAGGGATGCTGTACTGCCTTACAATCCCTTTCTTCACACAGAAGGCATCCAACTCCTTATTTTTAAATTCTGTGCCATTGTCACTCCTGAAGACTTTTACTGGAAGGTCAAATTGCTTTTCAACCTGTGTCACAAAGTCTTGCAAAATGCCTGCAGTCTCATCTTTTGAGTGTAAAAAGAAAGTCCATGTAAACCTAGAGAAGTCATCAACAATAACCAAACAATATCTTTTCTTTTTGAGACTCATGACTTGAACTGGGCCAAACAGATCCATGTGCAGCATTTGCAAACACTGGGTTGTTTTGGACTCTTCAATGGACTTATAAGAACTTTTATGTTGTTTTCCTTTTAAACAGGAAATGCAATGTTCAGGACAAGAAAACAATTTTTGTGGTAGGCCTCTTACCAAACCATTTTTTGAAATTTCAGTGATTGTTTTAAGATTTGTGTTCCCCAGTCTTCTGTGCCACAGTTCTGGCTCTTTGTTAGAGGCAACTGAGAACAGACAGGCATCAGCTCTGGGACACTCTTTTGACATATCAACAAAAGAAACATTGCCACTTCTTTGAGCAACAAGTTTTGTTTGACCAGTTTTTATTATTGCTTCAATCTTTTTGACCATTTCTGGTCCAACAATCCTACAACACTCCTTTGTGAAGAATGACCCATACCCCTTGTCACTCATTTGTGAAACACTCAGGAGGTTGAATTTTAGACTGTCTATCAGATTGACATTTTCAAATTTTACATTGCCAGACTGTACTGTACTAGACCCCAGAACTTTCCCTTTATTGTTATTTCCAAAGGATATATCACCCCTCCATGAATTTTGAAATCTATGAGTAGGGCTTTACATCCAGTCATGTGCCTGGAGCCTCCACTATCAACATACCAACGGCTATCTAAGTAGGCAGAAGCTCCCTGCACATGAAGTAAAAGGATTAGTTCATTAGGGTTTCCAAAGCCAATAAGGCTTTGGATGGGGTCTCAACAGTGTCTGGGATGGATGCAGATTGATGGACAGTGGTTAAGTCAGGGGTTTGGACAGTTTTAAGACTGTTTCTTGCTAACCACTGTTGGGGGTCTTGACCAATCACCTGTTGGTACCCAAAAGGATGCCTGCTCACTTTAGGTTTAGAGGGCCTTTTGTAGGCCTCATAAACGTGTGGAATCCTTTGGTAAGACTATTTTTCCTTGCCTTTTCTGAACTGATTGGCAGGGGGTGCATCAGTAACCTGAACATCTCTTTTGACAGATGTGTGGTTCAGCTGTTTTGTGACAGTTGTTTGAACTGGCACAAACAGTGGTTGGTTCTTGGTGAATTTGACAGATGATGTTGATGAACTCAAGGATGTTTTAGCAGTGTGTTCATTCTTTTTCACATCAAAGTTTTTGAGATACACACATGCTTGAGTTTTGTGGTTTGATTTACCACAGACAATGCAGCTTTCAGCAGGAACAATGACACTTGTTTTGTTTAAGTCATATGCTTTTAAATGGAAACAGTCTTTTGTTAGATGATTCCTTTTCTCACAAAATTCACAAAACAAGTGATTGACCTTTTCTCTCTTCTTTCTCTTTTCGGATTCCTTTGCAGCAGAGTTTTTAACCTCTGCTGGGATATCCTTGAGAGGAATGAATTTAGCTTTTGGAGCTTTAACACCATCAGTGGTTGTAAAGTCCATAGGCTTGAAATTTTCAAGAATATCACACTCATCAGACCATGTGGGTTTAAACTGATATTTCTCAATCTCCTCAAAAGTAGAGGATCCCATTGGTCTATCAAGTGTGATTTTGTTACCAAGTTTGTCAGTGATTTTCACTTCTTGGCCTTTCTTGTTTGTTGGAGTGTACTCAGTGGTTACATCAATGGTTTGAACAGATTTTTCAAAAGCAGTGTTTTCATCATCATGTTTTCTATAACCAACACCAAATTTTACATTGCTTTTTATCTGTTTTTCAAGCCTAACCTCATACCCTTTGCATGATTCCACCCATTTTTCACAGGTGATCTGGGTTGACTCCAACTCCTTTTTGCAAACTTGGTATTTTTCTACCATAGTTTGGAGTTGGATTTTGGTTATGCTCTGCTCTTCTTTCAGACTGCTGATTTCTTTATCTTTTTCAGCCAATTTTTGTTTCTAAGTTCTTTTAATAACTTTTCAAATTTGACTTCATCAGATAAGACTTTGTTCCTAAGTTTTCATTTACCTCTTTGATGTTAGCAAAAGCAATAATGCAATTGTCTGAACACAGTTTTTCAAGAACTTGAGGTGATACCTTGGCAGCAGCCATCATTGCACAATCACATTGATGATCATCTTCATCATCAGCTCTTACTTCCTTCTCACCTGCTCTCTTTTCTTCCTCTTCTTCTTTGTCCTCTTTGGACCATGGGTCTGTCAGTGGTTCAATCAGGGTTTCTGAATTTTCTCCCAGCAGTAATTCACCAGCAACTGCATTAACAACTGCTTCAGTCACCTCATCCACTGTTTCATCACTTAGCTGTTCACCTTCAGTTTCAATCCCCTCTGGTATTGACTCTAATGCCATCAAACAAAATTCATCATTAGAAGGTTCATCAAAAGCATAGAGTGCAAAATTTTCATCGCCAAGCTCATCAGGCATGCTGCTCCAGTCAACAAAGCCTTGAGTGAAAAAGCTTTGCTGATCTGGTTGTACCAATGCTGGAGCAGCTGTTTGAGGTGCAACAGGTTGCACTTGTGACTGGGGGACAGGGGTTTGAACATACTTAATCTGTGGAACAGTGGTTTGGACATAATGCACAGGCACAGGGGCAGCAGTATAATGAGCAGTGTTAACATGAGCTGCAGGGGTATATTGGGTATAGTGCACAGTGCTTTGATTTTGAGGTCTAGGGTTTGAGCTAGGATGAGTGATTATAGGACCAGTAGTTTGACTCCTGCATTCCCTAGCAAAATGACCTAGCCTATTGCACTTGTAACACTTGATTTTCGATTTATCCAACCCAACCCTTAGATTCCCATGTAACCCTGGGAAATTTCTCCCTGTTCTTTTGTAGAATTTGCTTGTTCTCACACTAAGCAAAGCCAACTGATGCAAAATGTCCATCTCCTCTAAGTCAGTGGGATCAAAATGTTGCAAATCATTGAGTTCAAAGCACAAATTATCTGACATCTGGTTTTCACTGTTTGCAGTAAAAGCATAATTTGCAGAGTGAGGATCAGGGTTGGTAAAGTTTCCACCAGCTGTTATATCAATGAAATGATCATAACCCTGTTCCTTACCACTGCTACCAGATTCTTCCTAACCAAGAAGAGCTGTGCTACCGAATGAGTAATCATCAGTAGCTTTTCCAGACTCTTGCAACTTCTTTTTCTGGTTCAACTCCCTTTCATAGGTCAGGAGTCTACCATGAAGTTGGGTCAGGGTCAGATCTTTGAACTCAACAGAGTTTCTAGTCACAAATGCAATTGTGTCCCATTTATCAGGTAGCGATCTAAGAAACCTGCTATTTTGTGTTGATTTTGGAAATTCAACCATAACAAGCCTTAGCTCACTAATGAGACAACTAAAACGTCAAACTGTTGGGTCAATGCTTCACCCTTAATGTGACAGAAGGTTTCATACTGCTGATTCAGAATTTCCCTATTGTTTTCAATAACTTCTTCGGTTCCCCCAAATTGTTCCTTCAATGCATCCCATAGCTCTTTGGCACTGTTACAATGTAACAGTCCAGCATAGATCTCATTGGGTAATGCAGATGCTATGATGCTAAATGCTTTGGCATTGAGTTCAAACTTTTGAAAATCAGTTTCAGTATAGTTTTCATAAGGTTTTGGTACGAACTTCTTTGGATCCTCAGCACTTTGCACCATAGGAACATGGGGACCAAAAACAACAGACCACCAACATCCAGTGTTCTGTTGAGCAAGGATGTGACCCATCTTTCTCTCCCAGATGTTGTATTCATTACGTTTAAGCATGGGTGGTTTAAAAAGCGAGCCAACATTATTCTTATCATCTTGTGATTGTGACGTCATCCTAGTTGTTTTACAGGCACTGATTAATCAACTTTAATGGTGATTAAACCTTGCTCTGTTTTCAACAAAAACGAACAAACTATCGATATCAACGATTTTGAGCTGAACTATTTATGTCAAAATGATTGTTAAATCAAATTTGACTGTCCCAGCTCTGATACCAATTGTTGGATCTGAGTTTGGTTTTGATTGTATTTTACGTTTGAAATTAAGATGGAAATGAATGAGTTGTGCAGCGGAATTAAGATGGAAACAAACTTTGCATACAATCAAACGAGAGTATTGCTTTTATCAAACACTTTTCACAATGAACCGAAAGATTGAATTTAATTTCAACAACGATTACAATGCAATGTTTAATACAAACTCCCCCTCAACCAGAGCTCAGTGTTTGTTCGTGCAGAGAAGACGGTTTTGCAAAGAGCTAATAGAACAGTACAGAGCACTGTTCTATTTATAGGCACTAGCAAACCACTGAGCATCTAAGCTGACGTCACCATGAAAGTGACATCTAACCTCCTAACAAACTCTAACCTCTGATCAATACAAACACTGCGATGCTAACTACTCCTATTACATTACATTACATAAAGACAGAATAAACAACTGTTGCATCCCTCCACTGCTGTGAACCCAGCAGTACTTGTCCGGATCAGCAGTACTTGACTCAAGGCAGTAGATTGAACAGCAGAGCTTTAGTCTTTCATCAGGTCTTTACTTGAACAGCAGTTGTGGGTCAGCAGTTTGCATGATCAGTAGATAGGAGGTCAGCAGATGTTGAAATCACTATCAAGGGGAGAGACTTGTATGTAACATCTGCTTATTCTGGATCCACTGCTCTGATCCAGTTTTGGCTTTTATTATCTGTTCCTCTGGTAGGGTTCAATCCCAACTGCACTTAAACGGAACAGTATCAAACCGAATAACTGGACACTACCCGGAACACAAAAATATTGTCAAGTACATTGTTTCATTTTTATTAAGCTAGTTATGGTTCCCGAACACACTAACACACTATATATTACATCATATAAAAAAAACACCAACTTAACTTTTGATTTCAAACTAGATCACTAACTAAATAGTTGAAACCTGTGACAACTCGAATTTTCCGACATTCTTTGTTCGCATTTAATGCACGTTGACTTTGACTAAATAGTTGTGATATGATAAATGCATTGTGTTTGCTTGATTATGTGTTTGATTGTATAACATGTCGTGAAACATAAACTGTCAACATAAGATAGAACCCGACGAAACACAAGTGTGTTTCGCCATAACCATTCCCGACGAAACAGGATATGTTTCGCCGTATACGACTCGACGAAACAAGCTGTTTCGCCGAGCCCAGATCTGCCGAAGCCCAGCTTGGGCCCAGAACGTTATTTTGTGTATTTTTACGTAAAACATCATCATTTTACACTTTCTATCAACACAACCGAAACCCTAGAGCTCTCTCACTGTGACGGCAAACTAGAACCCACCGGAAACCCTTGTGCGATCAAACCATCATCTCGGTTAGTAGATTTATGTGTCTTGATTGATCATTCATCAGTATACGTGTTTTTGTGTCTTGTGATTCTGCTTTGATGATGTATATCTGAAACTGATACATGTTAAATATTAGGGTTCTTGTTATGATGATGATGATATAGATTTCGATAGGTATGTTGTTGTCGGATATAAATGGTTTTATGCGAAACTTAATATGATTGAATACTCGGTTCTGGATGTTGTTATTATGATCTGATTCTGAATGCAAGTTAGCATCTTGATAGGGTTTGATGATGTGATGTTATAATCGATATGTTGTATACGTAAGCTAGGGTTCATGCTAGACGTTAAAGTGGTCCGATGATTATGCTATAATGATGTTACAATGATTCTGTGTTGAATGATTACTGCATGATTGATAATATTGATGTCGGCTGCTAACATGATTAGGGTTTCTGTGTATTTCGTAACTGCTGTAACTGTGTCTACGAAACAGACATTCGACGAAACAGGAATCTCGGCGAAACAGAATGTGTTTCGCCAAGAGTCGTCGACGAATTAGAATCCTGTTTCGCCAAGCAAAGCCACGACGAAACAGAATGTGTTTCGTCAATATGTGTTTCGTCAATATGTGATTCGCCAACTTATGTGTTTCGCCATAATATGTGTTTCGCCGAACAGAAATCTGCACAGTAACTTGGGTAAATTCTGTTAAGTGTTAACTGGAATATTTAACTGCTGTTAAGTGTAACCATCTCGTATATGATTGTGATTACGTGTTACATGTTTATACGTGCACAACTTGAACGCAAACTGATTTCACATACGCGCATACTTTAGGACGTGATTGATTACTTGCGAGCATACACTTAGCATACCGAGCAAACCAAGGTGAGTTCACACAGCCAAGGCATGGGATTCCCAGGATGGGAATGGGTTGGATTATTTATTCGTTCAGTTTATGGAACTTAGATATATGATTCCCGGTAGAGGAAGGATTATGGATAAGAACAGACTAGACTGGTTATACTAATTTAAACGATCTTCGCACACACGCCAAGGGTCGGCCGCGATATTATGACAATCTTCGCACACATGCCTAGAAAGGGCCGCGAACTATATACTCTAATCTTCGCAAACATGCCAGGAAGGGCCGCGATACTACTATACCTAGTCTAGCAAACATGGGAAATCCCCACTATACTTCGCAAACATGCCTAGAGGGCCGCGATACGATACATACGATACATGATTACTAAATGAACATACGAACTACATTATGAACACTATAACTAAACAAACTCACTGTGAACTCGCTCAACTAGTTGTTGACTCTCTGTTACCTGCCTTGCAGGACCTTAGGTACTTATGGAGCTTGCACGGGAGGCACGGTCGTTGTGGGCACAGTTTGTGGATGTTATGAACAACATTTAAACATTTGAATTGCTACTTAAGATTGGGTTTATTTATGCTTCCGCTAAACGTTGAATTTATACATATGTTTTGAACACCTTTCATATTGGTTTGATTGCTTTACATTTAATACTTACTATGTTCAATATGATTGGTGGCTTGATCCTGGTCAGTCACGCCTCCAAGCGGTGATACTCCGCGTGTGGATTTTGGGGGTGTGACAGATTGGTATCAGAGCCATTGGTTATAGAGAACTTGGTTTTAATATGGGGAAAAACGTTTTTATTAAAACCAGACTATAACCAGTACAGTGCTCAACGATCCACAACGACGCCTCGCTCCACGTGCAAGACTCAACATCCTAGGTAATAAGGTTTATGTTTATTGCCTACTTGCTAGAATTACATAGAACTTTGCTCGTGGTATGCTTAGATTACATTGTTTACTATTCGTTACTGCTTGAGAACGCTTATATGCTCACACTCTTCTGTCATCGCACGATTCGCGATCCTCTCTGACTTATGCTATCTTTACTATGAAGATCATGTCTGGACGTATCAACATGACACAAGCCCAATTGACGGCTCTCATCGCTGAACAAGTTACTGCGGCAGTTGCAGCCGCACAAGCAGGAGGTATACCCTGCAGTTGAAACTCACACTAGGGTCCTTAGATCCTACATTCCTAAACCAACTCTTGTGCTAAAATTTTTGTTTACTCTTACGCACACAACAGGTCAAGCACCTGTTTGCACTTTCAAAACGTTCATGGACTGTCGTCCCAGTACTTTCAGCGGCACGGAGGGAGCAGTCGGACTGCTCCACTGGTTCGAAAAGATCGAGACTGTATTCGAAATGTGTGAATGCCCTGAGGCACGCAGGGTGAAGTATGCCACCGGTACCCTAGAGGGTTTAGCTCTCACATGGTGGAAAGCTCAGGTGCAAATGCTGGGGTTGGTTGCTGCTAACGCTACCCCATGGAACAACTTTAAGGAAATGATCAAAGAGGAATATTGCAGCAGGGATGATATTCATAAGCTGGAGGTCGAGTTTTTCAATCTCAAGATGAAGGGGTCAGAGATTGAGGCATACACCAAAAGATCTAATGAACTTGCTCTATTGTGTCCTACGATGGTGGACCCTCCAATCAAGCGAATCGAACTGTTCCTCAAGGGTCTAGTGCCAGAGATCCAGAGTCACGTCACTTCAGCAAATCTCGCCACTTATCAGCAGGTTGTACAGCTGGCTCACCGTCTCACGGATCAGGCGGTGGAGCAGAACAAGTTGCCTGAACGCATCAGCACTACTACTACCGCTACTACTCCGGTCACTCCTGCTACTCCCAGTGACAACAAGCGGAAATGGGATGGGGATTCCAGCAAAGGTTCAGCTATAGTTCAATCTCAGGCTCAGCAACGCAAGACTAATGACTACCAGAGCCCAAGTCAGCAAACTTCTGGTGGGCAGAGACAGAGTGGTTATCGGGGAAATCATCCACTGTGTAACAGGTGCTACAAACATCACAGTGGGCAGTGTCGCAAGGCCTACTGTCAGAGATGTCTCAAAAACGGGCACGAAGCTAAAGATTGCAGGAGTTCACGACCTGCGAATTAGAACCAGCAACAACAACCACCTGCTCCACGAAACCAGCCACAGCAGCAGCAGCATGGAAATAGGGGATGCTACCAGTGTGGGGCTGAAGGTCATTACAAGCGGGATTGCCCTCAGTTAAACCAGAACCAGAACAATAATAACAACAACAATCAGGGTAATGGGAACAACAACAACGGTGGGAACAATAACAACAATGGTGCTAGAGGCCGTATGTTTGTGATCGGGCAGGGTGATGCCAGGAATGATCCCAACGTGGTTATGGGTAAGTTTCTTCTAGACAACTTTTATGTTACTGTACTATTTGATTCTGGTGCGGATACAAGTTACATGTCTTTAAAAGCTAGTGAAATGTTAAAACGTGCACCAACTCTCCTAAATACCAAGCATGTCGTAGAGTTAGCTAACGGTAAAAGTTTAGAAGCCACACACATAGTTAAAGGGTGTAATCTTATTCTCGCTGGTCAGACTTTCTCCATCGATCTCATCCCTATAACCCTGGGTAGCTTTGACGTCGTTATTGGCATGGATTGGTTATCTCAACAACAAGCGGAGATCTTATGCAAAGAAAAGGTTATTCGCATTCCTCGTTCTGGCAAAGAACCTCTCGAAGTTCAAGGCGACAAGAGTGGTGTCGTGAGTGGTATTATCTCCTTTTTGAAGGCTCAGAAGTGTTTGCGCAAGGGGCACACTGCTATATTGGCACTCGTTACAGATACCTCGAAGAAAGAGAAAAAGATTGAAGATATTCCTGTAGTACGTGACTTTCCTCAAGTGTTTCCTGAGGAATTACCTGGGTTACCGCCTCATCGTCAAGTCGAATTCCAGATCGAGCTCGCTCCAGGAGCAGCACCCATAGCTCGAGCACCTTATCGTTTAGCTCCAACTGAATTAGAAGAACTGTCAAAGCAGCTACAAGAACTCTTGGAAAAGGGTTTTATACGTCCTAGCTCTTCGCCTTGGGGAGCTCCAGTGTTATTCGTAAAGAAGAAAGACGGTACGTTCAGGATGTGTATAGACTACCGTGAACTCAACAAGGTGACGATCAAGAATCGTTATCCTCTTCCGCGCATAGATGATTTATTCGACCAGCTGCAAGGGTCGAGCTACTATTCTAAGATAGACTTAAGGTCAGGATACCACCAGCTGAGGGTCCGGGATGAGGACGTCTCCAAAACAGCGTTCAGAACACGCTACGGCCACTACGAGTTTATGGTCATGCCATTTGGGCTAACGAACGCGCCTGCCGTATTTATGGATCTTATGAACAGGGTGTGCAAACCCTATCTCGACAAGTTCGTCATTGTTTTCATCGACGACATCCTGATTTATTCGAAGAGTCAAGAGGAACACGAGCATCATTTACGACTTATACTGGAACTTCTACGAACGGAACAGCTATACGCTAAGTTTTCTAAATGTGACTTCTGGCTTCGTGAAGTCCACTTTTTAGGCCACGTGGTAAACAAGGATGGGATTCATGTCGATCCATCCAAGGTAGATTCGATCAAGAACTGGCCTGCGCCTCGTACACCAACAGAAATACGCCAATTCTTGGGTTTGGCGGGTTATTATAGACGGTTCATCAAAGACTTCTCGAAGATTGCTCAGCCGCTTACACTATTGACGCAGAAAGGTGTTGTTTACCGTTGGGGTAATGCACAGGAAACAGCGTTCCAACACTTAAAGGATAGACTCTGTAGCGCACCTATCCTCTCACTGCCTGAAGGCACGGACGATTTCGTAGTCTACTGCGACGCATCCATCCAAGGTCTTGGATGTGTATTGATGCAGAGGGATAAAGTTATTGCTTATGCTTCGCGCCAACTTAAGGTTCACGAACGAAATTACACTACACACGACTTAGAGCTGGGAGCAGTCGTCTTTGCACTTAAGATATGGCGACACTATTTGTACGGCACCAAGTGCGCAATCTACACTGACCACAGAAGCCTCGAACATATATTCAAACAGAAGGAACTGAATATGCGACAGCGACGATGGGTCGAACTGCTAAACGACTACGAATGCTCAATCAGGTACCACCCAGGCAAAGCCAATGTTGTGGCTGACGCTCTCAGTCGAAAAGACACTGCGCCTAAGCGTGTTCGAGCCTTACAACTCACCATACAGTCTAGCCTTCCTTCCCAGATACGAGATGCTCAGATAGAAGCACTGAAACCAGACAACGTCAGGGCTGAAGCCCTACGCGGCTCAAGGCAACGATTAGAACAAAGGGCAGACGGCGCTTATTACGTAACAGGACGCATTTGGGTCCCACTGTACGGCAACTTACGCGAGCTAGTAATGGATGAAGCTCACAAGTCTCGCTACTCGGTACATCCTGGTTCGGATAAAATGTACCACGATATCAGAACTACATACTGGTGGCCTAGCATGAAGGCCCACATAGCCACATACGTTAGCAAATGCTTGACTTGTGCGAGAGTCAAGGCAGAATATCAGAAACCGTCAGGTCCACTCCAACAACCAGAGATACCACAATGGAAATGGGAGCAAATTTCCATGGATTTTGTTACTGGCCTACCTAGATCTCAGCGCGGAAATGATACTATTTGGGTGATCGTGGATCGACTCACAAAGTCTGCTCACTTCTTGGCCATCAAAGAAACAGACAAGTTCTCTACACTAGCAGACATCTACTTGAAAGAAGTGGTCTCCAGGCACGGTGTGCCAACCTCTATCATCTCTGATCGAGACGCACGTTTTACTTCAGAACTATGGCAAGCAATGCACAAATCTTTTGGCTCTCGTTTAGACATGAGCACGGCGTATCATCCTCAGACCCATGGGCAGTCTGAGCGCACTATTCAAACTCTAGAAGACATGCTTCGGGCGTGCGTAATAGACTTTGGCAATGGTTGGGAAAGACATTTGCCACTTGTGGAATTTTCATACAATAACAGCTACCACACAAGCATTAAAGCTGCACCATTCGAGGCATTGTACGGCCGTAAGTGCCGGTCACCTCTCTGTTGGGCAGAGGTGGGGGAAAGTCAGATCACAGGTCCAGAAATGGTAGTTGATACTACTGAAAAGATTGCACAAATACGACAACGCATGGCGGCAGCTCGTGACCGTCAGAAAGCATACGCTGATTTAGACAGGAAACTACTCGAATTCCAAGTTGGGGATCGAGCGCTACTTAAAGTTTCACCCTGGAAGGGTGTGGTTCGTTTTGGCAAACGCGGCAAACTAAAACCACGATATGTTGGACCTTTCGAGGTTATTGAGAAAATAGGCAAAGTGGCCTACAGACTGAACTTACCACCTGAACTCAGTGCAGTTCACAACGTCTTTCACGTGTCGAATCTGAAGAAGTGTACGTCAGATGAGACCCACATAGTTCCCTTAAAGGAACTCACTATCGACGAACGGTTGAACTTCGTTGAGGAACCTGTTGAAATCACGGACCGGGATGTTAAGGTCCTCAAGAACACGAGAATCCCTCTTGTACGAGTTCGTTGGAACTCCCGCCGCGGCCCAGAGTTCACCTGGGAGCGCGAAGATCAAATGGAACTCAAATATCCCCAGTTATTCGGAAACCAAGCAACCACTACTGAGGCTGAAGCTACCAATGCAGAATTTCGGGACGAAATTCCAAATCAACGGGGGGATAATGTGACACCCCAAGAAAACCAGTAATCTTCGCAAACATGCTCAGGGGAGCCGCGATACAATTCAGGTAAACAACGTCACACCATTAGCTTTCCTCAGTAACTGCATGCTAAATTTCGGGACGAAATTTCTTTCAAGTTGGGGATAATGTGACAACTCGAATTTTCCGACATTCTTTGTTCGCATTTAATGCACGTTGACTTTGACTAAATAGTTGTGATATGATAAATGCATTGTGTTTGCTTGATTATGTGTTTGATTGTATAACATGTCGTGAAACATAAACTGTCAACATAAGATAGAACCCGACGAAACACAAGTGTGTTTCGCCATAACCATTCCCGACGAAACAGGATATGTTTCGCCGTATACGACTCGACGAAACAAGCTGTTTCGCCGAGCCCAGATCTGCCGAAGCCCAGCTTGGGCCCAGAACGTTATTTTGTGTATTTTTACGTAAAACATCATCATTTTACACTTTCTATCAACACAACCGAAACCCTAGAGCTCTCTCACTGTGACGGCAAACTAGAACCCACCGGAAACCCTTGTGCGATCAAACCATCATCTCGGTTAGTAGATTTATGTGTCTTGATTGATCATTCATCAGTATACGTGTTTTTGTGTCTTGTGATTCTGCTTTGATGATGTATATCTGAAACTGATACATGTTAAATATTAGGGTTCTTGTTATGATGATGATGATATAGATTTCGATAGGTATGTTGTTGTCGGATATAAATGGTTTTATGCGAAACTTAATATGATTGAATACTCGGTTCTGGATGTTGTTATTATGATCTGATTCTGAATGCAAGTTAGCATCTTGATAGGGTTTGATGATGTGATGTTATAATCGATATGTTGTATACGTAAGCTAGGGTTCATGCTAGACGTTAAAGTGGTCCGATGATTATGCTATAATGATGTTACAATGATTCTGTGTTGAATGATTACTGCATGATTGATAATATTGATGTCGGCTGCTAACATGATTAGGGTTTCTGTGTATTTCGTAACTGCTGTAACTGTGTCTACGAAACAGACATTCGACGAAACAGGAATCTCGGCGAAACAGAATGTGTTTCGCCAAGAGTCGTCGACGAATTAGAATCCTGTTTCGCCAAGCAAAGCCACGACGAAACAGAATGTGTTTCGTCAATATGTGTTTCGTCAATATGTGATTCGCCAACTTATGTGTTTCGCCATAATATGTGTTTCGCCGAACAGAAATCTGCACAGTAACTTGGGTAAATTCTGTTAAGTGTTAACTGGAATATTTAACTGCTGTTAAGTGTAACCATCTCGTATATGATTGTGATTACGTGTTACATGTTTATACGTGCACAACTTGAACGCAAACTGATTTCACATACGCGCATACTTTAGGACGTGATTGATTACTTGCGAGCATACACTTAGCATACCGAGCAAACCAAGGTGAGTTCACACAGCCAAGGCATGGGATTCCCAGGATGGGAATGGGTTGGATTATTTATTCGTTCAGTTTATGGAACTTAGATATATGATTCCCGGTAGAGGAAGGATTATGGATAAGAACAGACTAGACTGGTTATACTAATTTAAACGATCTTCGCACACACGCCAAGGGTCGGCCGCGATATTATGACAATCTTCGCACACATGCCTAGAAAGGGCCGCGAACTATATACTCTAATCTTCGCAAACATGCCAGGAAGGGCCGCGATACTACTATACCTAGTCTAGCAAACATGGGAAATCCCCACTATACTTCGCAAACATGCCTAGAGGGCCGCGATACGATACATACGATACATGATTACTAAATGAACATACGAACTACATTATGAACACTATAACTAAACAAACTCACTGTGAACTCGCTCAACTAGTTGTTGACTCTCTGTTACCTGCCTTGCAGGACCTTAGGTACTTATGGAGCTTGCACGGGAGGCACGGTCGTTGTGGGCACAGTTTGTGGATGTTATGAACAACATTTAAACATTTGAATTGCTACTTAAGATTGGGTTTATTTATGCTTCCGCTAAACGTTGAATTTATACATATGTTTTGAACACCTTTCATATTGGTTTGATTGCTTTACATTTAATACTTACTATGTTCAATATGATTGGTGGCTTGATCCTGGTCAGTCACGCCTCCAAGCGGTGATACTCCGCGTGTGGATTTTGGGGGTGTGACAAAACCCAACCCTATACCCCCCCCCCCCCCCTTGGCGACGGTCACCATGGGTTACCCACCCATGGATTTGTTTCAATATTTAATTAGATAATGTTGGTGGATTATGAAACATATTACACAAAGGGTAATGAAGTATTAGAGGATTATAAGTGTGACTGAGGTTCTTCATTCTCACCATCATCAAACTCACCAACACTTGCAAACTCTCTCACCCTTCTCTTCTTGTTTCGGCCGACCCCAAGGAGCACCACCACCATCATCACTTGATCACCTTCAACCAATCTAAGAGCATACATAGGTGTTAAAGTGCATACAACGGTGTGTTCGGAAGTTGAAGGACCTCTCTTATATTCTTTTATCCACCCAATTTCTACTCTTGAACTCCCCTAGCCTTGAGCTAGTGGTAAGTCTCTTAAATCCATTCATTTTACATCCTATGAGTATGATTCATAATGTTAAACATGAAGAACACCAAGAACCATGAACTTGAAACCTTAACATAAGCTTAAAACCATAAGAAATCATGATGTTCATGTATTGTGATGCTTGTTGATTATTGTTTACTCATGTATTTGATGTTGATCATCATATAGTCTTGCTAGATCATGATTAAAAACATGATCTAGCAAGATGAGAAAGAAGGAATGTTGTAGGATGATGGATCATCCACACATAAACCATGAACTTGAATAAATAAATGTTTTCTTGAAAAATAAAGGTCAAAGTAGGATGATAAACATGCAGATCTAAAGATCCATGAGTGGTTTTTCAAAAGAACCAAGTTAAAAATATAAGTTTCATTAAATCTTGGATCTTACATAAACTAATCACATTTTTGGTGGATAAACAATTGTAGAAACACTTGTGTAACAAGAAAATTTCATGAAGAAATATTTTTCAAAAATAGGATTGGAAGTTGTAAACACTCAAACTCTCTAAAAATGAAGTTTTCAAATAACTAATCACATTTTAAAAGGGTAACAAGACTTACTAAGAACACTAGTAAGTTACTACACATTTTTATAAATTTTCAAGTTCATGAGTTTATAGTTTATGCTTGTTTTTGGCAAGTTTGGTAAGTAGAGGTTGTATATTGTTGATTGAGAATTGTTTGAATGAATTTTTGAAAAGAAAATGATATTCTAGTAAGCATGGACACCTCCATTTACAAAGGAAACTCTAGCGAAATTTTTCTAGAATCCAACACTTAGAAAATATTTTTCTAGCAAGTGCTACAAATATGTTTTTAACATGGTTTTCAAAATAAACTTCGCCACAGTTGTTATTACAAAAATACCAAGTATCAGAGGTTGATTTTCGTAAATAAAATTTGATAAATATATTTAGAATATATATTTTATACTAAAACTCTTGTGTGATTATTTGTTTATTTTGTGAACTAGTTATATTATTTTTAGGGTAAAATAATATAACTTACAAATACCATGGAAATTACAACCCCAAAATAATACCAAAAATCACATGGAATAAATATTTAAGTTACACACTCGGTGTCAAGAAACCGAACGTTAAGACATAACTTACAAAATATTCCGCAGAATACTCTTACACCTATATTTTTAGTAAAATATTATTTTGGAACTAAAGAAGTAAAATATATTATTTTTGGGAAAATACATATATTTTGGAAATACGTTATTTTGGACAAATGAGTAAATATATTTTCCTAAGTGGGACTTAAAATATAATTTTCGCGACTACGAATATACATGTATAAAATACTCCCCATCCTTGGGAAGGAATTACAAATATAAAATACTTGAGAAGTATGGATACGAAGTAGTTGCTTAACTATTATTTGTAAAAACAAAATTTAAGTTAAAATAATAATTATTATTTTAACCAAAAGTCACAACTTGGAATAATATCAAAGTAACACAACTCAAAAACATTAAACCCTAAGCCAAGGCACGGTCCGTTCATCTAATAGACATTAGCACGTTGTAGGTCGTCGGGTAGCTGATCAGGTTTGAGTTGACGTTGCTATACAGGAGACGCAATACGGTGAGTTCATGTCCCCCTTTTCTCTTAACTATTTTCAGTTTTATACTTCGGGGGTGAAATACATGTTACAATTATTACAGACATTTATTTACATGGTATGGTTAGCTTAAGGAGGGTTTTACTACGCGATCATGTGAGTGGTGGGCATGACACTTAAGGCCATTAATCCTCATTGTAGGACCAAGGGACATGAGTGATAGATCTATTTGGGTGTAGCGAGCCCACACCCGTGAGGCCGAGGCGGCCCATAGTGGTGACTATGTCTTCATACATGAGACAAATTTGCTAGGTTTGAGTCTTCCTGCACCAATTTCACACATACCATTGGCTTTGCAACCCATTGGTGATCAGTTTTTCCTTAATTTCTACATACCAGGGATTTTCATACATACAGACACATTACAAAGGTTTATACATACTCACTTACACATGAACTCGCTCAACTTTTGTTGATTTTTCATAGTACATGTATTTCAGGAAATTAGTGGATCTGGCGGAGTATGCGTTGTGTCAAGGCTGCGTAGTGAATAAAGATGCCATCCGAGTGGTTGAGTTTAGGAGGTGGATCCCTTTCCTGGTTGTAACTTACTTCATGTGTCGACATTTTCAAACAATGATGTTGTGGTATTTTTAAACGTAACGAATGGATGAACATCTTGTGTTTTATCATATAGCATTGTTATGATTGTTGCTATGGTATTAAGAAGACACACCAAAATAATCCACGTTTCCGCAAAAGCCAGGGTGTGACATCTTGGTATCAGAGCCTCGATCATAGCGAACTAGGATTCATTCTCGAGTCTAGACTATGATCACTAGGGCTCTCACGAAAATGTTTTCAAACATTTTTACATTGCATACACTAAAAGTCCAGATCCGGGGCACAAACATTTTACAAACAAAAAGGCACAAATACACATTTCAAAATTTATATTTCAGTCTTAGAGACTGAGGGAGTTCAGCCTTAGAGGCTAGGGAGGTTCAGTCTTAGAGACTGAGGGGTTCAATGCTCTACTGTTGGAAGGGCCAGGCAGAGGTGACCGGGACGAGTGGATTTTTTGGACGGAGGGTTTTCGGTGCGTGGCGCTGACAAGCTGCGCATGTTCATAATAATTCTACCATGTCCATGTGCATTCCCGGCCAGTAGTAACCTGCATTCATTATCTTTGCCACTACCATGCATGGTCCGGCGTGTATCCCGCATAAACATTCATGGATTTCCCTAACTAAGTACTGTGCGTCTGTTTTGTCAACACAACGCAAGAGCGGTCCCATGAATGACTTTCGGTGTAGAATCCCGTCGGCCATCTCATAGTTTATTGCTTTGTTCTGGATTTTTCTAGCTTCCGCCTTTCCTTCCGGAAGTTTGTCATGTTGTAAGTACAAGATGATCGGGGACATCCAGGATGGATCGCCAATTTCTATGACGTTTACTTGTTTGAGAGGGACAAAAGGATTGGACAATACCTCGATGCGCACCTCTTTTGCTAGGTGTCTGAAGCTGGTGGCGGCTAACTTGCTTAGTGCATCCGCGTGCTTGTTTTCGCTTCTGTTTATGTGATTTATTTTGAACGTTTGGAATTGGCTGATTAACATTCGCGCTTGTTCCAGATATAGTGCCATAGCTTCACCTTTCGCATCGTAGTGCCCATTAACTTGCTCAGTTACTAGTTTCAAATCAACGTTAGCCTCGAGGTTTCTTGCTCCCATCTTAAGTGCTAAACGAAGGCTTGCTAGAAACGCTTCGTATTCTGCTTTGTTTTTCGTGCTTCGGAAATCCAGGCGTATCGCGTATGTCAGTTCGTGGTTATCTGGGCTGACCAATCGGAGTCCTGCGCCTGCTCCATCGTCATTAGAAGCTCCATCTGTATGTAGAGTCCAGACCCTATCGTCGAAGATGGGAACAGGGTTCTGGATTGCCTCACATTCTTGGACTTTGTCTACGGGGACTTCCGTGGCAAAATCTGCTAAAACTTGCCCTTTGATTGCTGGTCGCGGTCTGTATAGGATATTGTATCCTCCCAACTCAATAGCCCACTTAGCCAGTCTTCCCGGAACATCGGGTTTGGATAGAATTTGCCCTAAGTGGTAATTAGTGAGAACTGTGATGACATGACCAGAAAAATATCGGCGTAAGCGCCGTGATGCATGTACCAGAGCGAGGACCACTTTCTCTATCATTGAGTAGCGTGTCTCCGGGCCAGTGAGCATCTTACTTATATAATAAATTGGAGTCTGGATGTTTTCTCGTTCCACCATTAATACTGTGCTGACCGCTTCTTCCGTAGTGGATAAATATAAGATCAATGGCTCTTTTTCCCGCGGTGCTGCAAGTGTTGGCAGTTGAATTAAGCACTCCTTCATTTGCTTGAAGGCTGCTTCCGCTTAAGGTGTCCACTGGAAGTGGGTTTTTTTGGTGCAGTTGCGCAGTGTGCTAATGAACGGGTAGGACTTTGCAGCATGATTTGCTAGGAATCTGTTTAAAGCTGCTAGTCATCCTGCGAGTCTTTGCATTTCTTTTATTGTTGCAGGTGGCGGCATCAGCTGGATGGCTTGTACTTTCTTCGAGTTTACTTTGAAACCATCTCTTGTTACTATGAAACCCATAAATTTTCCTTCTTCCATCCCAAAGGAACACTTCGTTGGGTTGAGCTTTAAGTTTACGCTGCGCAAAGAGTCGAACGTGCGCTGAATATTTGCGAGCATTGTTTCCTCTTCGTGGCTCATGATGACGAGGTCATCCATGTATACTTCGACTATTTTACCAATGTCTTCCCCAAAGACTGTATCCATTAAGCGCTGGTAAGTAGCTCCTGCGTTGCGGAGGCCAAAGGGCATTTTTGTGTAGCAGAAGATGCCCTTGTCCGTGCGGAAGGCAGACTTGTCCTCGTCCTCCTCTTTCATTTGGACCTGGTGATAGCCCTTATAACAGTCGAGAAAGCACTTCCAGCAAAACGATGCTAGAGAATCAACTTTTTTGTCTATTTCAGGAAGCGCATAGCAATCTTTCGGGCAGGCTTTATTTAAGTCTTTGAAGTCGACGCACATTCACCATCCGCCATTGTGTTTCTGAACCATCACTGGGTTGGCGACCCAGGTGTGGTACTGGATTTCGCGCAACATTCCAGCTTTGAGTAACTCTGTTACTTGTTCGTTCATAGCTTCTGCTTTTTCGGTGCTGAGGCTGCGTCTTCCCTGCGCGACAGGTTCTGTGGAGGGCCGGATGTTTAGACAATGTTGTGCTATATCTCGCGGAACTCCAGTCATGTCTGCTGGACACCAGGCGAATATATCTTTATTGTTGGACAATAATTCCTTCAATTGTATTCGTATTATTGGTGAAATGGCATGCCCTAGTAAGACAGTCTATTCTGGATATTCTTCGTTTAGGACCCATTTCTCCGGTTCATTTGGTGCTGAGGGCTTGGTCACTTTCGCTGGTGGCTCATCGTCGACGTACATGACCTCCTTGCTTGAGTATAGAATTGCAACTCCAGTCTCTGTAAACCCGCATGCAGCGTGTGGAATAGAAGTGATCATGCGGAATTCTCTTTGCGACCTTCTCCCTAACAGGACATCGTGGCGTGATGTTGCCGGCATGACCATGAAATTTACTGTGACTGTGCGCGAATGCTCGCCATCCGATAGAGTCACAGGGAATGCAATTTGCCCTAATGGAAATACAGCTTCATTGCAAAATCCTGTGAGAGGGAAATCGACCGGCTCTAGACGTGCTTTGTCCTCTGGATCAAGTTGTTTGAAGCACTGCTCGTATATGATATCCATCGAGCTTCCTGGATCTATAAACATATAGTTTGTTTGGTAATGGCCGAAGATGCCAGTAATAATTACTGGTCGTTCTTCCTGAGGGCCTCCAGGGACAACAGGAAACACCACTTGCTGTTCCCTCCAATGCTGATCATGGTTTCGTTTATTTGGCCTTCGTTAAGGACCTCCTTGTACCATGTGTATTTGCTTTGGTTCAGCGGCCTGACAGTTGGTATCTTCTGATTTTTGGATTATCTCAGTATGACAGTCAGATTGGATGCCCCACTGACCAGGTATCTGTGGGTCCAATACTACAGTGTCAGTTTTACCCTGGCTTTCTTTCAGAGTATCAGATCTGATGTTTAACGACTCAGATCTGTTAATTTGTGTGAAAATTTGGTTTATAGCAACCTGGAATCTGCCGAACCAGTATTCTGGAGCTCTTTCTAGGAGTTGAACTGAAGAGTCCTTTTCTATTGATTTACCGTTTTTGTTGATTCCCACGATTCCGTCGATCTGGGTTTCTTGGGCTGTAGAACCCTTGAATTTAGATCGAGGACCTGATGGGTGGAGTGGTGAATTCTCTGCCATGTGAAAACAGAGAACGAGGGAAACAAATCGAAACGAGACAAAACTGATAAAACAGAGAAATCGGTGGGCGCCAATGAAGAAATACTAGATAAATGACCAGAATCAAATTATAAAGGGGGTTAGGATCTGCATAAAAAGAGTGGTTCTCTCTCGTTTGATTTTATGGGACAGGTCTTCTTCTCCGATGAACACTGCAAAACAGAACACCGTTAGCCTCGTCACGGGGAAAATGGAGGTTTTCTCCGTGACCCGACTCCGACGTGAGAATAAGTATGTGTTTATGAAGAAGAAGAAGTATTGACGAAGTGTGTGTAACTTGAAGTTCATACCTGAATTAGTCTCGTATTTATAACTTGGAGTTTGGGGGGGAAAACTCGTTCTTGAAATATTAACGGAAGATGCTAACACCGTAGGCGGTTATTTTCCCTCCGTTAATTCTCTTGATCAGATGGTGAGATCACACGGATCGTGATCTTGATCGACAGCTGGGGTGCTGCCACGTGGAAAGTAAGCTAGTGGAGGTTTCTCTCCAATTTCATGCCATCATCGTGATTTCAGGGTGGCCTGAGATGATGACACGTGTCCAAATGGTTATAACCGTCTAGTGGTGCACGATTGAGTTTTTCTAGATGGTTATTGCCATAATCCGGTGTGACTCCTTATCGTGTGGCATCAGTTGAGTAAGTAATACCCAAGTCTGGGTATTATTAAGCGGAAGTGTTTAACTTAGGATTTTCATCCTTTGTTTATAGAGGAAGGCACAAGGATTTATGATTTTCCTTTCAGCACGCAAGTGTTGTCTGCTATCTTTCTCCTGAGCCTTCTTTGTAGGACCAGTGCGCGACCGCGCAAGGTCGAAAGAGGGCTAAAAGAAAAGGTTGTGGTATGGTCCCAAGTACTTGTTACAAGGTTTTTGGGACCTTACCCCTTCAGTAATGTGGTCCTAATGGAAGCTTAAAACATGGGAGAATTAAGCTTGAACGGGTCAGAACTGAAAGTCAAAGCAAAAGTCAAGCTTTTGTGACTTTCGGTTATAATTTGACCTTAGACTGATAATTTTCGAGTTAGGACTGATAAAACATGTTCAAATATTAATTACCAAGTCATTAAAATGTTAAAATATAATTTAGAACCTCTGGTTTATTAATTTTATTCATTTTTAAACTTTCTGTCCAGTTTGACTTTTTGTCAAACTAGTTTGACCCGACGATTAACTAGTCAAACGAAATAATTAGGAGGTGCCCCTTTTAAGGGTTAATCACCTACATTAATATGGTTCCATAACCACTCTCATTTTGATCATTGGCTGGACCATTTGTGATTAATTCGAAATTCAAAGCTAAATTACGACAAGTTTGACTTTTCGGTAATTAGGCTAATTAAAATGACTAAACAAGTAATAAGACTCTTACTAATGGTCCTTGCTATCTTTTCTAAACTTCCAAATCTTCTCTTAAGCCTTGCAAGCTCCAGAATTGAGTTCCTTTGAAGTTGTTGCAACTTGTGTGCATAAGAACACTACACTTATGATCCTTATATACAAAATCCCAAGTGTTTGGATCAATTGCAGCTGTAATGGGAGGCCCTAGGATCACCCCAGGCGTCCTAGTGGTTTATTATGACCGACTAACAGCCCATAGAATCGATAACATCGAGGTTAAGTCGGTGCAACTGATCAAACCTGCACCTGTCCTAAGAATTCTGCGCTGGGCACTTTTACGCGGCCCGCGTAAGATTCCTTTAAGGCTTACGCGGCCCGCCTAGAACCGGGAAACAGGTTAAACAAGTTTCTAACTTGGCAGCTTTAGTCCCTAATCGTTTAAAACCCATTTTAACTTCATTTTTTGTCAACCAAGGTCCTTGTATTTGGTTTGTTGAGGTTCAAGGATGTATAAACAAACTTCGTTAGGCTCGGGTTCGTTAATTATCACTATAAATGAAAGTTTCGTCAAGTTGACACTTATAGCCCAAAGTCTTGAAAACATGCTTAACGATCTCGAAATCACGTGAAATTTATACCACTTATTCTTGAGAGTATAATTGAATATTCCGAAGCCTCGGGTTTAATAAAAGGTCAGTCAGAGGTCAGATTTTACTTGTTGACATGTTTAACCCTTGTAATTTTATAATCTTCTGATTATTTTCACAAACGGCTTCTTATATCCAATCAATCACCCGTTTAAGAATATAATCATCAGGTATGGTCATTCAGAGGCACAAGTTTGGCATGTTGACACTTTTAGTCCCTGTGGTTTCATAGTTTCACTGTTTGACAACTTTAGTCCTTCAAACTCCATCCTTCACATATCTTGGGTTTAGGACACGTGTCTATACTTAATTGGACACGTTTTTACGTGGTGTTACATCTTCCTCCTCCTAGATCTGTGGATTTTCGTATTGATCTCGTAGCTGGTGCGA
The DNA here is from genome assembly GCA_030545235.1 of Helianthus tuberosus. Lineage (NCBI taxonomy): Eukaryota > Viridiplantae > Streptophyta > Magnoliopsida > Asterales > Asteraceae > Helianthus > Helianthus tuberosus. The sequence continues at coordinate 94,056,559 of CM060372.1, forward strand.
CTCCTATCGCCAAGGCTCCCTATCGTCTTGCACCTTCCGAGATGCAAGAATTATCCAGCCAACTGCAAGAACTACTCGACAAGGGATTCATTCATCCAAGTACCTCTCCGTGGGGTGCTCATGTTCTATTCGTCAAGAAAAAAGATGGTTTGTTCCGTATGTGTATTGACTACCGCGAACTTAATAAGCTTACCGTTAAGAATCGTTACCCTCTACCTCGTATCGATGATTTATTTGACCAACTACAAGGCGCGTCCTGTTTCTCGAAAATCGATCTTCGTTCTGGCTATCATCAGCTTCGTGTACTCGAGGATGATGTACCCAAGACCACATTTCGTACTCGTTATGGGCACTACGAGTTCGTGGTCATGCCTTTTGGATTGACCAACGCACCCGCTGTGTTCATGGATCTCATGAATCGTGTTTGTAAACCTTATCTTGATCGTTTTGTGATAGTCTTTATTGATGATATTCTCATTTATTCTAAAACTAAAGCTGACCATGCTCGTCATTTACGCTTGATGCTTGAACTCTTACGTGGTGAACGTTTGTATGCTAAATTTTCTAAGTGTGAGTTCTGGATTAATGAAGTGCAATTTCTTGGTCACGTCGTTAGTAAACAAGGTATTCATGTTAACCCGTCTAAAATCAAAGCTGTGAAGAATTGGAGTACGCCTAAATCTGCATCTGAAATTCGTTCCTTCTAAGGATTGGCGGGCTATTACCACCGATTCATTTCGGACTTCTCTAAGATCGTCGTTCCTCTTACTTCGTTGACTCAAAAAGAGAGGCCTTTTGCTTGGGGTCTCGAGCAAGAGGAATCTTTTCAAACTCTTAAGACTCTTTTGTGTAATGCTCCTGTTTTAACTCTCCCTGATGGGAATGATGATTTCGTGGTATATTGTGATGCCTCGAATCGTGTTTTGGGTTGTGTGCTCATGCAGCAGGACAAGGTTATTGCTTATGCCTCCCGTTAACTTAAGGTACATGAGAAAAACTATACTACTCATGATCTGGAGCTTGGTGCAGTTATGTTTGTGTTAAAGATATGGCGACACTACCTGTATGGTACTAAGTGTGTGGTTTTCACTGACCATAGGAGCCTTCAACATATATTTGACCAAAAAGAGCTGAACATGCGACAGAGACGTTGGGTGGAATTGCTAAACGACTACGACTACGAAATTCGCTATCATTCTGGCAAGGCGAATGTAGTGGCCGATGCTCTTAGTCGTAAAACTCATGTGAATGCTATTCATATCTCTAATGACCTCCATGCATTTATTCGTGACGCTCAGTATTCGTCAGCAAATGAAGGAAGTCTAGAAGTGGAAATCCAAGGCGCTAAGATTGAACAACTCGAAACTAAACCGAATGGACTCCAATACTACCTCAATCACATCTGGGTTCCGGATTGCGATAATCTCCGTGAGCTCATTATGAATAAGGCTCACAAATCCCGATACTCTATTCATTCAGGCGTTAACAAGATGTACCATGATTTGCGTGCAACTTATTGGTGGCTTGGCATGAAGAAGGACATTGCTGTATATGTTTCTAAATGCCTTACTTGTAAGAAAGTTAAGGCTGAACATCAACGTCCTTCAGGACTCTTAGAACAACCCGAGATTCCAGTTTGGAAATGGGATAGCATCGCTATGGACTTTATTACTAAGCTACCTCGAACACCTTCTTGTCATGATAGTATATGGGTGATAATTGACCGATTGACCAAATCCGCCCACTTTCTCCCCATTCGTGAGGATTATAAAGTGGAGAAACTTGCTCGAATCTATACTACTGAGATTATATGCCGTCATGGCATACCTCTTGACATAATCTCGGACCGTGATGGTCGATTTACTTCACATCTTTCGCAAACATTCCAATCCGCTATGGGTACTCATTTGAATCTTAGCACTGCCTTTCATCCTTAAACGGGTGGACAGACCGAGCGTACTATTCAGACCTTAGAGGATATGCTCCGTTCTTGTGTCATCGACTTTGGTGGTAACTGGGATGTACATTTACCATTGATTGAGTTCTCGTACAACAACAGCTATCATTCTAGTATTCAGATGGCTCCTTTTGAAGCTTTGTATGGCCGCAAGTGTCGATCTTCTCTCAGCTGGCATGAGATTGGTGAGAAGCAGTTTACTGGACCTGAAATCATTCAAGAGACAACGGATAAGATTCTTCAAATCCGTGATAACTTGGCCAAGGCTAGGAGCAGACAAAAGAGCTATGCTGATAATAGGCGTAAGCCTTTGGAATTTGAGGTTGGTGACTGAGTCCTTCTCAAGGTATCTCCCTGGAAGGGAGTAGTTCGTTTTGGTAAGAAGGGGAAGCTCGCTCCTCGCTATGTGGATCCTTTCAAGATACTCGAAAGGATTGGCAAGGTGGCGTACAAACTCGACCTGCCACAGGAACTAAATAATGTGCATCCAGTGTTCCACGTATCCAACCTACGTAAATGCCTAGCCGACGAGGAACTACAGATTCCCCTTGAAGACTTGCAAATAAACGAAGTTGTACACTTTGTGGAGAGACCGGTCGAAATCATGGATCAGGGTGTCAAGCGACTGAGGCGCAGCAAAATTCCCATCGTCAAGGTTCGTTTGGAAGGAAAGCGTGGCGCCGAATTCACTTGGGAAGTGAAAAGTGAGATGAAGACCAAGTATCCGCAGCTCTTCGAGCAGTCTTCTGCCTAGATTTTGGGGACGAAATCTCCTAAAGGAGGGGAGACTGTAATACCTGCGTCCCTAAACTTTTAGTTATTGTCAATTTTAGTCCCTGAACTATATAGTCATTAATACTTTTGATACTTGGTGAATTCTATGCTATATACTAAATTTGGAATGCCTAATTCTAGATACTTGGAATGTCTAAATCTAAATACTTGGAATACCTAATTTTAGATACTTGGAACGTCTAATTCTTGATACTTTGGTGCTTGACTCTTGAGGCTCGTGAAACTTGAGACTTGGTTGAACGAGGGACTGGAGTCTTATCACTGGCGGAAACTATGAAACTTAAAATCTTTTGTGCTATTGCTATAATCTAGTTATACTATTACCCAATAATACGCAACGCTTAATCTAACTCGCAAATCGAATAAAAGAAGGTGAAACGGAAAAGATGGGATTGACCGAGTGGCAATCCGATCGGATAACCATCTGATCGGATGACCAACCGATCGGATGGCTACTCGATCGAACCTCCATCTGATCCGAGAGTACACCGCCTTCACACCTTCTCACATAATAAATAGGCCTGTCACATCACCATTTTCACTGATGTGACAGCCTCACTCAACCAGATGCACGCACTCCACTTTTCTTCAATCTCTCAGAGATTTCGGTACGTTTTACACTAGATTCTTGTACATCTTTGATCTACACATCATTCTCTACGAGATTCTCCTTTGAAATCTCACTTTCCACCATGAAATCTCTAAGATTTGAGCTCTTGAAGGTGATGTCATCATGGTGGTTTGTACCAAACTGTTGTGTGATGTCATATTAGCCAAGATCTAGCTCAGATCTGAGAAATTTCATGCGTTTTACACTAAATCTATGCTAGATCTAAACCTTTCAAACTAAAACCTATGTTTATCTTCATCTTTTCTTGAACTTTTACAATAAAACGGTGAGATCCGAGTCTAAACGGACTGTAGACTTGATTATTAGTCTGGAGTCGGCTTGGAAAGGGATTGTTACCGGAGAAGACGACCGGAGTACGGATTCGGACATAAATATCATCACGAACTGACGACTGAACGGACCGGGGTGATTCCCGCCCAATCAGATCGGCTGAACACCAATGTGTTTTCCGTTGTCTCAATACACACCATGGCGTCGCTTTTTAAACAGAAACGTAGAGATTTTACAAGTTTAGGAACGGGACCAGGATAACCCCATCGAGTGGCAATCCTAACGGATAGCCATCCGATCGAACAACCACCCGATCAAGTAACACTTGTCCCTTAATTTCAAACACTTTGAAACTTTGATCGTCGAATGGCAAACCGATCGGATAGCCATCCGATCGAACTGACATCCAATCGAGGTGACAATGTGCCTTAGAACCTTTCAACACTTAGAATCCTTTTGAAAACTTGGAACCTTGGATCGAATGGCAATCCGATCGAATAGCCATCCGATCGGACAACCATCCGATCAAGGTAACCTGAGCTGAACACTTAACTTGACATTTTGGGAACTTGACACTTGGATCGGATGACCATTCGATCGAATGGCCATCCGACCCATTGACACACATGCCATCTTAATCGAATGGCAATCCGATCGGATGGCCATCCGATCGGATGGCCATCCGATCGGACAACCATCCGATCAAGGTGACTAATCCGACACTTGGTTAAATCTCGTTATTCTGCTCGATTCTTATCTGTTATAATCTAACAAGGCTAATTCTAAAGAGCTCCCTTTGATCTAATAACAGTTGATCTGTTAAGCAATCACTGTGAGTATACTCGATCCCTTTTTATTTTAAACTTTGGGATGTAACATGTATTCTATTAAACTACGATACTTGAGGCTTTCGCAAACTAAACTCTATCATATGTGTGTGTGAAACTTCTGATTCTTGTATTCTATTTGTGCTATGTGGACGTTTAATCCAGGGTGTGTAGTTCCGCTTTAACAATAGTAGCGCTATAGGAGATGCACCTCCCCATTATTCTCGGGGGTATTGTTAGGAGGATTCTAGTTTTCCTTGAGACTTGGGAAAACAACAAAGCATCGGGATACTTGGGCTATCACTTGTTGGACTGTGAACACTAGCATGGCTGAAACTATTTTTACATTATACGCACGGATATGAGTTGTTTTAATCTATTTATGTTAGTATTCAAACTTGTATACTCGCCGGTACATTTTGTACTGACTCTATTTTAATACATGTTGCAGGCTGATAGATGCTGGAACTATGGAAAACAAGCTAGGGTTGATGCTTAGAAACCCACCTAGTTTAACTCTAGAGTTTGAAAAAAAGACTATTGTGGTTGTATTCGACATTTGTGGTTGTGTTGATGTTTTAGACAAATTTTGCATGAAACTTATTTAATCCATAATGAAATTAATAGTGTTATGGAATCTCATGAGCAATCTAAACGCTTAGAGCTCGCACCCCGATGTTTCCGCCATCGATTGGGGTGTGACAACACCTCCCTAATGTTTCGATTAGAAGTGTAATATTTCTGGTTTTTCATCCGAAGAGTTTAATATTATATAAGTCAGTCCCCGCCAATTAATTTGTCTAAAAATTCCCTGCCCCTACCGATTTTATTGTCCAAAATATGTATACATATTTTCATGTTTATAAACTTTAAATAAAATTTGTTACTACTTTATATATAAATCAAAGTTGAGGGTTTTTTAATCTTAAATGTACTTACCATTTATCTTAAAGGTCGTCGGGCTGAGTTGTATTCTTTTTTTTGGGTAAAGGGTTACCCCGGTGATTCTATTAAAGACAACCACCAAATAAGTACAAGTAGTGAGGATGAGTTCCCCACTAGTTCATATACAGGACAAGCCCCATATAGGTAAGCAAAAAACAAAACAGACCATGATACCACCTCGACCTAGCCTACTACAATCATGATTATGACTAAACTAGTAGACAAAACGAATATAAATCAAACAACCACGTCAACCGCCATCATCAAAAATGAAATTGCCACCAACCGGCAGCCCCCTAGCATGAAACAGAAACGACCTATCCATTGGATGACGTTGTGGAAGAGGTGCTTGCCCCTGTACTGGAAGACGTAGGATGTGTACCCGATGTCATGAACTCTTGCATTTCATCATATACAACCTCTACGCCGTCATCGTCAGACTCCTCATTTAGCTCACAACCCCCTTTATACTCACCTTTAAGGGAACCCCCATTCCCCCCCCCAACAAACCCAAGAGCACTAAACGAATTGTGTGTTTGAACCTTAGACGAACTAGTACCCCGTGCACTCACATAGGTAGAACTCACTGCCTTTTTCTTTTTATCCACAAGTCTATATTCAAGCTTGGGCTTCTGGTTGTTTACTTGAAATCCGCTCTTCTTTGATTTCTTCTTTGTCTTAACTTCCGTATAACCATCCTCATCTACTTTCGGACTGTTAGTGGGAGGTCTCACTGTTGATCGAATGCATTTTAGACACTCTTCAGAGTCATGCCCAAATACACAACAGTGGGCACATCTCGGGGGTTTCCATTCATATTCCACACTAATAGTTTCATTGATATACTTGTTCTCATCCAGCTCAGGAATAGCCATGGTTAGGACCTCTTTAAAATCATGATCAGCAGATATATCAATAAGGGCCCTAGCATAGCTGCTTCGTCCCCAAGCCTCGTTGCACATATCAATAGTATACGAATCCAAGCGCAAAGGAGAACCAATTTTAGACGCCAACATGCTTAACCCATCATCAGAATACGCCACTAGGGGAACATCATGCAACTTGACCCAAACCGCTACTTTTTTACACTCTTCTTTTTAAGGGTATTTGTAGGAGACCACATGTTAAGAAACAATGGTTTGTTACGTATCATCCAAGGACCCCCTTCAAGAACAGTATTCATACCCTTTCTATCTTCAAACTTAAAGAAAAAGAACCCATTTTCATCATAGTTTTCTGTAGACCGTGTTTTTTCCAATTTGTTCTGACAAAGAATTCAACTACTGGATAAACAATTCTATCCCCCAGGAAGTAACCATAAAGAGTATTAGCTAACCTATCATTCACCTGCCGAACATAATCAACTGGAAGCACTACATCCACTCCATCCATCGAGATTTCTGAATTTAGTGTTCGAAAGTTAATCTTATGAGTCGAGTCATTAGCATTTGTAACACTATCTTCAGCATTATGATTCTGATTTGAACCAATACCCATCTTAACACCACGTTGTTCTACCTGTTCGTTTAGGACCACATCCGCGTAGGATTGTTGTTGAACATGTGCAGCTTGTACCTGTTTCTGTTCCTTTACTCGTGGACCAGGACTTACATCATTGAGCGGTAGCACAAAAGCTACCTTACGTTTGTCAAAGACCTTAGCATAATTCTGATTTGGAGAGTCAGAACAACCCATATCGATGTCAGTATCATTTAGCGGAAGCATAAAACTAACCTTCTTATGCCGCAAATCAGAAACCCTAGCCGCCATATGTGACGATTGTCTTGGCTGAAAAGGTCTTCCGTCAATATTCTTAATCTTTCTCGTAAAGTCGTTCGAGATGTCCGCATCTTGAACATCCATATCACCAGCCACAGTACAGAATGGAAGAATCAAATGATTCAGAGACTGTTTAAGCCGAACGCCAATCAAACAACAACCTACTTAATCAGCGACAAAGTAAGCGACCTGCCGAAACCCTAATTAATTGCAGAAGGCAGCCGATCACCCTGTGGATTGCAGAAACTGTACTTGATTGCAGAAACACTAATTGATTGCCGAAATCCGTCGTCAATCAGAAAACAAACGAAAAACAAAACTGGAACCCTAATAATCGATAACCTAATCTGATTTCAACTTGTTTAGCGTCTAAAGGATGAATGAAACCCTTAGATACTAACAAAGATCGATCAAGACCAGGAATAGCTTGAATCTTCTAGGGTTTCACGATGTCTCCAAAATCGCCCCGAGCCCCCATTGGGAACTGATGTTTTTCACACAAGATCGAGGTATGCTGAGTTGTATTCTTCGTCTAGGTACTTACAATTTATCTCGCATCATTTTAAATATTTTGGTCTTTATTTTTATTAAACAATATTTAGCTTTTTTTAGTTTTATGTGTAAGAATGCGTCATTTGAATGAATGAAGATTATGTAGTTTTATTTGAAGTTATTATTGTTTGTCCTGACCCGAGTCGAATATTCGACCCGAACATACAACCCGAAACATAGCGATAGGAAAAAAATTTGGTCCCATGACTCTCCCCACCCCCCACCCCCCTCTTGGGACTTTTGGTCTTACCATTTATCTCGCATTATTATAATTATTTTGGTCTTTATTTTTGTTAAACAATATTTAGCTTTTTTACGTTTTATGTGTAAGAATGCGTCATTTAATGAATGGAGATTATGTAGTTTTATTTGAAGTTATTATTGTTTGTCACGACCCGAATCGAACATCTGACCCGAACATACAATCCGAAACATAGGCGCTATTGGTCGCTTTTTGACTGAGCCGGAGGGGGGCGCCTGCCCATACCCTCTAGCCTTAGGGAACAATCCTTTACAACTTTTTAAAAATTTTGGTGATAACCGTGATATGAATTGTGATAGGTTATAACGTTTGACTCAGATGATATATCGTTACTCAATAGTCAATACTAATTGCATGTTCACTTTGGTATGGAATGTAAAGCAGATTTATTTTGTATTTCACGTAAATGGCTCAAATTGGAGGTCTATATAGGGGTAAGATCAAATAAAAAATTAATTTTTCCTAAGTAGAATTAGAAGTAATCTTAACCATTCATTTTTCAAATCAATGGTTAAGATGAAATGGTAGGAGAAAGAAGGAGTAGAATGGTATCTTGGGAAAATCCCATTTATGGACTTTCTCTCTTCACATGCAAGTCACATGCATATTTCACCCTCATTTTTTAAACGTTAATAACTTTTTTATACGACATTATTTTTTCATAAAAATTTCACCGTAAAATCGAGTGTCTTTTTATCTTTAATTTGAGTACCATATTTCTATATAAAATATGAAGACTAAAAAAACCACTTAAATGTGTTGTATTTCTATGTTGTATAACATTTTTTTGTGCTGAATTTTTGTACTATATTTTTGTGCTAAATTTTTTGTGCTGGATTTTTTTATCTTAAATTTGTTTCCCTCAATTTTTTGTGCTGAATTTTTTTGTACTACATTTTTTTGCTTAATTTTTTCGTGCTATATTTTTTTGTACTACATTTTTTGTTTTTTGTGCTATATTTTTTGCACTAGATTTTTTTGTACTAGTTTTTTTTTTGTGCTAGATTTTTTTGTACTATTTTTTTTGTTGTATTTTAAAAAAACAAAAGAGGTGTCACATGTCATTTTCACTCCTATTTATAAGGACCAAAATGCCCTTCATTCCTACTTATTAAGAGTGCCACATGTAATCATCACAATCATTCTTAGGCTACTTAGGCAAAATCCACTTTTTAGTGGATCCTTCCCCGGTCTATATATAAAAAAACATTATATATAGATACCTATAAACATTTATAAATTGGCTCAACAATTAAGAAACTATATAACTTAATTTAATCTATTTATTAGTTAATTATAAATTTATAACTAATCTATACTATATAATAAAAGAAACCATTTTGAGGGCACTTGTCATAATATTAGGCCATGTCTTACGGATAATTATTATTTTAGTTTAAACTCTTCTAATTAATTACAGATAATCCTTCTACTAAATATTATTTAGTTTAATTATTACTTTTATTTTTATCTATTAACTTCAAATTCAAACTTAGTTATCTAATTTAATATTAGAGTAAATTGCGAATTTGGCCCTTGTGGTTATATCACTTTTACCCTTTTAACCCAAATTTTTTTTTTAACATCTGAGCACTCGGCGTCTTTTTTTCTAACACTTTTGGACCCCAACGTCTTTTTTTTCTAACCTTTTTGGCCCCTAAAATTATTATAGGTATATAAAATAAGATTTATTAAACCCGTGTAATACACGTGGTTTTTTAAAGATATACTTTTTTTATTATTTACTATATAAAATTACATTTATTCGACCAGTGTAATACATGTGGTTTTTTTTAAAGATATACCTTTTTTTTATTATTTACTATACAAAATTACATTTATTCGACCCGTGTAATACATAAGGTTTTTTTAAGATATAACTTTTTATCATTTGATATATAAAATTAGATTTATCCGATCCGTACAATACACGGGGTTTTTTTAAGGATATATATTTTTGGTTATTTAGTATAGAAAATTACATTTCTTCAACCCGTGTAATACACATATTTTTAAAGATGTAACTTTTTTATTATTTGGTATATAAAATTACATTTATTCAACCCGTAATAAATGAGGTTTTTTAAAGATGTATTATTTTATTATTTGGTATATAAAATTTCATTTATTTGACCCGTGTAATACACGGGGTTATAACCTAGTATAATAATAAGTAACAAGTATAGGATGTCTAACTTTCCGCGACAGTCTGTTTAGGCTTTCTATTAAAAACAATCCGTTTTATATCTTATCCTTTTATAACCCCAAAATTTATTGTACACTAAAAGGTTATGCAATTTTAATATTTTAAAAAGTTAAGATCTCTAAAATATATACCCTTTTAAATATTATTATTTTTTACTTAGTACCTTTTTAAATATTATTTTGAGTTAACTTCCATTTTCCTTTCTGTGATTTGGTCATTTTAATGGTTTTGCCACAAAAGTTTAAAATAGCCATTTTTCTCCCTGATTTTTCTAACTTCTCGTCATTTTGCTCTCCGCTTCTAACTCCATCCAAAAAATCCATTAACTAGAAGGGTATTTTGGTAATTTTATAGATAAAGCAAGGGCATGTAAGTCTTTTCACCTAAATAAACCTATAACTTGTTTATTTACATGTATATAAGTAATTCTTTTCTCATACCCATCTTTCCAACAACAATTTTCTATCGGCCACCACCATCCACATCCATCCACCACCACCTGCAAATACCACCTGCCGACCATGACTACTGCGACTTTTAACTAAACGTTTTAATTGAGTTAGAGGCAAGGAGTTAGCTACCGAAATACCCCTACTTTTAATTGAACGTTTTAACTGAGTTAGAGACAGGGAGCAAACCGGCGACAAACTCGAAAGATCAGGGAGGAAATTGACTAGTTTTAAACTATTAGAGCAAAACCGTTAAAATGACCAAACCACATGGGAGCAAAACAAAAGTTAACTCTATTATTTTTTTACTTAGTGTTTGGTATACAGAGAGACCGAATGGAATGGACAATTACGAGGAAATGAAGAAAAAGATGTTTGGTTGGTCAATGTGATGGAATCAACCATTACACAAGGCATTTAAGTTCCACCCATGGTGGGACTGGGTATTTAAGTTCCACCCATGGTGGGCCCGGGTGTCGCAGACCCCTACCCCGGGAGCAGGAATCGCGAGCAACATCAAGCTGTGGTATCAGTGTTTATTAATTTGGCAGCAGAATTAAAATATCAGGATAGTAGTTAGGAAATAAATTTTAGAGTTTCAAAACACCAAACTTTTATATTAAACAAATGGGATAAAACTCATATTTCATTCATAATATCTTTATAGGGATAAACCCTAGTTGCTGAAAACATAAACTTTCATTTAGGTAACTTTATAGCCACTTTCTTTAAACCTTCAGTGCTTCATAGCTGGCTTCTTATAGCTTCATATTAAGTTACCTGAAACGCGTTTTAAAAACATTTTATCAGCAAAAAATACTGGCGAGTACATTCCAGTTTATAAAATGAGCTTTTATAACTTTACAATATTGAGAGCGATTACAATTTTATATCTACCCAATTACTCGTTCAGTACTTGTCACTCGATGGATCTGTGACTATGGTCATATCACACATTGGATACCCGTGTCACACCCCGAAATTATCAGAGCTAGCGTGACTGGACTGGTATCTTCATTGCACAGTGGAAGCAAATAAGCTAAGACTTCTAGAAAACGAGCGCCCACTAAGTACTCGAATCTCCAATGGTTCTCCTATTCCAACCGTTCCATAGTTTTGAAAATGCAACATGAGAAAGAAACATGCGAAAAATCAACATAAAGTTGAGCGAGTTCATAGTTTGTTTATATGTGACAACTGGCACCAAACCGGTAATTTCCGTACACTTTAATTGTTATTTAATGACTGCGATTATGTGCCTAAATGTCAACATTGTGTGATTACATACCATACAAGTGAATTCATGCACGTTTTATACTACAAAATATTGCTTTATGCATAAACGAGAGCGTTGCGTCAGAAATTCTAGTAAACTCACCGGTAAGACACACTGTGTCAACAAAACTGCCGAAAGCAGTCAGACATTAGAATTTAGGCCTAGGTGTAGGTCTAACGACAAGAATACATTAAAACCCAAGAGTATATACAAGGGTTAACATATAAACTTTACGGAAGCTAAAATACGCACTAGAAAGCACCCGAAATGCACATTAAGTGCAGGATTTTATATAATTCAACAATAAATCAGCTTTTAACAACATAAATATTATGCATAATTCATGTTTTAACATCCAGAATATTTCCCTAAGTGTCGGGAATCGAAAGTAATACAAAAGGGTACTTAAAGTGCACTAAATGGTGCAATTTGGCACTTTAACGAACCGGTATCTAACCGAACAACCGAACATAACCCGGAATATCAAAATATTAGTTGAAGTATTGTTTTTATTTTTCTGAGCTAGTTATGGTTGCCAAACACCATATTACATCATAAAAAAACTAAACACTTAGAACCCCTAAACATATCACTTAATGTGTAACTAGATTAAGTAACCAAGAATCAAGATCCAACTAGACCCCTCCCCCCATCTAAGGGCCGGTTATGAAGGAGCCCCACATGAGGATTTTGTGTTGATATTTTATTGGATCTTGTCTCCCCTTTTCTAACACATTACACATTGGGCCATGACATGTTGGGGGATTATAAGTTAATACACAAGTTCAAGACCATTCATTCTCAAACATTCACCACGCTTCACTTTTCCTTCTTCCTCCTTCCTTTGCTCCCAGCACCAACACACACACACATCCATCTTTTTCAATGTATTTCCTAGCAATCCAAGGTGTTTTGGTGGTGTAAGAAGGCCACTAACGAAGCTCGGTGCAAGCGGATCTTGAAGGACCTCATTCGTTTGCTTTTATCCACTACATTTGCAACCTTGTTCTTCCCTAGCTTCAAGCTAGTAGTAAGCACCTTGAACACTCTTATTTACTTCTATTTTGAGTGGTTAAAAGTTGATGTTTAATGATTAACACAAGAACACTAAGAATCATAAGAATGAAACATGGACATAAGCTCTAAATATAAAGAAATCATGTTGTTTTAAGTGTTGATATACTTGTTGATTATTGTTTGTATGTAGAAATGATGTAGATCCTCATATAATCTTGCTAGATCATGATTAAAAACATAATCTAGTAAGATGAGGGGATGAACATGTTAAAGGTTATAAATCATCCTCACAAAAAGATCATGAACTTGAAAGAACACTATGTTTTCCTAAAAATAAAGATCAAAGTAAGATGATAAACATGTAGATCTAAAGATCCATGAGTGGTTTTTCAAAAGAACCAAGTTAAAAATACAAGTTTTACTTAATCTTGGTTCTTAAACAAATAAACCTTATTTTTGGTGGTTAATAAAGTAAAGATACACATGTGTAACAAGAAAAATACAAGAAGAAGTATTTTTAGAAAACATGAACATAAGTTGTAAAGAATCATATTCTTTAAAAATGAAGTTTTTAAAGAAGCAATCACACTTTAAAGGGTAACAAGACTTACTAAATACCCTAGTAAGTTACTACACATTTTTATAAATTTTCAAGTTCATGAAATAGAGAAATTAGTGTGTTGTTGATGATTGTTGATGAAATTGATTGATGATGATTTAAAAGAAAATAAACACATGTTTTGAAAACATGGGAAACCTCCATTTTTAGGGGAAACTCTGTCAAAATTTCTATAAATTTTGACACTTAGAAAAATATAAGTTTTTGAGAAACGTATCCCCTAAAAATGTATCTAAAAACATTTACCAAGGTATCCCAAACTTTTGTGTTAAGAAATGAGGATTTCTTCAAGAATAAAAATGGATATTAAGTATGTATAATCTTGAGGAAAATGTATATATTTATTGATCGCCAAATTTTGTGCTAAATGTACGTAGTATGTATTATACTTGATAGTGTATTAGGACTTGAAAATACACTAAATACTCTTGAGAAATAAAAACACAAAAATACACATACAACATACAAGATACATAATTCGGGTGCAAAATACAAGAAACTTATATTTATTTTTGAGAAAATAATATAAGTAAGACACATAGTTAAAAATATAAATTATTTTTAACACAAGAATATAGATACAAAAGATAGTGGCTTGTGCTTGTGCAATGCAAGTCTAGTGACTAACGAAAATAAAACATGTTTAGGTCACGACGCATTATAAGTGAAACCCAGTGAAGTTTACGATGCAAGGAACGCAAAGTTGTGAGTTCATGCTCCCCCTTTTCTCTTAACTGTTTTCAGTTTTATAACTTCGGGGGTGAAATAGATGTTACTAAATATCTACAAGAGAGTTCGTGTCCCCACTTTTAATCTATTACATACTTTTAAACTTGGGGCGAACACATGAGAATTGATACTTGATATAATATACGAGAATTGATACTTGATATACTAAACGAGAATTGATACTTGATATAATAAACGAGAATTGATACTTGATATGATGAATACATAAACAAGAAGCACTCTTGGTGATCACTAGTACCAAGTATGATGCGTTTTGAGGAATGATACGAGAAATCGTGTCACGAATAGGGTACCATAAGCACCATTAATCGTGTACATACTTAGACCGCAGAATAAAAGGTTAGATCTAACGGGTGTCCGGGCAGCCACACTCTCGGTTAACACTAGTACCGAGTAGTGCTTTTGTGTCTCCGTCGTGAATCGACAACTAGAAAAATGCCTATGGTTTGGTGACTTCCTATGTCGTGTTACATGTTAATGGCCTTGCAACCCATTAACTACACAAGAATACATTATTTGTACGAAGTTCGTACACAAGAATACTTTATTTGGTTTATACCACAAGAATACTTTATTTACACAAGAATACTTTATTTTCACAAGATACTTATCATGTTTTCATACAAAGTATACAAACGTGTTCAATACAAAACTGCATGAATTCACACCAACATTATGTTGACGTTTTTCCAAAAACTCACATGTATTTCAGGTAACTAAGATGGATGTTCGCGCGGTCTTACACATGCTCGTGGATGTCGTTTATATTTGTCTTAAATAACTTGTAAACTTTCAGACAATATGTTGTTTCGTAATGTAAACACTTAATCTATGTTTCCGTTATGTAATGGTAATGATGTTTGAAGTTATTTTTATGAGCATGTAGTATGTTTACCTTTCGTATGCAATGAGAACCTTTCATGATCACACCTCGTGCTTCCGCCGCAGAAAGGGGTGTGACATTGTAAAAGATTTAAAATAAATCTTTTTGAATAACCGGTTTGTGAAATATTATTGAGAAAACGAATTTAGAAATCATTTTCTTGTCAAGTTATATGGAAACTTTGTATTTGTAACGCATTATGTTCGTAAAACCATGTATTTGTAAACTCTTGTATTTGTAATGTTCGTATAACCGTCAATGCCCACCCTGACTTTGACTCCATGCCCGCATAATCCTATGCCTTGAATTTGTATAAAACATGGTATGTAATTTGTAAAACCCTGGTATGAACGCAAACAAGGAAAAGATCACCAATTGTTTGCAAGGCCACTGATATGTGTGACGGCGTAGGAAGGCTCAAACCTAGCCAAGTTGTACCGGGCTTCCGGCTGGAAGACATAGTCACCCTATAGGCCTCCCTGATCCTCATGGGTGTGGGCTCGCTACACCCAAATAGATCTATCACTCATGCCCCTCGGTCCTACAACGAGGATTAATGGTCTTAAGTATGCGCCTACCAATTCACATGATCTATGGTACTTTCCTAGGCTAACCATTCCAATTGTAATTGTATGTAATCCTTTTGTAACATTTACTCACTGGGTGTCCCGTTTCTCAAACGCAGACCAACCCAGCCCCTTATTATAACTAGACGATCCCATCCCTAGTCATGAAAATCATTCACTTTTCGATAATACGCATTTGTTTGAAAAACCGGTATATTTAATATGATTCATTCGTAAACCATTTGAGTTCCTTGAAATCCGTTCGTAACATGTCTTAAAAATATGAATTTTCGTTCATTCAAAAACCTCGTATGTTCCTACAAAATGTGCTTTGTCTAAAGTATGAGATCTTTGTTTCACCGAAAATTTTGCATGTTTATGCAAAATGTGCATGTCTTTCCACCCCGAAAACATTTACAAGAATGTAAAACCGTAAAAAGGTGGGGTTATGAACTCACCTGAATTGCCTTGTGCGAAGCTAGTCTAATTACGACTTCGTGATGTCGTTTCCAAGACGAGACTCGCTAGCGTGCATTCTACAACATTCCTAACACGAAATATCTTATAAGTTTCTAAATAAACACAGTAACTAAACTACGTGTCATCGAGCTTTACCGAATCGTTAACCGAACGATTCAACGGTAAGTTGTTAAGTTAATGGAAACGATTAGGTCATATCTGATAAGTATCGTTCATCGTCATTAATAACTAACGAGTCTTGAAAAGACTTGATTCTCAAGATATTTAAAAATAAATAAATATTTATATTAAAATATATAAATATATCCTTAAGATCGCTTGTCGTCCCGAGGAGTCGTACGTTTGTGTAACAAATGTTTATATGAAAGTAGCATATAACAAACTCGTACGTTGAAATGTATGTTATATAATGTGCCGTTTAGGCGTTTTGTAATAAATATAAAAGTTATATTTATTTTACAAAAGTATCATCGAGTTGTTGAACATTTGGAATAAATAGATAAACTACACCTGTTTTATAAAAGAATTCGTGTCGTTTAATATATCAAATAAAAATATAAACGATTTTTATTTTATTAAAACAATCGTCATTTCGTTTGATTGTTTGAAAGAAATATAGTAACTATATTCAAGTTTACAAAAGAACCTTCGTTTTGTTTGATGTTCGAAATAAATATAATCTATATTTATCTTTATAAAACGATTTCGTGTTGTTCGAAAATTTGAAATAAATGTAAACTATGTTTATCTTTATAAAAGAATTATCGAAATCTCGATGTTTAAAATAACTATATTTATGGTGGTAAACTGTTTCCGAATCGCCGTTTTCGTAAGTTGTATCGTGTCGTAGAAAGTATTATACACTTGTGTTTTGTTTTTATAATAGCCGTTTGAGTTTGATAGCTTTCGTCTTAAAATAAAAACCTGTTAGTTTTACGGATTTTCTTGAAAAACGGGCAGAGTTTCCTCTGTTTTTGGACGCCCCGACAACACAAGTTGTCGTCATTTTATCAAAATTCAATCCAAGATTCAATTACCAATATATCAATTTGCCAAAAATTTCATAAAATGTAAACTATAATCATGTCGGTTCGAGCACGTTATCACGTATTATTAAAATAAGGAATAGTTAACGAAAATAATCGCGACTTAAACTTTTACCATCTTCTAGTGTCGAACGCCGACGAGGTTGACTGAGTTGATTCAGCGAGTTGACCAGGTTTGACCGAGTCGACCTGACCCGCTTCATAAGCTGACCTGAACCATCTCTCCCGTTGATCGAGCCGTTGACCACTTGACCTGCTGTTGACTGTTTGACCTGGACCCGAACCGAGTTAACTCGGTTTAACCGAGTGGACTCGACTGACCCGGGTTGACTCGCCTGCTTCCTGTGTAACCCGAACTGAAACCCAAGCCAAAATCAAAATCAAACCTTGAACCGAAATAATCTTGAATCTTGAACCGAACATACCTTGAATCTGGAGTTGGACCGAACCAAATCATGAGCCAAACATAACCCGAATCAAACTAACATCATCACCCGAAGAACGAACGAACTTGAATGTCTAAAGCAGATATAAGGAGACTCACCGGAGCTCCTGCCGTCGAGCCGAACCACCACCGTCGCCTTCGGATTCATGCCGGAAATCATCGTCATCTTCAGCAAACCGATGAACTTGTCGGATAAAGCCAAAGGCCGCTGGATCGAGACACAAACCACTGGTCCGAGACACAAACCATCGGTCCGAGTCTCCGACCACCATTGTTGCCGCCTGGCTCCGTCGCCGCCACCTGACTCTGTCGTCGCCATTCCTACTGCCGCCGCCGTGAGCGGCGGCGTCATCCAATCTCCGTCCTCCATCTCTCTTTCTCCTTCTCGATTGAACCGCGTCTCCTCTGTTTCTCGATCTATCTCTCTAAATCTGCAAGTTGTGTACAGGAATGTGATTTGGAGGTCTCTTGCCGGAACAGAAACAGGTGGGGATGGGGGGTGTACCGGTGGTGAGAGGGGGGGGGTGGGTGTGGCCGTCGGTCGTCGGTTAACCAGCACCGGTGGGCTTGTTCCCGTGAATAAATGACGAGGGGGAGGGGTTGTTGCAGGTGAGTGTGAGTTAATATGTAAGAAAAGAAAGATGATGCTCTAGTTTGTTTTATCTTGGCAGATATAATCTCGAGTGAAGGAGGAGGATGAATGAGTGTATTGTTGTAGGTGTGTGTGTTTGCATTATCTACACAATGAAGATCAAGGGGGGATATGGGATAGAGATGTGGAGATCTTTGTAGAGATCTTGTGGTTTCAATTTTTGAGACACAAATCTCTTGTAGGGATTTTGTAAGATTTTGATGATCTTGATATGATTTTTAAGATCTAGTATATTATGTGCAGGTTTAGGCTTGTGGGTTTTGGGCTTTGGCCCAGGGCCCACAAGCTAAATCCCCGTGTTTAAGCGGCCCATAAATCCTACGAGACCCGTTATCAAAACCCGAAATTGTCAGAACGTCATAATATAAATTTTTTGTCTAAAAGTGCGTAAAATAATAGCCATAATCGTTGCCGTTTAATATTCCGTAGATTCCACGCGAATCTTCATGCGCGTACTGTAAAGTCGGATAGACGTTCCTAGGCACTCCAAACGCCTAATTAAGTTAATTGTGCTGTAAACACTATTTATTATCGCGTTAATCACCTGTTAATCACGTAATTAAGAGCCGTAAATCACCGGTTGTCACATTCTCCCCCTGTTAATGAAATTTCGTCCTCGAAATTTAGACTACGTTAACTCTTTAGAGTTACGTTATGTGTAGGTAAATACAAATTGTATCTAAGTGGATGACCACGAAATCGAATCAAGACTTACTCGTATCATGTGATTCCAAGGACATTCCTTATCAATAAGAACTCAACGGTTTAAAAGAAATGTGTCTCAATAATTGATGTCAAAGGAAACGAGACGTACTGGTACAGTCACCAGTGTGACTAAGTTAACAAGGGTCCAACAAAGAACAGGAACTTCAACCAACCGAATTCCAAATGAACGTTCACAATATGCAATTGAATTCTAGAAGCAATAATATCCACTAAATGAAACTTAGAATCAACAAGCTCAAAAGTAATAGGTTGCATGAAACGCTCGATTGTGATCAGCACAAGCTGCAAGTTATACCGATGCCACAAGGTGTCGTAGTGACTTAAATAATTCAACAATAGCGGTGATCAAACAAATTCACCGTGTTGGAAGTCAAATGAAAGCGCAATGAAGTAAATATGAAAATTTGTTTCAAATGACATCATAGTATTTCCAATTGAAAATGGAACATCAAAGAAATAATGTTTTCGATCGAAGCCGAAGAAGCAATGAATATCGCAAAACATTCGATCGATGTTGAAAGAATCGTTAGGAGGTACACCGGAATATAAAATGAGTTTTGTGTTAAGACTGTTTTAGTATGACGGATCAAAGCGGATTTAAAATGAATCAACAAATAAATAATTAAATCCGTGCATGAGATGCGTAAACGAGATTAGCGCAAGCTTCAAATTAATGAAAACACCACCACAAGGTGTCGAAATCAACAAACGACTTAATGGAGTCGTAGACCAAACAAGTCTACTACGACTTGGAACAAATGAAACGTTCGTTAAAAAATGATTTGAATATGATGCTCTCAATACATCATATGATGCTTTGAATTCAATGTGTGTAATGTGCAAGTTCAAATAATTGGATTTTATTTCAGCGCAAGCCGACAATAAATACATGTATCAACAAGGAAACTTTCGGCATGGTCACAACGAAAAACCATGTATGTAACTTGAAAAGAAAAGAAATTTCAAGAAAATGTGTTGGCTTGATAACAAAGGAGCCAACAATTACAATAATGCGGGTCATTAGAATCACAAATCAATAATTAGATTTAGCGAAATAATATTTGAGCTTTGATTAAATGCTTATTCGAAACGAAACCACATGCGTAACAAACGATGCATGCGTAACATATAAATTTTCAAGAAATGAAGCAAATGAATATTCGCTATACTGAAAGAAATGATCATGACACAATGACCATTAAGAGGAGTAGAGATACGAAAAGCTACTCAGTAAATGTGAAAGTCGAAATTTCAATAAAGGAAATTTGAGGACTTTACCTGGGGTTGCATGTGATATCCGGTTGTTAGGTGACATTACCATGGAATGTTGAACATAGCATACTCATCGTTAAATGGGTAGGGGGAATGCGGAGACATTCGTCTTCTACCTAGCGTGATTCGTGTCGTTGCAGGATCGCGTGACAAGTTGTCGTTTCCTGATCGTTAGTTCTCCTGCTGACAGGAATCTAGCGTCGTCATTGATTTGCGCCATCGTGTCTTTTCAAAGGCCTCGCCTCGATAGTTGTATGTGTCGTACTTCAACCTCTGTTGATGTATAGCTTAAGTTTCACGTATACCTGTGCACTAGCGTTTCGTTCCATGTAGAATGTGATGTACTCCAACATTCGGTGACGTAAAATTTAAGTTCCATGTATTCTTGGCACTAGTGTTTCGTTATGTGTAGGTTGCTTGCTCGATTAACTAAATAGCATAGACAACATAATATTGGCGTTTTCCCGAGTTAATAAACGTGGTTCCTACGCGATAACCTTTATTGAACTTTGACATAACTTTCCAAAGGTTCTAAATGCATGTTATTAAAACTCTCAAGTTTTTGCTTACTGTATGCAACTGTTTTGTGTACCGTGTGTAAAACACAACTTTAGCGTATGTTTAAAATCAAAATTCTGACCTTTTGTTTTCGGCAACGGTTGGAGACCATATTCGAGTACTGGGCGTTCTGTACGTATTCAAAGTCTTAATAGTCTAAGTCCCATAGTAAAGTGAGGTTAGAGCCTAGGTATCTCTACAGAAACCTAATTCGCTGTAACCTATAGCTTTGATACCAACCTGTCACACCCCGAAATTATTAGAGCTGGCGTGACTGGACTGGTATCTTCATTGCACAGCGGAAGCAAATAAGCTAAGACTTCTAGAAAACGAACGCCCGCTAAGTACTCGAATCTCCAATGGTTCTCCTATTCCAACCGTTCCATAGTTTTGAAAATGCAACCTGAGAAAGAAACATGCGAAAAATCAACATAAAGTTGAGCGAGTTCATAGTTTGTTTGTAAAAGATTTAAAATAAATCTTTTTGAATAACCGGTTTGTGAAATATTATTGAGAAAACGAATTTAGAAATAATTTTCTTGTCAAGTTATATGGAAACTTTGTATTTGTAACGCATTATGTTCGTAAAACCATGTATTTGTAAACTCTTGTATTTGTAATGTTCGTATAACCGTCAATGCCCACCCTGACTTTGACTCAATGCCCACATAATCCTATGCCTTGAATTTGTATAAAACATGGTATGTAATTTGTAAAACCCCGGTATGAAAGCAAACAAGGAAAAGATCACCAACTGTTTGCAAGGCCACTGATATGTGTGATGGCGTAGGAAGGCTCAAACCTAGCAAAGTTGTACCGGGCTTCCGGCTGGAAGACATAGTCACCCTGTGGGCCTCCCTGGTCCTCATGGGTGTGGGCTCGGTACACCCAAATAGATCTATCACTCATGCCCCTCGGTCCTACAACGAGGATTAATGGTCTCAAGTATGCGCCTACCCATTCACATGATCTATGGTACTTTCCTAGGCTAACCATACCAATTGTAATTGTATGTAATCCTTTTGTAACATTTACTCACTGGGTGTCCAGTTTCTCAAACGCAGACCAACCCAGCCCCCTTATTATAACTAGACGATCCCATCCCTAGTCATGAAAATCATTCACTTTTCGATAATACGCATTTGTTTGAAAAACCGGTATATTTAATATGATTCATTCGTAAACCATTTGAGTTCCTTGAAATCCGTTAGTAACATGTCTTAAAAATATGAGTTTTTGTTCATTCAAAAACCTCGTATGTTCCTACAAAACGTGCTTTGTCTAAAGTATGAGATCTTTGTTTCACCGAAAATTTTGCATGGTTCTGCAAAACATGCATGTCTTTCCACCCCGAAAACATTTACAATAATGTAAAACCGTAAAAAGGTGGGGTTATGAACTCACCTGAATTGCCGTGTGCGAAGCTAGTCTAATTACGACTTCGTGATGTCGTTTCCAAGACGAGACTCGCTAGCGTGCATTCTACAACATTCCTAAAACGGAATATCTTATAAGTTTCTAAATAAACACAGTAACTAAACTACATGTCATCGAGCTTTACCGAATTGTTAACCGAACGATTCAACGGTAAGTTGTTAAGTTAATGGAAACGATTAGGTCATATCTGATAAGTATCGTTCATCGTCATTAATAACTAATGTGTCTTGAAAAGACTTGATTCTCGAGATATTTAAAAATAAATAAATATTTATATCAAAATATATAAATATATCGTTAAGATCGCTTGTCGTCCCGAGGAGTCGTACGTTTATGTAACAAATGTTTATATGAAAGTAGCATATAACACACTCGTACGTTGAAATGTATGTAATATAATGTGCCGTTTAGGCGTTTTGTAATAAATATAAAACTTATATTTATTTTACTAAAGTATCATCGAGTTGTTGAACATTTGGAATCAATAGATAAACTACACCTGTTTTATAAAAGAATTCATGTCGTTTAATATATCAAATAAATATATATACTATATTTATTTTATTAAAACAATCGTCGCGTCGTTTGATTGTTTGAAAGAAATATAGTAACTATATTCAAGTTTACAAAAGAACCTTCGTTTTGTTTGATGCTCGAAATAAATATAATCTATATTTATCTTTATAAAACGATTTCGTGTTGTTCAAAAATTTGAAATAAATGTAAACTATGTTTATCTTTATAAAAGAATTATCGAAATCTCGATGTTTAAAATAACTATATTTATGGTTGTAAACTTTTTCCGAATCGCCGTTTTCGTAAGTGGTATCGTGTCGTAGAAAGTATTATACACTTGTGTTTTGTTTTTATAATAGCCGTTTGAGTTTGATAGCTTTCGTCTTAAAATAAAACATGTTAGTTTTACGGATTTTCTCGAAAAACGGGCAGAGTTTCCTCTGTTTTTGGACGCACCGACAACACAAGTTGTCGACATTTTATCAAAATTCAATCCAAGATTCAATTACCAATATATGAATTTGCCAAAAATTTCATAAAATGTAAACTATAATCATGTCGGTTCGAGCTCGTTATCACGTATTATTAAAATAAGGAATAGTTAACGAAAATAATCGCGACTTAAACTTTTACCATCTTCTAGTGTCGAACGCCGACGAGGTTGACTGAGTTGACCGGGTCAACTGAGTTGACCGGCTGAGTTGACCCAGTTGACTCAGCGAGTTGACCAGGTTTGACCGAGTCGACCTGACCCGCTTCATAAGCTGACCCGAACCGTCTGTCCCGTTGACCGAGCCGTTGACCACTTGACCTGTTGTTGACTGTTTGACCTGGACCCGAACCGAGTTAACTCGGTTTAAATGAGTTGACTCGACTGACCTGGGTTGACTCGCCTGCTTCCTGTGTAACCTGAACTGAAACCCAAGCCAAAATCAATATCAAACCTTGAACCGAAATAATCTTGAATCTTGAACCGAACATACCTCGAATCTGGAGTTGGACCGAACCGAATCATGAGCCAAACATAACCCGAATCAAACTAACATCATCACCCGAAGAAGGAACTAACTTGAATGTCTAAAGCAGATATAAGGAGACTCACCGGAGCTCCTGCCGTCGAGCCGAACCACCACCGTCGCCTTCGGATTCATGCCGGAAATCATCGCCATCTTCAGCAAACTGGTGAACTTGTCAGATAAAGCCAAAGGCCGCTGGATCGAGACACAAACCACTGGTCCGACACACAAACAACTGGTCCGAGTCTCCGACCACCATTGTCACCGCCTGGCTCCGTCGTCGCCGCCTGACTCTGTCGCCGCTGTTCCTACTGCCGCCGCCGTGAGCGTCGGCGTCACCCAATCTCCGTCCTCCATCTCTCTTTCTCCTTCTCGATTGAACCGCGTCTCCTCTGTTTCTCGATCTATCTCTCTAAATCTGCAAGTTGTGTACATGAATGTGATTTGGAGGTCTCTTGCCGGAACAGAAACAGGTGGGGATGGGGGGTGTACTGGTGGTGAGAGGGGGGTGGGTGTGGCCGTCGGTCGTCGGTTAACCGGCACCGGTGGGCTTGTTCCCGTGAATAAATGACGAGGGGGGAGGGGTTTTTGCAGGTGAGTGTGAGTTAATATGTAATAAAAGAAAGATGGTGCTCTAGTTTGTTTTATGTTGGCAGATATAATCTCGAGTGAAGGAGGAGGATGAATGAGTGTATTGTTTTAGGTGTGTGTGTGTGTTTGCATTGTCTACACAATGAAGATCAAGGGGGGATATGGGTCTCTTATAGAGATGTGGAGATCTTTGTAGAGATCTTGTGGTTTCAATTTTTGAGACACAAATCTCTTGTAGGGATTTTGGTAAGCTTTTGTAGATCTTGATAAGATTTTTAAGATCTAGTATATTATGTGCAGGTTTAGGCTTGTGGGTTTTGGGCTTGGGCCCAGGGCCCACAAGCTCAATCCCCGTGTTTAAGCGGCCCATAAATCCTACGAGACCCGTTATCAAAACCCGAAATTGTCAGAATGTCATAATATAAAATTTTTGTTCTAAAAGGGCGTAAGATAATACCCATAATCGTTGCCGTTTAATATTCTGTAGATTCCACGCGAATCTTCATGCGCGTACTGTAAAGTCGGATAGACGTTCCTAGGCACTCCAAACGCCTAATTAAGTTAATTTGTGCTGTAAACACTATTTATTATCGCGTTAATCACCTGTTAATCACGTAATTAAGAGCCGTAAATCACCGGTTGTCACAACCCGTGCCCAATTGTGAAGGTTATCAAGTACTGTATACAAACCCCATAATATTGGCAACAATTGTAGAATACAAAGACTTAATCACTGTAAGTATAATTGATAAACATTTAGAGTTTTGCAAAGCATTTGAAATAATGGCTCACAAACTGTGAGAAAAGAGAATTGACTCACAAAAAGGTGATAAAAAAGGGAATGACTCACTTTGTAAACTTAGGTATATCTACGTGCTTCCTGGTAATATTTCTTAATTATTTTCTATAAAAGCATACAATGCACGCGTGTTAGTGAAATAACCCAAATCACATTAGCCACACAACACGAGACATAACCCCAACGAACTTAGTTGGGCAAAGCCTTGACATGCGTTGGTGGGTCCTAGATCAATCGGGTAGGGTAACGAATTAGTGATCGGGGGTTAAAATACTTACAACGGGGTAGAGCTTCATGTTTTTAGAGACACGGAGAAGAAAAGAAGTTGTACAATTTGAACTGCTGCTAAGAGGCTCCATTTAGAGGTTTTTCGGAGCTCCCTCGCGCCCCGCGACCCTCCCAAGGGGGTCCTCTCGCGCCCCGCGAGGGCACCCCTAGCTACGGCTAGGGTGGCCCCTAGGCTCGACAAGTGTTGGACACGTGGCAACATGTGTGTCCGATAAGAAACAGGCCTGTCGCACCCCTCGACACACTCGGTGGTTCCTGTCGCGTCCTGCGAGCGACTAAAAATGATTATTTTATTTGTTTTTATTTAAAATAAGATTATACAAGTTCGGTTTCGGATAAATGAGGTATTATAGGGCGTTTTCGAGTGTTATTATATCCTCCCACCTTGTTTTAAATATCGTCCTCAAGATTTACTGGAATAGGTGTGGATATTTACTTTGCATTTCTGATTCTTACTCCCATGTGTACTCTGATCCTCTCTTCGAATCTCATTTCACTTTGACTAGAACTAATCTCTTGTGTTTAAGATTCTTGATCTGTCTATCTTGAATCTGAATAGGTTTCTCTACAAACTTAAGTTTCTCATTTACCTCTATGTTTTGAAGAGGTATCACTAACGATTCGTCTGCTAAGCACTTCTTGAGGTTACATACATGAAACATATCATGTACTCCTGCCATTTCTTCTGGCAATTGTAGCTGATATGCTACTGGTCCTATTCTTTTGATAATTTCAAAAGGTACAACATACCATGGGCTTAGCTTTCCTTTTTTTAACGAATCTAACAACTCCTTTCCATGGAAAAACTTTTAATAATACCATATCTCCAACTTAAAATTCCAACGGTTTTCGTCTGTTATCTGCATAACGCTTTTGACGATCTCTTATTGATTTCAATCTTTCCTTGACTTGAATAATTTTGTCAATTGTTTCTTGTACAATATCAGGACCTGACAATTGCT
The DNA here is from genome assembly GCA_030545235.1 of Helianthus tuberosus. Taxonomy (NCBI): domain Eukaryota; kingdom Viridiplantae; phylum Streptophyta; class Magnoliopsida; order Asterales; family Asteraceae; genus Helianthus; species Helianthus tuberosus. The sequence goes on from CM060372.1 coordinate 94,083,131, forward strand.
TTTCTCCAATTTCCGCCCAACATACTGGGGTTCGGCATTTTTGTCCAAATAGTGCTTCAAATGGTGCAGCATTGATGCTGGTATGATAGCTAATGTTGTAAGAAAATTCTATTAAAGGTAGGTTGCGTATTTATAGACTCGACAAAATAATAAGATATCTAAATTAAAAAGAAATGTTGAAAATAAAATAAAATTTGAGGAGTCAGCCCAGCCAAAACGAGGGGTCAGCGGAGCCACAACGAGTAGTCAGCTAAGCCACTACGAGGAGTCAGCCAAGCCAAAACGAGGAGATAGCCAAGCCACTAAGAGGAGTCAGCCCGAGGCGTCTGCTACTAGGATGAGTCAGTCAAGCCACTTGGAGGAGTCAGGCCGACGCATCAGCCACCTTTTTGCCTTTGATGCGCCAACCGTCGACACAATCCATGATTTCTTGATACATGTCAGCACCACTTTAACGGGCGCTGATACGTGGTTGTAAACCGGTGCTCGTTATTGTTTAACTTGATGTTTTTACGAGAGTTTTAGTTTCGAATAGCCTACTTTTAATCAAGAATGTGTTTTGCAGGTTTGATGGAGTTTAAGGAGCTTTTCGGAAGCTTTACGAGTCACCGGGGCGAAAACCGGAGCACCAGGACGCATCACGAGTCAACCGGAAGTACTAGAAGCGAAAAAACAGAAAGTGTATAAAAGAGAACCCGTCGCCGACGGCCCTAGACCCGTCGGCGACGCCCCCTGAATATGCCCGTAAGCCGGAAATGTCCGTATCCAATTATTTTAGCCGTCGGCTAACATGAAGAATAGGGAACCCGTCGGCGACGGGGTCAGACCCGTCGGCGACGGGCATTGGTTTTCAAAAACGTGAAATTCTGATCCTTGGGTGTTGAAGTCGATTTCTATTGGTCAAGGGGCCTGGAATTCGGGGAGTTACACTTGTTTTGAGTTTGAAACACTATCTTGGAGCCAGAATTCACCTACCATTCATCATCCAATTCCATCTATCATCTCTACATCACAACATCATCAAGAATCATCATCAATCCATCTACACAATCAATCATTCCACAAACCCTAATCCTTCTACCACTATCATTCTTCACCAAACATGTCACACCCTGGCTTTGCGGAAGCGTGGTTAATTTTGGTGTGACTTCTTAATACCATAGCTTAATCATAACAAAGCTATATGAGTTAAAAACATGCAAGATCATCCATTAAGTTTTGAAAACCAAATACAGTACCATTGTTTTAACGGGAACATACCCTACAACCTTAACCTTGTTCAACAAACATTACAAACTTAAACATAATATCAACATGGTTTAAGGATTGTGTCTTGTCCAGGAAAGAGACACATCCCCTAAACCCCGGATGACCTCGGAAACTAGTGCAGCGGAAAACATGCCATACCGTGCCAGATCTCGTTAATTTCCTGAAATACATGTAAGTTGAAAAATCAACAATAATGTTGAGCGAGTTCATGTGCAAGTGAGTAAGTAAAACACTTGTAAGTATAAAAGTTTCCTGGTATGTAGCAGTGTAAGGAAAAGAGATCACCAATGGTTTGCAAGGCCATTAGCATGTTGTGAAATGCAAGTAGGAAGACTCAACCCTAGCCGATTTTTGCGTCGGGCAACCAAGTCACTCAAGGTCCGTTCTGTTGGTCCTCATAGAGGTCCGTTCTGTTGGGCCTAGAGTTGGGCTCGCTACACCCAGATAGATCTACCGCTTAAGTCCCTCGGTGTTCTGCCTACCCATTCACATGATCTAAGTAGTAAACCTCCTTACGTTAACATACCGTGTATAATAGTACTTGTAAACAAAGTAACATGTATTTCACCCCCGCAGTTAAGAAAACTGAAAACAGTTAGAGAAAATGGGGACATGAACTCACAGTGAAGCGTCTCTACCAAGAATCCCTGAATCAGAAAGCTGCGCGACGACCTACAAGTGCTAATACTATTAGACGGACGGCCGTGCCTTAGCTTTATAGTTTAAGTTTTTGGGAAATAGTTAGACAACTATTTCGTGTTTACTTTTTGTAATACTTGGTAGTTATCTCCTTCCCAAGGATGGGGGATACAATACACGTGCGTAAGTTACGTTTTAACAATCGTGTGGTAATGTAATTACCGGTGTAACTTATATAATCATAGTGAAAGCGTTCGCAAAGTTTTGGAATCATTAACGCTTGTAAATATTATTTTTACTCTAAAATAATATTTACGTATTTTCACAAAATAATCATAAACAGTGTTGTGACAATATAATTTATCACGTAGCATTTTATGAAAATCCCACCTCCGAATATTTAGTAAATAAAGTCGTGGCGAAATTTATATTTCGAAAATATGTCAAAAATAATTCTAACACTTGTGGTGTAAATATTTCTAAGTGTTAGGTTTTTAGAAAAATTTCGCCAGAGTTTCCCCTGTAACTGGAGGTGGCCACGCTTTCAAGCGTATCATTTTCTTTTAACAAATCAATCAACCAATGTTCTCAACATTATCAAACAACTTTTCAACATTTTAACTAGTCAAAGATGGACATAATCGCAAAAATATACGAACTTGTAGTTTGTCTAAAATATGTAGTAAATCTCTTTACTTTTACTGGATCTCTTGTGTAAATAATCCGATTTCGTAAAAACCTCGTTTTTAGAGAAAATCCATCTTTACAACTTCTAGTAACTTTTGACAAAACTAGTTCTTTGTCGGATCTTTTCATTTCACAAGTGTTTACACACTTGTGGTTTATAAAAATCATGTTTGTTAGTATAAGATCCGTCTTTTAGAAAAACATGATTTCTTTGATGCGTGGTCCTTTGAAAATACCACTTGCAGATACGTAGATCCGCTTGTTTTAAACACTATTGTACTAGTTAAAACATGTTTACACAAGTAAAGCATTTTTACACAAGTTCATGCTTCGTGTGTGGTAGAGTTTCACCTTTTAACCCTTGTATCATTCAAAAACGAGCTTATGTTAAGATCCTCGATCTTATTAAACCGGGTTAAATGGTGATCCGAGCTACCACAATCATAGATCGGGTCTAGATATTCACAACTTTCAAATACTACAACTTTTACACATCACATGAGCTATTAACCACCATTTTTCATACTTTTAGTAGACTTTAATGCTTCAAATTGTAAGATTCCGAGTTTTAACCGACAAAAATCCTTTTAACCGCCTTAGATTAGTTCAAAAATGAGTTGTAAACAATATACCTCTAGCTCAAGGCTAGGGAAGATTCTTGGCGAAAAACGAGTGGATAAAAGCCAAGTAACGAGGTCCTTCCACTTCCGTTTGCTCCAAAGCTCCTAATACGTAACCCGTGAAGCTTGTATATACTTGGAATGGAGAGATCAAGATCGAACAATGGGTGTGTAGAGGGTGGGGGTTTCGGCCGAGAGCTCTTGGAGGGCAAGGAGAGAGTTTTGTTGGTGATTGTGATGTGTAAGAACTCATGTGTTAAGTGGTGATATTTATAGACAAGTTCATGTTCTTCGTCCAACGGATTTCGTGTCCCCTTGATATTAATCACATGTCAATATAATAATCAAAAGTTGTACTCTCTTGGTTACCCCTTGTTGGCTGATCTCATTAGGGGGGGGGGGGTATCCAGTTCGTTTTCAATTGTTTAGTTAGAGTTTGGTTACATTAAGTAGGTTAACTTTTGGGGTTAACTCCGTTAGTTGTATGATGCGTTATAATGCGGGTGTTAGGGTAATCAGGGACCCTAACTGGCTCAGAAAAATATAAATAGTGAAAATAATAATATTTTCATGTTCCGGGTATAGTCCGGTTGTTCGGTTGGATAGTAATCCGTTAAAGTGCTTAATAAAGCTTTAAAGTGTCGTTATATTATTTTTAGTGACACATCTTGTTTCCGACACCTTGGAAAGTGTCTAGTAGTATTTTCCCCATATTTTGGCACTTTACTAGTTAGCTAGAAGCTGAATAATTTTGTAAAATGCTGTGTTTTGTACATAAAGTACGTTTTAGGCACATCCAGTCATTGTAACTTATTCCTAGAGACGCAGTTCCACAACCCTTATATCCCTACACTCACTGCTAGTGTAGCAAAACATCTCAGGCTCTTACAGGCCTTAGAGGCAGTGTCTGCCTGATGCTGGCTTTATCAGCATGTTCAATAGGTTATCCGTTATCGTGCTACTGTGCTTTTTGTGCATCATGTTTGTCACTATGGTTCAGTATGTAAGTATTGTAGTGACAGCAAGCAAGTATGATGCAAGTAAGTACATGTATCAGTATTCAGGTAGCAGTTTATCAGCTAGTTCAAGCAAGCACAGTAATTAAGCAGTAATTAATCATTAATTAAGTCGTACGGATACCTGGTTTAGTGCGGGTTGTCACAAAACATTCATCATTCACCATTCATACACTTTTCATGCTTCAAGATGACTTCCTTTGCATTCCAATCATCCGGTGATCAAGTTGCATCAACCATGAGCGGCTAATCATCTCGGTTTCACCCCGGTGTAGGTAGTTGTTAATTTTAGGGTTTCAATTTGTTCTTGTTTCATCTTAGTGACAATTTGTATTTGGTTTTTGAAACTTTTGACAATAGTATTACATTTGTTACGAATTCGTGAATTGTCGAACGATGTTAAAAGTTATGACTTTGCGAAACGGTGATATGTAATTGTACGTTGTCTTTGTTAGGATTTACTTGTGTTGATTACAAAGTGTCTTTTTGTCCGTTCTTCGGGGCGTTGATAGCTAGTAGCACCTAAGTCACGGTACACTAAATCCGTTAATCGAATGCATTTGAGTTGAAACTAAAACTTATAGAAATCCTTGGTTAATAATTACCGAAACCGGGCGTGATTCCTTTTTATTATTATTGTTCTAGTAACCATTTTCTCGTAATCGTTAATCATTAGTTGTTCATCAATTTAATCAATTCAAGTAGTCTAAACTCACATCTTTCTCCTAAACAAAAATACAAAAATATCTGGCAAGCTTCATAATTGTGACAATTCTTTATAATTCAGTCAAATCCATACACAAACCACATACTCTTCGTGGTTCGACCCCTTGCTACCACTAGCTATTTGTTAAGGGTAATTAGGGTATATAAATATTATCTTTGACCGGAGCGCGACATTCCGATCAAATTTTGTTGTTGAGGTGTTCTTTGATTGTTGTTGGGGTTTTGGTTTTGGAAAGGTGGTGTAGGTGGTCCATTGTTGTTGTTACCACCCGGTTGCTCTTGAGGCATGGGTTGCATATTTGGAACGGGATAAAAGGTTCCTCGGGATTGGAATTGGTTTTGGTTGAGGTTTGGGTGATAGGAGTTTTGGTTTGCCATTGAACCAGTTTCAATGGATGGTGTATGTTGTGGTATTTGGTTGGTTTGATTAGAAGCAAGTGTTGCTTCTAACCGACTTGCTAGGTTTCTTCTTGCAACTCGTTCGATTTCCGGTTCGTAGACTAAAGGTGAAGTCCTCCTGGAGTTCCGCGTATGCATGCACTACCTGTAATCTGCACAAGTAACACACCCCGCGTAACAAGGAAAAAGACAAGTACAAAAAGAAAGCTAAACAAATTAAACAGATAATCACACAAATTCAAACAATATCCAAACACAAAGCGCACGCACTCCCCGGCAACGGCGCCATTTTGATAGACTGTCGTGGGTCTATGCAAAAACCTAAAATTACCTATAGACAGGGTAAGTCAGGTATCGAATCCAGAGGAGCATGTGGTCAGTGTAATACCGTTTAATTAATCTAAACTTACTTTATGAATTTTGCTAGTTTATATATTTTTGTAATTTTTATGAATAAGTATTGTGAAAATGAGAAAACAATTATAGGAACGTGACCACTCCGGGATTCAGATTCTGTAAACACCTAATAATCTAATTATTGTTTATTTGGATGCCACTGATTAAATGGTGAATCTGTCACATAAACCAATTACTTATACAAGATCCTAGCATAATACCAATTGATCAGAGAGATATTAACCGCAAGCATAAATAATTATTCAATCAGCAAAGGCACAATTAGATTCAACATAAATACGTCTCTGGTTATCACCAGGATTTGTCTGTCACACAAATTGTATATATGTAAATGCAATTCGGTTAACACCTAATTACAATCTAATTCTCAAACAAACATAACTAAATTAAAAGTGAAATACAAGAATCATCACCCGGAGTGTTCACTGGAGGGTTAACCGATCATGGCACTCGTTAAAGTCTCCAATCTTCCGAGCACTTCCCCCATCTCGTTCACCCGGCTTTCATAATCCCCCCACCAGTCAGTGTTGTGTAACCGAAAAAACCCATCATAAGACACCATCAACATCATAAAAAACATTAAATGTCATCAGTTACATATGCTTGATGTTGGACGATGTCTTTTAGAAGTCCTCATGTGCACATGATGTGCCCCTTGTCTAAAGTAAGAATGAATTGATTTGACTTTTTTTTTTAGTGCCTCCCACGTGACTTAAAGCTGCCACCAAGAAATCCAAGACCCCTCAAAGTTTGCGCCCCTTGGTCTGTGAAGAAGTCAGCAGCCCCTCATGTCACGTGTGCTTCTTTTGTCTCATTAGTCCAAGCCCAATGATGATGTGATGCTGTTGTTTGGCGGCCCAATTATAGGAGTCCATGTGCGGCCCACAACTCCAAGAACATGTACAGCCACCTTCACATGATCGGCCCAATGGTGTGCTTGTTGAGATGGTGAATAATATTGTTGAAAATCACAATAACACAAAAACCCTTATGTCCGCTGCCTTTTTCAATTCCCTAGAAATTCACGTGAGGTCTCATGATAACATTCCCACTTATGAATGATGATGATGATTTGATATTAGTGATGATCAAGACTTGGCATCAATCCTCCATGTGATGTGCTTCTCAAAAGTCAATTCCATAAAGACATATTTTATGCACTTAAGTACCTGCAAAACCAAACAACTCGTAGTTACTAAGTTCAAGCAAATAACCAAGTAAAGCATGGAATTTTAATCTTTTTAAATCACTTAAGGGTTGTCCTACGGACCACCCGTCAGGCGCAATAGCTAACATATCGATACATCCCATGCTCAAGGCGCCATTCCAAAAACACATGAGGGTGACATTTTGGTAAATGATGTTGGTCAAACAACGTTTTAATAATTTCCCCTTGTATCTATAGACAAGTTCATGTTCTTCGTCCAACGGATTTCGTGTCCCCTTGATATTAAACACATGTCAATATAATAATCAAAAGTTGTACTCTCTTGGTTACCCCTTGTTGGCCGATCTCATTAGGGGGGGGGGGGGGGTATCCAGTTCGTTTTCAATTGTTTAGTTAGAGTTTGGTTACATTAAGTAGGTTAACTTTTGGGGTTAACTCCGTTAGTTGTATGATGCGTTATAATGCGGGTGTTAGGGTAATCAGGGACCCTAACTGGCTCAGAAAAATATAAATAGTGAAAATAATAATATTTTCATGTTCCGGGTATAGTCCGGTTGTTCGGTTGGATAGTAATCCGTTAAAGTGCTTAATAAAGCTTTAAAGTGTCGTTATATTATTTTTAGTGACACATCTTGTTTCCGACACCTTGGAAAGTGTCTAGTAGCATTTTCCCCATATTTTGGCACTTTACTAGTTAGCTAGAAGCTGAATAATTTTGTAAAATGCTGTGTTTTGTACATAAAGTACGTTTTAGGCACATCCAGTCATTGTAACTTATTCCTAGAGACGCAGTTCCACAACCCTTATATCCCTACACTCACTGCTAGTGTAGCAAAACATCTCAGGCTCTTACAGGCCTTAGAGGCAGTGTCTGCCTGATGCTGGCTTTATCAGCATGTTCAATAGGTTATCCGTTATCGTGCTACTGTGCTTTTTGTGCATCATGTTTGTCACTATGGTTCAGTATGTAAGTATTGTAGTGACAGCAAGCAAGTATGATGCAAGTAAGTACATGTATCAGTATTCAGGTAGCAGTTTATCAGCTAGTTCAAGCAAGCACAGTAATTAAGCAGTAATTAATCATTAATTAAGTCGTACGGATACCTGGTTTAGTGCGGGTTGTCACATTCTCCCCCCGTTAAATAAATTTCGTCCCGAAATTTAAGTTCTGCTTGTAGATGCAGAGTTCTTAGGAAAAAGGTGGGGGTATTTCTCTTTCATCCGGTCTTCACGCTCCCAGGTGAACTCAGGACCATGTCTGACATTCCAACGAACCTTGACGAGCTTGACACTGCTCCGGCGGGTCTTGTTAACTTTCCAATCTGTGACCTCGACAGGTTCTTCAACGAAGTGGAGCGTGTCGTCAATATGAATCTCGTCGATGGGAATGGCAACGTCAACTTGAGTTGGACTTTTCTTTAGATTGGATACATGAAATGTATCGTGAACGCCATTTAGTTCAGCAGGTAGGTCCAACTTGTATGCTACTTGTCCTATTTTGTCCAAAATTCTGAAAGGACCAATATAGCGCGAATTTAACTTCCCACGCTTCCCAAAGCGTGCCACCCCCTTCCAGGGTGAAACTTTCAATAACACCATTTCTCCAACTTGAAAATCCACATGTTTTCGGTTTGGATCCGCATAGGCCTTTTGTCTGTGGCGAGCTGCTTCGATGCGTTTAAGAATTTGCGCAATCTTGTCTGTCGTCTCTTGGACGATCTCGGGACCAGCAAGCTGCCTATCACCTGCGTCAGACCAACAGAGGGGTGATCGGCACTTGCGTCCGTATAGGGCTTCAAATGGCGCGACACCAATACTGGTGTGGTAGCTGTTGTTGTATGAGAATTCAACCAAAGGTAAATGTTTATCCCAGCTACCGCCCAAATCCATAACACACGCTCTCAGCATGTCTTCCAAAGTCTGTATCGTTCGCTCACTCTGGCCGTCAGTGTGCGGATGGAACGCAGTGCTCAGATTCAACTGCGAGCCAAAGGCTTCTTGGAAGGATTGCCATATCCTTGACACAAACCTTCCGTCTCTATCAGAGATGATCGAGAGAGGCACTCCATGACGTGCGACGATCTCTCTCATGTAAATTTCCGCGAGTTTACTAGTGCTGTCTTTTTCTTTGATTGGCAGAAAGTGTGCGGAGTTTGTTAGGCGGTCAACTATTACCCAAATCATATCATGGCCTCTTGGCGTTCTTGGCAATTTTGTAACAAAATCCATTGAGATTTGTTCCCATTTCCATTTGGGAATCTCAGGTTGTTGCAGCAGCCCTGAAGGCTTCTGGTATTCCGCCTTTACCTTAGCGCACGTTAAACATTTGCTCACGTAGACAGCAACATCGCCTTTCATCCTAGGCCACCAGTAATAATCTTTGAGATCCTGGTACATCTTATCCGCTCCAGGATGGATAGAGTACCGTGATTTGTGAGCTTCGTCAAAAATAACTTTCCTTAAATCTCCAAACAAAGGAACCCAAATCCTCTTTTCAAAACATAACGTTCCTTCCTCGTTTGGTACCAGTAGCTTCTCCATCCCACGGAGATATTCTTCTTCACGGTTTCCTTCCTTAAGGGCTTCTTTTTGTGCAGCACGAATGCGCAAGGAAAGATTGGTTCGAATAATCATTTCTAGAGCCCTAACCCTTATGGGCTTGATCCTTTCCTTTCGACTTAGGGCATCGGCGACCACATTCGCCTTCCCTGGATGATACTTTATCTCGCAGTCGTAGTCGTTTAGCAACTCAACCCATCGTCTTTGCCTCATATTCAACTCTTTCTGGTTGAATATATGCTGTAGGCTCTTGTGATCTGTAAAGATTGTGCACTTCGTACCATAAAGGTAGTGTCTCCATATCTTTAAAGCAAAAACCACTGCGCCAAGTTCCAAATCATGTGTGGTATAGTTCTTTTCGTGCACTTTCAGTTGACGCGATGCATAAGCAATAACCTTTTGGCGTTGCATCAACACACAACCAAATCCTTGACGCGATGCGTCGCAGTATACCACAAAATCGTCAGTACCTTCCGGTAGTGCTAAGATTGGCGCATTGCAGAGCTTATCTTTCAGTATCTGGAATGCTTCTTCCTGTTTGATTCCCCAATCAAACATCTTATCTTTCTGCGTGAGGAGCGTCAATGGTTGAGCGATCTTCGAAAAATCCTCGATGAACCTTCGATAGTAGCCAGCCAAACCCAAGAATTGCCGAATCTCGGTTGGCGTCTTTGGCGTTTCCCAATCCTTGATCGCCTCGATCTTTGTGGGGTCAATATGGATTCCATTTCCATTAACCACATGTCCAAGAAATTGGACTTCGCGTAGCCAAAACTCGCACTTGGAGAATTTAGCATACAGTTGTTCCTTCCTTAGTAGCTCCAAAATAGCTCTAAGATGTTGTTCGTGCTCGGCCTTCGTCTTTGAGTAAATCAAGATGTCGTCGATGAATACAATCACGAACTTATCCAAATACGGCTTGCAAACTCTATTCATTAGATCCATGAATACTGCAGGTGAGTTTGTCAAACCAAACGGCATAACAAGGAACTCGTAGTGTCCATAACGAGTTCTGAAGGCTGTCCTTGGGATACTTTCTTCTTGAATCCTCAACTGGTGGTATCCAGATCGAAGATCGATCTTAGAGTAAAAGCTTGAGCCTTGCAGTTGGTCAAACAGATCGTCGATTCTTGGCAGAGGATACCTATTCTTGATCGTCAGCTTGTTCAATTCTCTGTAGTCAATGCACATTCGAAAACTACCGTCCTTCTTCTTGACAAACAGGACCGGAGCTCCCCAAGGCGAGAAGCTTGGTCGGATAAAACCCTTGTCTAACAACTCTTGAAGCTGTGTCGACAGTTCCTGCATCTCAGACGGAGCAAGTCTGTAAGGTGCCTTAGCCACAGGCGCGGCGCCTGGAACTAAGTCGATGTGAAACTCTACTTGTCTCTGAGGTGGCAGTCCGGGTAAGTCTTCCGGGAAGACTTCTGGATACTCCCTCACGACAGGGATGTCCTCGATTCTTGGCTCAGCAGCCTTCTTATCCACAATGTGTGCCAGAAAAGCAACACATCCTTTCTGCAAACACTTCCTTGCTTTCAGGCAGCTGATAAATCTTAGCGGCGTGTCACGCTTCTCTCCGTGAACAACAATGGTCTCACCATCATCGGTTGGGATACGAACAACCTTCTCGTGACATACTATCTCAGCCTTGTTTCCTGATAACCAATCCATTCCTACTACCACGTCGAAGCTTCCCAACTGGACTGGTAGCAGATCTAGAGTGAACTCACGTTCTCCCAATTCAATCACACAGCCCCTGATAACTTCATTGGCTTCTACTAACTTCCCATTAGCTAATTCGATTGAGTAGGGAATCTCTAACTTACTAGCGGTTAAACCAAGTATATTCTTAAATTCTAATGACACGAAGCTATAATCGGCACTAGCATCAAACAAAATAGACGCAAAAGTTTTGGTTGTTAGAGAACGTACCAGAAATCACACCTGGACCCTGGCATGCCTCACAAGCTCCGATGTTGGATCTTCTTTCACGGTCTTGTTTCAACTTCGGGCATTCCCTCTTAAAATGCCCAACGTCCCTACAATGGAAGCATCCTAGCATTCGGCCATTTCCTTTCCCATTTCCACCTAGAGCGTTGTTACTGTTTTCTCCTTGTATGGGACTCTTCATCCCACAACCTCCTTTGTCGTGTCCTTCCCTCCCATGCCTAGGCTTCTGACATCCACAATCATGGTGATACTTGCACCCAGCACATCTTGGTTTAGTTTCTAAGTAAATCTTATCATTGGCTTGTTTGTTGTTAGGGCAATCTTTCTTGAAATGCCCTTTGTCCCCGCAGTCAAAGCAACCTCGAATAGATCTTTGTTCATCATTATTCGTTTGGGTATCTTCGGTAAGCTTCCTTTTGTTCTTTCCAGACGACTCTACCTGAGTTTCCTTGTCAGGGTTTGCAAGTTTCTCTAGTCTATTTGCTTCCGTAACGAGTGCCAAACCCATCTTACTTGCAACAATAGTTGTTGGTGGCGTAGATGCTGTCATCAAGCTCAAGACTTGAGGCGCCAGTTCCCAAATGAATTGTTCCAAATTCTTCAGTTCTGGTTTTACCAGGTACGGAACAATTCGTGACAGATCATGAAGTCGTTGCACGTACTCCAACACCTCCGGGCCTTCCATCATTAGGCTCCGAAATTCATCTTCCCACTTCTGGGTTTCCGTTTGGGGGCAATACTTCTTATGCATCATTCCTTTCAACTCATCCCAAGTTAACGCATATGCTGTAGTTAGGCCCATTATTCGAACCTGAAGATTCCACCATAATCGAGCTCCATCTTGAAACAACTCAGAAACGTATGGGACTTGTTGTTCTGGCGTACAGCCACTCATTCGCAAGATGGATTCCATACTTTCCATCCATTTTACAAAAGTTATGGCACCCCCAGTGCCGTCGAACTTCGGAGGCTTGTAGTTGAGGAAGTGCCAGTAGGAACAACCGTTATTTTCTGAGGTGCCTTTGCTGGGTTCGGAGCATAGGGCCTCGTGCTGTGCTATAGCTGTAGCAATTATCTCTTTAAGTTCTGCCTCAGAGGTGGGCATGCGCATTTCGCGTCTTAGTGGCATCTTCTAAAAGATGTTTCACATAGGTTAGGTCATAGCAAGTGAAGTGTACGTATGCATTCAATAATATCAACACATAACATCTCATGCTATCAACAGATCAATCACATAACATCTTATGTTATAGGACATAAACAATAGATTGAATCATCACAAGTGATGAGAATACTGCGATTGTATTGCCACAATTCGAGACCACAATGTAAAGCTTACAAGTACACCACTATATCATACGACATCAATGACTTAGTAGGGGACGACCCTAGACAAGTCGCGCGATCACTGGACATGTTCAGGAGTCTCTGGTTCGTCCATTCTCAAATTCCAGGACTCCACGTCAAGTTTCTGAGTTTCAGTCCTAAAACAACATTTCTTCTCAATCGTTTCCTTGAGCTCGTCCCAGCTCAGTGTATAAGCAGCGTCTGTGCCAAGGGTCTGAACCTGGAGGTTCCATTAAGAGAGTGTGCCATCTAGAAATATCCCCGAGATGTAGGTAACACTCTGTTGGGGCGATCAGTTACTCATTCTTAGAATGGAGTCAGTCTTTTCGGACCAACGAACAAATGCAATGGTGCCTCCTGTTTTATCAAAGTTCCAAGGCTTGCAGTTCAGGAACTGTTTATAGGTGCAGCCAGTTGGAGGGTTATTTCCAGTAATGCTATCGTTGTACTTAGAGCGGAGGGCTTCATGTCGTGCATTTACCTGTGAGATGCGTTCTTGCAGCTCGGCTTCTGTCCTTGGCAACGTACTGGTGTTTGTGTCACGTCTAGGTGACATTCCCTTTTGTCGAAAAAGTGTGAAGTGGGTTGGACAACGTTTCAATTGTCTATGAGGTATATAGCAACATAAGCCATCATGTAATCACCCGATTTCATACGCAAATATACTCAATGTATGAGTGGGGAAATAAATTTCTGAGCCTTCACATAGGCTTGTCAATTTGGCTTGTGGCTCGTGATAGAATGAACTCGAGGTTGCATCGCCCTGGGTCATTCGTGTTTAAGTTATTTCCTGCTGCATTGGTTATCATTAGCTTGACCTGCGGAGTCCACCAGGATTCCTGTGCACTACAAATCGTTATTACGTGGGCCCCCGTAATAATAAATTGTCTTGCACAGTTACCCCAAATTTTCTCTCATCCAAGCAGATGATCAATCAAGGAGCAACAGCAGGTGCATCGGCATGAACAGGGTCATGCTCCAATGCGGGGTCAGGAGCAACGCCTGACTCAGGGGCCACGGCTAGCTCCGGATCAAAAACTCCATCTCAAAATCAGCTGGATCAACAAACACAGGGGTCGACAGGGCTACAGGATCCCCCAAGGGCTGGTCTAAATGCATGAACTCAATGTCATGGTCTGGATCAACACCAGGCGGAAAAACAGAATTGTCCTCATTATCGCGATCAAACTCGAATCTGTGTGCGGGATCCGGTGCAGCTGATGATGCCATATCAGGGTCGGCGTCGTGTAAGTGGTGCTGCATTCCCTGTATGTGCGAAGAGGCGGATGTTAGAAACTCAAATGAGTCTGGGATAGGGGAGTGGACATGAGTTTCCCCTACAGGAGCGTCCGCATGCAGTAGTCTAATACCAGCAGCAATAGGGCCTTGCCCTCAAGTGGGTCCTCCTCTTAATAGTTCGACATCGTCTTCAGAGACAACGTCGGGGGCATATCAACAACGAGATAAGCGGCAAGGGGCACAGGAGCAGGGATTACTGCGAGTGGCAAGTTACCAACAAGATGGCCATCAGTAGGCTCTGCTACGACTTCAGGCAGCGCAAAAGGGCCGAAAGTCGTCATTGTCTGTGCCGGTAGTATCGGAAATGTACACCTCGTGCTTTGATGAAACTATGTCGTCTGATACTATGGCCATGGGATTCGTAGTGTCCATCTTTCTAGTACTTGATGAAAGCATGACGTTTGTAACACAAACACATATACGTATAATAATCAGTCATATAAACATGTAGTCACCACGTAAACATTCAAATCATTCTCCTAGTCTCACTAGCCACTTCTCCTAGTCTCACTAGCCAACTCTCCTAGTCCCACTAGCCAACTACCTCGCCCTCTCAGACTGAGCCTCGGCCTCTCAGACCGAGCCTATAATAATGAATAAAGTGTGCTCAACATTTGTTTGTAAAAGTTTTGGATCTGGACTTAAGTGGTATGCAGTAAAATGTTTTCGTGAGAGCCCTAGTGATCATAGTCTAGACTCGAGAAAGAATCCTAGTTCGCTATGATCAGAGCTCTGATACCAAGCTGTCACACCCTGGCTTTGCGGAAGCGTGGTTAATTTTGGTGTGACTTCTTAATACCATAGCTTAATCATAACAAAGCTATATGAGTTAAAAACATGCAAGATCATCCATTAAGTTTTGAAAACCAAATACAGTACCATTGTTTTAACGGGAACATACCCTACAACCTTAACCTTGTTCAACAAACATTACAAACTTAAACATAATATCAACATGGTTTAAGGATTGTGTCTTGTCCAGGAAAGAGACACATCCCCTAAACCCCGGATGACCTCGGAAACTAGTGCAGCGGAAAACATGCCATACCGTGCCGGATCTCGTTAATTTCCTGAAATACATGTAAGTTGAAAAATCAACAATAATGTTGAGCGAGTTCATGTGCAAGTGAGTAAGTAAAACACTTGTAAGTATAAAAGTTTCCTGGTATGTAGCAGTGTAAGGAAAAGAGATCACCAATGGTTTGCAAGGCCATTAGCATGTTGTGAAATGCAAGTAGGAAGACTCAACCCTAGCCGATTTTTGCGTCGGGCAACCAAGTCACTCAAGGTCCGTTCTGTTGGTCCTCATAGAGGTCCGTTCTGTTGGGCCTAGAGTTGGGCTCGCTACACCCAGATAGATCTACCGCTTAAGTCCCTCGGTGTTCTGCCTACCCATTCACATGATCTAAGTAGTAAACCTCCTTACGTTAACATACCGTGTATAATAGTACTTGTAAACAAAGTAACATGTATTTCACCCCCGCAGTTAAGAAAACTGAAAACAGTTAGAGAAAAGGGGGACATGAACTCACAGTGAAGCGTCTCTACCAAGTATCCCTGAATCAGAAAGCTGCGCGACGACCTACAAGTGCTAATACTATTAGACGGACGGCCGTGCCTTAGCTTTATAGTTTAAGTTTTTGGGAAATAGTTAGACAACTATTTCGTGTTTACTTTTTGTAATACTTGGTAGTTATCTCCTTCCCAAGGATGGGGGATACAATACACGTGCGTAAGTTACGTTTTAACAATCGTGTGGTAATGTAATTACCGGTGTAACTTATATAATCATAGTGAAAGCGTTCGCAAAGTTTTGGAATCATTAACGCTTGTAAATATTATTTTTACTCTAAAATAATATTTACGTATTTTCACAAAATAATCATAAACAGTGTTGTGACAATATAATTTATCACGTAGCATTTTATGAAAATCCCACCTCCGAATATTTAGTAAATAAAGTCGTGGCGAAATTTATATTTCGAAAATATGTCAAAAATAATTCTAACACTTGTGGTGTAAATATTTCTAAGTGTTAGGTTTTTAGAAAAATTTCGCCAGAGTTTCCCCTGTAACTGGAGGTGGCCACGCTTTCAAGCGTATCATTTTCTTTTAACAAATCAATCAACCAATGTTCTCAACATTATCAAACAACTTTTCAACATTTTAACTAGTCAAAGATGGACATAATCGCAAAAATATACGAACTTGTAGTTTGTCTAAAATATGTAGTAAATCTCTTTACTTTTACTGGATCTCTTGTGTAAATAATCCGATTTCGTAAAAACCTCGTTTTTAGAGAAAATCCATCTTTACAACTTCTAGTAACTTTTGACAAAACTAGTTCTTTGTCGGATCTTTTCATTTCACAAGTGTTTACACACTTGTGGTTTATAAAAATCATGTTTGTTAGTATAAGATCCGTCTTTTAGAAAAACATGATTTCTTTGATGCGTGGTCCTTTGAAAATACCACTTGCAGATACGTAGATCCGCTTGTTTTAAACACTATTGTACTAGTTAAAACATGTTTACACAAGTAAAGCATTTTTACACAAGTTCATGCTTCGTGTGTGGTAGAGTTTCACCTTTTAACCCTTGTATCATTCAAAAACGAGCTTATGTTAAGATCCTCGATCTTATTAAACCGGGTTAAATGGTGATCCGAGCTACCACAATCATAGATCGGGTCTAGATATTCACAACTTTCAAATACTACAACTTTTACACATCACATGAGCTATTAACCACCATTTTTCATACTTTTAGTAGACTTTAATGCTTCAAATTGTAAGATTCCGAGTTTTAACCGACAAAAATCCTTTTAACCGCCTTAGATTAGTTCAAAAATGAGTTGTAAACAATATACCTCTAGCTCAAGGCTAGGGAAGATTCTTGGCGAAAAACGAGTGGATAAAAGCCAAGTAACGAGGTCCTTCCACTTCCGTTTGCTCCAAAGCTCCTAATACGTAACCCGTGAAGCTTGTATATACTTGGAATGGAGAGATCAAGATCGAACAATGGGTGTGTAGAGGGTGGGGGTTTCGGCCGAGAGCTCTTGGAGGGCAAGGAGAGAGTTTTGTTGGTGATTGTGATGTGTAAGAACTCATGTGTTAAGTGGTGATATTTATAGACAAGTTCATGTTCTTCGTCCAACGGATTTCGTGTCCCCTTGATATTAATCACATGTCAATATAATAATCAAAAGTTGTACTCTCTTGGTTACCCCTTGTTGGCTGATCTCATTAGGGGGGGGGGGTATCCAGTTCGTTTTCAATTGTTTAGTTAGAGTTTGGTTACATTAAGTAGGTTAACTTTTGGGGTTAACTCCGTTAGTTGTATGATGCGTTATAATGCGGGTGTTAGGGTAATCAGGGACCCTAACTGGCTCAGAAAAATATAAATAGTGAAAATAATAATATTTTCATGTTCCGGGTATAGTCCGGTTGTTCGGTTGGATAGTAATCCGTTAAAGTGCTTAATAAAGCTTTAAAGTGTCGTTATATTATTTTTAGTGACACATCTTGTTTCCGACACCTTGGAAAGTGTCTAGTAGTATTTTCCCCATATTTTGGCACTTTACTAGTTAGCTAGAAGCTGAATAATTTTGTAAAATGCTGTGTTTTGTACATAAAGTACGTTTTAGGCACATCCAGTCATTGTAACTTATTCCTAGAGACGCAGTTCCACAACCCTTATATCCCTACACTCACTGCTAGTGTAGCAAAACATCTCAGGCTCTTACAGGCCTTAGAGGCAGTGTCTGCCTGATGCTGGCTTTATCAGCATGTTCAATAGGTTATCCGTTATCGTGCTACTGTGCTTTTTGTGCATCATGTTTGTCACTATGGTTCAGTATGTAAGTATTGTAGTGACAGCAAGCAAGTATGATGCAAGTAAGTACATGTATCAGTATTCAGGTAGCAGTTTATCAGCTAGTTCAAGCAAGCACAGTAATTAAGCAGTAATTAATCATTAATTAAGTCGTACGGATACCTGGTTTAGTGCGGGTTGTCACAAAACATTCATCATTCACCATTCATACACTTTTCATGCTTCAAGATGACTTCCTTTGCATTCCAATCATCCGGTGATCAAGTTGCATCAACCATGAGCGGCTAATCATCTCGGTTTCACCCCGGTGTAGGTAGTTGTTAATTTTAGGGTTTCAATTTGTTCTTGTTTCATCTTAGTGACAATTTGTATTTGGTTTTTGAAACTTTTGACAATAGTATTACATTTGTTACGAATTCGTGAATTGTCGAACGATGTTAAAAGTTATGACTTTGCGAAACGGTGATATGTAATTGTACGTTGTCTTTGTTAGGATTTACTTGTGTTGATTACAAAGTGTCTTTTTGTCCGTTCTTCGGGGCGTTGATAGCTAGTAGCACCTAAGTCACGGTACACTAAATCCGTTAATCGAATGCATTTGAGTTGAAACTAAAACTTATAGAAATCCTTGGTTAATAATTACCGAAACCGGGCGTGATTCCTTTTTATTATTATTGTTCTAGTAACCATTTTCTCGTAATCGTTAATCATTAGTTGTTCATCAATTTAATCAATTCAAGTAGTCTAAACTCACATCTTTCTCCTAAACAAAAATACAAAAATATCTGGCAAGCTTCATAATTGTGACAATTCTTTATAATTCAGTCAAATCCATACACAAACCACATACTCTTCGTGGTTCGACCCCTTGCTACCACTAGCTATTTGTTAAGGGTAATTAGGGTATATAAATATTATCTTTGACCGGAGCGCGACATTCCGATCAAATTTTGTTGTTGAGGTGTTCTTTGATTGTTGTTGGGGTTTTGGTTTTGGAAAGGTGGTGTAGGTGGTCCATTGTTGTTGTTACCACCCGGTTGCTCTTGAGGCATGGGTTGCATATTTGGAACGGGATAAAAGGTTCCTCGGGATTGGAATTGGTTTTGGTTGAGGTTTGGGTGATAGGAGTTTTGGTTTGCCATTGAACCAGTTTCAATGGATGGTGTATGTTGTGGTATTTGGTTGGTTTGATTAGAAGCAAGTGTTGCTTCTAACCGACTTGCTAGGTTTCTTCTTGCAACTCGTTCGATTTCCGGTTCGTAGACTAAAGGTGAAGTCCTCCTGGAGTTCCGCGTATGCATGCACTACCTGTAATCTGCACAAGTAACACACCCCGCGTAACAAGGAAAAAGACAAGTACAAAAAGAAAGCTAAACAAATTAAACAGATAATCACACAAATTCAAACAATATCCAAACACAAAGCGCACGCACTCCCCGGCAACGGCGCCATTTTGATAGACTGTCGTGGGTCTATGCAAAAACCTAAAATTACCTATAGACAGGGTAAGTCAGGTATCGAATCCAGAGGAGCATGTGGTCAGTGTAATACCGTTTAATTAATCTAAACTTACTTTATGAATTTTGCTAGTTTATATATTTTTGTAATTTTTATGAATAAGTATTGTGAAAATGAGAAAACAATTATAGGAACGTGACCACTCCGGGATTCAGATTCTGTAAACACCTAATAATCTAATTATTGTTTATTTGGATGCCACTGATTAAATGGTGAATCTGTCACATAAACCAATTACTTATACAAGATCCTAGCATAATACCAATTGATCAGAGAGATATTAACCGCAAGCATAAATAATTATTCAATCAGCAAAGGCACAATTAGATTCAACATAAATACGTCTCTGGTTATCACCAGGATTTGTCTGTCACACAAATTGTATATATGTAAATGCAATTCGGTTAACACCTAATTACAATCTAATTCTCAAACAAACATAACTAAATTAAAAGTGAAATACAAGAATCATCACCCGGAGTGTTCACTGGAGGGTTAACCGATCATGGCACTCGTTAAAGTCTCCAATCTTCCGAGCACTTCCCCCATCTCGTTCACCCGGCTTTCATAATCCCCCCACCAGTCAGTGTTGTGTAACCGAAAAAACCCATCATAAGACACCATCAACATCATAAAAAACATTAAATGTCATCAGTTACATATGCTTGATGTTGGACGATGTCTTTTAGAAGTCCTCATGTGCACATGATGTGACTTTTTTTTTTAGTGCCTCCCACGTGACTTAAAGCTGCCACCAAGAAATCCAAGACCCCTCAAAGTTTGCGCCCCTTGGTCTGTGAAGAAGTCAGCAGCCCCTCATGTCACGTGTGCTTCTTTTGTCTCATTAGTCCAAGCCCAATGATGATGTGATGCTGTTGTTTGGCGGCCCAATTATAGGAGTCCATGTGCGGCCCACAACTCCAAGAACATGTACAGCCACCTTCACATGATCGGCCCAATGGTGTGCTTGTTGAGATGGTGAATAATATTGTTGAAAATCACAATAACACAAAAACCCTTATGTCCGCTGCCTTTTTCAATTCCCTAGAAATTCACGTGAGGTCTCATGATAACATTCCCACTTATGAATGATGATGATGATTTGATATTAGTGATGATCAAGACTTGGCATCAATCCTCCATGTGATGTGCTTCTCAAAAGTCAATTCCATAAAGACATATTTTATGCACTTAAGTACCTGCAAAACCAAACAACTCGTAGTTACTAAGTTCAAGCAAATAACCAAGTAAAGCATGGAATTTTAATCTTTTTAAATCACTTAAGGGTTGTCCTACGGACCACCCGTCAGGCGCAATAGCTAACATATCGATACATCCCATGCTCAAGGCGCCATTCCAAAAACACATGAGGGTGACATTTTGGTAAATGATGTTGGTCAAACAACGTTTTAATAATTTCCCCTTGTATCTATTGATATTTAAAGCAGTCGAAATCGATGAAAGAATGTTTCATATTAGACATTGATAAAAAAAGGTCTATATAATAGGGGTAAGATTAAATAAAAAGTTTATTTTGCCTAAGTAGGATGAGAAGGAATCTTAACCATTCATTTTTCAAATCAATGGTTAAGATGAAAGTGCAGGGGAAAGGAGGAATGCAAGGGTATCTTAGGAAAATCCTATTTATGGACTTTCTCTCTCCACATGCAAGACACATGTATATTCCACCCCAATTTTTTAAACGTTCATAACTTTTTTATACGACATTATTTTTTCATAAAAATTTCACCGTAAAATCGAGCGTCTTTTTATCTTTAATTTGAGTACCATATTGCTATATAAAATATGAAGACTAAAAAAACCCACTAAAATGTGCTGTATAACATTTTTTTGTGCTGGATTTTTGTACTATATTTTTGTACTAAATTTTTTGTGCTGAATTTTTTTGACTTAAATTTTTGTTTTCTCAATTTTTTGTGCTGGATTTTTTTGTACTACATTTTTTGCTGAATTTTTTCGTGCTATATTTCTTGTAGTATATTTTTTTGTGCTATATTTTTTGTACTACATTTTTTGTGCAATATTTTTTTACTAGATTTTTTTGTGCTATATTTTTTTGTACTATATTTTTTTGTGTTTTTAAAAAACAAAAGTGGTGCCACATGTCATTTTCACTCCTATTTATAAGAACCAAAATGCCATTTATTCCTACTTATTATGAGTGCCACATGTCATCATCACAATCCTTCTTAGGCTAATTAGACAAAATCCACTTTTTAGTGGATCCTTCCCCTATATAATAACCCTATTTTAGAATGTATTTTAGACTCTGATTATAATCATTTATTTTAAAAACATTAACTTATTTACTAAACTTATCGTATACAAGAAAAAAAAAATACAAAATGTAGACGTATAATAATCAGCCCTTATGATCGAATGGAAACAAATATTTTACTTTACATGAAACCCGGCGTTTCAACCGACGAATTAAATTTCCATCGGGTTTCACGATCTAGACAACGGATTATTTTGGTGGTTGCAACCCCATTTCACGCCTTAACCTCCGGCACCACCACCACCGCTCTCTCTCACACACAAAAACGATCTACTGTGTGTAAATCTGAGCTCAAACCACCAATAAAAAAAATATCTCATGCACCCTATAAATACCCATCTTCACTTCAACTATTTCTTCACAATCCATTCTCTCTATACAACTGTTTCCTTTGATCTTGAATTTGGTGCTGAGCGAGAGAATGGCAGGCGGACGACGAGCGTACACAGCGCTGTTTGCGGTTCTGTTGTTGGTTGTTTTGATCGCATTAGCGGATGTAGCTGAGGTAACCTTAGTAAACTGAATTGAATTTGTTTGGTTTTGATCATCGGATCATCTGCATTGTTAGTTTTGTAATTTTTGAATTGAAATATGTTACTGATTTTGTTATGTTTATTTTTACAGGCGAAGAACAGGCTTCCTCTTAGAGGTATGCAATATCTTCGGTACTCGGTTTAATTTGCTTTATGGCATGCATCAAAAGCAAAACTAAACCATCTTTTATTTGCCAATGATCTCTCCATCAAGTGGTGGAGGGCTTGCATTTCTCTTGGGAGATGCAAGTTCGACTCCCACTTGGTGCAGAGTGAGGCACTGGTGAGCAATGATAGGAGACCCAGAGAAACCTGAGTTGGATCCTTGAGCCAAACGGGTTTTACTAGTAACTTCATCGTTGTGCCTACGGGCGGGTGGGTTACCGGGTTTTCCCCGGAATTGGTGGTGGACTCGGGTTACTCTCGGAGTACTCCGTTTGTCTAGTGGTTGCCCCGAGAGTGCTCGGGATTGAGTTTGTTGGTCGTTCAAAGAAAAAAAACATCTTTTATTTATATAATAGGTTAAATGTATATTTATATAATAACTGTTATTATATATATAAATTATATGTAAAAAATTAAATACAAATATATTAGGTTATTTATATAAGTGCAAAAAACATAATTAATAAATAATAACTTAGTCGAGCTCATACTTAGAAATAGAGATCTCGGCTTATTTATACCTAGTTATGGCTTAACAAACCATGGGTTAATTTTTATTTTTACAACGGCTAACTCACACACCACTAATAGACGTGCTGCTAAATCTACACTGAAGTCCACCATCTAACTAGAACCTAACTACATTCCTTGATACTGCTTGGCTACAAGCCTCTTACTTGTTTGATTATGTAAATTTGGTTCGGTTAAGTAGGTTGATTTGGTTACGTACAAATGTTACGCTTTTGATTATAATAATGCTGTGTTTTGATTTACAGAGTGTAAGCCCAGATGCACATACAGATGCTCCGCAACATCACACAAGAAGCCATGCATGTTCTTCTGCCAAAAGTGTTGTGCCACATGCAGGTGTGTGCCACCAGGTGTTTACGGCAACAAACAGAAGTGTGCCTGCTACAACAACTGGAAGACTAAAGAAGGCAGACCCAAGTGTCCTTGAAAGATTGGAGGGGTTTAACTGACATTTTTATAAGTTCAAGGGTCTAATTGTGAAAGAAACAGTTTGTGTTTGTTTTTCTTTGAATTTGAATAAACTGAAAGTGTACGGATAACCAAGGGGCATTTTAGTCAAAGTGTTATCCAAGATTTGTTGTTATTAATATGTTTCTGTCATTTCTGTATTCGAACATTTATGTTTTTAAAGTAAGTTAATGTTTAAGTGATTTTAATAATTTAGAGTTTGTCCATTTATGAATTATACTATGCACCCATCCTCTTCTTATCTAAACCATTTTCTTGGGTTATTCGTCTTATTAACATTTTATAATAGCATATAGAGATATATGTTAAATTAAGGGCATGTTTGGGTAAGCTTTTTGAAACAACTTATTGACTTATTGACTTTTTGAAAAGTCATAAGCTCTAAAATGATGTTTGGCAAAGAGGGTGTATGTGAGGGGAAAAAGCCAATAAGTCACAAAATCCTGACTTTTCCAAAAAGCCAATAAGTCAATAAGTTGTTTCTAAAAGCTTACCCAAACATGCCCTAACATGAGCATTTTTGCTTGGGGATATCAACACTCCGCTGATCACATTTTATTAACCGCAAAATACTTCTATGTATTATATAGAAAATCAAGCCAACAAGAAACTAAATACCTGAAACATACAACAGTCACGCCACCTATCCCAGCTAACCACATTAAATTTAGATCTACATTTGATCCTAAGAAACGAATTTGTCTTGATCTCCTCTGAAAGAGCTCAAGAGATATCAATAGACTCACCAATCTCTGATAATGTTTATTCAGTGAAAGGCTATATAAATAGCATTACAGACTCAATAACGTATGAGGGACTTCTTATTTCTATATTCTTTGACTTGGTGTGTTGATTTGTTGTTCGTTTTCGAGCCAAAGGTCTCTCTGGAAGCAGCCTCTCTATCCCTATGGATAGAGGCAAGGTCTGCCTACATCCCATCCTCCCCAGACCCTATAAGTAGCTTTGCTATTTGTGGGATTTACTGGGTATGGTTGTTGGTTGTTGTTACAGACTCAATAACGTAAACCATAAATCGAGGAACAAACTACGGATTCCTAAAGACTCGAACAAAACAAAAACCACGCTCTAAATTCAAAACCCTAACGTTACATAATCTGCCGACTCAAACTACCAAACCAAAGTTTGGGCTCAATTGCCACAGAACTCACACTTGGGCTAAAGCCCATTATTAGAAACATGACCCAATATGAAAACAAATCCTTCCCTTAAACTGAAAATGGGTTACTTAATCCTTCAGTTTAAACTCCAAGATCTTGTACCTCAAGCAGACTTCTCATTCGTTCAAACACATCAAGTTTCACCGGTTTGGTCATCACGTCCGCCACTTGATCTTCAGTAGAACAGAATACCAACTTTACTTCTTCTTGATTAACCAAATCCCTCAAATAGTGAAATCGAACATCAATGTGTTTGTCCTCATGTGAATAATTAGATTCTTAGCTAGCTTTATGGTTGAACTATTATCGCATTGTATCTCCACAGTGTCATTCTTGTTACCCAGATCTTCCAACAGTCCCTTGAGCCAAATACTATGACATGCATAAGCTGTTGCAGCCACGTACTCGGCCTCGGTAGAGGACAATGCCACAATCTCTTGTTTTCTCGTACTCCAATATATAGCAGCCTTGTAGAGAATACATGCATATCCCGAAGTGCACTTTCTATCTTCAATGTCCCTTGCATAATCACTATCCGTGTACACTTACAGCCTCATATTAGAATTTATTTCATATTGCAACCCAAAACAGTAGGTGCCTTTCACATTTCTTACTATTATTTTGGCTATTTGTAGATGTTCTTCCCTGGACTGGACATAAATCTGGATAGTAAACACACTACATGTAACAACCCGACTTTTGGAAGTCAAAGTACAAGTCAAAGGAAGAAAAGATTGCTAATCAGATCTGTCATTTCTGACTTAATTATTGCTTGTACTCGTTGACTCGATAATCGATACTTTGCTTGATGCTATTTGTTTTACGATTATTTAATATGTGAAGTAACAATGCGATAAACGTAATTAAACGCTAATCTACTAAACGCTATCACATCGCTATCGCATCGCAATTCGAATTACAGGTTCTGGATATTGTTTTACGTGTGTGTGTTATTATGTGCTTTACCTTTGTGTGCTTATATATATCTGGTGGGATGTTAATCACAAACACAATCGCAACTCTACCGCATCGCATCGCAACCCGAAATACAAGTTACTTTTATGATTATTAGGTTGATTATGTTATTTGTGTAACTAATGTGTCACTAACTCGAAACGCAACGCAACGCTCAACGCGCGAAACGAAAAGTCGGAAACTAACTCGCAGAAGCCCTCCGATCGAAGGACCATCCGATCGGATGGTCATCTGACCGGATGACCATCCGATCGGATGGTCATCCGATCAAAAGGCCCTCTGATCAAACCACTCCACACCGCCTCTTCTCCTCTTCACCTATAAATACCTCACCTATCACATCACTGTTCATGATGTGACAGCTCTCCTCCGACCCACGTACTCCCAGCCTCTTTTCTCTCAATTCCTCACGATTCTTGTAAGTTTTCATCCCATATCTTGTGCTTCTCTAATCTCTACACACTTCTCCATCACTTTCACCATCAAATCACAACTTTTAACCATGAAATCACTTGATTCTGGGCTGTTCAATGGTGACATCATCACGAGTTCTTATGAACTTCGGAGAATGACTTCATCTATGCAAGAATGGTTCGAATCTAACAGATTTCTACACATTTTTACACCGATTTCAACTAAATCTAAACATCTTTCAAGTGTTTCAAACTTTTCTTCAACATTCTTAACTTTTCACTCTAAAACTGTTAGAATCTGGACTCGTTCAGGTTCACTACTCATTCTCTACTAGAGACCCGAACTGAGAATCGATTTCTAACAAAGGGACAACCCATTCACGGGTTGAACATGAAATTTCATCTTGAACAGCTGGTTCAGAACGAATGGGGTGATTCCCCTCCGACCGGATGTGTTGGACTAGATGTGGTTTCCATTGTTTAACACGTTGTTATACCGTCTCGATAAAACCTTTTAACTTAGCTGATTTTAGAAACTTTTCATCTCGAAACAGTCGCTCGGACGAACAGCCCTCCTATCGGATAGCCATCCGATCGAACGGCTATCCGACCCGGTGACTGGTGACTTTAAACACTTAAACAACTTCCAATTTTCAAAATATGCTAACCTCCACTCGGATCACCATCCGAGTGGACGACCATCCGTCCGGACGACCGTCCGACCGGACGACCTGAGAGGTAGAAACACTTCAAAACTTTTAGAATACTACAGCGAAAACTTCAAAGATCATACACAAACACATCCTTCCCAAACGAATGACTATCCGATCGAATGGTCATCCGTCCGGACGGTCATCCGTCCGGACGGTCATCCGACCGGATCACTGTTCGCCACTTAAACGCTCCGACGCACTGTTCAACGGTTACACTATCGTTCTCTGATCAGGCTAACTCTCTAGCGCTCCCTTCAATCCAAGCTTGTGTTTATTTATTCAACACGAACTGTGAGTATACTCGATCCCTTTTTGCTTTATGCACTTTTGGGTGTTACATACGTTACCTATATCAAATCACAATCAACACACAACGCAAACACTTTTATACGCTAACCGCTCTCGCATGTTATACGTGTTATTCGATGAATGCTAGTATGTTATGTTTACACAGTGATTGTTGCCTGATACCTTAGCAACGATAGTACTACAGTTTGGACTCAGCACCTGTCGTGGACAGGGGTTGTTAAGGGCTTTTCTTCACGTGTCACATTGGTGATATGTGTTGCGCATTCTACAACTCGCAGTCACGTCTGTGCATATTTCATTGTCGATAACTTACCTACTTCACATTACTACGTGTTATATGCTGGTTATGCGTAAATCGCTTTCACTACTATTATACTAACAAACTTGTATGCTCACCTTTACACTATGTGTATTGACTTTTATTTTAACGTATGTGACAGGTGTTTAGGATGCTTTTGCTTGCTAGCTGCTATGGAATCAAGTTTAAGTGGTCTAGAAACCCACAAATAATTTAATCTGAGTCATCGAAACAATTTATTTGTCTTTGAGATACTATGTCTGTAATAAATGTTTTATTTGGTATGTTATGGTATGGGACGTAACGTTAAATATCTTGTAATATTAGTTGTTGTGGATTTCTCCTGGACAATCTGTTTCGCTCAATGCCGCGCCCCGATGTTTCCGCCATCTGTTGGGGTGTGACAGATTGGTATCAGGGCCATAACTATAGGGAATTAGGCAAGACTCGACCTAGTTCGGGTCGATGTCTTAGAATTGACCTAGTCTATAGTCTAAGTACCAGCAGACCGCCTCATGTGAGCCAGGTAGGGGTTCCGCGCGAGCCTACTCTCGTTACTCTCGTTTACACTCGCTAAGTTCATGACTTTGTACGAACATCGCATACTACAGCTTCATGCAAACGCTCAGCCTTTCCTAAGGCTGACAACACACATAATTTTTTAAACAAAACGAGTGATTTGGTCAAGACTAGGTGTGAAAGCCGCAAACTCTCGATAGAATTGCTAGTTTGACACGTATTTTTATTAATAAAACACAATCTTCGTCTTTCATATAAACCTCGTGTACTATCAAATCTGTTTACGCGTTCGAATCCTAAATTAATTTCTTAATATTTAAAACTATATTTTCCATCCTTCACTTAAATGCAAACATACTTAGTTGGCCGTCACCTCCCAAAATCGTTTTAAATACCTAACCTTCTCGTTCTTCATTAATGAATAATTTCCTACAAACATGTGATTTATGATTCCTCTTTGAAACCAATGAAACTTTTGTAGTGCGGCCACACTTTTCATCAAAATACTTACCGTTTTATACAAAAGTTATACTTCTTGATTATCATACTTTAAAGATACCTCTCCATTCTAAGTTATTCAAACTTGTTAAAACTCACTTTGCCTATACACACACTTGCACATTTTACTTACGATTAATGCCCCAATTCACCTTAGATAAACAGACTCTTTTACAATCTTATCCTTTCGTTCCTCAAAGTTCCATCCATTTTTAACACACTCCAAAGCTTCAAAATCTCGATTTTAGTTAATCATTTTAAAATGCCTTTATACAAGGTCTTCCTCTTGAATAAATTTCGAGACGAAATTTCCTAAAGGAGGGGAGACTGTGACGCCTCGCTTTTTGAAACTTACTTTAATTAGAAAGATTATTCATGTACCCATTTTTTGGAAATCTACATCGGTATCGTACTAAAACGTAATCATTTTATCTAAATATACTTCGTTTATTATTATTATTATTATTATTATTATTATTGTTGTTATTATTGTTATTGTTATTATTATTATTATTATTATTATTATTATTATTATTATTCGTGCTTAAACATTTTATACATTTTTTACGTGCTTGTACCTTGTAAAACATGCGTAACTTACAATCGATACATGATTCTAGATATCTTATACATACTCGAATATACGTTACAAATACTAAGCTAACTTTTTTTACCTATTAATACCAAAATATATGTTTTTTACACATGATATCCCTAATTATGTACATAATGTTTACTTAGTTGTATGTAGGTAT
This sequence comes from Helianthus tuberosus, assembly GCA_030545235.1. Lineage (NCBI taxonomy): Eukaryota > Viridiplantae > Streptophyta > Magnoliopsida > Asterales > Asteraceae > Helianthus > Helianthus tuberosus. The sequence continues at coordinate 94,112,235 of CM060372.1, forward strand.
ACTTTAAATAAATAATAATAAATAATTCAGCCTATGTATTTAAAATAAGGGAACCAAGAAAATGGACAAAAGTTGACTGGTTGTTGCTGGTCTCGGCCAGCATCAGCCCATCAACAGGGCCACACATGGGGTGATCTTAGCCAATTTTCATTCCAATTATAATGTCTAACAATGTGTTTGTATGAAACATTAATGGTCAAATAAAAAAAAGCAATCAAGCTGACTTCAACTTTCATGCGCACGTGATTCCTAGCCTTTTGGCTGTCTTATTTGTTTACCATTCTTTTTTTAAACACCTTGAGTCATTAATAGGATTCATGTGATATATAAATTGATTAATCAAATAATAACTTAACCTATCAAACTTAGTTGCAAAAAAAAAAAGAGAAGAATAATAACCAGCCCTTGTTAGCGCCAAAAGGGGGTCCAAATTCAGCAGGATGTGAATTAAAATTTTGGCTCCATTTTTTTATTATTAAACTCCCACCTAATCATATTTAATACACCCCTTAACTCTAACCCTAATCCTTCCTTATAAATACATCCTTTCCCCCACTCTATTCCACTTTCCAACTCCACTAAACACTCTATAAGACACTCTAAATCTATCAAAAATTCCCAGCTTTGAACAGAAAGTTTAAGTCATTCAAAATGAGTTCTAGCTCACTTCTTCAACTTTTTTCCTCTTGTTTCTATATTCTTAACACTTGGATAACCTCTAGGAAGGTTTTCATCAGTTTGCTTGGGCAAACTAAGGTGAAACCTCACCATATTTGAGGTCCAAATTGCACTTTAAATTCTGCTCATTTTTATCTTTTTAAATCTTCATGTTTTGATAGAAAACATGATGGAATCTTGTGCCCACCAAGCTCACAACATAGTGTATGGTTGTGGGTTTGTGTTTACGAGATTTCCATCAAAGTTTTGGGTTCAAACACCCATTTAATTTTTGTTTAAACTTGATAATCGAATGATGAAAACAAATACAACTCATCATCTTCTATATGATGAATTTGTGACTTGTGAAGTGTGAACAAATGAAGGCCTTGGCCTTCCAAACTAAGTTCCACTCCTTCATTTGAACACTTTTATGACTTGATTAGATTAAATTTACTTTATCGTTATTCATGACCCTCCAACCATCTTCAAGATGGTGTGTGTAGTGGTGAATCTTATAATGAGGTTTTCTAAACTCCATGCTTGACATACATGTTACTATATGACAATACTTGATTGGACATAGTCTAGGATATATTATTACCTTATGAATATACCTATTATTATATAGAAACATGGCTGAGTTTGTGGTGTTAATCAAGCTATGATTAATCACCATAAATCTAAGCTAACATATCAAAGATTCTAGAGTACTTGTTATGATTCCAATGGTCAAATTGGGACCCATGAAACCACTTGATATGGTGTCATAAACAAACTCTTGGAACTTAGATATTATTTTCATACATACATACTTTATGTATTTTAAATTCCGAATTCCGACTCTAATCATACCTTGAACTCCAACCCGAATACATTCAACCACCTAAACTCATTCCCTCGTCAATAATTGGATAATCAGAAGAATTAGCAATTTTGTGAGTACACTTGACCCATTTTCCTTTTAAAATACACTTTGGGTGCAACATGTTTTACTTGTTAAACCGCACAATTCACAAACATGCTTTTATTCATTCGATCTGTATACATGCCTTGTTATGCTTAGGTTCATGCTAGAATACATACTACTTGTTAACTCGGCTTAAACAATTATAGCTCTATAGGAGTAGCACACCACCTGACAGGGTTTTGTTAAGTCTTTATTCTATAACGGTCTCGTTGCTTTTGTGACGAGAGATGCTAAATACTAGTGGACACTAGAGTTGACATATTGTTATGCATGATAGTTTGACCTTGTATACCAAATGCTATGTTGGATTGAAAATACTTTTTATACACCTGACACGAGTCTAAAACTTGTGTATTCTCCAATACCTTTGTATTGAACTACACTTTTAAAAAATGTTGTAGGTTTAGCGATGATGTTGGTGATGCATGGAATCTAGTAGGATGCTTAGATACACACTTTAAATTTTGTACTCCTATCGTATTGTATTGTATTGTATTTCATTATTCATGTTGTTATATTTATTTCAAACCCTTGTAATTGATTCTTTAGAAATGGAATGAAATTTTATTATTTAAATACTTGTCACAATTATTAGTGTTATGATGTCTCCAGCAATCTATTTCGTCTCACTCCGATGTTTCCGCCATCGGTTGGGGTGTGACAGATTCACTTCGCGCCTCTGGGAAACTTTTCAATCTGCTCTCGGTACTACTCTCAATCTTAGTACTACTTTCCATCCCCATACCGACGGTCAGACTGAACGCACGATTCGCACCATTGAAGACATTCTTCGCTCGTGTGTTATAGATTTCGGTGGTAATTGGGATTCGCATTTACCTTTAGTTGAGTTCTCGTAAAATAACAGTTATCACTCTAGCATTCAAATGGCACCATTTGAGGCATTATATGGAAGAAAATGTCAATCGCCTATTTTATGGCACGAGATCGGGGATGCGCAAATTACCGGTCCTGAGTTACTGCAGGAAACGACTGACAAAATCCTCCAAATACGAGACAACCTCCTGAAAGCTCGGAGTCGTCAAAAGAGTTACTCCGATAAACACCGCAAGCCCCTTGAATTTGACGTTGGCGATCACGTACTCCTAATGGTTGCACCTTGGAAGGGAGTGATCCGATTCGCAAGAAAGGAAAGCTAGCGCCTCGATATGTTGGACCCTTTATGATTCTGGAAAGGATTGGCAAAGTGGCCTACAGACTCGAATTACCGGAGGAACTCAGCAATGTACATCCGACATTCCACGTTTCGAACCCAAAAAGTGTCTACCCGACCAGAATCTACATGTCCCTCTTGAGGATCTACAAGTGGACGAAACATTACACTTCGTGGAAAATCCAGTCGAGATCATGGACCGAGAGACCAAGAAACTCCGATGCTCACGCATTCCCATTGTGAAGGTTCGCTAGGAAGGCAAACACGGCGTCGAGTTCACCTGGGAACTCGAAAGTGACATGACGGCTAAATATCCACAATTATTCGTTACGCATGCGCTTTAAATTTCGGGACTAAATTTACTAAAGTAGGGGAGGCTGTAACAACCCGACTTTTGGAAGTCAAAGTACAAGTCAAAGGAAGAAAAGATTGCTAATCAGATCTGTCATTTCTGACTTAATTATTGCTTGTACTATTTGACTCGATAATCGATACTTTGCTTGACGCTATTTGTTTTACGATTATTTAATATGTGAAATAACAATACGATAAACGTAATTAAATGTTAGTCCACTAAACACGATCACATCACTATCGCATCGCAATTCGAATTACAGGTTCTGGATATTGTTTTACGTGTGTGTGTTATTATGTGCTTTACCTGTGTGTGCTTATATATATCTGGTGGGAAGTTAATGACAAACACAATCGCAACTCTACCGCATCACATCGCAACCCGAAATACAAATTACTTTTATGATTGTTAGGTTGATTATGTTATTTGTGTAACTAATGTGCTACTTACTCGAAACGCAACGCAACGCTCAATGCGTAAAACAAAAAGTTGGAAAATAACTCGCAGAAGCCCTTCGATTGATGGACCATTCGACCGAATGTTCATCCGATCGGATCACCATCCGATCGGATGGCCATCCGATCGAAAAGCCCTCCGATCGAACCACTCCACACCGCCTCTTCTCCTCTTCACCTATAAATACCTCACCTGTCACATCACTGTTCATGATGTGACAGCTCTCCTTCGACCCACACACTCCCAGCCTTTTTTCTCTCGATTCCTCGCGATTCTTGTAAGTTTTCATCTGAAATCTTGTTCTTCTTTAATCTCTACACACTTCTCCATCACTTTCACCATCAAATCACAACTTTTAACCATGAAATCACTTGATTCCGATTCTTTAATCTCTACACACTTCTCCATCACTTTCACCATCAAATCACAACTTTTAACCATGAAATCACTTGATTCCGAGCTGTTCAATGGTGACATCATCACGAGTTCTTATGAACTTCGGAGAATGACTTCATCTCTGCAAGAATGGTCCGAATCTAACAGATTTCTACACATTTTTACACTGATTTCAACTAAATCTAAACATCTTTCAAGTGTTTCAAACTTTTCTTCAACATTCTTAACTTTTCACTCTAAAACTCTTAGAATCTGGACTCATTCGGGTTCACTACTCATTCTTTAGTAGAGACCCGGACTGAGAATGGATTTCTAACAATGGGACAACCGATTCACGGGTTGAACATGAAATTTGATCTTGAACAGCTGGTTCGGAACGAACGGGGTGATTCCCGTCCGACCGGATGAGTTGGACTAGATGTGGTTTCCGTTGTTTAACAGGTTGTCATACCGTCTCGATAAAACCTTTTAACTTTCCTGATTTTAGAAACTTTTCAACTCAAAACAGTCGCTCGGGCGAACAGCCATCCGACCCGGTGACTGGTTACTTTAAACACTTAAACAACTTCCAATTTTCAAAATATGCTAACCTCCACTCGGATCACCATCCAAGCGAATGACCATCCGTCCAGATGACTGTCCGACCGGACGACCTGAGAGGTAGAAACACTTCAAAACTTTTAGAATGCTACAACGAAAACTTCAAAGCTCATACACAAACACATCATTCCCAAACGAATGATTATCCGACCGAATGGTCATCCGTCCGGATGACCATCCGTCCGGACGGTCATCCGACCGGATCACTGTTCGCCACTTAAACTCCCCGATGCACTGTTTAATGCACTGTTCAACGCTTACACTATCATTCTCTGATCAGGCTAACTCTCCAGCGCTCCCTTCAAACCAAGCTTGTGTTTTTTTATTAAACACGAACTGTGAGTATAATCGATCCCTTTTTACTTTATGCACTTTTGGGTGTTACATACGTTACCTATATCAAAATCACAATCAACACACAACGCAAACACTTTTATACGCTAACCGCTCTTGCATGTTATACGTGTTATTCGATGAATGCTAGTATGTTATGTTTACACAGTGATTGTTGCCTGACACCTTAGCAACGATAGTACTATAGTTTGGACTCAGCACCTGTCGTGGACAGGGGTTGTTAAGGGATTTTCTTCACGTGTCATAGTGGTGATATGTGTTACGCATTCTACAACTCGCAGTCACATCTGTGCATATTTCATTGTCAGTAACTTACCTGCTTCACATTACTACGTGTGACATGCTGGTTATACGTAAATCGCTTTCGCTACTATTATACTATCAAACTTGTATGCATACCTTTACACTATGTGTATTGACTTTTATTTTAACGTATGTGACAGGTGTTTAGGATGCTTTTGTTTGCTAGCTGCTATGGAATCAAGTTTAGGTGGTCTAGAAATCCACAAATAATTTAATCTGAGTTGTCGAAACAATTTATTTGTCTTTGAGATACTATGCATGTAATAACTGTTTTATTTGGTATGTTATGTTATGGTATGGGACATAACGTTAAATATCCGGTAATATTAGTTGTTGTGGATTTCTCCTGGACAATCTGTTTCGCTCAGTGCCGCGCCCCGATGTTTCCGCCATCAGTATACATTATATCAGGTCTGGTTACCACCTCCTTTGCAACCACCTCCTTTCCAACACCAGCCTTTGTTAAAATAATACCTGGAACTATCGGGTTTTTAACATAATTACTTTCCCACATGCTGAACCTTTCAAGTACCTCCTTCGCATATTTTCTTTGACATATACTTATTCCTTCCTTGTATTGATTTACTTCCACACCCAAAAAGTATTTCATTTGCCCTAAATCCGACATTTCAAATTCCTGCATCATTGATCTTTTGAAGCTTTCAAGTAGCATGTTATCATTCCCGGTATAAATCAAATCACCTACATAAAGACTGACAATAATAATCTTGTTCCAAACTTTCTTTATAAACAGAGTTTGATCATACCCGCTTTTGTTGAACCCTTCTCGAGAAAAATAACCTTCAATCTATTTAAACAAGGCTCTTGGAGCCTGTTTCAAACCATACAGAGCCCTTTTAAGTTGATAGACTTTGTGTTCTTCTCCTTGTTTGACAAAACCTTGCGGTTGTTCGACAAAAACTGTCTCCTTGAGTTCACCATGTAGAAACATGCTTTTCACGTCAAGTTGGTACATGGTCCAGTTGTTCTGAGCTGCTACTGCTAACAAAGATATGATAGTATCCCAACGTGCAAATGGGGCGAAGACTTCATTGTAGTCGACACCTTTCTTTTGAGCATACCCTTTTACTACCAACCGGGCCTTGTATTTGTCAACCACACCTCTTTCGTTTAACTTTGTCTTGAAAACCCACCTCACCCCAAGTGGCTTTACCCCAACTGGTGCATCAGTAAGTACCCATGTGTGATTCTGTTCAGTAGCTTGAATTTCATTTTCCATAGCCTTGACCCATTTGCTTTCCTTACGTGCATCTTCATAAAAAACTGGATCATCAGATGACCTAAACATAGAAAATTCTACTTCTCCATCTGATAAAACTTCCCCGGTGTGATAATCACTCCACCAAGTTGGAGCCTTTCTGATTTGTTTCGATGGACCAGCTGTATTTGACGGTGCATCAGGTACAACATTCTGATTTACCACATTTTCATCTTCAAGGCCTATTTTCTTGTGCAACTGTTGGTTCAAGGTCGCTTTGATTTCCAGCTACTTCGTGTCCATTGTCTTGATTTTCTTCGTGTTCAACTAACTGTTCTTCATCCATGATGATTAAATCATCTTTCCATTTTTCTTCTTTGCTCCAGTCCCATTGTTTATCTTGCTCAAAAATAACATCCCGACTTATAACATATCTTCTTTTGACTGGGTCGTAAAGATTCGGTTTATTTCCGGTCCAACAATCTTTTGGGACCATATTAGACAACGACCTTGTTACACACCTGTTGAGAATGTGACAAGCCCAATTTGCAACTTCGGACCAAAAATATTTGGGAATTCCCTTTTCTGCCAGTAAACAACGAACCATATTCATGATGGTTCTGTTACGCTGTTCTGCCACACCATTTTGTTGTGGCGTGTAGGCTGCTGTAAGCTGCCTTCTAATCCCATTCATAACACAAAAATCATTAAATGACTTAGATGAAAACTCACCTCCCCTGTCACTGCGCAACCCTTTTATTTTAGTTCCCATTTCCAGTTCCACCATAGTCTTAAAGATCTTAAAGATCCCAAAACTTTTAGCTTTGTCTGACAAAAAATAGACCCAGGTTTTCCTAGTACAATCATCAGTGAAAACTAAAATGTACCTTTTTCCACCCTGAGATGTAGGAGATATAGGTCCACAGAGATCAGTATGAATTAATTTCAGCTTCTCAGTTGCTCTCCACAAACTCTTCTTAGGAATTGGTGCTCTTTGTTGTTTGCCGACATTACATACTTCACATACCTTCAACTGCCCTGCTACTTGTGGCAATCCTTTGACCAGCTGCTTGTATTACATTATCCGTATAGCCTTGTGATTTACATGCCTAAAACGTTTATACCAAACATGAGTGGTGCTTTCCTCATCAACCTTTTAACACCTAGTCTAGAAAGGCTTCATGACTGCATTCATTCACAAGAAACATTCTGTTTCTTGTCATGTTTGAAGTAACAGTTAAGCCCCTTTTGTGGATGATACACCTTACAAGTGCCCTTTTCAATTACAATAGTAACTCCTCTTTCTTTAAGCTGCCCCACGCTTAGAAGATTAGAGGTAAGATCATGCACAAAATAAACATTAGAGATGATTTGTGTTATACCTTCCACCTCTAAGCAAACATCACCAATACCTTTAACACTTAATCGAAGATCATTTCCCAACTTTAATGAATGTCTTAGACTTTCATCCAGAAGAACAAACTAGCCTTTGGTCCCCGTCATATGGTTAGAGCAAGCCGAGTCAAGAAACCAAATACCTTTGCATTTTGGAGCATTAACTTCTGCATGAGCCATAAGTACTAGCTCCTCGCCTTCATCAAATTCAGCATAATTTGTTGAACGCTCCGCTTGAGGACATTCATATTGAAATGACCACGTTGATGGCATTTATAACATTCGACCGTAGCTTTGTCAAATTCAGCTCTTCCTCTACCTCGTGCACGTCCTCTGCCTCTACCAAATTATGATCTGCTTCATCCTCTACCACATCCAAAACTGGCATCATTCTCCACCTTCAAAACTTGTTCTTCATTTCCTCTTCGATTGAGTTTTTGTTCATGAACAAGCAAGGAGCTTTGAAGTTCGTCTACTGAAAGAGTGTTCGTGTCTTTTGATTCTTCAATCAAACAGACAACAAAATTGAAGTTTTATGTAAGACTCTTCAGAATTTTTTCTACTATCTTCACATCAGGCATGTCATCCCCACAATTCCGCATGTCGTTGGCCATCATCATCACTCTGTCAAAGTAGCTCGTCACATTTTCCCCATCCTTCATCTCTAAAATTTCAAAATCTTGGCGAAGTCGTTGCAACTGAGCTTTCTTCACTCTAGCATCCCCCTGATACTTGATTTTCATGGCGTCCCAAATCTGTTTCGCCATGTCTTTCTGTGTAATTATCTTCAGAATAGACTTATCAATTGACTGAAATAGATAATTCCTAACCTTCAGATCCTTGAGTCTGAGTTCATCTAGATTCTTTCTTTGAGTTGGCGTGACCTGTTCACCTTCCCTTGCTTCCACGTACCCTTCATCTACCACACGCCAATACTCCTTTGATCGAAGAAGATTCTCCATAACCATCTTCCAGTGGTCATAATCTCCATCAAATTTGGGTACACGTGGATTCTGAAACTATATTGTTTCTACTAACATTCTGTCGATCTCACTTTTGTTTCTCTCTTCTGTGATCACTCGGTGTTGTTTGCTCTGATACCACTTGAAAGAGCTCAAGAGATATCAATAGACTCACCAATTTCTGATAATGTTTATTCAATGGAAGGCTATATAAATAGCATTACAGACTCAATAACGTAAACCACAAATCGAGGAATAAACTAATGAATTCCTAAAGACTCAAACAAAACAAAAACCACGTTCTAAATTCAAAACCCTAACTTTACATAATCTGCCGACTCAAACTACCAGACCAAAGTTTGGTCTCAATTGCCACATAACTCACACTTGGGCAAAAGCCCATTATTAGAAACATGTCCCAATACGAAAAACTGCTACAATCCTCCCACCACATTTGGAATCGGGATGTTCCATCCTTTGAATTCTTTGGCGTTTTGAGCTTTTCAAATGTAACACCCTAGTTGCTATTTGACGGTTTTACATGTAAATACCAACAATTAGATGTGTAGTTAAGACTACACATACTATAAAAATATGGATTTATTAAAACTTTTACAAATCATAAGTTATTCGACATAACGTGATCAGATTCGTCATTTAAAATTTATGACGAGGCAATGTGCGGAAGCATGTATCTTTATCGTGTTCGGTTCTTCGTTGAGCTTGATCGTCTTCCGGCATCCAAAAAGTACCTACATTTCATAAACATGAAATGCTTTAGTCATACGGGGTTTAAAACGTATCTAAACGAGTCCGGGAAACAAAACTAATTAAAATACATTTTTGTACAGGGTCCACCGTAAATTACGGTGGCTACCGTAATTTACGGTAGCCCCTGTTTTAAAATACTCCACCGTAAGGCAGGAGATAACTGCCGTAGCGATTTCAGTCCCCCACCGTAACTTACGGTGCCCACCGTAAGTTACGGTGGCCCCTGTATCAGACTCTTCCATTTTGCCGTTTTTGACACGAAAACTTTCGTATCTTTCAATCCGCTTGTCCGTTTGACCTACCGTTAATTCCTACGTGTTTGTAATTTGATTCTCCATCATATGGAGTTAAAATCCGACATCCGGCTTAATAAATTTTGAGACTTTTATACCCTCGGCTTATTACCTTTTTACAAAATTTTGACCCGTTTGTGTTTAAAACCTCCAAACTTGTTTCTAATTAATCGTAAAGCATATACCAAATTATTTAACTCAAAATCTCTATCTTGGATTCATAACTTTTGTGAATTACGCGACAAACGCCCAAGTTACGCGCGTGATTTATTTTGACCCGTTTAGGGGATTTTTATGCATTGAAGCATCAAATCATCTCTTCTCTTTTCCCACTTCGCGTTCCCATATATAAATTGCTACTTATATTCCACCACAACTATTTTTGTGGTGGATCTAACATAAGAGACCTATAATCCCAATTTTTACCCTTTTGTTAGTCATTTTACGGAAAACCCCAAACTTAGGCATTTGATCCACAAAAGGCTTATACCGATAATTTTTTTTATGTCCGTCGATATCTAGCATGATCATATTACACGTACTTAAACAATCCCGAAAGGTTGTTTACCCGATTTACCCACCATGGGCGTTTTGGTCAACTTTAGTCCTTCAATTTACGACAAAGGACTTACACCAAATTTTGACCAACATCGCACGTTTAACTATAAATTGTTTATGCGTACCTGGCTCGGGTCAACATGTGGACCCGTTTTAAGACCGTGTCTCTGTAATATGCTAATTCATAGCCTTGCTAATTCATAAACCATTCATCCTGCGAGCATGAGACTCGACATACACTTTTTAGTCATAAATTGTCAAATGGTATCAATATTATCATTTGACCCGGTTGGTCTAAACTACCAAATGTAATGCGCTTAATATTAAATGGTGTTTATCCACCATTTCATTAAATAACTATCCTTGGATTTCTAACCATTTAGCTATGTCGCCCTAACCCATTTCTTATGCGTTTAATCCTACATAGTTTATGTCCCTTGGCGTCGTTTAAAGCTTTGACTTTTATCATACACACGTGATTAAAATCACCAGTTTACCCTCTTTACTTTCTTAGGCTTACTTATAAATTAGTCATTCAAAACTTTTTTTAAATATGTCACTTCAATGACTATTTTGAGTTTTTTCATCATTTTGGTATGTTCCGATCCGTATCAATTCGCGTCGGGAACCATACCTTGGATATTATCTTTATCATATAAATAACTTTTGAACAAGCACGTATGCTACAAAAAGGGTGTAAGTTCCACTTACCTCGCATCCGAACTATGCTTTTCCTTTCCTTCTTGATCCGTTTGACCAGCTCACTCATCAAGCTTCCACCTAGCTCGTTAGGCGTCAAACTATCATCATAATTCGTAAGATGGTTAGATTAGTCATTATCAATTATGACTACTCCATCTAACGGGTCTTATGTCGACTTTATCACTCGATCAAATCATTGGTTAGTTTGACTTCCTAAAAGTCATTTGATCTATCAACATATTCAAATGGACATTTCACACAGAATTTTAACATTTTAGCTTCATTTAGGCATTTTAACAAACACCTAGTGGGCATAATTTCACTAAATCAAAAATCAAGTTTCATGACTAACTATTTAGCCAAGATTAAACAATTTTTTGCAAGTTTAATATATCTAATATGCATAATAACATCTAGATTCACCTTATGTAAATAAATAACTCAATTTATAATCAGATTTCTAGTGTTCTTCATCAATCTACAACACCCATTTAACACTTAGATGGGTGACCATGAATTTCACAATTATAAACATTAATTCAACAAACTATTGACTAGGGTTTACTCCTAGGCATGATTTCATCCTAATTTAATCCAAGCATCAATCATGCAAGCCAAATTCTCGATTTTCTATGTTCACCAAGAATTCAAGATGGAACTAAATAACGAAAATTTGCATACCTTATGATCCCTTCATGGAGGTGATCACTAATTTGAGCTTAGATTTTGATTTGCACTTGATTTGCCCCTTCAATTTGTTGATTTTGTGCTTGTTAGGGTTTGAGTAGGAGAGCCCCTTGGCTCATGTGATTGTATCGACCAGAACACACACTTAGTGTGTGTGTTTTGGTGTAGGATTTTATTTAATTAAAACTAGTTTCTAGTTTTTCATATTTGGCCCCTCAACTTTCCCCAAGTTGAATATAGTGTGTTTTAACCAATTTCTTTATTACTACAAGACTTGTGACTAACTAGGTTATTTATTCCTAGTTATTTTATCTTGTTCATACTCCGTTTTATTTTAAGTCCCGTTAACTCGGGCCCTTTATATACTTTGTTTTCTCAAAGTATTTTTCATCCTTTTAATAAATATTAGATTTATTTATTTAAATCCTAATATTCACCGGGTTTACTTAACCACCTACGGTATTTTACCCGTTCATTATTATTAACATGGTTTAATTACCAACCCCGATTTCGGGGTGTTACAAGTCTACCCCCCTTAAAGAGGTTTCGTCCCCGAAACCTTTCTCATGTACTTTCTTAGTTTAAAATCACCTGAACCTTAGTTTCGGTGATTACTTGAGCATTGCTCTCATATAATAATTTTACCAAAAAGTATGGTAATGTGTTTTTGGTTTTAAGGCATATACGCCTTTCACGTGTAAGGTCACGTAGGCCATTACTCTCAGCTTGTATTTCTTATTCTGGTCACTTATTTAACCGAGTTGTCATCTGATTACTCGGTCGTATTTATCATTCAACAGGTTTACTTCTAGCTAATTTTTTTTATATTGACAAGCGCATTGCATAAGTCGTAACACTATTTTGACTTTGAATGATTTTTACTGGCTAGACTGATTTATCGTCGTCACTTTATACCCCGTCACTCGGTATATCATATTGCCATCTCGGCCTTTTGCGTGTTTCTGATTTCATATCTCGTAACTCACGTTACAACGTGGTTACATTCTATGTCACTTTTAGTGACCGTAATCACCTCACATCTTGTTTAAGTTTATGTCGACTTTCCATTGTCGAAAATCTTTCTTTCGAATGTATCGTTTTAAACCTTTCAATGTTAAAACCTATATCCTTTAATTTTAACCAATCCGGGTTCGTCTCCTAATATTCATATTTGTTAAAATGTTGTTTCACTTAGCCTCATAGGCTATTTATTTAGATTTTCACCCTTTTTAAGGTGAGACCCTGACAGTTCGTTTCTTTTTATTTTTGACCCAGACCTCAACACTACTTTCAATCCGTAGGTTATGATGATCCCATAGATGATCTTTTATTCGTGTCTTTATCCGATGTACATATATGTACATATTTTGGTGTCAAGGCACCCCTTGTTATTCCTGAAATCGTTTATCTTCACTTTCGAATTTCAGTTGACCTTGACCGTAGTCCAAGCCTTCATTCATTTACTTTCGGACTAATCATCCGAATTTATGACTCCTTACGTCATTTACATGTCAGTTTGTATAATCCTATCATTTCTCGGTTCACACTTAGGGGCTGTTTGGCAGCCTCTGAATGGTCATTAAGAGGCTACCTCTTAATGGAACCATTAAGAATTTTACTAATGAGAAGATAGAAGAATGTGACATGTGATGATTTATCATTCAGAGGTTACCTCTTAACCATTCAGACTTGAGGTTACCTCTTATTCATTCAGAGGTTTTAAACCATTAAGAGGTAGCATCTGAATGGTCATTAAGAGGCTACCAAACAGCCCCTTATATTTCTTTGCAATCCATTACCCGGGTTCTTTTATCTTAGAGTTTTTAGCGCCAATAACCCCTTGCATAGGTTTATTAATATTTCGCGCTTTCATCTATTTGATTCACGCTTACTTTCATCAGCAAGCGTTATTCTTTATTTAACTCGTTCGACTTGTCCATTTGAAATTTCATCACTTGTGAACGTCAAACTTCATTCTTTATTCGACCCGTTCAACTTTAAAATAGTTGAACGTAGTTATCAAAATTTCTATTTGCAAATTCTCATCGTCTTTTAGTCATGACTCAAAATCCGAGTCTTTTGACTTTCTAATTCGCGTTCCTGTTTCTTGGTTTACGCATACTTTCAAAATCATACCCATCTATCGGGTATTTTTTCGAAGTCGCTTCCAAAGTAACCGTCCCGATATCTATTAAAACTTTGTTTTAATTTTATTTAGTCGTCTTAGCGAAATCCATTGCTTTTATTCAGTTAAGTCTTTTATTCTTTATTTAATTCGTTTGACTTGTCCGTGTGAATTTCATCACTCGTGACAGTCAAACTTTTATCCTTATACTTTAGCATTCCTATTAGTCGGTCTGTATTTTCATTTACTTTAATCTTTGTCCCTTCTCTCGGGCTCGTTATTCTAACGTAATACGCTCCCGTCATCCGACTTGCGTTTACGTTTACTATCAAACATCTTACTTGTTTGATTCATTTGGGTACCTTTTTAATTCGTCCCATTCACCCCGCCCTTACTACATCGGATGTAAGCATGTCCATCATAAAATGTTCATGGTGCCATGTGCTCACCACTTACTTGGCCAGAGTAAGCGATCAATACCTGGTATACATGACCTTTTTATAATTTTCACATTACGCCCCATGTAAGTAATGCCTCTATTTGTTTCCTCTTGGAAACAATATCCCGGATAGGTTTTCTATTCGGGTTTTTTTTCCAAGTTTTAAATCTACATATGCAACTTTCAATCTCTACGTATTTGTTGCATATTACTATTTATGCAATTAAATTTAAACGTGCACCTGGTAAATGCTTGCCCTAACGGGCTTTCCTTTCCATTACTTATTTGCGATTGTTACGCGATTTAGGTCCTTGATGAGTATGCTCTTCTTGTCGTACCTCGGACCGTTCCATCATCATATCCACAATTCGTTCAACTCTTGTCATCTTCAGGCGCGAGTGTCCTTCAATTAAAATATTCACAAAAGTTAGTAATGTCAACTTCAATAATCGCCCGTATTATAATACGAGGTTTTTTTTCTACTATACGCGTCAATGCGCGTATTTTCGTCAACTATATCAATCATTTTAATTGGGGTAACGTGTATCACACGATAGCCATATGTGTTGTTTACAACACTTTAGCATGCTAAACTATTAACATACATGTACTTACCGGATTTGCGATCAAGCCTCGAACCGAACACCAATCTTTATCAAGAGCATAAGGTTTAAGTCCAAGCATGGTTTTCCTCACCATACTTGAATCTCTTAGACCAGGGCTCTGATACCAATTTGTAACACCCTAGTTGCTATTTAACGGTTTTACATGTAAATACCAACAATTAGATGTGTAGTTAAGACTACACATACTATAAAAATATGGATTTATTAAAACTTTTACAAATCATAAGTTATTCGACATAACGTGATCAGATTAGTCGTTTAAAATTTATGACGAGGCAATGTGCGGAAGCATGTATCTTTATCGTGTTCGGTTCTTCGTTGAGCTTGATCGTCTTCCGGCATCCAAAAAGTACCTACATTTCATAAACATGAAATGCTTTAGTCATACGGGGTTTAAAACATATCTAAACGAATCCGGGAAACAAAACTAAGTAAAATACATTTTGTACAGGGTCCATCGTAAATTACGGTGGCTACCGTAATTTACGGTAGCCCCTGTTTTAAAATACTCCACTGTAAGGCAGGAGATAACTGCCGTAGCGATTTCAGACCCCACCGTAACTTACGGTGCCCACCGTAAGTTACGGTGGCCCCTGTATCAGACTCTTCCATTTTGCCGTTTTTGACACGAAAACTTTCGTATCTTTCAATCCGCTTGTCCGTTTGACCTACCGTTTCTTCCTACGTGTTTGTAATTTGATTATCCATCATATGGAGTTAAAATCTGACATCCGGCTTAATAAATTTTGAGACTTTTATGCCCTCGGCTTATTACCTTTTTACAAAATTTTGACCCGTTTGTGTTTAAAACCTCCAAACTTGTTTCTAATTAATCATAAAGCATATACCAAATTATTTAACTCAAAATCTCTATCTTGGATTCATAACTTTTGTGAATTACGCGACAAACGCCCAAGTTACGCGCGTGATTCATTTTGACCCGTTTAGGGGATTTTTATGCATTAAAGCATCAAATCATCTCTTCTCTTTTCCCACTTCGCGTTCCCATATTTAAATTGCTACTTATATTCCACCACGACTATTTTTGTGGTGGATCTAACATAAGGGACCTATAATCCCAATTTTTACCCTTTTGTTAGTCATTTTACGAAAAACCCCAAACTTAGGCATTTGATCCACAAAAGGGTTATACCGATAATTTTTTGTTTTATGTCCGTTGATATCTAGCATGATCATATTGCATGTACTTAAACAATCCCCAAAGGTTGTTTACCCGATTTACCCACCATGGGCGTTTTGGTCAACTTTAGTCCTTCAATTTACGACAAAGGACTTACACCAAATTTTGACCAACATCGCACGTTTAACTATAAATTGTTTATGTGTACCTGGCTCGGGTCAACATGTGGACCCGTTTTAAGACCGTGTCTCTATAATATGCTAATTCATAGCCTTGCTAATTCATAAACCATTCATCCTGCGAGCATGAGACTCGACATACACTTTTTAGTCATAAATTGTCAAATGGTATCAATATTATCATTTGACCCGGTTGGTCTAAACTACCAAATGTTTTGCGCTTAATATTAAATGGTGTTTATCCACCATTTCATTAAATAACTATCCTTGGATTTCTAACCATTTAGCTATGTCGCCCTAACCCATTTCTTATGCGTTTAATCCTACATAGTTTATGTCCCTTGGCGTCGTTTAAAGCTTTGACGTTTATCATACACACGTGATTAAAATCACCGGTTTACCCTCTTTACTTTCTTAGGCTTACTTATAAAGTAGTCATTCAAAACTTGTTTTAAATATGTCACTTCAATGACTATTTTGAGTTTTTTCATCATTTTGGTATGTTCTGATCCGTATCAATTCGCGTCGGGAACCATACCTTGGATATTATCTTTATCATATAAATAACTTTTGAACAAGCACGTATGCTACAAAAAGGGTGTAAGTTCCACTTACCTCGCATCCGAACTACGCTTTTCCTTTCCTTCTTGATTCGTTTGACCCGCTCACTCATCTAGCTTCCACCTAGCTCGTTAGGCGTCAAACTATCATCATAATTCGTAAGATGGTTAGATTAGTCATTATCAATTATGACTACTCCATCTAACAGGTCTTATGTCGACTTTATCACTCGATCAAATCATTGGTTAGTTTGACTTCCTAAAAGTCAATTGATCTATCAACATATTCAAATGCATATTTCACACAGAATTTCAACATTTTAGCTTCATTTAGGCATTTTAACAAACACCTGGTGGGCATAATTTCACTAAATCAAAAATCAAGTTTCATGACTAACTATTTAGCCAAGATTAAACAATTTTTTGCAAGTTTAATATATCTAATATGCATAATAACATCTAGATTCACCTTATGTAAATAAATAACACTCAATTTATAATCAGATTTCTAGTGTTCTCAAAGTATTTTTCATCCTTTTAATAAATATTAGATTTATTTATTTAAATCCTAATATTCACCGGGTTTACTTAACCACCTACGGTATTTTACCCGTTCAATATTGTTAACATGGTTTAATTACCAACCCCGATTTCGGGGTGTTACATCAAATCCCCGATGATGTTGCCATGAAGAGGACGTTGACAACCTTTTTCCAATCTTTTGAGCCGTTCAAATTATGAAGAAGATCCCATACCGTGCTGCACGAGAAATCTCCCTAGAGAATAGGGAGTTTATGCCAAACTAAAATGTGCCACCAAACTGAATGTGCGAACAGACAAGAAGCCAAATAGTGATCAGTGGATTCTTCTTAGAGTCCGCACCTCCCGCACGGCTAACTCCTTTTTAATCGGAATCCGTTTTAAAGAAGCTTACCATATGAATAAGTTAATTTTTGGGGAGCCCAATTGTTCTCCGTAAAGGCCAAATACCAACATGTTCATGATTTTCTGCAGCCGCTATCACATTACGTACTAACACCACGGATTAATCTTCACCCGAAGCATTGCTCCACACCCAACTATCCCAGTGGTGAACCCATAAAAATTTTTCATGAGGTGCGAAAATTTATAAGGGTTATTCGTTTATCACTATATAATAAATTTTTTGGGTCCATTTCGGGTCGGGTCAAATACTTTTTTCATTTTAGTTTGAATTTCAAGCATTCAAAAATTTTTACATGTTAGTTACTTTAGTAATTCAACTCTTCTTTCCTAAATATTTATCTGGATGTATATATTTTTATGGAATGAAAAGAAAACTGTGATAAAAATATATGGAGTACAAAATCTTAAATCAAAATATAAATGCCATTTTAGTTCCTGTGGTTTGGGTCATTTTGCCAGTTTAGTCCAAAGGTTTCATTTTTAACCTGTGGGTCCAAAAAGGTTTCACAGTTGCCATTTTAGTCCACTGGGTTAACTTCATCCATTTTTTATGTTAACCAGAAGGCCATTTCGGTCATTTTATATGGCTGAATTGCCCTTTTAGTTAACAGAAATTACATACAAAATGACCAAATTGGCCTTCTCGTTAACAAAAAAAATGGATGAAGTTAACCCAGTGGACTAAAATGGCAATTGTAAAACCTTTTTGGACCCACAGGTTAAAAATGAAACCTTTAGACTAAACTGGCAAAACGACTCAAACCACAGGAACTAAAATGGCATTTAACTCTAAAATATATAAATAAATAATAAAATAACAAAAAGAAGTAAATTGAATAGTTTTGTGAGACCTGAGGTTTTAAATAAAAAAAAGTGACTTAGGAGCCTATATACAACTAAAATGGCATTTAGATAATCCATTATTTACTTGTAGAAATAAATATAATAATAAACTTTACCCAAACACCATCTTGTTCCCTACATTTCCCCCTCTTCAGTTGCAGTGGTTTCGACTAAATGGCCGGAAAATTACACAATTTTTTTACTTCTTGCAAAGTTACCGACTGCTTGGGGGTGCAACTAGGGAGCTTAACCAAACTTTCAAGGGGGTGCGATTGAAATTTTACATAAAAACTACACTAATTATTTTTTTCAAGGGGTGCGCCCGCAACCCACCATTAGGTCCGCCCCTGATCTATCCTCATTCGAGTTAATTTCAACTACATCCAGCAGGTTTTTTTAGCGAAGTCAACTGGTCAGTAGCCTCCTGGCTACCAGGTTCCGTTTTCCACATCCACTTCCACTCTAACTTGTCGTTTCGAGTAAAACAATCCGATACGAGCACTTGTTTATTATGAGTCAAAACATACAAGTTAGGGAATTTGTACCTTAGCGGGACGCCATCCAACAAGCCTTTGTTTATTAATATTATAAGTCCACGGATCACATGACTTACAAATTTGAGATCACAAGGCTACATCACCATCACAAATTCGCAATCATAACTCTCCAAAATTTCATGTACCAATGTCCTATTTTTTTTCGTTTTTAATGATCTTAGCTAGCATTCTCATTTGAATGGTTGTTAAACATATGCATTAACAAAATTATAATTTCACTATGAATTGATTAAAGCATATATGTGCATGTGCACATTAAAGCAACAAGTACTTAAACACTATTTGTGAATCTTACTCTCGATTAGTTATTCTAAAATTTATTTTAAAATTGGTCTTTTGATTTTTTATTCGTACTAATGATACTAAAAAGATGATCGCTAATGAGTTCTAGGTATTGTGAAGCGGATCATGTAACATTGTTTGTTGTCAATTGGAAACCACATAAACATGATTCGTTGGACTCCTTGATTTAATATACAATTAAAAGAAAAAAAACATTTGATTGCAATGATGTGAAACCAAATGATTGATGCAATTAAGAATTAACCTAATTAATTACCAGTTCTATGTTATAAGAAAACAATAGTTTTACTGGTTAGTGGTAAACGAACCATTAATTACAATATAGAACTCAATCCTAATCGATGTTGACTCGACATTAGATTCCTCGATCCGTGTGTTAATTATTTGATACGATGTAATATTCCGTAGAAACGTCTATGTAAATGACACTAATCTTATTCATTTTCATTCAACTTCTATTCGTTTTTTCTATATTTCTTTGTATTCAAATTTTATTACGTTATCAATGTCGTGGTGGACCATTTTCGGTAGTGACTCAGCTAACAAGTCGAATCAGGAGAGTGATCAAAACAATCAGAATAACAATCCGGGTGTGTTTGATCTAAATGTATCGTTCGATCTCAACCTTGCGTCTGATGCAAGTCATGATCCTTGGGGTTTGGATGCCTTTCAACCTAATTATGCTGGTTATTATCCACTGCCGCCAGTTGGTTTTCAACCCCCTCCTGCTACTAGTGGACCGCTGCCCGGTAGTTTTCGACCTCCTCTCGGTAGTTTTGAATCTCCTCCCGGTAGTGCTGGACCGCCTGAGGGTCCAAACTGTGACATCTGTGCTTGTAATCATTGTATAAACCTTAATCAGTTCAGTTATCAATAAAACAATGTTATTTGATCCCAATATTTGTTTATTTATGTTTGACATTTTGCATGTTTTGATTTTTGTTCAATTTCAAACTCTATATCGCTTTCTGGAAAGTTATACGCAAACCGATGCGTAAACGTAATTGGTTTAACGCGACAAACACTCCGGAACATCAACATATGCTTAACATACCATAAATAACCTTTGCATAACTTAGAAATAAGTTTTGAAGGCTTTGGTATGGCAAAATCAAGTTTATTCGCTTACAGGGACTAATTTTGACAAACTGCGAAAGTATCCCGATTCGTACTCTAACGGACAATCTGGAACTTGATCATAAGTTAAACATACCCTAAATATCCTTTACATAACTTAGAAATAGGCTTTGAAGGGTTGGGTGTGCTAAAGTAAACTTTTAGATCAAACAGGGACTAAAAGCATCAAAAAGTGCATAAGTTTGCATTTTCGCGCATATCTTACGTTCTGAACACATCCGGACATCCAAAAATTTATGTAATCATTAAAATACTTTATTTTAGTGAATGGCATGATAAAATTCCATTCGTCGCGTAATTTGGATCGTTTTTCGCGTCCGTTCGTGTGTCATTGTAATTAACCGAATATCGTGACCGTACGACCAAACAAACCGATATCCAGCATATTTTCAAGCATTTTTCATGTCCCTTATGCTTAGGCATCATTATACAGCCTTGAAAATGGCTTAACGGGCCTTAAATGTGCCAAAAATGGACTTAAACATGTGCAGGGACCAAACTGCAAATTCTGAAACTTGTTTGCTAATATCCTAGCTCTGGCGGGCCGCGTAAGATCTGCCTAGCTCGTACGCGGGGCGCGAGCGACCCCCAGATCAGCAAAATCTGATTTCCAACTTGTTCCAGTTGTTCCCTTCATTTGCACATGGTTTTAATGAAACTAAGGGCTTGTTTTGGGGCACCCATGGTATTCTAAAACCATGGGCACACTTGTACGACTCAGATCGAAGCTCGGTTATCGATGAATGATCCTAACGGTGGCCCAAAAACTATATATACCCCCAAGTTTTTCAATCTAAGCTCACATTTGATCTGGCCATTTCTCTAAGTTGAAGTGTCTTTACTTCATACCTGAGAATTCTAAGATCAAAATCTCCATTTCTTGGACCTCTTGTAAGTTTCTTTCGTTCTTTTACGCGTTTTTTAGCACGAAAGTCAAACTGTGTTTGACTTTCTGCTTTGACCAGTTTATGGTCAACACAAAGTTGGTTTGAACTTTGCAACGTGAGCGTAATCACGATGGTCATAGTCTTTGGTGACTATACCTACTAATTACCATGTTATTTAGGCATAGTGACGAGTCATAATTTCGGTCAAAATACGCGTTTATGCGTATTTTGCAACCAAACTATTTTTGGGTATCAAAACCCTTTGTTTTGATATCAAACCTGTTTTCTAAATTCGTTAAACATGTTTTAACATGTTTAACTCGTCACTTTTAGTTTAGTGCTTATATAGGGTCGTAAAGATAAGCGGTCTAAACAACCGCTTAGACTTTCGAACCCGACTCGTTTGGTCGATCATTAGGATCCGACCAAACACATTTTGTGACCATAGTTGTATTGGGTATAACCTTCCGAGGTTATACCTTATGGTCACTACGTTTAGTTAGTTGTATGATAGGTAGTTTATATGCCTTAGGAAAATGACCAAAATGCCCTTTTTGCGCATAAACTCATTTTAAGTATATGTAACATAAATTTTGACATCTAAACTGATTAGGCAACATTAATAGACATGTTAAGGCATATATTACTTGTCATTGGACTAGTTAGGCGGTCCGAACACGTTTTACGCGAACGACGTGTTAATGTAGCATAAGCTACCTAAACGAGTCGTAATGGGTCGTAAGCACTTAGGATAGGTTCCGTTTTAGAATGTAGGATTTGTTAAACCATATTACATGAGTTCCTATACTCATTTGGTTTAGGAGACCTCATTTTATCCGATCCTCCGATTTAGGTCTGGTTTATTAACGTAGTTACCTATAATAGGTGCCGATTGATTCTGTGATCTTTCTAACATTGCTTGGTTGTTATCCAAAGACTACTGAGCAATATCAAGTGAGTACATAGTCCCCTCTTTTACTGTTTTTCAAACATTTTGGGGTGAAACACATGTGCCTACTTGTTACTTTCGTGCTTTTTCATGATTTCATATCTTATACTTGCAATGTTCATTACTACACGTATAGTACATGATTTTATCCATGTTTTTGCTATGTATGTTCATTTATTGCATACTTAGTACATTGTTTTACATCACATGCTATGTATGTTCATTTATTGCATACTTAGTACATTGTTTTACATCACATGCTATGTATGTTCATTTAGTGCATACTTAGTACATTGTTTTACATTACATGCTATGTATGTTCATTTATTGCATACTTAGTACATTGTTTTCACATAACATGCTTACATTTTGGTATGACATTTGATTTGTTTAAATGGGACAAAAATACATTCATTAACATTGATCACGCTGCTTGGTAGTAGGTAATGGTACCATAGGAATTGGCAACTCCCGTTCCTGAAATCCTAGGTTTGTTTGGGTGGAAGGAATGACTGAATCCAATATACATAATTTAGATAAACTTTTAATTTGTTTAAGGGTTTGTCGCCACAGTCGCAAGGCTTGGATGTATGCATTTTAACATTACCGCATAGATGTTTGTATCAGTAAGGCATGCATTTATTTTTCAAAACATAACCTTGATATAAACCATGATTTATTTCAATACCTTATTTTGTGCATTTTACCTGTGGTTTAGTTGACATATTTCACTTGCCATTCATGACATTTGGTTACAAATTACATGATTTACATTTGACAATAGACATTGTTTACACATAAACATTTTGACATTGACAAGACATTTTGATGGTTTGTTTGAGTAAGTGATTTAAATAACGAGGAGTGTGTAATATGATAAAAGCATAGTGGATACGCCGCTGGTACTTCCTATATATAAGTGCTTTTATGATATTACATATCGTTGCGTTATTTAAACCATTTCAGTTTAAACATATTACATTTTACACAAATATCATATTTTCCCATAAACATTGTTTTACAAACAATTATTTATACAAACTCATTTTTACTTGGTTATTCATTTAACCATTCATCTTTCTTTTATATCATCTGTTTTCTTATCAATTTTCGTATGATTTATAAAAGAAAACACTTAACAAGATTTGTGACTAACTTTTATTAAACATTTCTTTAAACTTAAGTAAAGAATTCTATTTTACCAAAACCTACGTATCTCACAGACATTTTTATGCTGACGTACCTATTTTCAAATGTGTTTTCAGGAGCTGATGCGTAGGAATGATCAAGATACAGTTAGGCGAATCTGTGCCTTAGTGACATAAAATGAAGCTAGAATAGTTTAACTTTGTTATGTACTCTTTGTTTCTGTGGTTTTAAGACAATGCAATCCCTTTGTTTATAAATAAAACAAAACTTTAATTACCATGGTTGTGAAACAATAATTATGTTGCTCGACTCCCCGACGTTTCCGCCGCGGTTTGTTGTTTTACGCGGTCGGGGTGTGACAGAAGAGATGGTATCAGAGCCAATGGTTATAGGGAATTAGGTTATTAGTAATGCTTTGACCTAGACTATAACTTTTCTAGGACCCCAACACAAGTTATCTTGCGTTTAGATCTTAAAACACGCACTTCACCTATCCTTAGGTGATTACCAAAACAAGAACACAATTTTTCAAAACGATTTTTGAAAATTAATCATCTGTTTTTAAATGATTTATTATAAGGTTTTGAACCCTCTAATTTTTCAAATTGATTTTGAAAATCTAATCATTCATTCTTGAATGATTCTTTTGGCCTTGTGCCATCCAAGCTTTCAAAATCTCGTCAAAGTTTTGGGTCTAAATAATGTGAACACGTGCAATCTAGAAGGGTGGTTGCCTGTATCTCGAGTTTTCTGTCTAGGCTAGAGTGTTTGTACAAATCCACATAATCGGACCAGTCACTCTTACCTGGGGACTCTTGGGGTGAGTGTCCACTTATAGGCTAAAGCATGTCTTCGCGATACGTTATTTTGACCCATTTACTTTGATTAGTCACTGTGTGTCGTTTGTTTGCTTTGTACTAACAAATGACCACGATCCATGCTTTTTGTCGATTTTTGTATCATTTCATTTTTCATCTAATCATCTCACTCGTTTTCTCTCATGTTTCCTCTTTTGGAATGCCTCCTCGACGCGAAAATCCGATACCTAATGCCGAAATGGCAGCAATCATTGCGCAGCAAATGGCTGCTGTACTCCCAGACATTGTTGCTCAAGTTAACCAAGCCAACAACAACAATAATGCTCCATGCAACTTCAAAAGTTTCAACTCGGCTAAACCACTCAAGTTTAGTGGTTCTGAGGGAGAAACTGGGCTTCTCCAGTGGTTTGAGAGCATTGAGAGTATGTTTCGTCATGTTCAGTGTCCTGATAATCGCAAAGTCGAGTTTGCCTCTAGCGTATTTCAAAAGATGGCTCTTAGATGGTGGAATGGAGTCATGAGAGACCGTGGTGCTGTGGTTGCTTTAGCACAGACCTGAGCAGAGCTTAGGGCTCTTATGATGAGGGAATTATGTCCTCGTCATGAACTAAGGGCTTTAAAAATGGAGTTTGATGATTTGAAGCAGGATAGTAGTGAACACTGGGCTTATACTGACAGATACGAAGAGCTGAGTTTGTTATACCCTACAATGGTTACCCCACTCGAGAAAGCTATCGAGAGGTATGTTGATGGCTTACCTGAATCTGTACAAGACATCGTCACTGGTAGTAACCCTACCACAGTTCGTCAGGCAATCAAGTTAGCTGCGACTTTGACTGAGTCGCAGATCAGAAAGGGGAAGCTTCATAGGAAGAGTGGCAAGGATAAGAAATAATCGTCTGGTAAGGGTGAAAACAAGAAGGGAAAGAAATCTGGTTCTTCGAAAGGGTCTAGGAAGCGCAAGGCTTCTCAGAATTTCGCTGTTACTGCTCAAGGCAACCAGGCAGCTCCCAATCAGCCTGCACAACCACCAGCGAAGAAACGGTATGCGGGGAATGCACCGTTGTGCAACAGATGCAATAGCCACCATCAACCGCAAGTTCAGTGTCGAGTCTGTGCTAACTGTGGAAAATCGGGTCATCTTGCCGATGTTTGTCATTTTGCTCCAAATCAAGCAGCTCAGAACCCAGCTTTGCAAGCTGCTCAACCGCCTGCTCCACAACAGGCTCAGGCTGAACGACCTCATTATCCTCCTGGTTCGTGCTACAACTGTGGGGATCTGATCCACTACAGGAACCAGTGTCCAATATTGGCCAATGCAAATTAGGCTCAGGCTCGTGATCGAGTCTTCAACATGAACGCAAATGAGGCGCGTGCAGACAACAAGGTGGTGAACTGTACGTTCTTTGTTAATAATCGGCCTGCATCTGTTCTTTTTTATTCGGGCGCCGATAAGAGTTTTGTGTCATTATCTTTCGAGCCTTTGCTTCGCATACTAGAACAAAACTAGGAAAGCCCTTGACAGTAGAGGTAGCTAGTGGTGAACCCGTTGTTCTCAATTCTGTTCTTCGTAACTGCCAATTGAACCTTAATAACCATCTTTTTCCTATCGACCTCACACCGATGCAACTTGGAAGCTTCGACATTATAGTGGGAATGGATTGGTTAGCCAAAAATCGCGCAGAGGTAGTTTGTTTTGAGAAGATTGTTCGTGTGCCGCTTTCGACAGGTAAGATCCTAGAGGTTCGTGGTGAGAAACCTGCTAGTAGCCTCAAGCTCATGTCTTGTACTCAAGCTCGAAAGTATCTGCGAAATAACTATGTGGCCATCTTGGCACATGTTGTAGCAGATAAAGGCAAATGTAAGTCCATTCAAGATATCCCTGTTGTTCGGGATTATCCTGAATTGTTTTCTGAAGAATTACCTGGTTTGCCCCCAGCACGCCAAGTCGAGTTTCATATTGATCTTGTACCTGGTGCAAACCCTATTGCCAGATCTCCATATCGTATTGCACCGTCTGAGATGCAAGAGTTATCTAAGCAGCTTCAAGAGCTTTCTGACAAAGGTTTTATCCGTCCTAGCTTTTCACCTTGGGGTGCTCCCGTTCTTTTTGTGAAGAAGAAAGATGGCTCTTTCAGGATGTGCATCGATTATCGTGAACTTAACAAGCTTACCATCAAGAATCGATATCCCTACCTCGCATTGATGATCTCTTAGATCAGTTACAGGGTGCTTCTTATTTTTTAAAGATTGATCTGCGTTCTAGGTATCATCAGCTTCGTGTGCTTGAAGAAGATATTCCAAAGACTGCTTTCCGCACTAGATATGGGCATTATGAGTTCACAGTTATGCCATTTGGCTTGACTAATGCTCCTGTTGTTTTCATGGACTTGATGAATAGGTTTTGTAAGCCTTATTTGGATAAGTTCATCATCATTTTCATTGATGACATCTTGATTTATTCTAAGACGCGAGCTGACCATGACCAGCATCTTCATCTTAATCTGGAACTCCTAAAGAAAGAGCAACTTTTTGCCAAATTCTCCAAGTGTGAATTTTGGCTTAAGGAAGTTCAATTTTTGGGTCATATCGTCAACGAACAAGGTATTCGCGTAGATCCCTCCAAGATCAGTGCGATTAAGGATTGGGATACGTCTACTACACCCACCGAAGTCCGTTCATTTCTTGGTCTCGCGGGTTATTACCGCCGCTTCATCGAAAACTTCTCCAAGATTGCAGTTCCTCTAACTGCTCTAATCCAGAAGAACAAACCCTTTGATTGGGGAAACCAAACAAGAAGAAGCGTTTCAGACCTTGAAGCAGAAGCTTTGTGATGCACCCATTCTATCTTTGCCTGAGGGCAACGATGATTTCGTCGTGTATTGTGATGCATCCAATTTGGGTCTTGGTTGTGTTCTTATGAAAAGGAACAAAGTCATAGCTTACGCATCGAGACAATTGAAGGTTCATGAAAAGAACTACACGACTCATGATCTTGAGTTAGGTGCAATTGTGTTCGCTCTCAAAATCTAGAGACACTATTTGTATGGTACAAAATGTGTGGTTTTCACTGACCACAAAAGTCTTCAGCACATCTTCAATCAGAAAGAACTCAACATGAGGCAACAACGTTGGGTTGAACTTCTAAACGACTATGACTGCGAAATTCGCTACCATCCTGGTAAGGTGAATGTCGTGGCTGACGCATTAAGTCATAAGGAACGTGTCAAGCTTCATTGTGTCAAAGTTCGATCTGATATTCAAACCCGCATTTCTCAGGCTCAACGTTCTTGTGTTTCGCAAGACTTGATGGGTAAGGAATTGCCATTTCATATCAAGCCTGATCTCGAGCTTAAAGACAATGGATTGTATTATTTCATGGACCATTTGTGGGTCCCAAGTCAAGACAATCTTCGCACCTTGCTTATGGATGAAGCTCATAAGTCTCGTTATTCTATTCATCCTGGTGTAGACAAAATGTATAAGGATCTTCGTGCTCAGTATTGGTGGCCTGGTATGAAGAAAGACATTTCCTTGTACGTATCCAAATGCCTTACTTGTCTTAAGGTAAAGGCTGACCATCAACATCCCTCTGGTTTATTGGAGCAACCAGAGATTCCAGTTTGGAAATGGGAAAACATTGCTATAGATCTTATTACCAAACTTCAGCGCACTAAGAGAGGTCATGATTCCATCTGGGTAGTTGTTGATCGTCTTACAAAGTCAGCACATTTCTTGCCGATCTGTGAGGATCTATTTGCTGAAAAACTTGCTAAAATTTATGTGGATGAAATTGTATCTAGACATGGTGTTCCTTTGAACATTATTTCTGACAGAGATGCTCGATTCTCATCTCGTTTTGGAGGACTATGCAATCTGCTATGGGAACCCAACTTAATTTGAGCACAGCTTATCATCCGCAATCTGATGGTCAATCTGAGAGAACAATCCAGACTTTGGAGGATATGCTTAGAGCTTGTGTGATTGATTTTGGTGGTAGTTGGGATTCGTATCTTCCGTTGATTGAATTCTCCTACAACAATAGTTATCACTCCAGCATCAACATGGCTCCTTTCGAGGCTTTATATGGTCGAAAATGTCGTTCACCAATCTGCTGGAATGAGATCAGTGAGGCTCAGCTTACTGGACCTGACCTCATTCTAGAGACAACAGATAAGGTTAAGAAAGTTCGCGATAACCTTCAGACAGCTCGAAGCCGTCAAAAGAGTTACGCGGACCGATGGCGCAAGTCCTTGGAATTTCAAGTCGGTGATCGTGTATTACTTAAGGCCTCACCTTGGAAAGGTGTAATCAGATTTGGAAAGACAGGAAAACTTGCACCTAGATTTGTTGGACCATTCAAGATCGTCGAAAGAATCGGAAAGGTAGCCTACAGACTTGAGTTACCTCCTGAACTTGGAAATGTTCATCCAACCTTTCACGTGTCCAATCTCAAGATGTGTCTAGCTGATGAGAACCTCCACATACCGCTTGATGAAATTCGTGTGGATAACACGATGCATTTTGTTGAGAAACCAGTGGAAATCATGGAACGTGAAGTCAAGTGGCTCAAACGCAAGCGCATTCCACTAGTCAAAGTTCCCTGTGAATCTAAACGTGGACCAAAATTTACTTGGGAACGTGAAGATCGAATGAAGGCGAAATATCCGCATCTGTTCTCATAAGTTTCCTCTAAATAAATTTCGGGACGAAATTTCCTCAAGTAGGGGAGACTGTGACATCTGTGCTTGTAATCATTGTATAAACCTTAATCAGTTCAGTTATCAATAAAACAATGTTATTTGATCCCAATATTTGTTTATTTATGTTTGACATTTTGCATGTTTTGATTTTTGTTCAATTTCAAGCTCTATATCGCTTTCTAGAGAGTTATACGCAAACCGATGCGTAAACGTAATCGGTTTAACATGATGAACACTTCGGAATATCAACATATGCTTAACATACCTTAAATAACCTTTTCATAACTTAGAAATAAGTTTTGAAGGCTTTGGTATGGCAAAATCAAGTTTATTCGCTTACAGGGACTAATTTCGACAAACTGCGAAAGTATGCCGATTCGTACTCTAACGGACAATCCAGAACTTGATCATAAGTTAAACATACCCTAAATATCCTTTACATATCTTAGAAATAGGCTTTTAGGGGTTCGGTGTGCTAAAATAAACTTTTAGATCAAATAGGGACTAAAAGCGTCAAAAAGTGCATAAGTTTGCATTTTCGAGCATATCTTACGTTCTGAATACATCCAGACATCCAAAAATTTATGTAATCATTAAAATACTTTATTTTAGTGATTGGCATGATAAAATTCCATTCATCGCGTAATTTGAATCGTTTTTCGCGTTCGTTCGTGTTTCGTCGTAATTAACTGAATATCGTGACCGTACGACCAAACGAACTGATATCCAGCATAATTTCAAGCATGTTTCATGTCCCTTATGCTTAGGTATCATTGTAGAGCCTTGAAAATGGCTTAACGGGCCTTAAATGTGCCAAAAATGGGCTTAAACATGTGTAGGGACCAAAACTGCAAATTCTGAAACTTGTTTGCTGATATCCCAGCTCTGGCGGGCCGCGTGTAAGGACCTGCAAAAATGTCCCACAACACTCTATAAGTGAAAACCCGGACCCCTAAAACCCTAATCCTTGTGAAAAATCAAGAAATTCAATTTTATGGATCGCTCGCAGGCCGCGTAAGAGTTAACCGAAGCATACGCGGGGCGCGACAGCTCAAGGGTAACCGGATAAGGAAGAGGGACACGCGTCGTTACACGTGTCAACCTAGACTCCCTCGCGGGCCGCGTAGAAGAAGCTTATGTGCTTCGAGGGCCGCGACACGCCCCATTTCCAGCCCTATAAATAAGGAGTTCGAGTTTCATTTCAAATCATTCAATTCTTTTCTATCTCTTGTTCTCTTGTTCTGTCATTCTAATGTCAGAACTTCTAAATCCCGAAACTCTGCCCGTATTAGGGTAATAACTCTAATCACTGGTACGATATTTATCCGATCGATTAAAACCGATCCAATGGATGTTTAAGTGCTGCCAATATCTGGCTATACTTTGTCATTCGTTGTGAGGGTTTCGATCTCGTGATTATCGTTAAAGTTGAATTAAGTTAATACACTAATACGAGTTCCATTGTATCTAGAAATTAGAATTCGTAACCAGGAAGGTGTTAAACTAGAATACTTAGCGATTAAGTAAACATAGTAGTTAAAATAACTTAACAATTAAGTAAACTTAGTAATTAAGTAAACTTAATAGCTAAGGACACTTAGCAGTTAAGCAAGCTAAGTAAGATAATTAATCAGCTAATTACGTTATTTAATTAATCGGCTAAGTAAATTACTTAATTAAACCGTTAAGGAAAATTAATCAGTTAAGTAAAATTAATTAATCAGTTAAGTAAGATTAGTTAATAAGCTAAGTAAGATTAATCAAGTTAAGCATGATTAATTAATTAAGCTAAGCAAGATTAATTAAGCTAAGCAAGATTAATTAAGCGAAGTAAGATTAATTAAGTAAATTAAATACCTAAATAGATATACATGAAAATAAATATATATGAGATAGATATATATAAGGAAGGTGCAAGGAAGGTGTAAGAGGGATATATATATGTAGGCAGGAAGCTTCATAGAAAATGTATAGGTAACTTCCTAGAAAAGCTATATGAAACTTTCTAGAAATTTCATATTCCTACCTATAAATAGGAAGCTTAGGATTCATTTTTCTTTGCTCATTCCTTCTATTCTTCTCTCTATACGTTGGTGTTCTAACCAATAATCACCGATGCGATATTCTGTCCGATCGATTCGGGAACCAACTAACGAATGCCAGTCTAAATAAGACTATACTTTGTGAATTTCGTTCTGAAACGAATGCCAAAGTGCTGTCTAAATAAGACTATACTTTGTGAATTTCGTTAAGGTTCAGATCTCGTGACCATCGTTAGGTTTGATTGGGTTTAACACTAATACGTATTGCACTCTGTTAAACTAAATGTTTAACTACCAGAAAACTCTGCACCCTACACTTACAATCAAACAAGATAACTAATCATCAGAAGATTCAGAACTATAAAGTAGATGCTTAGTTATCAGAAGGCATAGAATCAGGAGGCTTGTTTAATCAAAGACTATATGCTAACAAGGTGAGTCATTCTCTTTTTATCAACAATGGTTTACAATCCTCAAATTATTTTCAAAAGTTATAATTACAGGGATTAAGTCTTGGTTATCTTGAATCACTGGCAAGTGGGGTATTGTGCACATTACTAATCTCTCACGGTTAGGTTTACCAACCTAACAGTGATAATCATCACTACTTTGGGTGAAAGGACCCAATAGTGGTATGACCATCGTCACCAAGGTGTGACACGGCACCAGATAAAAATAAGATAGTAGCCATTGTAATCGCTCTTATGCTGTAATTTATAACAAAGTGTCATTTTGTACAAAAATGAATGAACTCACCAGTATTTCCTGCTGACCAAACCTTTTTAAAACGCATTTCAGCTAATGACAGTAGATTGGAATAAGAGTGATGATACGGCACCGAAAGGCTTAAAGAAGTGCTTATTTTATCAATTGAATTAAATTAAGAAAACATGGTTTCATATATTCGGGTTTATCCCTTATTAAAGCTACCTTTGTAAAACATGGGTTTTATCCCATCTATTTAAAAAATAAAATCCGGTGTTTCTAAACTCTGATATTTTTCCTAACTCACGGTCCAAATGAACATTTCCGCTGCAATGTTTTTTTTAAATAATCACCAATACCACTTGACTGCTCGCGGCTCCCATCCAGGGTGTGGTCGGGGGTCGTGAAAGAAGGTGGTATCAGAGCCACTGGTTTAAGCAATTAGGTGTTGTAATAATACCTAAGCTTAAACAAAAGAGTTAGGAAATTGTTATTAACTGGTAGCAACAAGGATAGTATTTAGACTTGAACTTAAGAAAGATGCCTTAGTATAAGCTTCGAGATAAGCTAATTACTTGCGTAGATAAAATGTGATGGGTGTTAGTATGCCGTGAGGATGATGACTAGAACGTTGCAAGTATGGTAAATAAACGATAACACTTGGCCACTGTTATTTCTTGTTTATTGGTACTACTGGGTTCTAGAATATGATCCATCATGTGAATACTAATTACCTTGTTCTTTGAAAAAGCTCTAATAAAAGATTCATTTTTAATCATGAATTGAGAAGATTCTATTTATGGGAAATACAATGATAATTACCTCTCTGGCAAGAACCGGGTAAGATGGGGTATATGATATGTCAAACAAGTGACAGAATTCCCTAAATAGTATCATGACCTGATATCTGGCTTGTTTTTCGAAATATGAATCTTTTAAATACATTAACCTTATGCAAGGTTTATATATTACAATATGTGAAATATATGATTATATAGATATGTATATCTAAAAGGAAATCCAAAAACCATAAGGATTAATAATTAAAAATACATCACGAGCCTGTGTGTCAATAGTAACTCTAGAATTTTTATCAGGAATCTCTCATATACATCTATAATTCCGACATCGAAAACTATTCCATTTGGTCACCCGTCTCGTAACTCATGTGACAAAATGAACGATGTGAACCCTTTAAGTTGGGACGCCATCGAAAGTATAAGAATTCCCTATGTTACCTTAGATTATTAACGCATTAGGAAAAGTTGTGATAGGTTCAAAACGTCTCAAAACCTACGCTAATGAGAGTAATTCTGCTTTCTTTAAAGACTCTTGCGAAGATAACATTAACCACGACTAGATGCACTTACAAAGACTTTCTTCACCTATAATCCCACTAAGATTGTCAGTAACAAAGGAATTGCTGCAACAATTACGTGTGCTTAAAGGACTAAAGTTGTCCTAACCATTAGTATATATGTTAAGAAAAATGAAGTAATGTATGCTTTAAAATTTAGGCATTTAGATAGTAAAACCCGATCTTCGAAACACAGGATCAGGATATATGCCATGAAATGGAAAGAATGAAAAGAACTGACAGAAAGGAAATCATGTCTGCTTCATAAAAAGGAATAACATGGAAACGATGATTCCAGAGGTGATTGCTGACTTAGGTTTAGATTTGCAAGCCAACCGGAGAAGTGACCACAAGGAGACAAGACAGACCAGCCGACAAAGTTCGTCTCTGTGATGAAAGCTGTGAGTTATGCACGGAAATAAGACATAGCGTATATGGTCTCGGAGTTCATCAACGCTAGAGGCATAGAACTGAAAGAAATTCCGACCGACGTTTTCCCAGAGGAACTACTTCGACTATCACTCGATCGTGAGGAGAAACTCAAAACTCATCTGAGACTAGGAACAACACCGATTACAAGTTAAGACTAATGTTATAGTTGATGCTTTAAGCCATAAGTTTCATAAGAAGTCGAACCAAGTACGTGCTCTTAGATTAAAATTGCGGATAGATTTAATAAAACAATTGAAAAGTGCCCAAGAAACAGCAATCAAGGATAATGCTGAAGGATTATAAAGGAATAATGAAGGAATTAGAAAAAAAAAATGAACTAATGGAATTTGGAGATTCCATAAGAAAAGAATTTGGGTACTAATCAAGGAAACCTATGAAGAAAGAATTCTCGAAGGAGCTCATAGAACTAAGTAATTGTTGCATCGTGTAAGTGATATGAGGTATCAAGAGTTTATAGGAATTACTGATAAATAGCAAGTTATGTCTCTAAGTATTTAATCTGTTAGCAAGTTAAAGCTGAACGTTAGAAACCTTTAGGTTGACTTCAATTATTAGAAGGGTCAGTATGGAAAGGGGATTGATAACAAATGGATATTGTTACCAAATTACCCAACATAATAAAATGTAACTACACAATCAGGGAGATTGTGGATCGATTAACCAAGTCTGCTCAATCCCTACCAATGAAGGAAACCTTTAGCATAAAACGCTTAGTTAAGTTGGGTAGGGATCCAATGGTCTCATTACATAGAATCCCGTTATCTATTTTATTAAATCAAGATAGTCATTTCACTTCTCATTTTTGGGAAAATTTTTAACCCGACCTATTTTGAGCAGTATAAAGGAACACTACAAACATAGAAAGACATGCTAAGTGCATGTGCTATAAATAGAACTATCATTTATCACTCATAAGATTCTCCAATAATTGATCTACAAGTATTAGTATTAACCGTTTAAAACACTTTATGGATGATAGTATCATCCAGTTTGTTAGACATACATATGAGAAAAGCAACTATCAGGCCATGAGATCGGCAAACCATTGAAATCAGAGAAAGGATATCACTAAAAGTCTCTCTGTATTTGGAAAGGAAAGTTAAGTCCGAGGAATGTCAAACCATTAAAGTAACTAATCAAAGTGGACCAGTAGCTTATCAGCTAAAATGGCAAGTATACATGATACATTTCATGAAATACTTAGAAATCTTTTGTTACACCTCCGCAAAATATAGAAGTAAATGCAAGATCGTATCAGTCAATCATGAGAATTCCAAAAACATGCAAGATTAGTTCTGGTCAGGGTGAAGTAGGACTTAAAGCATGGACAAGTATATACTTGGGTATCGAAAATAAGACAGAAGTATCCTTACTTGTTCCAGTAAATCTCGAGGATGAGATTTTAATTAAGGTGGGGAGGATGTAAGGACCTGCAAAAATGTCCCACAACACTCCATAAGTGAAAACCCGGACCCCTAAAACCCTAATCCTTGTGAAAAATCAAGAAATTCAATTTTATGGATCGCTTGCGGGCCGCGTAAGAGTTAACCGAAGCTTACGCGGGGCGCGACAGCTCAAGGGTAACCGGATAAGGATGAGGGACACGCGTAGTTACACGTGTCAACCTAGACTCCCTCGCGGGCCATGTAGAAGAAGCTTACGTGCTTCGCAGGCCGCGACGCGCCCCATTTCCAGCCCTATAAATAAGGAGTTCGAGTTTCATTTCAAATCGTTCAATTCTTTTCTTTCTCTTGTTCTCTTGTTCAGTCATTCTAATGTCAGAACTTCTAAATCCCGAAACTCTGCCCGTATTAGGGTAATAACTCTAATCACTGGTACGATATTTTATCCGATCGATTAAAACCGATCCAATGGATGTTTAAGTGCTGCCAATATCTGGCTATACTTTGTCATTCGTTGTGAGGGTTTCGATCTCGTGATTATCCTTAAAGTTGAATTAAGTTAATACACTAATACGAGTTCCATTGTATCTAGAAATTAGAATTCGTAACCAAGAAGCTGTTAAACTAGAATACTTAGCGATTAAGTAAACATAGTAGTTAAAATAACTTAACAGTTATGTAAACTTAGTAATTAAGTAAACTTAATAGCTAAGGAAACTTAACAGGAAAGGAAACTTAGCAGTTAACCAAGCTAAGTAAGTTAATTAATCAGCTAATTACGTTATTTAATTAATCGGCTAAGTAAATTACTTAATTAAACCGTTAAGGAAAATTAATCAGTTAAGTAAAATTAATTAATCAGTTAAGTAAGATTAGTTAATCAGCTAAGTAAGATTCATCAAGTTAAGTATGATTAATTAATTAGTTAAACAAGATTAATTAAGCTAAGCAAGATTAATTAAGCTAAGCAAGATTAATTAAGCTAAGTAAGATTAATTAAGTAAATTAAACACCTAAATAGATATACATGAAAATAAATATATATGAGATAGATATATATGAGGAAGGTGCAAGGAAGGTGTAAGGGGGATATATATGTAGGCAGGAAACCTCCTAGAAAATGTATAGGTAACTTCCTAGAAAAGCTATATGAAACTTCCTAGAAATTTCATATTTCCTACCTATAAATAGGAAGCTTAGGATTCATTTTTCTTTGCTCATTCATTCTATTCTTCTCTCTATACGTTGGTGTTCTAACCAATAATCACTGATGCGATATTCTGTCCGATCGATTCCGGAACCAACTAACGAATGCCAAAGTGCTGTCTAAATAAGACTATACTTTGTTAATTTTGTTCTGAAATGAATCCCAAAGTGCTGTCTAAATAAGACTATACTTTGTGAATTTCGTTAAGGTTCTGATCTCGTGACCATCATTAGGTTTGATTGGGTTTAACACTAATACGTATTCCACTCTGTTAAACTAAATGTTTAACTACCAGAAAACTCTGCACCCTACACTTACAATCAAACAAGATAACTAATCATCAGAAGATTCAGAACTATAAAGTAGATGCTTAGTTATCAGAAGGCATAGAATCATGACGCTTGTTTAATCAAAGACTATATGCTAACAAGGTGAGTCATTCTCTTTTTATCAACAATGTTTTACAATCCTCAAATTATTTTCAAAAGTTATAATTACAGGGATTAAGTCTTGGTTATCTTGTATCACTGGTAAGTGGGGTATTGTGCACATTACTAATCTCTCACGGTTAGGTTTACCAACCTAACAGTGATAATCATCACTACTTGGGTGAAAGGACCCAATAGTGGTATGACCATCGTCACCAGGGTGTGACACGACGCCAGATAAAAATAAGATAGTAGCCATTGTAATCGCTCTTATGCTGTAATTTATAACAAAGTGTCGTTTTGTACAAAAATGAATGAACTCACCAGTATTTCCTGCTGACAAAACTTTTTTAAAACTCGTTTCAGGTAATGACAGTAGATTGGAATAAGAGTGATGATACGGCACCAAAAGGCTTAAAGAAGTGGCTTATTTTATCAATTGAATTAAATTAAGAAAACATGGTTTCATATATTCGGGTTTATCCTTTATTAAAGCTACCTTTGTAAAACATGGGTTTTATCCCATCTATTTAATAAATAAAATCCGGTGTTTCTAAACTCTGATATTTTTCCTAACTCACGGTCCAAATGAACATTTACGTTGCAATGTTTTTTTTAAATAATCACCGGTACCACTTGACTGCTCGCGGCTCCCGTCCAGGGTGTGGTCGGGGGTCATGACAGCGCGTAAGATCTGCCTAGCTCGTACGTGGGGCGCGAGCGACCCCCAGATCAGCAAAATATGATTTCCAGCTTGTTCCAGCTGTTCCCCTTATTTGCACATGGTTTTAATGAAACTAGGGGCTTGTTTTGGGGCACCCATGGTATTCTAAAACCATGGGCACACTTGTACGGCTCAGATCGAAGCTCGGTTATCGATGAACGATCCTAACGGTGGCCCGAAAACTATATATACCCCCAAGTTTTTCAATCCAAGCTCACATTTGATCTGGCCATTTCTCTAAGTTGAAGTTTCTTTACTTCATACCTGAGAATTCTAAGATCAAAATCTCCATTTCTTGGACCTCTTGTAAGTTTCTTTCGTTCTTTTACGCGTTTTTTAGCACGAAAGTCAAACTGTGTTTGACTTTCTGCTTTGACCAGTTTATGGTCAACACGAAGTTGGTTTGAAATTCGCAACGTGAGCGTAATCATGATGGTCATAGTCCTTGGTGACTATACCTACTGATTACCACGTTATTTAGGCATAGTGACGAGTCATAGTTTCGGTCAAAATACGCGTTTATGCGTATTTTGCAACCAAACTATTTTTGGGTATCAAAACCCTTTGTTTTGATATCAAACCTATTTTCTAAATTCGTTAAACATGTTTAAACATGTTTAACTCATCACTTTTAGTTTAGTGCTTATATAGGGTCGTAAAGATAAGCGGTCTAAACAACCACTTAGACTTTCGAACCCGACCCGTTTGGTCACTCATTAGGATCCGACCAAACACATTTTGTGACCATAGTTGTATAGGGAATAACCTTCCGAGGTTATACCTTATGGTCACTACGTTTAGTTAGTTGTATGATAGGTAGTTTATATGCCTTAGAAAAATGACCAAAATGCCCTTTTTGCACATAAACTCATTTTAAGCATATGTAACCTAAATTTTGACATCTAAACTGATTAGGCAACATTATTAGACATGTTAAGGAATATATTACTTGTCATAGGACTAGTTAGGCGGTCTGAACGTGTTTTACGCGAACGACGCGTTAAAATAGCATAAGCTACCTAAACGAGTCGTAATGGGTCGTAAGCACTTAGGATAGGTTCCGTTTTAGAATGTAGGCTTTGTTAAACCATATTACATGAGTTCCAATACTCATTTGGTTTACAAAACCTTATTTTATCCGATCCTCCGATTTAGGTCTGGTTTATTAACGTAGTTACCTATAACAGGTGCCAATTGATTCTGTGATCTTTCTAGCATTGCTTGGTTGTTATCCAAAGACTACTGAGCAATCTCAAGTGAGTACATAGTCCCCTCTTTTACTATTTTTCAAACATTTTGGGGTGAAACACATGTGCCTACTTGTTACTTTCGTGCTTTTTCCTAATTTCATATATTATACTTGCTATGTTCATTAGTACACGTATAGTACATGATTTTATCCATGTTTTTGCTATGTATGTTCATTTATTGCATACTTAGTATATTATTTTACATCACATGCTATGTATGTTCATTTAGTGCATACTTAGTACATTGTTTTACATCACATGCTATGTATGTTCATTTATTGCATACTTAGTAAATTGTTTTCACATAACATGCTTACATTTTGGTATGACATTTGGTTTGTTTAAATCGGACAAAAATACATTCATTAACATTGATCACGCCGCTTGGTAGTAAGTAATGGTACCATAGGAATTGACAACTC
This sequence comes from Helianthus tuberosus, assembly GCA_030545235.1. NCBI lineage: Eukaryota > Viridiplantae > Streptophyta > Magnoliopsida > Asterales > Asteraceae > Helianthus > Helianthus tuberosus. The sequence goes on from CM060372.1 coordinate 94,151,436, forward strand.
CCGTTCCTGAAATCCTAGGTTTGTTTGGGTGGAAGGAATGATTGAATCCAATATACATAATTTAGATAAACCTTTAATTTGTTTAAGGGTTTGTCGCCACAGTTGCAAGGCTTGGATGTATGCATTTTAACATTACCGCATAGATGTTTGTATCAGTAAGGCATGCAGTTATTTTTCAAAACATAACTTTGATATAAACCATGATTTATTTCAATACCTTGTTTTGTGCATTTTACCTGTGGTTTAGTTGACATATTTCACTTGTCATACATGACATTTGGTTACATTTTACATGATTTACATTTGACAATAGACATTGTTTACACAGAAACATTTTGACATTGACAAGACATTTTGATGGTTTATTTGGGTAAGTGATTTAAATAACGAGGCGTGTGTAATATGATAAAAGCATGGTGGATACGCTCTGGTACTTCCTATATATAAGTGCTTTTAAGATATTACATATCATTGCGTTATTTAAACCATTTCAGTTTAAACATATTACATTTTACACAAATATCATATTTTCCCATAAACATTGTTTTACAAACAGTTATTTATACAAACTCATTTTTACTTGGTTATTCATTTAACCATTCATCTTTCTTTCATATCATCTGTTTTCTTATCAATTTTCGTATGATTTATAAAAGAAAACACTTAACAAGATTCATGACTAACTTTTATTAAACATTTCTTTAAACTTAAGTCATGAATCCTATTTTAACAAAACCTATGTATCTCACAGGAATTTTTATGCTGAGTTACCTATTTTCACATGTGTTTTCAGTAGCTGATGCGTAGGAATGATCAAGATACACTTAGGCGAACCTGTGCCTTAGTGACATAAAATGAAGCTAGAATAGTTTAACTTTGTTATCTACTCTTTGTTTCCGTGGTTTTAAGACAATGTAACCCCTTTGTTTATAAATAAAACAAAACTTTAATTACCATGGTTGTGAAACAATAATTTTGTTGCTCGACTCCCCAACGTTTCCGCCGCGGTTTGTTGTTTTATGCGGTCGGGATGTGACACAAACATTGACAAGAAACCTAGTGAGTTTACAACCGATCAGGTATACATTTGATATTACTATTTATACGTTTGAAGTCAAACAATCGACCAGTAAATAAACACGAAGCAAAAGCAAAGCAAAGTAAACTTAATCTCCGAACACACACCGAGTACGATTTCTTCAATTTCACCTCGGGTAGGGTTCTAGAGTGAACACTAGGTTGAGAGTGAACTGAGTGAACTAATCTGGGCAATTGGATTACATCATCTAAAGATTTTTAAACAATGGCAAGATTGTAATTATGATGTTGTAACCATCCTTTAAATTAATTGACATAAGGGTATTTGCGTCTTTTGTAAATTACATTTATTAAACAATATAATCAAAATCCCTAAAATCTCGCTAGTTTCCGTATATACAAGATACACAGCTGTTAGTGTATACACATGTGTACAGTCTCGCAATTATTATTTTATACAAGATATACAGATTTTAGTTTATACACATGTGTACAGTCTCGCTAACTATCAGTTTATACAAGATACACAACTGTTAGTTTATACACATGTGTACAGTCTCGCTAACTATCATGTTATATAAGATACATAACTGTTAGTTTATACACATGTGTACAGTCTTTTATACATCTGTGTATTATATTAAAAAATGATTACATATGTGTATATTAAAAACATATAGTATATTATGCATGATCACGAGTAGATTCATATAAAAACTATGAATTAATGAAAACGAAACATATCACATCTATGCAAAAATAAATTAGTTCATCACATATTCAGAAAAAGAGTTAATGCCCAAAAATAATTAGAATTTCAATCTCAGAGAAAATTTTCTATATTTATTGAAAATTATAAAAAGTTAAAAACAATATATTAGGATATATATATATATATATATATATAGGGGTCCGCTAAAATGAAAACCACCTCCAGTTGTAAGAACCATGGGAACTACACCGTACGGGGCGAGTTGGACCAAAATTTTTTTTCATAAACGTAGATGCGTGTATTTATTTCTTTCCTGGGTGTTTTGGAGCCGAGGGTCTCTCTGGAAGCAGCCTCTCTATCCCTAGGGGTAGAGGTAAGGTGTGCCTACATCCCACCCTCCCCAGACCCTACAAATAGCTTTGCTCTTTGTGGGATTTTACTAGGTATGATTGATTGATTGATTGATTGTAGATGCGTGTATTATAAACACATTTGTAAAAAAAAATGTCGTGTGTGTAGTTTTGTTTGTGTTTATGGGTACCGTAAATTTTAAACCAAATTTACGGTACCCGTAAACGCAAACTTGTGGTGCTCAAAACTACACACACGACATTTTTTTTTTGAATTTTTTTTACAAATGTGTTTATAATACACGCATCTACGTTTATGAAAAAAAACTTTGGTCCACCTCGCCCCGTACGGTGTAGTTCTCACGGTTCTTATAACTAGAGGTGGTTTTCATTTTAGCGGTCCCCTATATATATATATATATATATATAGTAGCTTAAGTTCCCGTGTGTTACACGGGTTGTAAAAAGAAAATATTTCATATAAATCTATTGATTTAATAAATTACACATTGATGAATATAAAAAAATGAATACGAAATTAAAGAAACGTTCCATTACTAATGTAAATATTAAGTTACAAATATACGTTCAATGCCAACTTCTGGGTAGCGAGTGCTTCAGCCTCGAGTGTAGGCTCCCACAGGATGGTGGTTTCTGCTAGTAATCCTGTCACTATGTATGGGTCCATGTTTGATGTCGGACGCTTGTCTTCCAAGTAACCTACATATTAACCATAAAGAAACATAATTTACAATAAGAATTATGTATAAAAATAGGGTTGTGAATTTATTATGAATGTCAGAAATAATTTTATAGAAAAGGATAACTACCTTTGCCTGCCTTCTTAATGTCACGCCCCACACAGATCGAGCAATCACGATTAGCTACTCCCAGCAAGTTGGCCAAATGCCAAAAATAACAGTTAAGCAACGTTTAAAAACCGATACATTGGTTTTATATTGCGAAACTTTGAATAATGTGTTTTCTATACCCATGAAAAATGGGTAATGCTGGCACTGTCATGTTTCCCCGCCAATCGGCTTTCATTCCCTTCTCCGTAAGCACTGTTGTGTTCAGTGGGGCGAAGTGAAAGGTTTAGAATCACCTTTTTTATGACCTCAAATCCACCATCTTCTCTCATGGCTTTTGTACTGAAAATTAAAAGGGCAAATTAAGAATAATGTATTTTTATAATTATGCTCCTAAATGGTAATGAGTAATGACTAAAGTACCTGTAGTTAGTGTGGCATCCTGCTCCATTCGCGTCTCCCTATCAATGTAAACCATGTATATATCAAGTTAAGAATATATGTATTTTTATAATTATGCTCCTAAATGGTAATGAGTAATGACTAAAGTACCCCCTAATGCATAGTAATACAAAAGGTAGCACGAAAGTATTAAATAGTCAATAACCATTAAACACTATGTTTAGAGAAAGAAAGTAGACATACTTCCAACTTTCTTAACGCATGAGCAAGATTAACCATAGTTGATTCCCACATCTCACTTAACATTGGTGGTATGTGAGCTAAAGTCTTCTCAAACCACCATACTGCTTTATTATACCTAAAAAGTTTTACATTGTCTCAAACCACCATACTGCTTTAACATGAACACAGATATATTTAGGCTTGTTGCAATTTTCTATGAGATTAAATGCAAAAGAAAGCAATCAAATATATGAAAAGAAAGAAGAAACAATTATAATTACAATAATAGTCTAAGTCTTCAAATAAAATCTACCAAAAATTATTAAAATAGGTTAGGTAGTTTTCAACCTTTTAGACCCATTTGACTCACTCCCTTTTTGTCTTTTTTTTCTTTTTTTGATTTTGACTCATTTGCATATTAAAATAATCAAACAAAACCAAAATTGACCTATACGTATATGTATCAAAAATGCCACATCATATGCGTGTTCTTCCTCCCTCAATGGCCCTGCTCAACTAAGCAACACGTAAAACCAACTTGAGTTCATCTTCTGGTTCACTGATCCAAAGTTTAGTTAGAAACTAAATAAAGGGAAATTTAAAGATAAAACACACTAATTGGTTCATTTAGATTCCAAAAAAAGAGTCAATGTTTCATTCAAATTATCTAATATGCATACTATTTTTATATACACTATGAAAGGAGAAGGTGATTTAGATTACCATTGTTGAATACCCGATTGGTGTTGCACTTAATCTTTACCCAAGTGCAACACTTTGAATATTTTTTTATGAGAAAAAAACGGTGTCTAAAATAACCAGGTATGGAGTGTAGAGAAAAATCAGGTTTAAAATTACCAGGTATGGAGTATAAGATGTTTTATACCAGAAAGAACTTGTAGTGGGCAAGGCCATCATCAGTACAATAACCTTGTCTCACCTCCCATGCTCCAAAAGTTTCCTTCCACCTAAATGCATTTGCTTATATATGAAGCAAATCTCGAACCTAATTTCAAGAAGAAACAATCATAGAGAGTTTCTAGACTCCGTTACCTACTTGTAATCAAACAGAAACATTTTACTTAACACAATAAACCTAACATTTAGTAAATATCATCCGTCCATATACAAAACATAAATTAGGACTAATCATAGACAATAAAGACATCAAAATCTAAACAGAAACCAATACCTTGACATCGATCATCTCATTAAATCGAAGATGCATCTGAATTGCCTTGTCCTTCGTGTTACACAGTCGTAATGAACTCGGATAACTTTATGCTCCAACGCCATTGCTTGAGCAGTCAAGCTACCGCCTCTTCGGTTGTATTTCGTTGTATTCAGAATCATCTCTGCTTAAGCTTATTCAACGCCTCTGTGTTCTGCAAAAAGTTCAAACGACATGAAATCACAAATCGAGTTCCATTGAAAACTCTCATATTACACATAAGCAGACGGAAATATGTATATATAGAATACGTAAAAAAACCTATACAATTCAGAACAAAACTAAAAATAATCATGAAAACAAATGAATCAAGAACACCTATAGATTGTACAAATTAAGAGAAAACATAAAATAATCATGAACAAATTCAGAAACAAAATCGAATCATCAAAATCATCATATTTTTTTAATCACAACAGATGAACTTGAAACCCCCAAATCCTACACATTAACATACCTGATGAGAATCACGATGGAAGATATTGGTGGTGGAGATTTGGGGTTTTCATTCACATTAGGAGTGGCACATCAACATACCTGTAGAGCGAAGACCAGCGATGTGTAGAGAGTGAGACCAATACGCCATAAACCAACCGGAAGACATACTTCGTAAATTCGGTCAGATCATAATTAGGTCACTCCGATCGTGATCTACAATTTCATCTTCAACAAAAAAATATAAACACGTAATCATCTAACAAATCTAACAAATAAAGAATAAAAAAGAAATCATAAAACACAAAACATCATATAAATAGAAAATCAATAACAAATGGACCGACTTCATACCTCAGTGCATCCAAAAAGAAAGTAATAAACAACTAAAAAAACAACACCTCTTCATCCGATTTGGAAATTGCATTTTTCAAGCCAAAAATTGTGATTAGATCAATATATTCAGATCAATATCTGTAGAAATCCTCGCATTCAGTTAAAAAAGATAAGATAACCGATTCTAAAAGCTTGACTTATTGAGACGAATAGATGATTTTGGAATACAGGATCTGAAGAGGTTCACAGGTTTGTAGGGTTCTAGGAACGATCAACGGGGAGGAACGGCTAATTAGGGTTCTATTAGAGATGGATTTGAAAAATTGTGAGACGCTTCCAAGAAGCGTAGATGAAGGAATGAAATTAGGGTTTAATAGGATTTAGAATAGAATGATTGTAGAGTACGCATGAGGGAAAATGATTGCCGCCCAAAGATTAATTCTCTGGCCTAAGAGGGTATCCACATCATCAAAATGGTTGGCTAAGAATATGCCATGTGGCTAAGATGTATTCTTTTAGTATAGTAGATAGATAATAAAAGAAAATCAATATTAAAGCTAAAATTAAAACAAAATCTATGGATAAAGAAATAATTAGAAATGAGAGAGAGAGAGAGAGAGAGAGAGAGAGCTAAGAGATGAGGAAATTAAGGGATTTTAATTAAACATACTTGGTTAATGTCAATCTTACCCTTTTAATCTAAAAAATGATCAAGGGACAAGATTAGTTCACACAGTTCACTCTCAAGAAGTTGTTCACTCTTGAACCTAATCCTATATATATATATATATATATGTGTGTGTGTGTGTGTGTGTGTGTGTATGTGTGTGTGTGTTACTTGTATACAGGTCGTATACCATTATATGGCCCGTATACAAGCAATAAACAGTGCTCGTATATTGACTATACGAGCGAATAAAAAATAATAAATGTTGTATACGACCCGTATAACCTTATACTGGCTGTATACATGCATAAAATCTCACATATAATTGTTTCGTTAGAAATTCGATAGCATGGATGTATTGGTGGAGTCGTGTAGAGCAGACGGACGCCAAAGTGGGTACGCCATAGTTACCAAACACACGATCTATGACAAACCCCCAAGCGGACAACCGCTAAAATTTGGCTAACGTGCGATTGTGCCGGCCACCACAAGCCAACAGCCACAGTGAGACAGACCAGGAGCAGGAAAATCGGTTGCAAGTACCATCTGATTGGAACATACAGAAAGAGGTCACGGTATTGGGATCTAAGGGTTAGATATGCTCAGCATAACCACAAACCCATTCTGTATCCAGAGGGTCATATGTCCCTAATGAGGATGACTCCAGAAGAAGAGAGGACGTTGGAGCAACTGACGTACCACAATATTGTCATACCCCCAAAATCCACATGCCGAGTATCACCGCTTAGAGGCGTGACATGACCAGGATCGAGCCACCAATCATATTGAACAATGTATTTAAGATAGATAAAATCCAACCACACAATATAATTGGTGATCAAAAGCTAGTTAACCAAGTTCAAATTAAACAGCGGAAGCATAAGATGTAAAACCAAAACATAAGTTCCATAGTTCATAAGTTTAAATGTTTAACTTAGGACTCGACAGTCCATATCCCACAACGACCTCCTCCTCGTGCAAGCTCCATAGGCATCTAACGACCTGTAAGGCATGTAACAACGAGTCAACAACAAAGTTGAGTGAGTTCACAGTTGGTTGTTTAGTTTTAAGTTGTTTCCGAAAACATGGTTTGTCTTTTGCTGGCTTACTTGCCGTGGGGGTTACCCCATAGTTGAAAGTATGATTGACCAGTTCCTTCTTTATTATCCAAACCATATCCATAATCAGTGGGGGGGCTTCCCCATGTGAACCACTAGACCGTTACCATATCTACTACTAACGAAAGTAAGTTGTGCCATACGTCAATGTCTATCATCATTGACAGTTTGCCATAGTCCATTAGTACACGTCCGTCCGACTGGCATGGTGTAAGGTTTGTTAAACCTAATAGCACTATTAACTAATGACCCGCTCGCCATTGGCCTCGGCGATTAAGTCGATATAAAATGAGGGACTTAATGATAGAGTTTTGTCTAGTAAGTTTTAAGGTTGTTGTCCTACCCAAGGAGGATGAACGTACGTATTCTACCCAAGGAGAATACGCAGGATAAATATTGGCATCCTACCCATGGAGGATGGCGGTACATATCCTACCCAAGGAGGATATGTAGGTTCCGTTTTAATTCTTTAACCCATTCCCAACCACCGGGAATCCCATGCCTTAGAAAGTGTGTGAACTCACCTTGGTTTGCTCGGTTAGATTAGTTACTCTAATAATCAGAAATCAAGCACGTCCTAATAAGGTACAGATAACAATCAGTTTTTTCGTGCATGCATAACACGTATCCTACGTACGGTTTATCACCTCACTACTTCTATCACCTACCACACAATACAAATGTCACACTCTGACTTTTGTGGAAAGATCATAGTTAAAAATACACTTGTAACAGTTGTTAGAAAATATTTTCTATGTGTTGGAATTTTTAGAAAATTTCGCCAGAGTTTCCTTTGTAAATGGAGGCGTCCATGCTAATAAGCATATCATTTTCTTTTCCAAAAATCATTCAACAAACAACAACAATTTACCAAGAGCAAACTATTCCATTTACAAACCAACATGAACTTGATGTTTCATAAAAACGCGTAGTAACTTGGTAAGGCGTTTAGTGGGTTTAGTTACTCTCCAAAGTGTGTTTACTTTATTTAAAATCTCATTCTCGGGATTTTTAGATATTCACAACTTGTGAACATATTTTACAAAAATATTTATTTTCAACATTTTCATGTGTCACTAGTATTCATATACTTACTTTATTTCCAAAATAGTGTAAGGATCATGATCTTTCGAAAACCGTCTTTTAAACTTGGTTTATTTAGGAAAATCATTCACAAGTTTTAGATCTACAAGATTACTAGATCACTTTGTTTGTTATTTTACAAGAAATCATTTTGTCACCAAGTTCATGTCTAAATATGGAGGTGATTCTTTTATGTAAACCCTTAATCACCTCCTAACTTGTTAACTTAAGTTTTTAGTCTTACTTTAACAAGTTCAATCATGATGATCAACATCATATTACTAAGAATCAACAAGTAATCATCAACACATTCAAGACAACATCATACTAGCATTATTTCATCATGTTTCATCCATTTTTCATATTATGTAAAGCTTTATGTTCAAGACTTATGTGTATGATCTTTAGTGTTCAAATGATTTCATCAAGATACATCTTTTAACCATCTAACAACATGGAGTAAACAAAGACCAAAGAAGCTTACAACTAGCTTAAAGCTAGGGAAGAAACAATGGAGAAAATGGGTGGATAAAAGCTTGTGGTAGAGGTCCTTCAAGTTCCGCAATCACCGAGCTTCTTAATTCACCTCCTTGCACCTTGAGAAGCACTTGAAATGGATGAACAAAATCGAAAATGGTGGGTGTATAAAGAGGGGCGTTCGGCCGAGAGCGAGTGAGGGAGGAGGAGAGGAAGTGTTGTGTTTAGTGAAGATGGTAAGTTACTTATAATTCAACATGATCTATTGTCCAAAGGATTTTATGCTTCAAGAAGTACAAACAAATCTCAACAAGTCCAAGGAGAAGATTAAGTGGGGATTTTAGGGAAGATTTGCACAAATCTTGGGTGGGGCCACTTATAGGGCCGGTCATGACACAAGGAGGGGGGTTAAATGAAAATTAGATGGTAAGTAGGTAGTTTAGTGGATGTTAAATGGTAAAAGTCTAGTGTTATGAGTAACTTGCATTATGTAATACGTTTAAGTGTTCGGGAGCCATAACTAGCTCAGAAAAATAAAAACAATACTTTTTACAATATTTTAGTGTTCCGGGTAATGTCCGGTTGTTCGGTTAGATACCGTTCCGTTAAAGTGCTATGTTATACCGTATAGTGTCTTTTATGTAACTTTTTGTGACACTTTTAATTCCCAACACTTAGGAAAGCATACAGGACCATCTAGTCAATTTTCTGTACGAGACCAGTATGTTAAAAAGCACGTGTAAGTGTGACACAGTAATCAGAAAACAGTTAAGTAATTTAGCACAGTCATTAAGCAATTAATTAATATTAATTAATCGTACGGATACATGTAATTATGAGGGTTGTCACAAATATGAAACCACGAGTCATTCTCAATATCATTAAAGAACAGAACCCTGAGAATGTCTCAACAAGAAACACCATATACAACGCCCGTGCCAAATTGGGTCGAATTCAGCAAGCCGGCGAGACACCAATGCAGATACTTTTCCATCGTTTGACGAAAGTTGGGCTTGCTTTCTTCCACAGAAAAAATGGAAATGACGAAATGGCACAAGATGTTTTCTTTATCCACCCGGTGTCGAACAGGTTGTGGCGTGCCTTCTCGCATGTGTTGCTTATAGACTCCACCTACAAGACGAACCGGTACAACATGCCGCTAGTTCATATAGTCGGTGTCATGTCCACATCCATGTCGTTCTGCGTTGCGTATGCGTTCATAGCCAATGAGAAAGAGGAAAACTTCACGTGGGTGCTACAGAGGTTGAAAGACTCACTGGACGGTGTTATGGAGCCCCATGTAACAGTAATGGACAGAGATCTTGCCCTCATGAACGCATGTGCACGTGTGTTTCCCAACGCTAGACACTCACTTTGTAGGTGGCACATACAGCAAAACATCACAAACATTGCGAGCCAAGCATTAGAACGGAAGAAGCGTGTAACAAGTTTTTATACAAGTGGAAGACGCTGATTAACACAACGACTACAACTACTAGTACGAGCGTATACGAGCAGGACTGCCAAGCAAAAGACGCGACCGTAAGTTTCCTAGTAATTTTCTTATTAATCGTACTTATCTGACTTGTCTTGACTGCAGTTCACTTTGTTTTCAGAGATCATGGACTACTTGTTCTCAAACTGGTTACAACCATATGGAGACTGGTTTGTGGCTTACTGGACTGACCAACATCTGAACATCGCACAGCGCACAACCAACAGGTAGAGGGTCAACATGCACTCTTTAAGCAATACCTCGGCGAACCCAACCTCACACTTGATAAGGTTGTACCGCTTATCGATTAGCTAATGAAAAACCAGGTCACTGAAATAAAAGCCAGCATTGAAGCAAGCAAGAGCCGGACAATGGATCCACATAACAAAATCTTTTTTTGATCTCATTCGAAAGAAGGTTTCACATAAATGCCTAGACTTGTTAAGAAACGAAGTTGAACAAATAAAGATCTTAAAAGCAGCTAACGGTATATGCGCGTGCCGATTGTTACCGTATATACAAAATCGTAATACATTCTTTGACCAACCACATCTTTTAATAAGCGTATTTCATCACGCAATGATTTTAACTTTTTCTCTTATTTGTGTTTTATTTTAATGCAGGTCAAAAGATTCCGTTGGAGCTGATAGACCCCTTTTGGTAGAAGCTAGATTTGATACCTTTAAATGAAGAGTGCGAGGAGGAGGTCTTCGACATAGACAACGAATTGGCTAATCTTAAACAACATTTTTTTGGGCAGCTGAGGGCAATTAAGAAAAACATGTCTAGAAGATAAAGGAGATGGTTAACCCCATTCAGACAAATGTCAAACAGCCAGTCGTGAAGAAAAATCCACGGGGTCGTCCAATGTTAAAGGCTCAGCAAGAAAGGAAGGTTGATTATTTTGCGGAGCCTGCTAGGCACAGTTTTATCTCTCGTCGGTCATCTTTAGACTCGCATGGTGATTCACCAGGGAATGGTACAAAGACCTGCAAGACATAGCTCGTTTATCCACTCACAAAGTTATCATCGTGGAGTGCCGATGTTCATCGATGAGATTGCGAAGGGCACTATGTAACACCCTTTAAATTAAATCAAGGTTTAACGTATAGTTTGCGAAAAGGATCATGTAATTAAGTTTACGTATACATCGGAAATACGGGTTTTATTAAAAACTTTTACAATTTAAAAAAATATACAACATAATGTAGTTTAGTCGTCGTTTGAAAGTTACGACGACACACCGAGCGGAAGCTTCTTTTTAATGTGTTCGATTCTTTCTCGCCACTTGATCTTCATCCGGGTACTCTTGATATCCACCTATGATCAAAACCAACATAAAAGTTAGTTTTGATAACTTAAATATTAGTCTAAACAAGTTCTAAGCAACGAATAATCAAACAAAATATTTATTTCCAACTTTGATGTCTCCCGCGTGTCGCGGGAAACCCATCTCAATGTGTCGCGTGTCGCAGCGATCGTCGCGTGTCGCGCCCCAAGCTGAGTCCTTCGTCGCGTGTCGCGGGGGAACCCAATTTCCAGCGGGTTCATTACTGAAACCTGCATTTTCTGCCCAGCTATAATTTTCAACAAAAATCAAACTTGAGATTGTCTTAACTTTTTTATCTACAAGTCCGTTTTACGCGATTCTTTTTCATACGCGTCCGTAATTAAATTACGGACCCGTTTATCACCTTGGTTTGCATAAAAATCTGATTTATCCAATGTTGGCTCATAAATCCTTTAGGTGATTATTCGACCCGTTTGCATTATTGTTTCACTACATTCTCTAAAAGGAAATAGTTAATTCCTATCATTTTACCCATCCCGGGCTTGTCAAACCATAACGTTTTCACTCCCATCCTAGAGTTTACGTAGACGTTTACATTCACCGATTCATTTGTATCTATCTAAGCATTTAACCACAATTTACTTCTTAGTCTATTTTGACCCGCAAACGTTTTTGCCTATACTTTTTATATGTATCTAAAGGTTTCAAAATCAATGATGTGCGTGAGTGTCATTAGTTTTTAATGTATATGTTAAGCTCTTTTTAACACATTTTAGCCAAGTTTTAAATTTATAAAACACGATATTTACTAACATTAAACACACATATGGGGAAGTGCACCCATCGTGAGCGTAGTATAGTGTTGGCAAGATACCGAGGTCGTCCAAGGACACAAGAGCTTTTAGTACCGGTTTATCCTCAACGTCTAATCAAATCAAAAGTTTAGAAAAAAGTTTTAAACTAGAAAAACAAAAACTAACTAAAATGCTGAAAAATAAAAATAAAAATAAAAACAAATAGACAAGATGAATCACTTGGCTCCGACTCGTGTATAGTGTAACCTTTGATTATTTCCGCACTTTTGCACTTTTTTAGAGATTATCTTAGTTATTGTAGTAGGCCCCTCTTTTGAAGGCGACATTACCCTCAACCCAGTGGTTTGAGTAAGCAAGGATACAATCCTAAAGGGTCGGATTATTGAAAGATAATTAATTAAGTTATTAATGCATATTATGGTAGGCCCCTCTTTTGAATGTGACGTTACCCTAGGCTAAGTAGTCTGAGTCAGCAGGGATACAGTCCTAAGTAGCCGGGTTAAAGTATTGATAGTAGCTTACATATGAGGGGATCAAAGAGTTTGGACCCCCACCATCCAATACCGTTAAGTATTGAAGGAGGTCCTACTAAATTTGACCCAGGTCCTTGCAGGATCTATACACTGAACAAGGCAAGACTTTTACCAAACCGTTCCCTTAACCCCCGACCAGGTAGCCAACAAAACTCCATATAGACCGTGGAGATGTGAATGGTGAAAATCTTTTATTTTATATAGACAGTAAAATAATGCCAAGACACCACGGACAAACGATAAGGAAAAATCACCTTCAACATAAGAAACTAGTTATTAAAGTCATTAATACATAACCAAGTAAAAAGTGCGAAAAGATTAAAAATAAAAAGTATTACACTGGACACTTTGTCTTCACCAAGTGATGTAAGAGACTTAGGCAAACATGGCCTTGATTGTCAAGAACTCTTACGATCAATCTTGGATCCCGAGACAACTCACACACTCTATGATGGACAATGGATGATGGTGGTGGATGATGGTGTTATGGTGGTGGTGGGTGGTGGGTGAAGTGTGAGAGAGGTGGTGTGCCAAGGGATGGTTTGAGCTTGAGCCAAGCATTCCTATTTATAGGCTAAACAGAAGCTCGGGCACGACCCTGTGTCCAGTGGGCACGGCCCCGTGTCCACATCCTTCTCTGTCTTCATTAATTGCTCTCGTCTGTATTAGTTGACCACGGCCCCGTGTCCGCTGGACACGACCCCGTGTGCAGAAGCATATCTGTACTATCAAGATTTTCCTGGATTCTGCGAATCTTATAGTTGACCACGGTCCCATGTCCGCTGAGCACGACCCCGTGGTGGGCGATGGAAGCTTCCACAACTTTGTCTTTTATGTTGACACTTGGGCACGCCCACGTGCTCACTGAGCACGGGGCGTGTTCAGCCTTCTGTTCTCTTGTTTTGCTTGGGAAGATGCTGTTGCGGAGGTCGGGCATGCTACGTTTGTTCCTTTTCTTGTATTTATGTTAGATTTAGCTGCCTTTTTGCTTCTTTTGTTAATTTGAGCTCATTTAATTCTGAAAATACAAAAGGAAGACAAAAGCACACTTCTTCCAACATTAGTACTAAAAAAGGGTTAGTTTTATGCCACAATTGATGTAATTTATATGTTGCATTTTGCACACATCAAATACCCCCACACTTGAATCTTTGCTTGTCCTCAAGCAAAGCTCTTTATAATGTGGCTATACACTCTCAAATGGAATTGGTAGAAAAGAAGTTTTTGGGCTTGTCATAGAGTGTCGGGATTTCCAAGATTCTTTATTAAGTTTTATTTTTATTTATTTATAATCCTATTCGTCATGATTTATTTAAAACTTTTCATAAGATAAATTACTTATTAGGGCATAACATACCTTTTTAAAATTCCATTTATATACAAGTTCACATACCTCACGGGGGATCACTCAACACTCGGCCGAAGATGTATTTTAGTGAATCACTCAAGAGCGGCATGGAACTTACTCCTACCATAGGCTTGGCAAGCAATCAATCCTCCTCCTTTTTAACTATATACCTTTGTAAATATCAAGAGGACTTTTGGGTGAAGGGTTAGGTTTGGGTTCAAGGTAGGTGGTTGGGTTAGTGGATAGTAGAAAAGGGCGAAAAGCGTAAAAAGCATCGGTTTTCGTAAGACTTTTTATTTTTGCAGTTTTTATTTTGACAAAGCCATAATTCAAACAAAGTTATTTTTGATGAACTTGCTTGTTTATTTCTTTTGCTTCATCAACATTTTTTTTAAAGTCATACGAAAAACCGAGCTTGTCACTAAAACAAAGGGTTAAAAATAAAAAGGTTTTGGTGGGTGAAAGGGTGTTTGGTTTGGGTTAAGAAATGAAAAGGTTTAGGCTCAAAGGGGTTAACTAAGGGGATTTTGGGTAGGTGGTAAAAAAAATAATGGTGTAGAAAAGAAAAAGGGGTTAGTCCTAATGCCTCCATCATTTACTTACTCGGGTTTAAGTTGGTAAGGACCGGGAATGTATCGTCGTGGCAAGTTCTAGAGTTGTAAGAACCAAGCGGCTAATCACACAAGAAATGAAAAATGAGCATTTAGTTTAATGATTTGTATGCTCAATAAAGGCTCAAAACTCACTTTTGTGGGAATGGGTTTTTATGTGATCAAGTATATATAATCAAATTTTAACTAAGCTTGTCATGCCTTTTCATAATTTTCTTATGTTGGTTCTTTTTATCACGACGCTATTGGTTGTAAATTTGTAAAAATATAACATTTTTAGAATTTTGAAATTCCCAAATTAAACCTAGACAAGTAAAAAAATGAAAAGTTTTGGAAAAAAATTTGGGGTGATTAGCGGTTCCAATAGAGTTTTGTGTAAGGCTTGTTATTAGGACTTGCAAGATTCAAGGTTTTAGCATCCCCCCCCCCCCCACACTTAAATTACACATTGTCCTCAATGTGTCCCAAAAATAAGTTTTTAGGCTGATTGAATGTGTAAAAAGGTGTGAAAAAACAAAAATTTGTGTTACTGGGCGCTGGACACGGCCCCGTGTTCAGGTGCCAGTAACAAAATTGAAGAAGAGAAACAGAAGCCTGGACACGGGGATGTGTTGGGTGAACACGGACCGTGTCCAGTTTACCTAAACTGGGTATTTTCTGCAGACTGTGCAGCACGGGGCCGTGTTGGGCGGACACGGCTCGTGCTGAACTTACTGTTAACGAAGAAAATTGTCGGATGGCCCTGTTTTCCTGCATTGGGTGCTGGTTCAAGTTTCCCTTGTTATATCTTGCCATCCCGAGTGTGTTTTATTTGTTTCAACACCATCCAAACACCAGTTTAACTAAAACCATCATTCATTAAGTCATAGAGAGAATTACATAATAGTCCTAAAAGTTAATTTTCTAGATAAGTAGGTCAAAGAAACACAAGAAATCCAAATCGAGAAGTTTTAGCCTAAACTTTATTTTACTAGCAAAATTTCCAAAAAGATAATTCTCTTGGTTAGATGCGGCATGAAAACTTCTTTTTTTAAGGGTTCCTCACACGTCGGCGAGCCACTCCTCTATCTCCCTTGGGAGAATAAAGGCGGGCACATTGGCATCGGTTTGAGGAGGTGCAACCTCCACCGAGACTTCTTGTAGATCTTCAGGAGGAGGTTCCGCTGGAAGTTCATCCCACCCAGTAGGATTGTGGATTCCAAGTGCTAGGTTCCAATCCTCTTGAGGGAGGATTGGTTCCATGGGAGGTGTTACAAGAATGTTTAACCTCTGGTGCAAGAGGTTAATTTCTTGAAAACTGTTTTCTAGCCCTACCGTAAGATAATTTATATGGTCTATTAGGACCTCCTCTACCGAAGGCATCTCGTCAAGAGCTTCACGTAACGCCATTACGTATCGTACGAGAGTTGCTTCAATTGATGACCTTCTTTCACTTCGACTGTTTCTGGAGTGCGCAGAAGAGATTCCACTGTTTTGGCTAGACATTCTACAAAAACAAACCAAAAATAGTTCGTTTTAATGAAACAGTACCACGGACATGGCCCCGTGCTCAATGAGTACGGCCCCGTGTTCACCTTTCTACAGTTTTTTAGAACAAGGAATCTTGGAGTTTCAAATTATTTTCCCAACTTAAGAAACATTTTTGAACAGAAATAACTTAAAACAATGTTGTGTAACTTATTTTTAACAAGATTCCTTGAACAAAAGTTTAACAAACATCACAATAAAGCTTGGAATCAAGCTTCAATGGAGGTGTTGTTGCAAGAAAGATGAAGAAGAAGGTAATGGGTAAAAGAGGAAAGGACAAGATGTTTGTTAGAACCTTCTTTTAGAACATACCTAGGATGGTAGGTTAGAAAATCCTTTCAAATCTCTGCCCCAGGATGGTCCAAATGTGCAGGATTCTTGGCTGCATTTATAGAAAACGATAGCATGCTGGACACGGCCCCGTGTCGGCTGGACACGGCCCCGTGTGCAGGCAAGATCCTGACACATTTTGTCCGTATTCTGACAAAAATTCAGAAGGGAATCTTGTGGTGGACACGGGGGCGTGTTGACCTGGGACGACCCCGTGTCGAAAGGCTGTTTATGAAGTTTGTCTATTTTTAAGGAACTTTTCCGGGTTGGGCGGTTCCTTACTGGATGGAACAACCCCAAAGTGCCTAAGATACCTTAATTGCTCTAGATTAAGACGAGAACGCAAGAGGTTGTCGGTGAGGGTGATTCCTATGCTATATGTAGGTGGACAAGTCCAACCCTTTCCCAGGCTCTCGTTAAAGAAGGTGTATGCCGAATCGCTCAGGTCTATGTATGCATCGAACGAAGTCGATGGGGAGTCCTTCACGGCACAATCGACAAAGGGACGACTATCGCTCAAGTCCTCGCTAGATTTAGAGGTATCGTCGGGAACAACGAAGTTGTTTGAATGTGATCCCAACACTTCCTCTTGGTTATCGTCTTGAGATAAATTATTGAAATATATCCTAAGTTCTTTTAGCCAATTAAGAATTAGATCTTCTAATTGAAATAGTTCATCAAGAAGCATTTCTCCTAGAAAATCCGGTTGAGAGCATTCGAGGGAGAGATAGGGATTATTTTTACTTTTGCCCCTCTTAAGGATACAAGGAAACGATGGGTCTATATAGTGGGGTTTATAATTTAGAAAATAACATTCTAAGTCCTTGTGGGAACCACCGCATATTTGACACCACGTACCATAAGAGTGCCGAAAGTAAAAAATATCAGTATCACTCATGTTTGTGTCAGAAATTACCAACCGTCGAGATCTTACGGTTCTTTTTTCAGTAACTGAATCTTGGGCACGGGGCGTGTTGAGTGGGCACGGCCCCGTGTTCAGCTTACTGTCTGACTTAAAACAGGATTGCCAGTTCCAATGATTGGGCACGGGGCGTGTTCAGCGGGCACAGCCCGTGCTGAGTTCTGCAGAAGCTGAAAAATTAAGAAAAATCCTAAATAAATAGAAAAATAAGGAAAAACGATTAGGCCGCTGATTCTTAACTTTCTTAAAATCCTTGTGTCCCCGGCAACGGCGCCAAAAACTTGATATGCGTGAGTGTTATTAGTTTTTAATGTATATGTTAAGCCCTTTTTAACACTTTTTAGCCAAGTTTTAAATTTATAAAACACGATATTTACTAACACTAAACACACATATGGGCAAGTGCACCCATCGTGAGCGTAGTATAGTGTTGGCACGATACCGAGGTCATCCAAGGACACAAGAGCTTTTAGTACCAGTTTATCCTCAACGTCTAATCAAATCAAAAGTTTAGAAAAAGGTTTTAAACTAGAAAAATAAAAACTAACTAAAATGCTGAAAAATAAAAATAAAAATAAAAACAGTTAGACAAGATGAATCACTTGGCTCTGACTCGTGTATAGTGTAACCTTTGATTATTTCCGCACTTTTGCACTTTTTAAGAGATTATCTTAGATATTGTACTAGGCCCCTCTTTTGAAGGCGACGTTACCCTCAACCCAGTAGTTTGAGTCAGCAAGGATACAATCCTAAAGGGTCGGATTATTGAAAGATAATTAATTAAGTTATTAATGCATATTATGGTAGGCCCCTCTTTTGAAGGTAACGTTACCCTCGGCTAAGTAGTCTGAGTCAGCAGGGATACAGTCCTAAGTAGCCGGGTTAAAGTATTGATAGTAGCTTACATATGAGGGGATCAAAGAGTTTGGACCCCTGCCATCCAATACCGTTAAGTATTGAAGGAGGTCCTACTAAATTTGACCCAGGTCCTTGCAGGATCTATACACTGAACAAGGCAAGACTTTTACCAAACTGTTCCCTTAACCCCCGACCAGGTAGCCAACATACCTCCATATATACCGTGGAGATATGAATGGTGAAAATCTTTTATTTTATATAGACAGTAAAATAATGCCAAGACACCACGGACAAACGATAAGGAAAAATCACCTTCAACATAAGAAACTAGTTATTAAAGTCATTAATACATAACCAAGTAAAAAGTGCGAAAAGATTAAAAATAAAAAGTATTACACTAGACACTTTGTCTTCACCAAGTGATGTAAGAGACTTAGGCAAACATGGCCTTGATTGTCAAGAACTCTTACGATCAATCTTGGATCCCGAGACAACTCACACACTCTATGATGGATAATGGATGATGGTGGTGGATGATGGTGTTATGATGGTGGTGGGTGGTGGGTGAAGTGTGAGAGAGGTGGTGTGCCAAGGGATGGTTTGAGCTTGAGCCAAGCATTCCTATTTATAGGCTGAACAGAAGCTCGGGCACGGCCCCGTGTCCACATCCTTCTCTGTCTTCATTAATTGCTATTGTATGTATTAGTTGACCACGGCCCCGTGTCCGCTGGGCACGACCCCGTGTGCAGAAGCATATCTGTACTATCAATATTTGCCTGGATTCTGCGAATCTTATAGTTGACCACGGCCCCGTGTCCGCTGAGCACGGACCCGTGGTGGGCGATGGAAGCTTCTACAACTTTGTCTTTTATGCTGACACTTGCGCACGCCCCCGTGCTCACTGAGCATGGGGCGTGTTCAGCCTTCTGTTCTCTTGTTTTGCTTGGGAAGATGCTGTTGGGGAGGTCGGGCATGCCACGTTTGTTCCTTTTCTTGTATTTATGTTAGATTTAGCTGCTTTTTTGCTTCTTTTGTTAATTTGAGCTCATTTAATCCTGAAAATACAAAAGGAAGACAAAAGCACACTCTTTCCAACATTAGTACTAAAAAAGGGTTAGTTTTATGCCACAATTGATGTAATTTATATGTTGCATTTTGCACACATCAATCAAGAAACAAGTTTCTAAACAAACTCTAACGGTCGTTTACCCGGTTCGCCCGTTAAGGGCTTTTTGGTCAATTTTAGTCTCTTATTTTACGACAAAAGACTCTCACCAATTATTGACCAAATTAGCACTTTTAACTACAACAGAATTATACGTACCTGGCTCGGATCAATACATTGACCCGTTTTAATACCTTGTCTCGAAAATTTGCTAATTCATAACAACGCTAATTCATAAGCCGCTTTATCCTGTAAGCATAAAACTCGACAAGTGCTTATTAGTCGATATTTGTCAAATGGTATCCACATTACCATTTGACCCGTTTTACTCTTTTTATTCTTTAGGCTTACTTATAGTACTCATTCAAAAACCCATTTTTTATAATTAGCTTTTCATGGCTAATTTACCGTTCTATCTCTTTTACCTTTAAACATCTTTTTTATCATTTATATTAGTTCCGACCCGTATTATTTCGCATCGGGAACCGTATCTTGAATATTATCCTTATTGTATTCGAAACTTATAGGATGAACAATTATTTTACTAAAAGGTGTAAGTTTCACTTACCTTGCATCCGGTTATGTGCTTTTTTCGGGTACTCGATCCGTTTGACTCGCTTCTTTCCCAAGTCTTCATCTAGCTTGTCTAGAGTCAAACTATCATCATCAAAATTCGTAAGACAGTTAGATTAGCCATAATATTTTACGACTATTCCATCCTACGGGTTTTATGTCGAATTTATCATTCGACCATATCAAAATTATCATTCAATCTAATCATTGGTCGGTTTGACTTTTTAAAAGTCAATTGACTTATCAACATATTCAAATGCACATTTGGTTCATTGAACTCACTTAGGCATATTTCATCCGAACTCTTAATGAAATCACATTTTACACACAACCAAGTAGACCGCAATTTCATTCAGACATTTCATATCACTGAAAAATGGGCTGTTTTTGGTGACTTGTTTAACCTGTTTACAAGTCTTCAAAAATTATGATTTTTTATGTGGCATACCTCTCGGAGGGTTAGACCTTGTGTTAAGATTTCAAGATCTAACTCTTTACCAAAATTTCGTAAAAATTCATTTACTAAGCTGCAATCAGATTCGTCACTTCTGACTGCAGCTTACGGAAAAATTGATTAAAAATTCCTCGTTTATCTGATTGACGAAATTCCAATTGGCGATTCTTTTAATCACTTAAACGTTTCTACAGTAAGAATTTGAGATCATAACTCAATTCCTAAGTTGAGTTATGACATTCGTAATGGGCTGCAAATTCTGCCAGAAAGTGCAGCTTGAACCTTTGATACGGAAAAATTCATAAAACGCTAAATTTTCGTCGAGAAAATGCGATTCGAGGGGGTTTTAAAGATATTTCCTGGAATTACATTTTAGACTCAAGAAACACACGTTTTTGTCACGTTTTGTTCAGGTTACAGCCAGTACAAGTTGGCTGTAATTTCTAATCAGGAGCTGTTTGCATTCAGCTTTCAATTTAATCATGTTCTTGACATCATAAACTAATTTTTAGCAATCAAAACCCTAAAAACATCTCATACATGAATTTAGCATCAACAAAAATCTGAATTTACTTGAGCTAGGCATGATTTCAATATATTCTTGTCTAGGGTTTACTCCTAAACACTATTTCACTTCAATATCATCCATGCCACAATCATGCAACATAAATTTCGAATTTCTTATGCACATCAAGAATTCTCAACTGCATAAATATCAAAAATTCGACATACCTTACGATCCCCTTAGCTTGGTGATCACGATTTTAGTTAAAGCCCTAATTTATTTGCTCGATTTCTCCCTTATTTTGCTGGATTTCATGAGCTGTTGGGTTTTGAAAGAACCCCCTGGTTCTTCTGATCGTTCCTGTGCACACACACACACTTACCAAGTGTGTGTTGTGTTTTATTTTTAGTTTTAATAAATAAGTTTCCTCCATTTGGCACTATTAGCCCCTCATGTTTTGTTTTTATAAAAGGTTTAACTATTTCTAGTTTCCTTTATTGTTCTAACAACACATAATTAACTAGGTTAATATTCCTAGTCACTTAGTGGGTTCGGGAAGTCATAACCCGTTTTATTTTAAGTCCCGTTAACTCGAGCCTTCTATATATTTTGTTTTCTCAAAGTATTTATCCTCCTTTTTAATTAACATCAAGTTTATTTATTTAAATCCTAATATTTACCGGGTTAATTTTTACCACTAACGGTATTTTACCCGTCTTTACTATTAACGTGGTTTGATTACCAAACCCGTTTTTGGGGTGTTACAAGTCTACCCCCCTTAAAGAGGTTTCGTCCCCAAAACCTTATTTACGTAGTTCTTTTAATTTTTTGACTAAACGAACTTCGTTTCGTTTTTATGATATTCATTCCTTCGGTGTCTTTTATGTGTAAGTCCTCACTGACCGAGGCTTTCACCTCTTATTCCTTATCCTTTGCACCTTTTTAACCGAGTCGTCACTCGATCACTTAGTCTCATCAGTTTATTAACATGTTTATCCCGCGCTTGTCTTTTATTAACAAGCGCTTTGTATTTGTCAGGACATTTTCTTAACTTTGATTAGTTTTACCGGCTAAACTAATTAGTCGCCGTCACTTCATACCCCATCATTCGGGTATACTATTTTGCCATCTCCGGCCTTATGTGTGTTTAAGATTTTCTAAATCCCCTCATATTACTTATGTTTGTTAGAACGCTGCTTTTGATTAAAAACTAAATTTTTAGTTTACGTTTTCTCTGTCTTACTTCTCTTTTTTTCTCTCAAGTCTAGGAATTTTCGTCTAAGTTTTATTCCTGACCGTTATTATTTTACATGGAGAACTGTGACCAGTTTTCCACGCTTTACCCAAGTAACCCGTAGGTTCCTTTACTTAGCCTCGTAGGCTTTTTCTTTAGATTTTTATCTTTTTAAGGTAAAACCCCATCAATTCATTTCTTTCTATTCGTGACCCGAGGGTCTTTTGGTCCCGTAGATTTAACATTAATTATAATCCTGTAGGTCATGATGATCCCGTAGATCATCTTTTATTCGGGTATTTATTCAACTGTATGTATACATATAGCATCTAGGCACCTCTTTTTATGTTTGGAATTATTTACTTTTAATTTTTTTTAGTTAATTTTTTTTTTTTTGGATTTCTTTTAACCTTGACCGTAGTCTAAGGCTACATTTGTTTTCTTTCGAAATATCTTTCCGACCTTATGACTTTTATCGTCATTTACACGTCGGTTTGTTCTACGCTTACCGTTACCGGATTCTTACCTATACTTCTTTACGACCCGTTACCTGGTTTTTTTATCTTAGTGTTTTTAACTTTCTTGTTTCGCTAGTTTGCGTTTCTCCTATCTACATTCCTTTACAACCCGTCACATAGGTTCATTAATATTTCGCGCTTCCATTATTAGGTTTGCGCTTACTTGCACTACCAAGCTTTTACACTTTATTTATCTCGTTTGGCTTATTCATGTGAGATTTCATTACTCATGAACGTCAAACTTCATCCTTCATTCGACCCGTTCAACTTTAAAAGAGTTGAACGTAGTTATCAAAATTTCTGTTTGCAATTTCTCATCGTCTTTTAGTCATGACTCTTAATCCGAGTCCTTTGACTTTCTATTTCGCGTTCCCGTCTCTTGGTTTACGCATACTTTCAAAATCCTACCCATCTATCGGGTATCTTTACCGAAGTTATCATCAAGTAACCATTCTTATATGGTTTTAGACGTCACTTTAATTTATTTGGTCATCTTAGCGAAATTCATCGTTTTTATTCAGTCGAGTCCTTTATTCTTTAGTCTACCCCCTTTGACTTGTCTGTGTGAATTTCATCACTTATGACAGTCAAACTTTATCCCCTATGTCTTAGCATTCACGTTAGTTGGTTCGTATTTTCATTTACTTTAATCTTTGTCCCTTCTCTCAGGCTCGTTATTCTAACGTAATACGCTTCCGTCGTCCGACTTGCGTTTACGTTTACTATCAACATTTTACTTATTTGACTCATTTGGGTACCTTTTTAATTTGTCCCTTTAACCCTGTCCTTACTACATCGGATGTAAATGTGTCCGCTATAAGAAGTTCATGGTATCATATGCCACTACTTACTTGGCCAGAGTAAGCGATTAACACATGACACGCATGACCTTTTTATAGTTTTCACATCACGCCCTATGTAAGTAATGCCTCTATTTGTTTCTCTTGGAAACAATATCCCGAATACATTTTATATTCGGGTTTTTCCAAGTTTTTAATCTACATATGCAACTTTCAATTTCTACATATTTGTTGCATATTACTATTTGTGCAATTAAATTTAAAATGTGCACCTGGTAATGCTTGCCCTAACGGGCTTCTCTTGCCATTAGCCGTGTTCGCGACCGCCACGCGATTTAGGTCCTCGATGAGCATACTCTTTGGACCGTTCCTCTATCAAGTCCGCGATTTGTTAAACTCTCGCTATCTTCATATGCGAGTGTCCTTCAACTAAAACATTTACAACAGTTAGTAATTTTGACATTAATAAATGCAAGTATTGTAATACAAGGCTTTTTACTGCACGTGATTTCGTTAACTATACTAATCATTTTCGTTGGTGTAACGTGTATTACACAATACCCTATTTGTTGTTCACAACACTTTAATCCTACTAAACTATTAACATACATGTACTTACCGGATTTGCGATCAAGCTTTGAACCGAACACACTTACTCTTTTAACCTTGAGCTCTGATTACCAACTTGTAACACCCTTTAAATTGAATCAAGGTTTAACGTATAGTTTGTGAAAAGGATCATGTAATTAAGTTTACGTATACATCGGAAATACGGGTTTTATTAAAAACTTTTACAATTTAAAAAAAAATATACAACATAATGTAGTTTAGTCGTCGTTTGAAAGTTACGACGACACACCGTGCGGAAGCTTCTTTTTCATGTGTTCGGTTCTTTCTCGCCGCTTGATCTTCATCCGGGTACTCTTGATATCCACCTATGATCAAAACCAACATAAAAGTTAGTTTTGATAACTTAAATATTAGTCTAAACAAGTTCTAAGCAACGAATAATCAAACAAAATATTTTTTTTTCCAACTTTGAAGTCTCCCGCGTGTCGCGGGAGACCCATCTCAATGTGTCGCGTGTCGCGGCGATCGTCGCGTGTCGCGCCCCAAGCTGAGTCCTTCGTCGTGTCGCGGGGGAACCCAATTTCCAGCGGGTTCATTACTGAAACCTGCATTTTCTGCCCAACTATAATTTTCAACAAAAATCAAACTTGAGATTGTCTTAACTTTTTTATCTACAAGTCCGTTTTACGCGATTCTTTTTCCTACGCGTCCGTAATTAAATTACGGACCCGTTTATCACCTTGGTTTGCATAAAATCTGATTTATCCAATGTTGGCTCATAAATCCTTTAGGTGATTATTCGACGCGTTTGGCATTATTATTTCACTACATGCTCTAAAAGAAAATAGTTAATTCCTATCATTTTACCCATCCCGGGCTTGTTAAACCTTAACGTTTTCACTCCCATCCTAGAGTTTACGTAGGCGTTTACATTCACCGATTCATTTGTATCTATCTAAGCATTTAACCACAATTTACTTCTTAGTCTATTTTGACCCGCAATTGTTTTTTGCCTATACTTTTTATATGTATCTAAAGGTTTCAAAATCAATAAACAAGTTTCTAAACAAACTCTAACGGTCGTTTACCCGGTTCGCCCGTTAAGGGCTTTTTGGTCAATTCTAGTCTCTTATTTTACGACAAAAGACTCTCACCAATTATTGACCAAATTAGCACTTTTAACTACAACAGAATTATACGTACCTGGCTCGGATCAATACATTGACCCGTTTTAATACCTTGTCTCGAAAATTTGCTAATTCATAACAACGCTAATTCATAAGCCGCTTTATCCTGTAAGCATAAAACTCGACAAGTGCTTATTAGTCGATATTTGTCAAATGGTATCCACATTACCATTTGACCCGTTTTACTCTTTTTATTCTTTAGGCTTACTTATAGTACTCGTTCAAAAACCCATTTTTTTATAATTAGCTTTTCATGGCTAATTTACCATTCTATCTCTTTTACCATTAAACATGGTTTTTATCATTTATATTAGTTCCGACCCGTATTATTTCGCGTCGGGAACCATATCTTGAATATTATCCTTATTGTATTCGAAACTTATAGGATGAACATTTATTTTACTAAAAGGTGTAAGTTTCACTTACTTTGCATCCGGTTATGTGCTTTTTCCGCGTACTCGATCCGTTTGACCCGCTTCTTTCCCAAGTCTTCATCTAGCTTGTCTAGAGTCAAACAATCATCATCACAATTCGTAAGACGGTTAGATTAGCCATAATCGTTTACGACTATTCCATCATACGGGTTTTATGTCGAATTTATCATTCGACCATATCAAAATTATCATTCGATCTAATCATTGGTCGGTTTGACTTTTTAAAAGTCAATTGACTTATCAACATATTCAAATGCACATTTGGTTCTTTGAACTCACTTAGGAATATTTCATCCGAACTCTTAATGAAATCAAATTTTACACACAACCAAGTAGACCGCGATTTCATTCAGACATTTCATATCACTGAAAAATGGGCTGTTTTTTGTGACTTGTTTAACCTGTTTACAAGTCTTCAAAAATTATGATTTTTTATGTGGCATACCTCTCGGAGGGTTAGACCTTGTGTTAAGATTTCAAGATCTAACTCTTTACCAAAATTTCGTAAAAATTCATTTACTAAGCTGCAATCAGATTCGTCACTTCTGACTGCAGCTTACGGAAAAATTGATTAAAAATTCCTCGTTTATCCGATTGACGAAATTCAAATTGGCGATTCTTTTAATCACTTAAAAATTTCTACAGTAAGAATTTGAGATCACAAATCAATTCCTAAATTGAGTTATGAGATTCGTAATGGGTTGCAAATTCTGCCAGAAAACGCAGCTTGAACCTTTGATACGGAAAAATTCATAAAACGCTAAATTTTCGTCGAAAAAATGCGATTCCAGTGGGGTTTTAATGATATTTCCTGGAATTACATTTTAGACTCAAGAAACACACGTTTTTATCACGTTTTGTTTAGGTTACATCCAGTATAAGTTGGCTGTAATTTCTGATCAGGAGCTGTTTGCATTCAGCTTTCTATTTAATCATGTTCTTGACATCATAACACTAATTTTTAGTAATCAAAACCCTAAACACATCTCATACATGAATTTAGCATCAACAAAAATCTGAATTTACTTGAGCTAGGCATGATTTCAATATATTCTTGTCTAGGGTTTACTCCTAAACACTATTTCACTTCAATATCATCCATACCACAATCATGCAACATAAATTTCGAATTTCTTATGCACATCAAGAATTCTCAACTTCATAAATATCAAAAATTCGACATACCTTACGATCCCCTTAGCTTGGTGATCACGATTTTAGTTAAAGCCCTAATTTATTTGCTCGATTTCTCCTTGATTTTGCTGGATTTCATGAGCTGTTGGGTTTTGAAAGAACCCCCTGGTTCTTCTGATCCTAATATTTACTGGGTTAATTTTTACCACTAACGGTATTTTACCCGTCTTTACTATTAACGTGGTTTGATTACCAAACCCGTTTTTGGGGTGTTACACACTAGGCAATGGAAGGGTAAGCAAAAGGTTGAATAATCAATGGAAGAGGCACTGTCGTTACCTTTACTTCCTGCAGTACAACTTAAATTATTTAAATTATACGAAAAGTTCATACCACCTTGCTTCCATTTAATATACCTTATTCTTCACGCATTATTCATTTTTAAAATATATATACTGTTGTGTTTAATAAAACTTAAATATCCGATTCCATGAGTATTTACGGGTAATAACTTAGTAAATATATAAATGACAACTATTATATGAAGAGAGGGATGCTCGTTTGATAAAAAAAAGTATAATTGTAAAACATTAAATAATTTTCTCTTATATCATTTAATATTATTATTATTATTATTATTATTATTATTATTATTACTAACTCATCAGTAATAAAGACTATCATCCTTCACACTAAACTTTTTTGCCTACACACATCAGATTTATCCTACATATTTCAAAATTTAGCTTACACAAATTGAAATTTATCATACACAACTCGTAATTTTATCCTACACTCTAAATTAATTATTTTTGAAAAAATAAATAATATTTTTTGAAAATAAGTTAGAAATATAATGTAGTTAGCTATTAAAGAGAAATATTATAAATTAATATCTATGTAAGTTTACCAATATACCCTTATAATTACATTATACCCTTATACAAAAACCAACTTGGGTTACCTCCATTCTTTAACCATCGTGTCTTTTAAATACTAAAATTATACCCTTATACAAAAACCAACTTGGGTTACCTCCATTCTTTAACCATCGTGTCTTTTAAATACTAAAAGCCACCGAATAAATATGAAAGGGTATATTTGTTCCTGTTTTAATTTCACGTAATCCAATACATATGTTCAATTAAAACTATTCAACCAACACACCGTTCATTATGTTTTCACACGGAAACCATCCATTGATTTAAATTTGCATGAATCAATTCAAATTTACATTTTTCTGGATACGTCCATTCAAATTTACATATACCAACCATCACACCGAATCAGTTTTGAATCAGGGTTACGCCACCATTATTTCAACCGCTTTCCTATTTTCTCTCACCGATTCTCTTTCGCTTCATTTTCCTCTATTATCGACCGTCATACAACTTCCCATCATCCCTGATTTGGCGCCGGTTACCATTTTGAATTTCGATTCCCGTATCATTAAAAAAACACGTTATCTCAAACTTTCGTTTCAATTTCATATACATATATACAAATCTAACATATATGTTCATCACGGGCACCGATAAGGAATAGGATTTCGGTAGTTCTTGAACGGATTTGGAGATATGAAGGAAATCGGTGATTCACAAATGGTAATCAGGGGCGTCAAGTTTCTATGCAGTCATGGCTCAGAAAAGGATATGATGATATGAGGGAAGAGTGAAGTTTCTGTGCAGACAGGAATTAAATCAGGTTTTCAGATTTCCCCTATAGATGTTTTTAAGAGTGTTTTTAAGAGTGTATATGGTGAATAATTTCTTTCGGGATGTAATTTCTTTAGTATTTTATAAATAAATCAACATCCCGCCGCAACGCGCGGGTAGACGTTAACTCGTTAAATACAAATATTAAATAAAGCAAAATGAAATATTCTTATTGGATGAATTTTTTTTTCTTAAAGAGAATTTTTCTCATTTGAACAATCCACTATCTGAAAATTCTATTCAGCTTAACTTAACTTAATCATTTTAGCTCGTTTTCTTTTTCAGCCTATAAAATATAAAAACACTTTAAAGTAGAGGCTCTTGCCTCTTAGTGACAGGTCTTGGTTTCAATCCCAAGCAAGAAGTAGATAATGACTTATTTGGTGTAACTTAGGGGTATGTAAACATTGTCATTAAAAATATATATTATACGAATACCTATGCATTTTTATTATAACTAGTCTTAAGACCACGCGTTGCGTGCCGAGGGCATAAACCATGCTACCAGTGTGTGTGTGTTGGTGGGGGGGATCGTGCTAACTGAACGACGACCAAAACTGGCAGAAAACGTAAAACAAATACACGAATTCATAACACCAAGTGATCAACTGAAAACATACATAAAAATAAGGATGAAAACATATTATATTTGACCTAGCGAAACTCAGTAAAATATCTACGTCGAAACATAAACCAAGTTGTATTTATACCGGCACGTACATAAAATAAAGCATGTAAAACTCCAAGGAGTAAAAATGACATTTTACAAAGTTCTTAAAAATTTGATGGGCTATAAATGTCAATGTCAATGTCAATGTTAAAAGTTAAGATAAAAATAAAAAACAAACCCCAAAAAAGGAAAAAAAATAAAATGCAAATTATACACAATTCATTGGTATGTTATGAATTAATATATATAATGAGTAAAGATCCCATACAAATACACTTATCGTACAAAACGTACGAATATGGTGGAAAAGTAAAAAAAAAACATGGTGGCATTTTCATAATTATTTATTCATAGAATAATTATCAAAATTACTCTACAAGTGTATCATAATTACTCTACCAGTTCATAAAAAAAACATAGCATACACAATTACTTTGCAAGTTCATCAAATAACATACAGTTTAAAATCCGTAATTGCATCATAATTACTCAACCATTTCATCATTAATACAATACTACAAGATATCAATCGAAATTACTCAAAAGCGCATCAAACAACTAGTTATTCAAAATTACTTTACAAGTACATCAAACAACTAGTAATTCAAAATTGCAATATAAGTGCATCATAATTACTCTACTAGTTCATCAAAATAACATAACATACACAATTACTTTACAAGTTCATCAAACAACATACAATTCAAAATTACTCTACAAGTGCATTATAATTACTCTACTAGTTCATCATTATTACTCTACAAGTACATCATAATGACGTTATTAGTTCATCAAAAAAAAATTTAAATAACTGACACATTTACTCTACAATTTCATCAAAAAACATAAAATTCAAAATTACTCCACAAAGACATCAAACAACATAAAATCTGAAATTACTCTACAAATGTATCTTAATTACTCTACTAATTCATTAAGATAATTACTTTACAAATAAAATAATTACTCTATGAATAAAATAGATACGAAAATCTAACCACGTTTTTTTTTTACTTTTCCATGTGATTTGTACGTTTTGTACGATAACTCTGTTTGTATTTTATTATAATTATATAACCACTTAAAATGTTATATGGGCACCAACCATAGCTTAATAGGTTACTGACTAGTAGGGCCGGCTCTTGGGCCGATCAATCCGTGCCATCACTTGAGCCCTAAATTTTTAAAGGACCCGAAAGTTTTTATAAGCTAATATATATATGTATATATATAGGGTGGGGTTCGGCTACAAAGTTAATTTTTCCTACAAAGTGTACAAAGCTATAAAACACCACACTTTCAACCATAAAACACACTTAAAACCCATAAATAACAGAGTGAAGATCACTAAAGCACAATATCCAAACCTTAACAGTCCATAGAAACTTTAAACACACCATCGTAAAACTATGAATATAAAACACAATATGATAATCAACATAAAACGCACTGATATTAGTCATTCGATAATCAAAGACATATCATCCAAAACCCAACAAAAAACCCACAAATATGACGTTTTAGTAGTCTACACTTTGTTATTTTTGGGTTTTGAATGTGTTTTATGGTTGACATTATAGTATTTTATGACTTTTAATACTTTGTAGGAAAAATGGACTTTATAGCCAACTCCTATCCTATATATATATATATAGAGAGAGAGAGAGAGGAAGGTTAACGTACATTACGACTTAACGTACATCACGTACTACCAATGTTTTAAAAACCGGTTCATACCGGCTGATTGAACCGGTTGAACCAGATGCCGGATGAAAGGGTGGCACGAATCATGCCGGTATTTTGAGGCAGCAGCAAGTATATTGTATCGGCGGTATATTTGGTTAAACCGGTTTAAACCGGATGCCGGTACCGGGCCAGACATGAAATACGGACTTTTTTAGCGGCCCAAAATAACTTACAAGTTACAATTAACCTTCTTAATTCGTAATTTAACCTAGTTGCCCACTGCCCACTTTGATCAAAGACTCAAAATTCATCCTCAAAACTAACAAAAAACAACAATTCTGCCGTCTCCATTCATCGAAGTTCAGCAAACTAGTTCAAGTACTGTGTAATTGTGTATACTGTATAGAGTTTTGAACATTTTTGTTTTCTTTCTCGGAAGTAGGAACTCTAGTAACCAAGAATTTCCATGGTAGAATTAATTAAATTCTTAACGTCTGTATCTTTGATTCACAACAGTAACACTAACTTCATATTTTTTGGAACATATTTATTTTAATATATAATACTTTAATGATTTATACTTGTTTAATTGTTTAATATGATGGCTTGTCTTATTCAAATTTTTGGAACAAATTTATTTTTTTCTTTTAGTAGAAAAGCATCTATTAGTTTTTTTATATATAAAAACATAGTTTGAGTTATTCTTTTATTTTTGCACAGCAACTTTTAAAACCATATGTTAGATGATGAACGTATGGATTTGATGATGATCTATGGATTTGTTTATGCACATGGACGATTATATATCTTAAAAAAGTTACTTGTTTTGTAGAATATGGAAGATAGCCAAACTGAGCCTGTTCAATCAAGGTTTAGAACAAAATCAGATAAAGCGTGGGAGTATGTCACTTCTCAAAGCGATAAGAAAGGTAAAACTGTATACATTTGTGATTTTTGTCAAAAAATGGTGCGTGGTGGTGGAATAACTAGAATGAAGAAACACCTTGCGGGCATTAAAGGTGTTATAGAACCTTGTAAAAAAGTACCAGCGGATGTTCGTTTTACTTTGCAAGGAATTCTGAAAGAAATTGAAGTTAAATCGAGAGGTAAGTCTACTGCCGTTGGATCTAGTGTTGACGTCATAGACGATGACGAAGAAGTTGTTGAATTAAATGACCAAACACAAAAGGGAAAGAGGAAAGCAAAATCGAATTTGCATCCTTTCTTTACAAAAGCTATAAACGATCCTACTTAACCTACCATTAAAAAAAGCTATGCAATGTAAAGAAAAGGTACATGATGTTGACTTGGCTATTGCTATGTGGTTCTATGATGCTTGTATACCTATGAATGCTTGTAATTCTCCTTATTTTCAACTTGCGGTAGATAAAATAGCATCTATAGGTTATGGTTACAAAGCACCTAACTATCATGCTTTAAGGGTCAATTTGTTGAAAGATGCAAAAACTTCAGTTGGGTTATTAATAGATTCATATAGAAGTGAGTGGATAGAAAATGGTTGCACGATTATGAGTGATGGGTGGAGGGATGTTAGGCAACGCCATTTGATTAATTTCTTAGTCTATTGTGAGAAAGGGATTTCATTTATTAAATATGTAGCCGCATCGGATATTGAGAGCAATTCTGAGAATTTGTGTAACTTGTTTGCTGAGGTTGTTGAAATGGTTGGGGTTAAGAATGTGGTTCAGATAGTTACCGACAATGCTGCTAATTACAAGAAAGCTGGTAAATTGTTATGTGCTAGACATTCTTCAATTACTTGGACACCTTGTGCGGCTCATTGCCTTAATCTAGTGTTAAAAGATATTTCAGAGTTAGAGAATGTTGCAAAGTTGGTAAAACTAGCATCTAGGGTTACTGTTTTTATTTATAATCACAAGATGCCTTTGAATTGGTTAAGAAAGAGAAAGGGTTGGACAGAAATCATTCGTCCAGGTCCTACCCATTTTGGTACGACTTTCATTGCATTAAAAAGTTTGGTCGATCATAAAAATGACCTGCAAGCTCTTGTCATATCTAACGAATTTAAAAAGATGTTGAAGTTGGGGAATGCAGTTGAATGTAAAGAAATTGTGATGAATGAAACTTTTTGGAAAAATTGTTTGATTACTGTGACAGTCATGACTCCTTTGTTGAGGGTTTTACGTTTGTGTGATACGGATGAAAAACCTTCTTTGCCGTATGTTTTTGAGGGGATGAATCGGGCAGATAAGGGAATTAAGGCATTATTTCAGGAAAAAGTAGCTTTCTATAAGCCATATGTGGATATAATCGATGCTCAATGAAAAATATGTTACGTTCTAGTATTCATTGTGCGGCATATTGGTTAAATCCAGCTTTTCAGTATGATAAAGAAAATCTTTGTAAAGATAAAGAAGTTTTTAAGGGTGTTCTTGACATGGTTGAGAAAAAATTTTCGGGTGATGAGATTATAGATGTTACACTGGCTTTAGGCAAGTTTCGTGATGGATTAGAATGTTTTGGTAGGAGTAGTGTGGTTGCTTCTCGTAATGTTACTCAACCCGGTAAGATATATTTTTAATGTTATGATTTTAATTTTATTTGTTTATTATTTTTTTATCATTTTGATAGTCATTTTTTTGTAGCCGAATGGTGGAGGTTATTTGGTGGAGATTATCCGTTAATGCAAAAATTTGTCGTTCGAATATTAAGTCAAACCGCATCTTCCTCGGGTTGTGAACGTAATTGGAGTGTCTTTGAAAGGATTCACACGAAAAAAAGAAATAGGTTGGAACATGAAAGACTAAATGACCTTGTGTTTGTTCATTACAACTTGTGTTTACAAAATAGGTACAATGTCTTGATTTTTTATGACATCATAATTTAGTTTTAAAGTGTTAACATCTGGGTAAATGTTTTTCTAGGCTCAAATATGCTAAGAGATCCTATGATCCGGTTGATTATGAAAGTATTAATCATTCGGAATTTTGGGTGGTTGAAGAAGAGCCGGAAGGAGAACTTGATAATGATGATATAGATAACATGTTTGGTGAGGAAGAACATGTACCGATTTCTCAAACACAAGGTTACTTGTTATGTATGTTATTTATCTAATGTACTATTGGTATATTGCGATTATTGGTAACTAAAATTTCTTATATAATATTGTAGGAAACGAAAATAGTTACGCTCTTGTTGACGAGTATGTCGGTGACAGTGAATTTCATCCTTTAAGCGATCGTGAACTTAATGCATTCAACACTCCAATGGATTAATTTGATAAGGATGACGTTGATAGTGAATTTTTGGATTATTTTTTTATTGCGAATTAACTTTTGGATTCTTTTTTGTTATGAAATAATGTACTTTTGGATTATGTTTTGAGTTGAAAATATATTTATAGATTTGTAGAGTTCACTAGGCAACCCGGTTGAACCGTTCGGTAGAACCCGGTTTAACCGGTTGAACCATTTTTGAGCCCAACCCGGTATGATTTAAAAACCGGTTTTTAAAACATTGCGTACGACAGGTAATTACGCACGTTCATTATAAAATCACGCACGTTATAACTAAAAAATCCAAAATCATGCATGTTGAAACGCAATAATCACGCATATTGAAAACATTAATAACGTATGTTATAGAACAAATCACGCACGTTGTCGTACGTGAAGTACGTTAAGCCGTAGTGTACGATATACTTTTTCTATATATATATATATATATATATATATATATATATATATGGTGGGGTTCTAGAGTGAACACCAGTGTATTTGCGAACTGAGTGAACAAATCCTGGCTATTGATTTACACACATGTATGGCTAGGATTTCATCATCAAATCGTAAAATACACTAGTGTATTTCATCATCAAATCTTGGCCATTGATTTACAGACATGTATGGCTAGGATTAGTTCACTCAGTTCGCAAGATACGCTGGTATTCACTCTTGAACCTAATCATATATATATATATATATATATATATATACTCCACCAACAATTTTATGTACTTAAATACATAATTTAATATATATATATATATAGGTAGAGGATCCTGTAAAAAAGGCCTAAAGTGTGAGAAAGGTAAGAAAGAATCTCAACCATTAGATCTTTTGATCTAATGGTTGAGATCAATAGGGACCAAAATGTAAAATATTTTTCTTAACTGGGACTGAATTGAAAATTATAGGGGTAATAAAGTCTTTATATCCATTCAAAATAGGAAACTGTAAATCAAAATTCCTATAATTCCGATCTCTCTCTCCAATTGAGCGTACAGATTTTCTCTCTTTCTACAATTTCAAAACCCTAATGCCGCTAAACCTCCATATCGATCGAACAGCGGCGACGACGAGCGGCAGCGGCGACGACGAGTGACGAGCGGTGACGGCGAGCGGCATCGACAGCGGCGACGACGAGCGGGCAGCGGCAGTGGTTGTGCGGATCGGCAGCGGTGGTGCAGCAGTGGTGGTGCCGGAAGTGCCAGTGGTGGTGCCGGAAGTGGAGAAGATGATACAGAGGTGTTACTTTTTTCTTTGCTGAATGGTGTTATTTTTGTACTGAATGGTGTTATTTTTGTACTGAATGGTGTTGTTTTTGTACTGAATGTTTTTTTTATCTACTGCTGAATGGTGTTATTTTTGTGCTGAATGGTGTTTTTTTGTGCTGATTGGTGTTATTTTTGTACTGAATGGTGTTATTTTTGTACTGAGTGGTGTTTTTTTATTTACTGCTGAATGGTGTTATTTTTGTGCTGAATGGTGTTATTTTTGTACTGAATTGTGTTATATTCTTGTACTGAATGGTGTTTTTTTATTTACTGCTGAATGGTGTTATTTTTGTGCTGAATGGTGTTATATTTTCAAAATTGTGTTATATTTAAAACACCATGTATGAACATGCTCTGAATGGTGTTATATTTATGGACGGTTATAAGTCCTAAAATCCAGGTTTTTCTCTCTCCAAATCCTTAAATCAAGGATTACCATATTTGAATTTGTTAATGCATTTACAATCCTACCCTTTTCAATTAATTTTAATCTAATGGTTGAGATTCTTTCTTACCTTTCTCACACTTTTGGTCTTTTTTACAATAACTCCACCCTATATATATATATATATATATATATATATATATATATAGTAAATTATGTATTTAACATACGCATTCATCTAATGAATGAATGCGTATGTTAGATGAATGCGTACATCGTACATAAAATTGTTGGTATATATATATATATATAGTGGGGATCCTACGGAAAGTGAATTTAACCGGGGTAACCCTTACCAAAAAAAAAAAAAAAAAAAATCCTACGGAAAGTGTGTTTTTCCTAAAAAGTGTAAAAAGTCATAAAACACAATAATTTCAGGCATAAAACACACCTAAAACTCATAAATAATAGAATGAAGATTACTAAAACACTTTATTCAAACTCTAATAGTCCATAAAAACTTCAAACACACCATCGTAGAACTATGAATTTAAAACACAGAAAAAACACAGAATGCTAAACAACATAAAACACAATAATATTTGTCATTCCATAATCAGAGCCTTAACATTTAAAACACAACACAAAACCCACATACATGATATTTTAGTAATCTTCATTATGTTATTTGTGGGTTTTTGGTGTGTTTTATGGTTGACATTATGGTGTTTTATGACTTTTTACACTTTTTAGGAAATTTGGACTTTCTAGCCAACTCCTAACCTATATATATATATATATATAATATATATATAGGAATAAGTTAAAATGAGAACCACCTCGAGTTGTAAGAACCAGCGAGAACCACCCCCGCGGGGGGCCGTTGACCACGATTTTTTTTTTACAACTAGATGTGTATATTTTAACACCCTACGCAAAGTTTGGGTTCAAACGGCGCACCCGAGGGGGTAGTTTTTTACGCCCAAAGTTTGGTTAAAAAAAAAGAAAAATTAAAAGAAATTAAAAAAACCCAAACTTTGGGCGTAAAAAACTACCCCCTCGGGCGCGCCGTTTGAACCCAAACTTTACGTAGGGTGTTAAAATATACACATCTAGTTGTAAAAAAAAAAATCGTGGTCAACGGGCCCCCGCGGGGGTGGTTCTCACTGGTTCTTACAACTCGAGGTGGTTCTCATTTTAACCTTCCCCTATATATATATATATATATATATATATATATATATAGGGGATGGCTAGAATGAGAACCACCACGAGTTGTAAGAACCACGAGAACCGCGACCCGCGGGTGGCCGTCGGCGACGAAATTTTTTTTACACCTAGATCCGTATATTTTAGGGGGGGTGTAAAATTTTCGGTTCAAACGGCGCGCCCGAGGGGGTAGTTTTTTACGCCCAAAGTTTGGGTTTTTTTAATTTTTTTAATTTTTCTTTTTTTTTTACCAAACTTTGGGCGTAAAAAACTACCCCCTCGGGCGCGCCGTTTGAACCGAAAATTTTACACCCCCCCTAAAATATACGGATCTAGGTGTAAAAAAAATTTCGTCGCCGACGGCCACCCGCGGGGCGCGGTTCTCGTGGTTCTTACAACTCGTGGTGGTTCTCATTCTAGCGGCCCCCTATATATATATATATATATATAGTAAATTATGTATTTAACATACGCATTCATCTAATGTACATAAAATTGTTGGTAAAGTGGAAAAAACCATCTCAATATAATGTAAAGATCTCAAGTTTAAAGTTTGGCTCTAATATGAAGGTCTAATTTTTTAAATTCATTTCTCCTTACCATAATTTTGTGTCCAAATTTTTATTTCACCCGAGGCTTAAATTATTTTAAGAGTTTTCGGGACTAGCTTTTAAGGATGAGTTAAAAGGCTATATGGGCACCAACATAGCTTAATTGGTTGCCGACTAGCCCACATTTTAAGGATGACACTCCGGGTTCAAAGTTGACGGCGTCTTTTTTTACCGTTTCATCTACTCTGGGCCAGGCCCAATACTTGAAAATGCTTTAATTATTTGGCGTAGTATAAACGTATGATAAAGTTTATAAACTCACTTCTAGATAGGCTAAGTTATGCTATTTTCAATAGCTCCTCGAGTTTATATTTTCATAAATTTGCGGGTAATTAACTGTAATCAAGTCACTATTTTGAATAACTAAAATTTAAATGATTTTTATGGTGCTTTTTTCTTTATCGTCACGAACTGAATGAATATCAACCGCAAAACATCAATTACGGTACCATATGCGTTTTATGGTTTTCTCGACGTGTTGATACAAAATTCGTTGAATACATAATTGTATTTGCAATAGAGTATTTTTTGTAAAGTAAGCTATATTAAATGCCAACAGGGTATTGATACCGTGGCCATCCGAACTGATATCGAACGAATAACACCGGAACCAAACTGTCATTCGTTTTTATAGTTTTCAATCGATATCATGTTGATTGCTATACCGAGTGTAGGTATCATACTTTTATTGTAATTAACAGAATCGATACCGACCGAAAGCCCGCCGCAAAGCGCAAGGAATCTCACTAGTTAATATAAAATAGAGTATACCTAAAATCCACTGATCAACCGACTCGTATTGAAAACCATAAAGAAGAATATTGGTACCTGTAACAATGGTGTTCGGTCGGTACCGACTTGGTTCGGTGCAATAATGGCACAACACTAGTAGTAAAACAGTAGCAGTACTCGGTACAGTTTACAATACAATTTTTTTTTTTTTTTTTTGAAAACAACTATGTTTCAATATAACTTTTATCTAAATGTTGACTATTAAAAAAATAAAGGTAACTGTGTGGTTAGATATATTTTTAAATAGTTAACTAATGCAAGTTTTTAAAGAAAAATCAAATTAAATAATAAACAAACTATTAATATCCAAAAAATAAAAGAAATACAAATCTAAATAAACACTGTGGTAATACTAATGACCCAGAGCATGAATTGTAATTAGTAGTATTTTCTTATATGACAAGTTGTATTTTGTGTATGGGCCCAGATTTTAATTTCCAAACAAATATAAGAAAACCCTAAAACCTCTCAAAAATCCTCCAAACAAAACCTAACCACACTGACTCTCCTCACTACACTCACTAACATCAGTTGGCCAACACCACCAACTTCCTCTTCAACAAAGTCCCACCCAAAACCTCACAATTCCTATAAAATCTTGCCACCAAAATTTCAAACAAAACCAACAAACAAGACTCACTTAACCATGGCTATACCAACACTAGCTCTGGCAGTTTTCATGGCCGCGATCGCGGGCATTTCGGCTGATCAAACTTCAGCCACCGCGCCTTCACTCGTCACCTTCATCTTTGGTGATTCTTTAACCGAAGTCGGCAACAATAACTACTTGCCATATTCTCTTGCTAGATCAGATTTTCCGTTCTATGGTATCGATTACATCAACAATAAACCAACTGGCCGGTTCACTAATGGCCGGACCATAGGTGATATCATATGTACGTAAATTATCATGTTACTCGTTGTCACGGTCGTTATAAACTTTTTGTGGGTCTAAAGCGGATAATTAAATTGAGGCCTTTGTCGTTAAAAAAATTGCTTTTGATCTTATGATTCATGTATCATCACATATGCATAATTACAAACCACATGCCCACGGGTAGCAATCCCAAAGCCTAAATTACTTGCGTGTAGTTATTTTTCCTTTTTTCTTTTTTAACTTTTGGGGCGGGCCATAAGGAAGTGAAGCCTAAAACTCATAGCTTTATTTCACTCCCACTTGAGGCGCCGCTACTCCTTATAAGTTGAAACTCCGTATTTTATAAACAGTTTTTTGCTATCGTTGCAGCCGAGAAGCTCGGAATACCATCTCCACCGCCTTATCTTTCGTTAAATCCGACTGATGATTCAATCTTGAAGGGGGTTAACTATGCATCTGGTGGCGCTGGGATTCTGAATGACACCGGGCTCTATTTTGTAAGATTTCACTTGTTTATTTGACTCTAAATTTTTGGATTTTGTTGCTTTTCTGGGACTTGACCGTTGGTAATTAACAGATTCAAAGAATGTCATTTGACGATCAGATAGATTACTTTGAGAACACAACGAAGGTGATCAAGGCAAAGATAGGAGAACAGGCTGCTAATAAGCTTTTAAATGAGGCAATCTACTTCATTGGAATGGGTACAAGGATAAACAAATATGAAGTTTCACTACTAGTACACTGGACATTTGCTACCGTTATTCAGTCGCAAATCAGTTGCAAATATCAAAAACCTTTTGTGGGTAATCTATTTTACGACGGGATGTTGCGGTTGCAAAATTTGCGAATGCTTTTTGTGACCGTTTTGATTTCAATCGCAAAGGCAGTGGCGGATCTAAGAACTTTTTTCACTGAGTTCTTTTTTGTAGATTCTCACGAATTCTCACTATTGTTTTTTTTTCCAAATCATAAGAGGTTCTCACTAATTTTCTCCATTTTTTTCCAAACCGAATGGGTTCCTGGGAACCCATAAAAGTGGCCTAGATCCGGCCCTGCACAAAGGGGACGCTATTTGCAACTTTTAATCCTGTCACTAATTTCGATCGTAATTGCCCAGTTTTCTAGTGTTGCTTATAAGAACTTTGTGCATCACAAGTTTATGTTTCATGGTTTTCGACAGGTAGCAACGATTACATCAACAACTTCCTGCAGCCGTTTCTTCCCGATGCTCAACAGTACACCCCAAATGAATTTCTAGCGATTTTAAACTCGAAACTAGCCGAACAATTCACAGTAAGAATATTAGAAAGTTTGGAGATAATATGCAAATTGTTGTTCTTTGACTCTTAAAAAAAACTGATGAATATTTTGTTTCCGGTGGTGAAAGAGGCTTTACTTGCTCGGGGCACGAAAGATGGTTTTTCATGGACTGGGGCCTCTCGGCTGCATTCCCTCGCAACGAGCTAAATCAAGCAGGAACCAATGCTTGCATCAAGTGAACGAATGGGTGCTTCAGTTTAACTCCAAAGTGCAAAAGTTGATAAACGTTCTAAACATCAAGCTCAAAAACGCACAACTCACGTTCGCGGATACTTACCAAGATGTTCTAGATTTGGTTGATAACCCTTCTAAGTATGGTAAGCCCCTTAGCACAAAAGCTCCTAAATATATAAAGTTGAGCACAGCGGCGGAGCTAATCTAAAAATTTAGGGTATCCCAAAAAAAAAAAAAAATTGGGATCAGAGGTATCATTTGTATAAAAAAATAAAAAATTTACACTACGTAGAGAGAGTTGAAGGGTATTGTTACACTACGGAGACGGAATTGAGGGGTAGCCCGGGCCACCCCTCCTTATACATTGCCTCCGCCCCTGGTTGAGCAACAACAACCTTTCTAAATATGGTAATATTGCTAACAATTGTCATATGTTGTATGTGTGTTATTGTTTAGGTTTTAAAGTGTCGAATACTTCATGCTGCAACGTCGATACAACTGTAGGAGGATTGTGCTTATCGAATGCAAAAGTGTGTAAAAATCGTAAGGAATATGTATTTTGGGATGCCTTTCATCCATCGGATGCTGCAAACGCGGTTTTAGCTGATCGTTTCTTTTCAAAAATGTTTGCGACAAATGGTTCCGTGGCTTTGGCACCAGGCCATATGGGATAAGAGTTTATATGATGTATATTTTGTACCTTGCAAGATCAAGGCCACAACCATTTAAAGATACTAGAACCAGCACTTTATATGCAAGCACAATATAGTAATAAATTTTGGTACTTGGTTTAAACAAGTGAGGAATGTTGTGTATTGGAACAGAACATGGTTTCCTTTGTGAAATAATAACCACTATAAGGTATCTCTGTTTTTCCTAATAAATAAAGCAATGTTTTTCTTTTTTTGTGGGAAATATAAATTTTGTAACATGTTTGTGTTTTTTTTTTTTTTTCTGATAAATAGAGAAATGGTTGATCTTTGTGAAATATAAAGGGAAAATGCCACTAAAATGTAACTAAGTTTGTCAAGTGTGTCAATTAAGTCATTTAAACTTTTTTTTGTCTCTCTAAAGTCACTAAACTTTAATTTTGTGTTCCAATATTGTGTAATTACCAGGTCATCAGTTTACCATGTTTTTCTTTTATTTTTTATTTTCTTTTTAATGCTTATGTGGATATTATTTATATTAGATGGAATTATAAAATAAAAACATATTATAACCTTTGATGATGAGGTTATTTTGCAAGATGTACGACATGAATATTGCTTTTCTTATTCATAATTAACACAAGTTTTTCTTTTTTATTTTCTATTCATAAAAAAAGCAATATCCTCCCAAAACCTTAGGCGACATGAATTTTATCGTAACAAAAAAGCAATATCGTAACAGTATATGTTTTATTAATTTTAGAATAAAAAATGATTTTTCAATTATTTTTAGAGAAAAATTCATGTCATTAATTTTATTTTCCATATCATATTAAAAATTAAAAAAGATAATAAAACCTGCCACATCATCATTACTAACCTGGTAACCTGATAATTACATAGTATTAGAACATGAAATGAATCTTGAGTTATTTCATAGAGATAAAAAAAGTTTCAATGACTTAATTAGAACACTTGTCAAAGTTGGTTACATTTCTACGAAGTTACTATGTAACGTGTTTGTGTTTTCCTAATAAATAGTTTTTTTTTTGTGAGATATAAATCATATAATGTATTTATGTTTTTCTAGTTTAATAGGGAAATGTATGTTTTTTGTAACAAGATAAATCATGATAAATTAATAAGAGTTGTTTTGTGTATTATATAGCGACAAAGGCGTCATCAGAAATGCTGTTGAAATTTCAAGAACCGCGAGGATGAAAAGCGCCCTAAAAAAGTACTAGCCGGGTTGTTGCTCTTATTTATTTTGTATAAAATTTAAAAACAATATTGGGCTAACGGGGTTAGTTGAGTAAATAGGTTTAATTGTTTAATCGACCTAAACCAAATTAAAAGTTAATTTGTTGCTAATAATTATGGAAATTTAAACAAAATTAAAAATATTATAAATAAAGATTAAACGAAATGTTGATAAATTAAAAAAAGAAAAAAGTTAGTACTTTTTTAACATTGCAGTATACATTTTTTTTTAATTTTCAAAAAAAATATTATTATTCACCTATAAAATATATACTAGTTTTTTTTACGTGGCGCGTTGCGGCTAAACCGAGCAAATGATAATCTAAAACAGACGTGATTTGAAAATAAGGAATGTTGTTTAGAAATCCAAACCATTAGAACGGTTTAGTTTATCATCGTATCATATTATAATACCAAATAAATACTTATTTAGAGTACAACTTCGTTTTTAACAAAACTTATAACAGAATGCCGGGGAAAAAAAATCAAGCACAACTACATATTTAAGTTTTTAGAAAAAAGTTATAAACGTAAAATTATTAAAGAAGTATCAAATTAATCGATAATTTAATATATGTTCTAAAAAAAAGAAAAAAAGTATTATTAAAAAAATCGTATAGAAAATATATGGTTTCAAAAAAGGGAAAAATTAAAATATATTATTAAAATAAATATAATAATAAACTATTATAATATATCAAATAAAAAAACAAAAAAAAAACTATATATTATTATAAAAATACAGTTACTATTTATGGTCCTTTGTCAACAATATTTATATTTATATAATATAATGGATTACATGCATTTTTTTTTTAATTTTGGACGGGGTTCTATGGGGGCCAGCACATAAGGCGTGCGGCTTGTGCGGTCGCACATGGCTCAAAATTTTTGGGGCTAAAAGAACTGGTTGTCTATATATTTATACTAGGTGTTGCCCCGCCCGCGTTGCGGGGCGATGGCCGAATAATGAGCGAGTGTTAGTTAGCTCATTGACACGAAAAACAATTAAATCGAGTCAACCAATTAAAACAAAACACTTTTATAGTTTTGTTAAAAAAAAAATACTAAAACAATGGCAATATTGTAATTTTTAACTGAGAGAAAGTTGTATTTTTTTACTGGGTTAAAATCGTAATTTGTCAAAAGCTAAAGTAATGGCAGTACTGTAAATTTGACCCAGGGGCAAAATTGTAAATTTTCACAGGGGCAAATTCGTAATTTTGAACTTGGGGTAACAACATAATATAAATTTGAACTAAGGGCACATGCATAATTTTAAGCTC
Source organism: Helianthus tuberosus (assembly GCA_030545235.1). Lineage (NCBI taxonomy): Eukaryota > Viridiplantae > Streptophyta > Magnoliopsida > Asterales > Asteraceae > Helianthus > Helianthus tuberosus. The sequence goes on from CM060372.1 coordinate 94,195,795, forward strand.
GAGGCAAAAGCACAATTTTATTTTGACCTGAGGGCAAAATCGTAATTTTGAATTGGGGGCAAAAACATAATTTTATTTTGAACTGGGAAAAAAACGTAATTTTGAAATGAGGGCGAAATCACAATTTTTTAACGGGGAAAATCACATTTTTGAACTAAGGGCAAACTCGTAAGTTTTAGCTGTAGGTAAAAACAAAATTTTATTTTGAACTGGGGGCGAAAAGGTAATTCTGAGCTGAGGGCAAAACCACACTTTTATTTTGAATGGAGGGAAAAATCGTAATTTTGAGCTGGGGACAAAAGCGTAATTTTATTTTGAGCTGGGGACAAAACCATAATTTTAAAGAGGGACAAAAACGTGATTTTAGAATGGATATAAAATAATAAACTGCTTGGTCCAATGAGGGAGTGCCAGGCAAAGTCGTAATTTTGAATTGAGGGCAAGATCGTAATTTTGAGATAAAGACAAAAAGCGTAATTTTATTTTGAGCTGTGGGCTAAAACGTATTTTTAAAATAGATATAAAACAATAAACGTGTTGGTCCAATGGGGAAGTGCCAAGCTGCCTGGCACTATTCCCCCCAACTTACAAATGTATATGTAGTATAGTATAGTATAATATAATATAATAAATATCAACTAAAATCAATAGAAAAATAAACTTCTTTTTCATATTGTTGAACACATCAATAAATCTTCGTTAGGCGCAAGTTGCCAAGTTCTAACCATGGTTTCTCTTGTATCCTTGGGCTTGGCCCCTTAACTTAGTAGTCCAGCAGATTTTCATTTGCTTTGGGCTTTACTTATGGCCCCCTTGATTCGGTACAACTAAATAACTAATACAAAGAAAGATATTAACCATACACCATAGTAAAGGGTGATGGTCTATTTGCAAACGCAAAACCTTTAAACATTTTGAAAGAAAAAGGATTTTGAGTTCAAGTGTCATTCAAGGCAAAACCTTTAAACATATTGAGAGAATGAGGTCTTGGATTTAAGTCTCATATACGACATGATTTAAAAAGAAATTTGTTGTTAAAAAAATAAAATATCCATAAACCATATTTCAAATTAATAATACTAATAATTAGAAAAAAAAGTCTTTTAACATTTTATTGTAACAAATTAAAAAAAATCTGATCATTTTGCACTATATATTTATTAATGTCTTTATCACCTTATACACAGCTCAGCACTATATATTTATTTATGACTTTTATCACCTTAAACATAGCCCAGCATTATAAATTTATTTATTTCTTTATCAATAATAATGATGAAGTTGCTAGGTTGTTTACTTTTCTGCTCTTACATGTATCGAATGCAACTTGATTAAGCTCTTGCATGTTACGAATGCAACTTATATATAATGTAGTATAAACAAAAAAATAAATGTCAAATACTATAAAGTTTCAAATCTAGATATCAGAATGACGTATCTAGATAAGTTTATATTTAGCGATCCCTTTTTTTCTACTCGCAAGGGCCCCGAGAGGTTCCCATATTCTCACGGACGGCCCTGGATTCTCACAGGATGGCCCGCGTGATGCAATCGGAATTTTATATGTTTAAGTTTGTAAGTTAACATGTTAGTGCTCACAGTAGGTTTTACCGACGCAATGCATCGGAAAACATGTATATTACCATACATATTTACGCACAACCATATGCAAATGAAAAAAAAATAATAAAATACCATATTTATTAAACATAAACGTATAAAATATTTAAATTAAATAAATATCTATTATTCATTGTTGCCAGGTAGTCGAAGTTACCAATCCAAGCACGTGCAAAAATTATATACGATACTAAAAAGGTACTTGATTTGACTAAGCATAAACGTAAATTAAAAAGAAAACAAACATCGATTCTTCATCGTTATGGTCAAAGTGCTTGATCATATTCTCTTGAAGTTACAAAATAAAATAACAAATACTCTTCACCTTCGTATTGTCGTCGAATTGCGCAACTATATTCCGTCGAAGTAAACTATCCAAGCACATGCAAAAAAAAAAATTCCTCTAAAGTTATGGATCTAAAAAATATGAATAAACATAAATGTGAGATACAAAACAAAAATACACTCTTCTATTTCATCATTGTTTAACTCAAGCGTGTAAGTATATTTTTCCAAAAAGTTATGGATCCAAAAATATCCAAAAGCCGATTATGATACAAAAAAAAAACTACTTAATAAAGAAAAGTCAAATTAAAGGATAATGAAAGAATACGGTAATTACTTAGATTTGTAAGTGTATTGTATGGAAACATTAGAGTATACTGCCAAAGTGGTATATGAGATTTGGTCATTTTGAGGACTTTAGTACAAAACTCAAACATTTTTTAATATGGGTCCCCGTGGTTTCAATTTTGTTGGCATTTTAATCCAAAATCAAAGTCTGGTCATATTTTTCAGTTAACATCTAACTTTTTTTTTTTTTTTTTTTTATCTTTTTCCTCTCTTTTAATGAAGGGAAAAATGGTCTTTTAACATTTTATTGTAACAAATTAAAAAAATCTGACAATTTTGCACAATACATTTATTTAGGTTTTAATAACGTAAACATAGCCCATCACTATATATTTATTTATGTCTTTACCACCTTAAACATAGCCCAACATTATTATATATTTATTTATGTCTTTATCAATAATAATGATGAAGTTGCTAGGTTGGTTACTTTTCTACTCTTAGATGTATCGAATGCAACTTATATATGATGTAGTATAAACATAAAAATAAATGTCAAATATTATAAAGTTTCAAATCTAGATATCTGAATGCTATGTCTAGTTAAGTTTATATTTAGCTGTCCCTTTTTTCTTCTCGCAAGGGCCCCCGACAGTTCCCAGATTCTCAGGGACGGCCCTGGATTCTCACAGGATGGCCCGCGTGATACGATCGGAATTTTGTATGTTTAAGTTTGTAAGTTAACATGTTAGTACTAACAGTAGGTTTTACCCACGCAATGCATGAGAAAGGTTTTACCCACGCAATGCATCGAAAAACGTGTATATCACCATACATATTTACGTGCAACCATATGCAAATGAAAAAAAGTAACAAAATACCATATTTAAACATAAATGTATAAAATATTTAAATTAAATAAAGGCAAAATTGCACTTTTCTTCCTTTATGTTTTAGGGTTTCTGCAGGCGCTGTCCTTTAAGTTTAAAAATTACACTCTATGTCCTTTATGTTTGCAACCTGTTACAGGCGGTGTCCTTTCTCATCAACCCAGTTAACTTTTGATGTTAAATCCCCTCTTTGTAAAACTCTTAACAACAGGGACCATATGTGTTAATTTTTTATTTTAAAACCCTTCTTCCTTTCCTCCCACAGACCTGCAGACAACGAAAACCCCCAAATCATACCATTAAACCTCCATTAAACCTCTAAAATCATACCTTCATTCCAATCGACGTTTCCTCCCTTATTCCCTTCAAGACAAAGCAATCCATCTCATGTTTCCACATTATAACCTCCATTTCAAAAACCCCCAAATTTTAGGGTTCATTATTATTCAGCATGACGATCGAAAGCAATGCCGGAATCTCACGATTAAACGTCGACCACCGCATCATCATCTCCGCGACGAAGAAGTTGGTATTATGGTGGAACGAGGAGCTCGGTTGAAGGCGACGGAGAAGATGAAGAGGTGTTGGACGACGAAGGTTGTTCAGGTACTGTAGATAACACGGTGATGAAGGTGTGAACTCGAAAACACGGCAGTTGCAGGTGGTGGTTATGGAGGTCCGACGGTGAAGGTGATGTTGAACGATGGTGATGATGATGTTTGTAGGTGGTCGCCGGTGGGAGTTCGACAAAGCTGTGATGATGATGGTTCTCGTAGTGTAAGGTGTTTGTAATAGACTTCACCCTTTTTTGTCAGATCAAAACTATGGAATCACAAAACATTATTATGTGTGCCGATTCGGGTTAAGGTAAGAGTGTTTTTGAATTTTTTTGGTTTAATTTTGTGAATTTTGGTTGGAATTTTGAGTGATTTTGATGAATTTTTTGGTGGGTTATGACTTGGTGACAGTATCTGGAGGACCGTGGTGGTCGTAGACGACTGCCGTAGAGGGTGGTGACATGAGGGAGGAGTAAGCCCTAACCTTGCCGGAAATTTGAACAGGGGACCGGAGGGAACGCTGAGTGAGGGTGGTAGATCCGAGTCAAAGTTTGTTAAAAATCAATTAAAATTTGAAAGTTTGTTGGATGATGTTGCAATTTTGATCGGTTGTTTTATACTTTACTTGATTGGATGATGTAATTTTGAAGGTTTTCGATCTGTTGAAACGGAGAGGAAGAGTGAACTGATTTTGTTAAGGCTAGTGTAGTGAAAAGTTTTTTAAGAGAGAAGAAGAGTGTATATTTCAGGTCCCTCATGTTTCACTTTTTTACATAAAAGGTCTCTCATTTCAGATCCCTCAGGTTTTAACATCAAAAGTTAACTGGGTTGATGAGAAAGGACACCGCCTGTAACTGGTTGCAAACATAAAGGACATAGAGTGTAATTTTTAAACTTAAAGGACAGCGCCTGCAGAAACCCTGAAACATAAAGGACGAAAAATGCAATTTTGCCTTAAATAAATATCTATTATTCATTGTTGCCAGGTAGTCGAAGTTACCAATCAAAGCACATGCAAAAATTATTTACGATACTAAAAAGGTACTTTATTTGACTAAACTTAAACGTAAATTAAAAAGAAAACAAACATCGATTTTTCATCGTCATGGTCAAAGTGCTTGATCATATTTTGTTGAAGTTACAAAATAAAATAACAAATACCCTTCACCTTCGTCTTGTCGTCGAATTGCGTAACTATATTCCACCGAAGTAACCTATCCAAGCATATGCAAAAAAAATTCCGCTAAAGTTATGGATCTAAAAAATACGAATAAATATAAATGTGAAATATACACTCTTCTAGTTCATCATTGTTTAACTCAAGCGTGTAATATATTTTTCTAAAAGTTATGGATCCAAAAACATCCAAAAGACGATTATGATACCAAAAAGCTACTTGATAAAGAAAAGTCAAATTAAATGATATTGAAAGCATACAACAATTACTTAGATTTGTAAGTGTATTGTATGGAAACATTTGAGTATACTGCCAAAATGGTCTCTAATGTTTCACTTTATCATTTTAGTACAAAACTCAAATCTTTTAAAGTTGGGTCCCTGTGGTTTCAATTTTATTGTCATTTTAATCCAAAATCAATGTTTGGTCATATTTTTCAGTTAACATTCAACTTTTTTGCCATTTTCCTCTCTTTTAATGAAGGGAAAAATGGTCTTTTAACGTTTTATTGTAAAAAATTTAAAAAATCTGAACATTTTGCAAAATATATTTATTTATGTCTTTATCACCTTAAACATAGTAGAGCACTATATATTTATTTATGTCTTCATCACCTTAAACATAGCCCAGCATTATATATTTAGAGTAAACTGCAATTTTACACCCTGAGGTTAGGGGTCATTGGCATGTCTACCCCCCTTAACGAAATAATTGCAATTTTACCCCCCACTGTTCACTGTTATGTCGCAACCTTACCCCCTGTAACAGTCAACGGTAGTTTGACCATTATATGTGAGGGTATTTTGGTAATCTTACCCTATATTATTATTATTATTATTATTATTATTATTTAATAATCATCTTCTTCAAATAGATATGAAGATCCATTTGCACAAAAAAAACAAAAAAGATTCATTTGTAGGAGAATTCATCATCATCATCAACATAAGCCCAACAGATCTGAAGATTATTTTTGCAGGAGAATTCATCATCATCATCAACATAAGAACCTCCATTTGCAGATCTGAAGATCCACAAGAACCTCCGTCGGCCATCATCATCATCACTGCCACGCCGCCATCATCTGGACACTCCCCTGCCGTCGCTGCTCTCATCATCTTCAAATAACCCACAATCCATCATCATCTTCAAATTATCATCATCATCATCTTCAAGTAACAGACCTGCAACAGATCTGGACATCATCATCATAATTATCATCATCATCATCATCATCATCATCATCATCATCATCATCAGTTCATTCTGCGTATGAACAGATCTGGACACTCCTTCTTCGATTTAGTCTTCATAAACCCAAACAATTTACAAGACTCTCCAACCCCAACAATGAAGGTCTTAGTGGCCACTATCACCAATGTTCAAGGTTGGATGTCACTTATTTAAATTCAAATCACACTTATTTCATAAGGTTTTAATGTTTGAAGTTAGGTATATAATTATGAGTGTCCAGATCTGTTCATCATCTGGATTTCATCATCTGGATATGAGGTTTTAATGTTTGAAGTTGGGTTTGATGATTTGTGTAAGAATGAACTGAAGTTGGGTATATAAGAATGAACTGAAGATCCATAATCAAGCACTTAGGGCGGATATGAGGAAAATACATCACTGAAGTTGGGTATATAAGAATGAACTGATGATGATGATAAACTTGATTATTGATTTTTTATATATATAATTTTAATAGACAGGGGCAAAAACGACTTTTCACACATTATAACGGTCAAAACAAACGTTGACTTGACAGAATCTGTTAACAGGGGGTAAGGTTGCGACATAACAGTGAACAGTGGGGGGTAAAATTGCAATTATTTCGTTAGGGGGGGGGTAGACATGCCAATGACCCCTAACCTCAGGGTGTAAAATTGCAGTTTACTCATATATTTATTTATGTCTTTATCAGTAATAATGATGAAGTTGCTAGGTTGGTTACTTTTTTGCTCTTACGTGTATCGAACTTGATTAAGCTCTTGCATGTATCGAACTTGATTAAGCTCTTGCATGTTTCGAATGCAACTTATATATAATGTAGTATAAACAAAAAAATAAATGTCAAATACTATAAAGTTTCAAATCTAGATATCTGAATGATGTGTCTAGCTAAGTTTCAAATCTAGTGGTCTCTTTTTTCTATTCGCAAGGCCCCCGAAGGTTCCCATATTCTCAGGGACGGCCCTAGATTCTCACAGGATGGCCCGCGTGATGCGATTGGAATTTTGTATGTTTAAGTTTGTAAGTTAAATGTTAGTAGTCACAGTAGGTTTTACCCACACAATGCATCGGAAAACATGTATATTACCATACATATTTACGCGCAACCATATGCAAATGAAAAAAATTAATAAAATACCATATTTACTAAACATAAACTTATAAAATATTTAAATTAAATATATATATATATATATATATAGGGGACCGCTAGAATTAGAACCACCTCGAGTTATGAGAACCGCGAGAACCACTTGATTCCGGGCGAGGTGGACCAATTTTTTTTTTCAAAAACGTAGGTGCATGTATTAGAAACACATTCGTAAAAAAATTTTTTTTAAAAAAAACGCCGTGTGGGTAGTTTTTTACACCACAAAAACGTGGTTTACGAGTTCCGTAAATTACGGAACTCGTAAACCACGTTTTTGTGGTGTAAAAAACTACCCACACGGCGTATTTTTAAAATTTTTTTTACGAATGTGTTTGTGATACACTAATCTACGTTTTCGAAAAAAAAAATTGGTCCACCTCGCCCCGTACGGTGTGGTTCTCATTCTAGCGGCTATATATATATATATATATATATATATATATATATATATTATTCATTGTTGCCAGGTAGTCGAATTTACTAATCAAAGCAGTCGAATTTACTAATCAAAGCACGTGCAAAAATTATTTACGATACTAAAGAGGTACTTTATTTGACTTAACATAAACGTAAATTAAAAAGAAAACAAACATCGATTCTTCATCGTCATGGTCAAAGTGCTTGATCATATTCTGTTGAAGTTATAAAACAAAATAAAGAGTTAACTGCCATTTTTATCCCTATGGTTTGTCCAATTATGTCAGTTCAGATCAAATTTCAAATTTGTACCATTTTTGTCCCTGACATTCTTTAAACATGCCAGTTCTGTCCAAAAAGTATGAGTTAGCTGCCATTTTTGTCCCTGTGCTTTGTCCAATTATTCGATTCAACCTTAGTTTTTGGACGAAATTGACATCTTTCAAGAATGTCAGGGACAAAAATTGTACAAATTTGAAATTTGGTTTGAACTGACATAATTGAACAAACCACAGGGATGGAAATGACATTTAACTCATCTAAAATAAAAAGAAACACTCTTCACCTTCGTCTTGTCGTCAAATTGCATAACTATATTTCGCCGAGGTAACCTGTACAAGCACATGTGTTGGATCTAGTGGACCCCACAAAAGAAAAGATGATTGGAAAGCCAAAATGGTCTACAACCTTTGATCACAAATAACAGTGCTTTGAAAATTTGCTCCTCCCAGAGACAAAGACTCAATATCTTCTTCTCTAAAGTCTGCTAAAGCCAAAGGTCTGCCAAAGAGAACCTCTGTTGATGAAGACAAAGTCTGTTAAATCAAAGGTTTAATCATCCTATGCAGAGAAGACTAAAGTCTGATGAAGCTAAGGTCTGCTGTGGATCAACAGATGATGAAGTCCAACATAGGATCTTCAACAGATGATGATCAACAAAGTTTATCAATGTAACAGTGATTAGGCTCTAGCAGATGTTAGGAGTTTGTTAGGCTATTAAATGTCGCTGTCTAGGTGACTTCAGCTTAGATGCTTCAGATGTTTCGTTTGTACTATAAATAGAACAGTTACTGTTCTATTCATCACTTTCACCTAGACATTTTTTGTACGAACAAACTAGGAGTGATCTGGTTGAGGGGGAGTTGTAATTCTTCATGCATAGATAAACTTGTAATTGCAAATTTATAAAAGCATGTTGATGAAAGTAATGTCTTCATTGTTGTGATTGAAAAGTTAATTATTCCGCTGCATATTTTATCTCTGTTTTATCTTCATTCATTATTTCCATCTTAACTGTCACAACAATCAAACTCAGATCCTAACAATTGGTATCAGAGCTTGGATCAAATTCGATCTAAACAATCAATTTGATCTAAAAAGATCAGCTCCTACTACTGTTAGGAAACTTTTATCTAAGTATTGAAGAAAAAGATGATCAACCTGATCATATGCTGAAGATACAGTCACGAAAGATCAATAAAAAGATGCCTACAAGATAACAGGACAAGAAGAAATGAAAGACACATCTTCAACTAAATATCAGGAAGTGATCAAGACAAAGAAGAAGATTAGAAAAGACCATTCTGATGAGTCTGATGATAAATCTGGTATTTATCATCAGAATCTGGTAAGTTTGATCATCAGAATTTCTGATGATCAATTTCATCAGAAATCTGGTAAGCTGGTCATCTGAATTTCTGATGGACCAACTTGTCTTGAAGATAAGCCTTGACACAATAGAAAAGTAGCAAGTTGACAATAGCGGATTCAATGAATATGCAAAAAAGCCACTTTGTGCAGAGCAAGTGCATGAATAAACAAACGTTTATTCATGATCCAGACTCTCTATAAATAGAGATGTCAACCCTGAAGGTTAAATGAGTTGATCTAAGAATTTAATACACACACCACAAACTCCATTACCCTTCACACATAATTCTTTAAGCATTCATTTGTAATAGTCAATAACTTTGTTTTACAAAGTGATCAATATACTTGAAAATTCTGTAAGTTGTTTCTTGAAAGTTTAATTTCTAGTTTCAAACAATATTTTCCTACTTGTTGAAATCTATTTGCCATACTTAGTCTTTGAGAATCTTATCTGGGCTCAACAATTGGTATCAGAGCAGATTGAATAAATTATTTTCAAAAAGATCAATTGCTCATTTTTTGATAACGATCTCTCATACTAAATATGACAAACTTTCAAACTTCGAACAATGCTTTTAACATTGGATCTATGTCAAAGCCTCCGACTTTTGTCAGAGAGGAGTACCCCCAATGGAAAATCAGGATGTTCAATTTCCTTAATGGACATGATCGAGCTTTGTTTCAATCCATTGTGAGAGGCCCACATAAACCCACTGTTGAAATTCCTGCTGTTCCAGTAACTGAGCTCACACCAGCAATCCCTATCTCTTTGGCTCCTAAAAATGAAATACATTGGAACCAAGAAGATAAGGATCTGGTTACAGCTAATGAAAGGGCCAAATCACTCTTGATTATGGCACTTCCAAATTACATATTCTCACAAGTAGATGCATGTGCATCTGCTAAGGAGATTTGGGATCAACTGGAAAATCTTTGTGAAGGAGGAGAGAGAATGAAAAGAAACAAGAGAACAAATTATGTTTCTTCATATGAAAGATTTAAAAGTCTCTAATGTGAGACACTTTCAGAAACATATAATAGGTTTACTAAACTTTTGAATGAACTTAAAAAGTTTGGTATTGAGAAATCTAATAATGAAAAAAATATAAAGTTTCTTGATGCATTGCCAAGAGAGTGGAGAAGTCTCACTATGACCTTGGCATCCACCCTTGAATTAGGGAACATGAACTTGCATGATCTTTATAGCATCTTTGTCCCAAGAGAGGAAGAAATTTATGAAAACTCAAACCACAAAGCTGGACCTATTGCTCTTGTTTCCAATACACAAAGAGTACCAATCACAGATCCACAAGCCTCACACTGCCAAAACTCAGAAAATTCTGATACTTCATCAGATTTTTCAGCCTTTGCAGAGGCAATAGCTTTGCTCACAAAAAAATTTGAGCAAAGGCTGAGAGGTGGAAGTGGCAAGTACCAGAAGAGTGATAGGGGGAGGATGGAAGGTAAATCAAGGGAAAAAGGAAAAGCAGAGATTATTTACTATAGATGCAAACAAAAGGGGCATTATGCATCTGAATGCAAAAACAAGAAGTTAAAGGATGTAGCCTACTATGAAAAGAAGCTTGAAGAAGCTAAGAGACAACAACAGAAAGTCGGTTTAATAACAAGTACATATACCTGGCTAACAGATGACTCTTCTGAAGAAGAAGAAGAGGAGGAAATGGCTAATGTTTGTTTAATGGCTGCAACTTCTGATGAGTGTTCCAGTTTATCAGAACCCAAAGTAAGTTCAGACAACAATGATTTAGAACAACAACTGAACAAACTAATGAAAGATTTTGTGATTCTACAAAATAAACAATCATCAGAAAACACAAAATCTGATGATCTGCAAAAATTGCTCAACAAAGTCAAAATTGAAAACCAATTATTAATTGATCAAAATTTAACAAAAGATGCCAAAATTGAATTTTATGAATGAGAAATAAAAGATCTTTACAAAAAAATACAAGATAATGAGATCAATGTAAAAGGTTTTTGTGACAACTCGAATTTCCGACATTCTTTATTCGCATTAAATGCACATTGACTTTGACTATATGGTTGTGTTATGATAAAACCTGGTGTGTTTGCATGGTTATGTGTGATTGTATAACATATGTACTGTTTGTAAAACTTGAACTGTTAAGAACCCGACGAAACTAGTTGATTCGCCATAACCCATTTCGACGAAACAGGCTGTTTCGCCATGAACACTCCGACGAAACAGAAGTCTGTTTCGCCGGCCCTTAATTCGCCAAAGCCCAGTTCGGGCCCAATACGTAAACTTGAATATTAGAATGTGTAACAGCCCTAGTTTCACACTTTTACCATCACAATCGAAACCCTAGAGCTCCCTTCTCTCTGACGGCAAACTAGAACCCCCGGAAACCCTTGTGCGATCAAACCATCATCTCGGTTAGTAAACCTATGTGTCTTGATTGATCTTTCATCCATGTATGCGTTTATGTGTCCTGTGATTCTGCTTTGATGTTGTATATTTGAAATCGATACATGTTAAATATGAGGGTTCTTGTTATGATGATGATGATATGGATTTCGATATGAATATTGTAATCGGATATAAATGGTTTTATGCGAAACTTAATATGATTGAATACTAGGTTATGGATGTTGTTATTATGATCTGATCTTGAATGCAAGTTAGCACCTTGATAGGGTTTGATGATGTGATGTTGTAATCGATATGTTGTATACGTAAGCTAGGGTTCATGCTAGACGTTAAAGAAATCCGATGATTATGCTGTGATGATGTTACGATGATTCTGTGTTGAATACTTTCTGTATGATTGAGGATTTGATGTTTTACGGCTGTTAGGGTTTACTGATGTAACTGATATCCATGTAACTGAGTTTCCACGAAACAGACATCTTAGACGAAACACAGAGGACGGCGAAATAGATGTGTTTCGCCGAGACCTACTTGACGAAACAAACATGGCGAAACACAAGTGTTTCGCCGAGACCCTGAACGACGAAACAGAATATGTTTCGTCAATATGTGTTTCGCCGAAGTGTGTTTCGCCAACTAGCTGATCTGTGCAGTAACTTGAGTTAATTCTATTAAGTGTTAACCTGGTTAGATAACTGCTGTTAAGTGTAGTCATCTTGTATATGATTGTGATTACGTGCTACATGTTTATACATGCATAACTTGGACACAAACTGATTTCACATACATGCATACTTTAGGACGTGATTGATTACTTGTGAGCATATACTTAGCATACCGAGCAAACCAAGGTGAGTTCACACTCTTACCAAGGCATGGGATTCCCCAGTTGGGTTGGGAATGGGATTGAATGATTAGCTGTACTTACATTACCACTAGACTACTTACCACGGTCCTCGGTTGGGAAGGATGCCTGTGCCAAATTCTACATAAAGCCTACGTACTGTCCTCGGATTGGGAAGGACACCAGCACTAAACCTACGTAAACCTACGTACTACCGTCCTCGGATTGGGAAGGACGCCAGTGCTAAACCTACGTACTACCGTCCTCGGATTGGGAAGGACGCCAGCGCTAAACCTACGTACTCGCTACATACTGTCCTCGGTTGGGAAGGGCACTTATGTAAACCTGCGTAAACTTATACATACTACTATCCTCGGATTGGGAAGGATACTTATGGTTAGGAATAGTCTAGTGGATATACAACATGGGAAGCCCCCACCAATAGAACGTACTATCGGCCCAGTAGAGCCACATGTTACATACGAACTTACTATCACGCATTTACATTATGTGAACTCGCTCAACTAGTTGTTGATCCTCTGTTACATGCCTTGCAGGTCGTTAGATACATGGAGCTTGCACAGGGAGGAGCTGGTCGTTGTGGACTTGGATCGTGATTGTTATGTTAAACACTTTATGATATTTCATACTTTATTTTGTTGGGTTTTATTCATACGCTTCCGCTAAACATTGATAACTTACGGTTATTTTGGACACCTTTTATATTGGTGGTTAAATGGCATTTACTTTTATATTTTTGTTACATGTTCAATATGATTGGTGGCTTGATCCTGGTCAGTCACGCTCCCAAGCGGTGATACTCCGCAGGTGGATTTTGGGGGTGTGACAGATTGGTATCAGAGCCATTGGTTATAGAGAACTCGGTTTTAATATGGGGAAAACGATTTTATTAAAACCAGACTATAACCAGAACAGTGCTCTCAACGATCCACAACGACGCTTCGCTCCACGTGCAAGACTCAACATCCTAGGTAATAAGGTTTATGTTTATTGCCTACATATTAGAATTACATAGAACTTTGCTCGTGGTATGCTTAGATTACATTGCTCACTATTTGTTATTGCATGAGAACACTTGTGTGTTACACTCTTCTGTCATCGCACTATTCGCGAACCTATCTCACTTACGTTATCTTTACTATGAAGATCATGTCTGCACGTATCAACATGACCCAGGACCAGTTGACGGCCCTCATTAACGAACGAGTTACTGCGGCAGTTGCAGCCGCACAAGCAGGAGGTATACCCTGCAGTTACAACTCACACTAGGATCCTTAGATCCTACATTCCTAAACCAACTCTTGTGTTTAAACTTGTCCTAATTCTTTTACACAACAGGTCAAGCACCTGTTTGCACTTTCAAGACTTTCATGGACTATCGTCCATCCACTTTCAGCGGCACTGAAGGAGCCGTAGGTCTCCTGCACTGGTTTGAAAAGATAGAGTCTGTGTTTGAGATGTGTGAATGCCCTGAGGCACGCAGGGTGAAATATGCTACCGGAACCCTCGAGGGTTTAGCCCTCACATGGTGGAAAGCACAGGTCCAAATACTGGGGTTGGTTGCTGCTAACGCCACCCCATGGAACAATTTCAAAGAGATGATCAAGGAGGAATACTGCAGTCGAGATGATATTCATAAGCTGGAAGTCGAGTTTTTCAACCTCAAGATGACGGGGTCTGAGATCGAAGCGTATACCAAGAGATCGAATGAGCTTGCATTACTGTGTCCTACTCTGGTGGACAAGCGTATTGAACTTTATCTTAAGGGCCTGGTGCCAGAGATCCAGAGTCATGTGACTTCAGCAAATCATGCCACTTACCAGCAGGTTGTTCAGTTGGCTCACCGCCTCACTGATCAAGCGGTGGAGCAGAACCGATTGCCCAAACGCATCAACGCTACCCCTACAGCTACTGCTTCGGTTACTCCTGCTACTCCCAGTGACAGCAAGCGTAAATGGGAGGGGGATTCCAGCAAGGGATCGGCTTCAGTTCAGCCCCAAGTTCAGCAACGAAAGACTGACAACTACCAGAGCCCTAGTCAGCACTCTTCGGGCAGTCACAAGCAGGGTGGTTATCGAGGGAACCTCCCAAAGTGCAACATCTGCAACAAGCACCACAATGGCCAGTGTAACAGGGGTCGTTGTCAAAGGTGTTTCAGGACGGGCCATGAGGCCAAGGATTGTAGGAGCCCACAGCCTGTAAACCAGAATCAGCCGCAGCAGCAAGCACGACAGAATCAGCAACAGGGCAACAAAGGATGTTTTCAGTGTGGCGCCGAAGGTCACTTCAAAAGACACTGCCCTCAGCTAAACCGAAACCAGAACAACAACAACAACCAGGGCAATGGGAACAACAACAACGGTGGGGACAATAACAACAATGGTGCTAGGGGCCGTATGTTTGTGATCGGTCAGGGTGATGCCAGGAATGATCCCAACGTGGTTATGGGTAAGTTTCTTCTTGACGACTTTTATGTTACTATACTATTTGATTCTGGTGCGGATACTAGTTACATGTCTTTAAAAGCTAGTGAAATGTTGAAACGTGCCCCAACTCTTCTAAACACCAAACATGTCGTAGAGTTAGCTAACGGTAAAAGTTTAGAAGCCACACACATAGTTAAAGGGTGTAATCTTATCCTCGCTGGTCAGACTTTCTCCATTGATCTCATTCCTATAACCTTGGGTAGCTTTGACGTCGTCATCGGTATGGATTGGTTATCTCAACAACAAGCGGAGATTTTATGCAAAGAAAAGGTTATTCGTATTCCTCGTTCGGGCTTGGAACCTCTCGAAGTTCAAGGCGACAAGAGTGGTGTCGTGAGTGGCATCATCTCCTTTTTGAAGGCTCAGAAGTGTTTACGAAAGGGCCACACAGCTGTTTTAGCTCTCGTTACAGATACCTCGAAGAAAGAAAGAAAGATTGAAGATATTCCTGTAGTACGTGACTTTCCTCAAGTGTTCCCTGAGGAATTACCGGGGTTACCGCCTCATCGTCAAGTTGAATTTCAGATCGAGCTCGCTCTAGGAGCAGCACCCATAGCTCGAGCGCCTTATCATCTAGCTCCAACTGAATTAGAAGAACTGTCAAAGCAGCTACAAGAACTCTTGGAAAAGGGTTTTATACGTCCTAGCTCTTCGCCTTGGGGAGCCCCAGTGTTATTCGTAAAGAAGAAAGACGGTACGTTCAGGATGTGTATAGACTACCGCGAACTCAACAAGGTGACGATCAAGAATCGTTATCCTCTTCCGCGCATAGATGATTTATTCGACCAGCTGCAAGGGTCGAGTTACTACTCCAAAATAGACTTAAGGTCAGGATATCACCAGCTGAGAGTCCGGGATGAGGACGTCTCCAAGACAGCATTTAGAACACGCTACGGCCACTACGAGTTTATGGTCATGCCATTCGGGCTAACGAACGCGCCTGCCGTATTTATGGATCTCATGAACAGGGTGTGCAAACCCTATCTCGACAAGTTCGTCATTGTTTTCATCGACGACATCCTGATTTATTCAAAGAGCCAGGAGGAGCACGAGCATCATTTACGACTTATACTGGAACTTCTACGAACAGAACAGCTATACGCTAAGTTTTCCAAATGTGACTTCTGGCTTCGTGAAGTCCACTTCTTAGGCCACGTGGTGAACAAGGATGGGATTCATGTAGATCCATCCAAGGTGGATTCGATCAAGAACTGGCCTGCACCTCGCACACCAACAGAAATACGCCAATTCTTGGGTTTGGCGGGTTATTACAGAAGGTTCATCAAAGACTTCTCAAAGATTGCTCAGCCGCTTACACTACTGACACAGAAGGGTGTTGTCTACCGTTGGGGTAATGCACAGGATACAGCGTTCCAACACTTAAAGGATAGACTCTGTAGCGCACCTATCCTCTCATTGCCTGAAGGCACGGACGATTTTGTAGTCTACTGCGACGCATCTATCCAGGGTCTTGGATGTGTGTTGATGCAGCGGGATAAAGTTATTGCTTATGCTTCGCGCCAACTTAAGATTCACGAATGAAACTACACTACGCATGATTTAGAGCTGGGAGCGGTTGTTTTTGCACTTAAGATATGGCGACACTACTTGTACGGTACCAAATGTGCTATCTACACTGACCACAGAAGCCTCGAACATATATTCAAACAGAAGGAACTGAATATGCGACAACGACGATGGGTTGAACTGTTAAATGACTACGAATGCTCAATCAGGTACCACCCAGGCAAAGCCAATGTTGTGGCTGACGCCCTCAGTCGAAAGGACACCGCGCCTAAGCGCGTACGAGCTTTACAACTCACTATACAGTCTAGTCTTCCTTCCCAGATACGAAATGCTCAGGTGGAAGCATTGAAACCAGAAAACGTCAGGGCAGAAGCCTTACGCGGCTCAAGGCAACGCTTAGAACAGAAGGAAGATGGTGCTTATTACGTAACAGGACGCATTTGGGTCCCACTGTACGGCAACTTACGCGAGCTGGTAATGGATGAAGCTCACAAGTCTCGCTACTCGGTACACCCTGGTTCGGATAAAATGTACCACGATATTAAGGCTACATACTGGTGGCCTAGCATGAAGGCCCACATAGCCACATACGTTAGCAAATGCTTGACTTGTGCGAGAGTCAAGGCAGAATACCAGAAACCGTCAGGACCACTCCAACAACCTGAGATACCACAATGGAAATGGGAGCAAATTTCCATGGATTTTGTTACCGGTTTACCTAGATCCCAGCGCGGAAATGACACTATTTGGGTGATCGTGGATCGACTCACTAAGTCTGCTCACTTCCTGGCAATCAAAGAAATGGATAAGTTCTCCACACTAGCAGACGTATATCTTAGGGAAGTTGTTTCGAGGCACGGTGTGCCCACCTCTATTATCTCTGATCGTGACGCACGTTTTACTTCAGAGCTGTGGCAAGCAATGCATAAATATTTTGGCTCTCGTTTAGACATGAGCACGGCGTACCATCCTCAGACCGATGGGCAGTCTGAGCGCACTATTCAAACTTTAGAGGACATGCTTCGGGCGTGCGTAATTGATTTTGGCAATGGTTGGGAGAAACATTTGCCACTCGTGGAATTTTCATACAATAACAGCTACCACACCAGCATTAAAGCTGCACCATTCGAGGCACTGTACGGGCGTAAGTGCCGGTCACCTCTCTGTTGGGCAGAGGTGGGAGAAAGTCAAATCACAGGTCCAGAAATGGTAGTTGATACTACTGAAAAGATTGCTCAAATACGACAACGCATGGCGGCAGCTCGGGACCGTCAGAAAGTATACGCTGATAAAGACAGGAAACTACTCGAATTCCAGGTTGGGGATCGAGCGCTACTTAAAGTTTCACCCTGGAAGGGTGTGGTTCGTTTTGGCAAACGCGGCAAACTGAATCCACGATACGTCGGACCTTTCAAAGTTATTGAGAAAATAGGCAAAGTGGCCTACAGATTAGACTTACCACCTGAACTCAGTGCAGTTCACAATGTCTTTCACGTGTCGAATCTGAAGAAATGTACGTCAGATGAGACCCACGTAGTTCCCTTGAAGGAACTCACTATCGACGAACGGTTGCACTTCGTCGAGGAACCTGTTGAAATCACGGATCGGGATGTTAAGGTCCTCAAGAACACGAGAATCCCTCTTGTACGAGTTCGTTGGAACTCCCGTCGTGGCCCAGAGTATACCTGGGAACGAGAAGATCAAATGGAACTCAAATATCCCCAGTTATTCGGAAATCAAGCAACTACTACTGAGGCTGAAGCTACCAATGCAGAATTTCGGGACGAAATTCCAAATCAACGGGGGGATAATGTGACACCCCAAGAAAACCAGTAATCTTCGCAAACCTGCTCGAGGAGCCGCGATACAACACAGGTAAACAACGTCACACTACTAGCTTCCTCAGTAACTGCATGCTAAATTTCGGGACGAAATTTCTTTCAAGTTGGGGATAATGTGACAACTCGAATTTCTGACATTCTTTATTCGCATTAAATGCACATTGACTTTGACTATATGGTTGTGTTATGATAAAACCTGGTGTGTTTGCATGGTTATGTGTGATTGTATAACATATGTACTGTTTGTAAAACTTGAACTGTTAAGAACCCGACGAAACTAGTTGATTCGCCATAACCCATTTCGACGAAACAGGCTGTTTCGCCATGAACACTCCGACGAAACAGAAGTCTGTTTCGCCGGCCCTTAATTCACCAAAGCCCAGTTCGGGCCCAATACGTAAACTTGAATATTAGAATGTGTAACAGCCCTAGTTTCACACTTTTACCATCACAATCGAAACCCTAGAGCTCCCTTCTCTCTGACGGCAAACTAGAACCCCCGGAAACCCTTGTGCGATCAAACCATCATCTCGGTTAGTAAACCTATGTGTCTTGATTGATCTTTCATCCATGTATGCGTTTATGTGTCCTGTGATTCTGCTTTGATGTTGTATATTTGAAATCGATACATGTTAAATATGAGGGTTCTTGTTATGATGATGATGATATGGATTTCGATATGAATATTGTAATCGGATATAAATGGTTTTATGCGAAACTTAATATGATTGAATACTAGGTTATGGATGTTGTTATTATGATCTGATCTTGAATGCAAGTTAGCACCTTGATAGGGTGTGATGATGTGATGTTGTAATCAATATGTTGTATACGTAAGCTAGGGTTCATGCTAGACGTTAAAGAAATCCGATGATTATGCTGTGATGATGTTACGATGATTCTGTGTTGAATACTTTCTGTATGATTGAGGATTTGATGTTTTACGGCTGTTAGGGTTTACTGATGTAACTGATATCCACGTAACTGAGTTTCCACGAAACAGACATCTTAGACGAAACACAGAGGACGGCGAAATAGATGTGTTTCGCCGAGACCTACTTGACGAAACAAACATGGCGAAACACAAGTGTTTCGCCGAGACCCTGAACGACGAAACAGAATATGTTTCGTCAATATGTGTTTCGCCGAAGTGTGTTTCGCCAACTAGCTGATCTGTGCAGTAACTTGAGTTAATTCTATTAAGTGTTAACCTGGTTAGATAACTGCTGTTAAGTGTAGTCATCTTGTATATGATTGTGATTACGTGCTACATGTTTATACATGCATAACTTGGACACAAACTGATTTCACATACATGCATACTTTAGGACGTGATTGATTACTTGTGAGCATATACTTAGCATACCGAGCAAACCAAGGTGAGTTCACACTCTTACCAAGGCATGGGATTCCCCAGTTGGGTTGGGAATGGGATTGAATGATTAGCTGTACTTACATTACCACTAGACTACTTACCACGGTCCTCGGTTGGGAAGGATGCCTGTGCCAAATTCTACATAAAGCCTACGTACTGTCCTCGGATTGGGAAGGACACCAGCACTAAACCTACGTAAACCTACGTACTACCGTCCTCGGATTGGGAAGGACGCCAGTGCTAAACCTACGTACTACCGTCCTCGGATTGGGAAGGACGCCAGCGCTAAACCTACGTACTCGCTACATACTGTCCTCGGTTGGGAAGGGCACTTATGTAAACCTGCGTAAACTTATACATACTACTATCCTCGGATTGGGAAGGATACTTATGGTTAGGAATAGTCTAGTGGATATACAACATGGGAAGCCCCCACCAATAGAACGTACTATCGGCCCAGTAGAGCCACATGTTACATACGAACTTACTATCACGCATTTACATTATGTGAACTCGCTCAACTAGTTGTTGATCCTCTGTTACATGCCTTGCAGGTCGTTAGATACATGGAGCTTGCACAGGGAGGAGCTGGTCGTTGTGGACTTGGATCGTGATTGTTATGTTAAACACTTTATGATATTTCATACTTTATTTTGTTGGGTTTTATTCATACGCTTCCGCTAAACATTGATAACTTACGGTTATTTTGGACACCTTTTATATTGGTGGTTAAATGGCATTTACTTTTATATTTTTGTTACATGTTCAATATGATTGGTGGCTTGATCCTGGTCAGTCACGCTCCCAAGCGGTGATACTCCGCAGGTGGATTTTGGGGGTGTGACAGTTTTCAACAAGCCAAAGAGTTCATACAATTTATTGAAGCAACACAAAATAACAAAGGTGAAGGATTAGGATATGTAAAGATAAATATCAGAAATCCTACCACCTTTGTAAGGGCATCAGAAAACTGTTCTGATAAAATAATATCAGATTCTGATGCCGACTCTTGCAAATCAAGCAGTTCTGATAAACTATTTCTGTCATCCAAAGTTTGCTTAAAAATGGATGAAATTATGAAATTATCTGAAAACCAAAAATACATCCCAAATTTCAAAAAAGGCAAAAATCTTCCATCACAATCACATTTATCTAAACAAATAGATAAAACAAGCTGTATATGTATTGAAATTCTGAAGCTAATTCAACACCATCTCTCCAAAGAAAATCATTCTGCTAATGGCTCAGCATTAAGCAGAAGTGCTGATGAGAACTGTTCCTTTGATGAAGAAATCTCTAGTGTATTTTCATCAGAAAAAGTACCCAAGCAAGTTTGGGTACCAAAAATCTCTAACCTTATCATTTCAAGACCGTCATGTGCAGCAGACCTGGTATTGCGACTCTGGGAGCTCCAAGCACATGACAGGGGATAGGAGCTTACTCAGTAATTATCAAGAAAAACTAGGTAAATTAGTAAATTTTGGAAATGGGGTTAAGAGAAGAACCATGGGTTATGTTGAATATTTGAAATATAACCTACTAAGCTGTGGGCAATTTTGTGACAGAGGCTTCCAGGTAACAAAAACTAACCTACTAACCTGAAAAATGCTTACTAGAGTGGTTTAGATGACAAAAAAGTATAATTAAGTGGCAAAAGAATAAGAAATTCCATCTATTACTTTGACTTCAGAGAAGAAATTGAGCATCCTCAATTATACTTATTTCAAAACAAAAACTAAAGGGAATAGCTTGTCACACCCCAACCGATGGCGGAAACATCGGGGTGCGAGCACTAAGCGTTCAGATTGCTCACGAGATTCCATAACACTAGAAATTTCGATATAGATTATATAAGTTTCATGCATAAATTTTTGTCTAAAACAGCATCACCAACAAACGATTCAAAATACAACCATTAATCATTATTCAAAGTCTAGAATTAAACTAGGTGGGTTTATAAGCATCAGCCCTAGCTCGATTTCCATGATTCAGCATCCTATCAGCCTGCAACATGTATTAAAATAAGGTCAGTACAAAAATGTACCGGCGAGTATACAAGTTTAAGTAATAGCATAATAGTTTAAAACAACTAATATCCACATGTAAATGTTAACAAAATAGTTTCAGCCATGCTAGTATTCACAGTCCAACAAGTGATAGCCCAAGTTTCCCGATGCTTTAGTGTTTTCCCAAGTCTCAAGGAAAACTAGTATCCTCCTAACAATACCCCCGAGAATAATGGGGAGGTGCATCTCCTATAGCGCTACTATTTTTAAGGCGGAACTACACACCCTGGATTAAACGTCCACATAGCACAAATAGAATACAAGAATCATAAGTTTCACATACACGTAGGATATAGTTTAGTTTGCAGAAGTCTCAAGTATCGTAGTTTAATAGAATACATGTTACTTCCCAAAGTTTAAAGCAAAAGGGATCGAGTATACTCACAGTGATTGCTTAACAGGTTAACTGTTATTGGATCAAAGGGAGCTCTTTAGAGTTAGCCTAATTAGATTATAACAGATAAGAATCGGACAGAGTAATGAGATTGCGCAAACTGTCGGATCAGTCATCCTGATCGGATGGCTGTTCGATCGGATGGCTATCCGATCGGATTGCCACCCGATTGGGAGGACTAGTGTAAGTGTGTGATGGATGGCCACTCGATCGGATGGCGATCCGATCGGGTTGCCATTCGACCCAAGTGTTGGAAGGTTCAAAAGCTCGTTGTCGTTTCAATCGGATGGCAGTTCGATCGGATGGCTATCTGTAACAACTCTCAGCAAAACTATTATTTCTTATTATATTTTGTCCAATAGGAAACCCTAATTGAGATCCCCAAGTAATATTGCATGACCCCTAAAATTTTCAGAACAATCAGAACTAGGATCAGGGCCGTCTAAAACTCAGGGGGGGGGGGGGTATTCCCTAATTGGTATTATCCTCACTATTTGTTGTTTAAATTGAATTTCATCGAACGGTCAACTCACACAGGCTACTAACAGACGTGTCTACCCTATCCTAGAAGTGACCCGTCGCGCCACGCGAGAGCCTCTTGTAACACGTGACAGCGCCGTTTTTCCAGTATAAATAGAGGAGTTTGGCACTTAGATTTTGGCGTTGGTTCGACGTTAAAATTCACTTTGTACATTGAGATATCGTCTGATCAGTTCAAAACACACACACAACACGAAACGCTGCCGCGATAACTGGGTAATAACTCGATCACTGCTACGATTTAATGTCCAATCGATAAAAACCAATCCGATGGATGTTTAAGTGATGCCCAAACTCGGGTTATGCTTTATCATTCGTCGTGAATTCGTTGGATGTTTAAGTATCGCACTTTGTCATTCATTGTCAAGGTTTTGATCTCGTGAGTTGTCGTAAAAGTTGGATTAAAGTTACTAACCTAGTTTTCGTGTGCATTGTTATTTAAATTAGGTTACAAGGCTAATCAGTAGGCTAAACTCTGCCCGTTTAAATCTGCAATGTGAGTCATTCTCTTTTTATCAAATTGTTTTCCCAAAACTCTACTTGTTTTCAAAGTTATAATTACAGGGATTAAGTCTTTGTAGTCTTCAATTACAGCCGGTATGTGGGGTTTTGTATACATTACTTGATAACCGTCACCATTGGACAACAAGTTAGCCAATGGGTGATATGACCATAGTCACAGAAACAGGTCGAGTGACAAATACCGTTGGGTAATTGGTTGATATATAAACATTGTAATCGCTCTTAATACTGTACATTATAACAATGTGTCGTTTTGTGCAAAATGAGTGACTCGCCAGTATTTCCCTGCTGATAAAACCTTTTTAAAACATGTTTAAGGTGATCTGCTGTGATCCAGGAAAAAGTGCCGTGTAGCACTACACGCTTGAAGAAGTGGCTTGTTTAAATAAAGAAACATGTTTCTGTAAAATAGGGATTTCCCAGTGAAATTCCCTTATTGTAAATTACGGGGTTTGTCCCTAATTATGAAATATCATAAATGGGTATTTTCAAGTTTTAAATGATCCTGTTAATAATTCCGCTGCCAAATTAAATAAATACCATGGGGTTTCTGTCCCGCGGCTCCTGGAATGGGTCAAACCGGGTTGGGGGCCATGACAGAAAAAGGTGGTATCAGAGCCACTGATTTAAGCCAATTAAGTATTTAGAAATACTTAATTTTTCTGATTGCCATTCTGTGATTATGTATTTTTGTGTTATTTAACTATTTGTTAGTTTACAGTATGGGAAAGCAAAGAATTTCGGACATCTATTGTCAATTAGATAGTTCACCAAAAGATAAGGGAACCTCATTTCAATCAAATCCCTCAAGATACTCAGCAGATACTGAGGAAGGAATATTTGTTCGTAAGGCACAATTTGAGAAACCACTTACCACTAAGTAAAGAAGTTGGATTATTAGAAAAAGTCAAGAGAAAATGAAGAAGTCACAACCAAAAGGAGTGATGATTAATAAGGAAACTCAGGAAATAGGCACTAACCCACCATGGGAAGATGAATTAGATGAACAATGAGCAAATCTCTATATATTAGCCACTACAGCAGTAAATGTTAACTTTTAATTAAGTTAAACTGCCAAACCCGGACCAACCAATGAAATTAGATCTCAGCACCCTGACCCAGTACTAGCACCCATATCATCTATAAGCCAGAAACTTTAAAGGAACCTTGCCCATTAGATAAACAACTTAGTAAGAGAAGATAGAATAAAAGCATGCTAAACATAATATTTCTAGATAGACTAAAATAAATTATGAATGCACAACCCCTAGTATATTTTGAATTTCAGTATAATTTATAATAGACATGTATATATATATATATATATATATATAAAAGTCGCAATGTTTGCCATTTTTCTGTTTGTATAGTGATACTTGAATGGTTGTACTAAATATTAGCCTGTGATAATTAATAATTGATAAAAAATTCAGATGGAACACGCTGATAATGAACCAGTTAACGAGATTAACCAATCTGAGCAAAACAATGAGGAACACTTCCTCAATAGGCAAGATATCGAGAATATCGTTGCTCAAGGAATAGCCAATGCTATTCCAGCAATTCTTGCTGTTTCCCGAAATCCAGTTGAACCTCAACAAATTATTCCTAGCAAACGTACTCATGAAGACAACTTCAGTAATAGCGTAAATGGAGACAGTAACATTAATAATAATGATAATGATGTACTGTAAGCCCCAATTCTCAAAAGAATGAAAGCTGCAACGCCTGGTCGCACTTACAAGGAATTTCTTGCCTGTAAACCTGTTGAGTCCGCAGGCAATGAAGGGGCGACTGCGGCGCTGCGTTGGTTGGAGAAAACCGAGGCAGTAATCAAGATAAGTAAATGTGTCGAAGAGGATAAAGTCATGTATGCTTCTCACCTTTTCAAGGAAGAAGCATTAGAATGGTGGAATATGGTGTTGCAAGCCAAAGGAAGCGACATGGCCTATGCCATGAGTTGGGAAGAGTTTAAGCGTCTGGTGGAAAGAAAATTCTGCCCAGAATATGAAAAAGAGCAGATGGCGAATAAGTTTCTGAGCCACTGGATGGTGGATGTTGATTGTCGAGGGTATACTTCGAAGTTTTTCGAATATGCTCAAATTTTGCCTACTCTGGCCTCGCCAGAACTGTGACAACCCGAATAACTAAGGTTAGCACTACTTGAAATTCCACAAACCTTTAGCGTGTGCCTCTGTGTTTATTTCCTATCTCGTGCACTATTAAATATTTATGTGTGTATGTTTACAAGAAACCGTGATACGTTTAATTGTGTAGTTAGTAAATTTAGGAAACTAACTAAATTGGGCCGCAGAATTTCTCGACACTTGTGGGCCACAAGTTTACTTGAGACAACCCGAGCACACATATACGTTTAATTATACCACACTTATGCATGGGCCTTGTAAAGCCCCAAATGAAGCCTAGAAGTGGGCCGGCCCTTGCTGGAGTTGTATTTACACGCACGCACACAATGAATTGCGTGTGAACTTCATAACTTTGCATTCACATACAACTGAACCCTAGCTACCTCTCTTCTACCTCCCCTCTAACTCAGCGGAAACCCCCTTCATCAAGAACCCTTCCTCCGTTCTGAGCATCCTTCCTCGCTTCACAACCTCTCGGTTAGTTGTCTTATGCCACTTTTAATTGTGTCCCTTGTTATGCTTGATGATGAGTTAATGTGTTCATTTGTTTTGGTATGAATGCGATGTGAGAATAATCTAGATTGATAATGGAATGATAATATATAAAATTGGTACTGCATGATATTAGGGTTCGATGGCTTTGCATGATACAACGTTCTCAGGTAGGTTGCATGATTGTTTGGTGTTGAATATACAAGACTTATTTGATTTAATCTGAATGGGAATATGTGAACTAATTTCCATTAAAGTTAAGTTCCTGTAGTGCGGATTAAATGAGAATAAGAGTTTGATAATTGACTTGCAATTATATTAATTGTTTAATGATAAATAGGGTTATGTGAGGTATTGTGTGTGATGCTTGACTTCGATTTGTTTGATAATAGATATGGCAGCAAGTGTTTGTAAATATAATGTATATGCATGTCAATAATGCTGAACTAAAAATTCACGTGAATGGCTGCCAATATCTCCTCCCTATGCGTGATGATGATGTCCTCTCACCAAGTCCAATATCCCCAAAAGTTGTCTGCCATAATGATATGAGAATTATGTGTGAGTTGAATTTTGTTTACCAACCAGCCGCCACTCCTTCAATCACGTGATAATCTGCGCATGTATGTATATATTGATGTTGCATGTATGTATATATTGATGTTGATGGTGATGATTGATGTTGTTGACTTTTGTATTTTGCCGGCCGTTGAAAGTGATCAACGGACTCAACTTCAGTCGTTTCCCCATTCACGACGGCAGGCACCCCCTTTCCTTCTCGTAACTTTCTCCTCTACCTGTAATCCTCTGTTTAGTATGTTCCTCTCATATATTGGTTGTATTGATTATGTATGGATTGTGAATAAGTGTTGTTGTGTTTAGACTAAAAGCATGACCATAGGAATTTTTTGTACATTGAATTAAATATGGGCATACACCATTTATCTATGATGATAAACAGAAGTGATAAAGGAAAATTGTTTGGGATGTTAGTCTAGGATCCGTAATGGTTTGTATATTGAGATGGGTGGTTATTTCTGAATAGTATACAGGTAAGGTAACGGTAAGACCAGTGTGATACTACATTTGCTTGATTGGTTGATGTAATGTATAAAGGATCCGTATAAATGGTAAAGATATTACTGTTACATAAGAAATTAGGGTTTGATGTTTCTCTGGACTGTGATGTATATTGTGCATGAGAATTGTGGAGTCATAAGAACTTGAAAGACTGTTAAGATGTTCGAATGCACACTGTGATTGTATATTATACGTGAACCTTGTGAATGCAAACTGATCTCGTATGTATAAATACCATAGGCTTGATTGATTGACTGTAAACAAGTAACTTAACAAACCGAGCAAACCGAAGTGAGTTCACACTTTCTACAAGGCATGGGATTCCCAGGGGTTGGGAATGGGTAAAGGATTTGAACGGAAACTGCATGATCTCCTGGTTTTGGAACACGACACAACCTCTTTATTGAAGGGTGACAACACGTACTAAGAACTTAATCGGAACCTGCGTAATCTCCTGGTTTGGGGATTACATACACACCCTCTTATTTGAAGGGTGACAACACAGATACTAGACCAAAACTCTCTATCATGAAGTCCCTCCTTTTATATCGACTTAATCGCCGGGCCAATGGCGAGCGGGTCATTAGTTAGATAGCGCTATTTAGGTTTGACAAGCCTCACACCGTGCCGCAGAGGACGGGCGTGAACTAATGGATCTGGGCACTAGTCAATGATGATAGAAATTGACGTCAGGGCACCAACTTACTTTAGTCAGTGGTCGATATGGTAAATAGGTCTAGTGGTTAACATGGGGAAGCCCCCACCAACTATGGATATGTTTGGGAAATAGGGTAAACGGATTAACTTACAACTTACAAATGAATTCTTGGTTTTTGAAACAACTTAAAACGAACAACCAACTGTGAACTCGCTCAACTTTGTTGTTGACTCGTTGTTACATGCCTTGCAGGACTATATGCTTATATTATTTGGAACTTGCTGTCTGGGAGGCTGGAGTGGTCATGGGTCGAGATACATGGAAGCTCAACACAAGCTCAATGGTTTATGTACTCTTGGTTTACTAAACAAATGATTTATGCTTCCGCTGTATACAATAAATGATATGTAATGATTGTAACGCTTTGTGTTAACAAATGAAAGTTTTATTTAATTATAATTATGAGTTCAATGTGATTGGTGGCTTGGATCCTGGTCAGTCACGCCTCCAAGCGGTGGTACTCCGCATGTGGATTTTGGGGGTGTGACAAGAACCAGTACTTATCTCTCGCTACATTTGGGGTTTAATTAGTGAGATCCGTGACATTGTCAAAGCTGTGAGACCCTGCACGATCGATGATGCGGTGGAACTAGCCAACACTTTGACTGATGGACTGGTGCGTACGCGAGAAGAAAACAGGAAGAAGGAATTGGCTCAGAAAATTACCCAAGGATTTCGTGTGGGTAATAATAGCAATTTCAAGAAAAGAGGAACTGGGCAATCTTCCACTCCGCCGTTCAGCAGGAACTGCAGAAAGAAACATTTCGGAAAGTGTAATGAAACCTGCAACTTCTGCAAAGTTGTAGGGCACCGAGAGGAGGAATGTAGGAAGAAAACCAAGGTTTGCTACAACTGTGGAGAAGCTAGGCACTTCCAACCAGAATGCCCTAAGTTGGTCAAACTAGCAGATAACAAAGCTAAACATGCAGAAGGAACTACGAAGAAAAACGTAAGAGCCTTCCAGTTGACTACGCAGGAAGCCGAACTAATTCCTAACGTAATAGCTGGTACGTTCTTAGTTCACAACGTTTATGCAAAAGTATTATTCGACTCTGGTGCAAACCAAAGTTTTATAAATACTTCATTCTGCCAAGCTCTTAAGCTACCCTTAACGAAACTTAGGCAAGTTTTTACAGTAGAAACGGCAGATGGGAACTCTGTTAACATAGATACAGTTTTGCAAAAAGAAAATATAGAACTTTCAGGTCATAGATTTTCTGCAAACCTATTACCCATGAATTTAGCTGGATTCGATGTCGTGTTAGGAATGGATTGGTTAGTAGCCAACCATGCTCGAATCCTTTGTGATAAAAACTCCATAGAGATTCATGCACCCACCGGAGAGGTAATCATGATTACAGAAGATAAGCCGCATAAACCCATGAAGTTCATTTCAGTAATGAAAGTTACTAGTTATGAACGAAAGCAAGGAATAGTGTATATAATTTCGGTAATCATTAGCACTAAGGGTAAGGAACTTAATGAAATTCCTGTAGTATCAGAATACTCGGATGTATTCCCAGAGGAGTTACCAGGATTACCCCCAGATAGGGAGGTAGAATTTAGAATTCATTTGATTCCTGGAACTACACCCGTAGCAAAGGCACCTTATCGTTTAGCACCCACCGAAATGTTAGAACTGAAAAAGAAATTAGATGAATTGCTCAGTAAAGGATTCATACAACCTAGTTCATCCCCTTGGGGAGCACCAGTGTTATTCGTAAGGAACAAGGATGGTTCGATGCGAATATGTATCGATTATAGGGAACTGAATAAGGTTATAATTAAGAATCGATACCCATTACCTAGGATTGATGATCTTTTCGATCAACTTCAGGGAGCTAGATATTTTTCTAAGATAGATTTACGCTCCGGATATCATCAATTGAAGGTACAAGAAGAAGACATACCTAAAACTGCTTTCAGAACTAGGTATGGTCATTACAAGTTTACTGTCATGCCCTTTGGATTAACCAATGCTCCGACAGTATTTATGGATATGATGAATAGAATCTGTAAACCATATTTGGATAAATTTGTAATTGTCTTCATCGACGATATACTTATTTATTCCAAAAGTCAGGACGAGCATTGTGAACATTTACATGCACTCTTAACTCTGTTAAGAAAAGAAAAGCTTTATGCCAAATTCTCGAAGTGTGAATTTTGGCTGCAAGAGGTACAATTTTTAGGTCACATGGTGAATCACGAAGGTATT